>CM053766.1:85164746-85181056 GCA_028658305.1 Pachyuromys duprasi
GTTTAGTGTGTCTGGTTTTATGTTGATGTCTTTGATCCACTTGGACTTTAGTTTTGTACAGGGTGATAAGTATAGATCTCTTTGCATTTTTCTACATGTAGACATCCAGTTAGACCAGCACCATTTATTGAAGATGTTATCTTTTTCCATTGTATGGTTTTGGCATCTTTGTCAAAAATCAGGTGTCCATAAGTGTGTGGGTTTATTTCAGGTCTTCTATTCAGTTCCATTGATCCACCATTCTGTTTCTATGCCAGTACCATGCAGTTTTTATTACTGTTGCTCTATAGCACAGCTTGAGATCAGGGATGGAGATACCTCTAGAAGATTTTTTATTGTAGAGGATTGTTTTAGCAATTTTGGGTTTCTTGCTATTCCATATGAAGTTGAGAATTTTTCTCTCAAGGTCTGTAAGGAATTATGTTGGTAATTGGATGGGAGTTGCATTGAATCTGTAGATTGCTTTTGGTAAGATGGCCATTTTTACTATGTTAATCCTGCCAAGCCATGAGCATGGGAGATCTTTCCATCTTCTGATATCTTTTTCTAATTCTTTCTCCAGAGACTTGAAATTTTTTTCATACAAGTCTTTGACTTTCTTGGTTAGGGTCACACCAAGATACTTTATGTCTTTTGTGGCAATTGTGAAGGGTGTTGTTTCCCTAATTTCTTTCTCAGCCCTTTTGTCTTTTGTATACAGAAGGGCTACTGATTTTTTTTTTTTTGAGTTAATTTTGTATCCGGCCACTTTGCTGAAGGTGTTTATCAGCTGTAGGAGTTCCCTGGTAGAATTTTTGGGGTCACTCAGGTATACTATCATATCGTCTGCAAATAGTGATACTTTGACTTCTTCTTTTCCAATTGCTATCCCCTTGATCTCCTTCAATTATCTTATTGCTCTTGCAAGGACTTCCAGAACTAAAATATATAAAATTTTAAAATAGCAAGTGAATATTCTAGAATTTAAAACAGCTGGAATTCTTTTTTAGTTTCAATATGTAGAGTATTATCATGTCAGAAAGAACTGAAAGCAACTAATGAGTTGAAGAATTTGTCAGGAGAAAACATCTAGACTGGAGCATGAAGACATAAAAAATGAAAAATGAAGGAAGGAATCTAGGAGAGATGTGAGAGAGAAAGACTGAAGACATAAATGCTTGGATCCCCAGAAGAACAGATAAAGGAGGAAAGCAATGTGTGGAGAAACTGGTTTTTCCCCAAACTGATAAAAGATGTTGTGCCACCAGCTCAAGTTTTGTGAACTGCAAAGGGAATAACTAGAAAGGAAATCTCACATGCATTAGGGTTGGGATAGGGCAAGGGTCAGGGTTAGGGCTAGGTTTATGATAAGGGTTAGGGTTAGATTAGGGCAAGGGTTACTCAAAATCCAAGAACAATTCGTCCTCTTAAAAGCAACCAGAGAGTAAAAAACATAAAGAAGCAGCAATAATTGGACAGATGACTTCTAAAAACAAAATAAACAAAAAGCTACACTCTGGAAAGGAAGATGAAGGAAAGACAATAGCTATACCATTTGTCAACCTCTTTTAAAATGAAAGTGTTTACAGATAACAGAATTTGTTATCACCAGAACACTCTTGTTTATATATATCCTTATAAATTTATGTATATATATACATACATGTATATGTATAGCTCCTTAGGCAGAAAGCAAGAGATACAATCTGGAAACATGGAAAAGAACAATAATAAATGGAAAACATAAATACATGGATATATTGAGTATTCAAGATAACAATATATTTTAAATCTTTATTGGCATATAAACCTTTATCGGCATATACTGATGGGTTGTTGTTTCAGTTTTTGTTTTTCGAGTCAGGGTTTCTCACAGTAGCCCTGGCTGTCCTAGAACTTGTGCTATAGACCAGGCTGGCCTTGAACTCACAGAGATCCATCTTCCTCGGCCCCTTGAATGCTGGGAGGGTTTCTTTATGTAGTCCTGGCCATCCTTGAATTTGCTCTTTAGAAGAACACCTGGCCTTGAATTTATAGAGATCTCCCTGTCTTTGCCTCCCAAATGCTGGGATTAAAGGCAAGTGCCACCACCACTTGGCTAAAATGAAGGTTTTCAAAGGACATTGTAATACAAGTTTATCGTGTGCTTTGACTAAGTCCACCCCACTCTCCCTTTCCTCCCTTTGCCCATTATTCACAATCATTTCCCCAGACAATCAAACTTCTTTCATGTCCCGTATACACACAAGTTTATGTATATATGTAAATGGAATCTACAAAGCAGTTAAACTGTGATTTTTATCTTTGGGACCAATGTAATTCTCTTAATATGATGATCACCAATAAAACAACAATGTAATTTTGAACTTTTCATTGTACACAATCATTGTACATAGCACTGTTACATAAGGATATCTCCATACTTGCAGGTCCCCTGAGCTCATTGACCAGCCAACCCAGAAGAATTGAGGTGCTTGAAGTTCAATGAGAGACCCTGTCCGCCCCCCCCCCCAATAAAGTGGAAAACACTGGAGGGCAACACCCAGCGTTGATATCTGGTTTTCACAGATACAAAAAGATACACATATACCAAACACACAGAATGGCTGGCATAGGTATTAACATCAGATAGTGCAGACTTTAAGGGAAGACAAATTAATAGCAATAAAAGAAAGTATTTCAGAATGGTAAAAGGATGATCCACAATAAATTATAAGTATGTAAGTTTGTAAGAACTATTAACAAATGCCTCAAAATATAAGAAGCAGTAAAAGAATGAAAAAGAACAGACAAATCCATAAGCATGGCTGGAGATTTTAACATCACTTTCTCAGTCGCTGTTAGAACAAGGATAGAAAACTCAGCATGATTATAAAGTGGCCTAGTTGATATATATAGAACATCAGACCCAACAACCACAGTCCCGAGTGCAGCCTCAACAAGTTTCAAAGGATGGACATAAAGAAGTGTGCTCTCTGCCAGAGAGGAAGTCAGCTGGAAATAAATAATAATGGTCAAGTAGGACATCTCTAAGTATTTGAAAATTAATAATCAAAGATAAATCTAAAGATTTTCAGAATGGAAAAGTTTATGAAAACAGACATACCTCACTTGTGGGCTACAGGGAAAGGGGGCTTAAAAGGAAAGCAGGGAACATTGAATTCCTATTTTGGAAAACAAAACAAAAAACCCAAACTCAATTACCCAATTACCTTCTGTGGTTTAAACATTTCTTTCAAAACTCATGTTGTAACTCAGTTGTCAGAGGCTACTAAGAGGTAGAACTTTCAGGGGCTGACTAGATCATAAGAGCTCGTGCCTGCGTCATGTGACAGGAGTTACATACAACAGGAGCAGGCTGTTGTGAAGGTAAGTTAGTGGGCTGGAGAGATGATTCACCTGTTAAAAGAATATACTGAGACTGAAGTGACCACATCCTGCAGCCAGGCAGGATTTCCAGTGGAGGGAGGGGGACATCAATTCACCCACAAAACCCTGGACCCAAAATGTGTCCTGTCTAAAAGATGTGCAAGGATAAAAGTTGGAACAGAGATTGAGGGAATAGCCAACCAATGACTGACCCAACTTGAGACCCACCCTATGGGAGAGAGCCAACCCTGACACTATTAATGATACCCTACTATGCTTGCACACAGGAACCGAGCATAGCTGTCATCTGAGAGGCTTCATCCAGCAGCTGATGGAAACAGATGCAGAGACCCACAGCCAAATATCAGGCGGGACTCAAGGTTTCTTGTGGAATAGTTAGGAGAAGGATTGAGGGAGCTGGAGTGGTCAAGGACATCACAAGAAGACCTACAGAGTCAACTTACCTGGGCCCATGTAGGCTCAGAGAGACTGAAAGACCAACCAAAGAACATGCATGGACTGGTCATAGGCCCCCTACACATATGAAGCTGATGGGCTGCTTGATCCTCAGGTGGGTCCCCTTACAACTGGAGCAAGGAGCTCTATGACTTGGGCTCTGTTGCTTCCCTCTGGATACCATTCCCCTAGAAGGGCTGCCTTGTCTTGCTTCTGTGAAGAAGGCGGCACTTTGTCCTGATGGGACTTGATGAGCCAGGGTGGGTTCGGATGGGGTGGGGGTGGGGGCATATGGGAAAAGTGGGTGGGAGGGAGGGACTAGGAGGAAAGAGGGAGTGGGGTTGCTATTGGGATATGAAATGAACAAATAAATAAATTAATGGAAAAAAGATATGTTGCTCTTGCAGAGGACATGAGTTCAGTTCTCAGCACCCATGTTGGAGGCTCACAGACGCCTATAATTCCAGTTCCAGTTAGTCTGTCTCCCTCTTCTGACCCCCACAGGCACTACACTCATGTGTGCAAATTCTCAGTCTCACACACAGAATTAAAACAATGAAATCTCTAAAATAAAGGCACCTTTCATGTTCTCCTCTTTCCTTTGCTCCTTTCTTCTCCTCTTGCACATGTGCATAAGCACCCATCCATTGTGTTACAGGTGCCACCAGACAGATGCTGGCACCTTGACATTGGATTCCTGGCTTCAGAGCTACAAGATGTAAATTTCTTTTCTTCAGTAGCTCTCCAAGGCTAAGAGATGCTATAACAGATTCAGAAACATATAAATGCAGTAATAAATAGGAAAACATTCAATAAGTTAAACCCATAGAAGATAAAAGGGAAAAAGCAACAAATATATTAACAGAAACAAAAAAACAAATGTGCAATATAGAAAGTCAACAAAACTACAGGTCTCTTTCTGGAAAGACATATAAACTCATTGGCAAAAAAGAAAAAGGAAAAAATGTAAAGAAAAGAAGGTTAAAGGGTGCAGTTTTTATTAACAAAAAGGACAGATTATAGATTCTATAGAGTTAATGTAATCAAAGAATGTTCAAAGCAAGTTGGTAGTATTCAAAGAAAATGGACAGCGTCTTTGGAAAGCTGACACATGAGGGCATGGAAAACATGAATCTGTACAAGATATGCATTGAATAATTTAAAATCTTCTCACATAACCCAGTAGCTCCAGTGAAAGCTAAATGTGCCCATATGAGATCCCATAATCTCACCTCTATGGATACACACTCAATATAAATGAGTTTCCATAAACACAAAAAACCATGTAGAAATAATCATGTTGTCATTCGTTTTAGAAGTTCCAATAAAAGTAATAACTTAAATGTCTATCGGAGACCAGAAGAAGGAAGTGAAAGTAGGTGTGGTGGCCAACCTTAGTTGCCAACGTTCCTAGATCCAGAATCAACTAAAATGCAGTCAATGGGCACACATGTGAGGATTGTCTTGGTCAGATTCAAAGTGGGAAGGCCCAGCCTAACTGTGTGCAGTATCTTCTGGGGAAGCCCAGATGAACGCACATGGGGAAGGAGTGTGCATTTTGCCTGTTTACCCTCACTTTGCTGGAAAGTCCACTGCTTCTGTTGCCATTGCATCCCTCTGCTGATAACAGACTGAGCTTCTTCAAGCTTCGGAAATAAACAGAAGACCAGCAGCTTTCTAGGAGTCTTGCAGGCCTTCTGTACCAGATTGGGACCCCTGAGACATCCAACCTGTGGAACAATCAACTACCAGACTCTCCATCTCTCCAGAGTGAGACAGTCATTGCGGGGCAACCTAGACTGCATCATTTAAGGCAATTTAATAAATCTCCCATATACACATACATGCATAAATGCACATATATGCATATGTAGTCATTCATCAATCTATTTTTTATTCAGTGGAATACCAGATAATGGTGAAAGTGAACGAACCATTTTTACACGTGACATAGGTGTGTGTCATAAATGATATTTTGGGAAAGATGTCATGCATAAGAAAATGTGTTTGCTATGATTTTAATTATAGAAAGTTCAATGAAGAAGAAAGAAGAATATTGGTTACCTTGAGAAGAGCAGAGAAGACAATTGTTGAGTAGGGATTGAGGCGATGTTTATATCCTGTGTCATGTTCCAGTCAGTTAGTACATGGGTGTGTGTACCTGTGTTTGTGTACTTTTGTACATATGTGCTCTATCCAGCGAGGATAATTTTATATATCAGCATTATGAAACAGTAAGAGTTTTATCTGGCATCTGAGGAAATGGAGCTGTGTGTAAGAGCACTTGCTGTGCAAGCATGTAGGCCTTGAGTTTGGCACTCCAGCATCCATGTAAAAAGAAGAGCATGGTCACATATGCCTGCCACCCTCGTGCCCTGAGGGTGGAGACGGAGGATTTCTGGGGCTTGCAGGATGCCAGCCTCACTTCAGGTTCGGTGGGAAAGCCTGTCCCATGGAAATAGGGTGGAGAGTGGTCAATCAGGAGGCCCAAGATCCTATTCTGGCTCCTGTGCATGCTCACAGGTATCTACACCAGCACAGGTATGTGCACACACAAACACACACACACACACACACACACACACACACGCGCGCGCGCGCATGCACACATGTGAGTTTTACTTTTTAAAGCTACTGTCCTTGTCACCATCATTATCGTAAGGCCCTAGTGAAGGAAAGCGTCTGAAGCTCAGGCAGCCTAGGTAGCTTCACACTGTACACGGACTTCCCTAGAACAGCCTTAGCAGGTGTGGGACCTGGAATAGGGTACAAACAGAGACCCAGCTACCATTTATACAAACTCTTAAATGTGATAAATCAGGCTCAAAAACTGTAAACTAAAAATAAATTGTATTCTCCTATTCTGACAACTATGTTTCTGTGATTATAAAAGAGTAATGCCCTGGAAAGTCAGCTTTAAATTTAGAGTTCTCCATTTCAGAGCAGGAAAATGACCACCCGGAGAGAGGCAGTTTCAGTCCCCAGTAAGTGCCTCACGCCACCTCTCTTTCCACTCTACCTCTCTGTAGGGGACCTCCCACAATCACATGGATCTAACAGCCCATAAGAGCAAGCTCCTACATGTCCCCACAACACAGCTGTCCTGTGGCCACTCATCGGGCCAGGGATATGTCAATTGACAGTGTAGCCCTATATCCTTGCTGCAAAAATCCTGGGGATATTTGGGCAGGGAATATTGAGTCATAGATAGGAAGGGCCGAGTGTGAAGAGGGGATGCAGACACTAGAAGGACATGCCTGTAGCTTCTAAGGTCCCCTTGTTGTAGGTAGAGGGGAACAGGTGGAGGATGGGAATAGGCAAATTTCAAAAGAAAGACGGATTCATTTTTAAGTCAGCTATGGAGCTAGAGAGATGGCTGTGAGGGTGAAGAGCTTACTGGCCAAGTATGAGAACCTGAGTTCTGATTCCCAGCACCCATGAAAAGACACAGTGCAGAGGTAGTCTATGGTCACAGTACCACACACAGAGACAGGTGGATTCCAGGGGCCCACAGACTAGCCAGCCTAGTCAAAGCAGTGTGCTTCAGGTTCAATGAAAGACTTGGACTAAAAACTAAAAAGTTTTGCATGGTGGCCTATGCCTTTAATCCCAGCACTTAGGAGGCAGGGGCAGCCAGATGTTCCAGGCCAGCAAGGCTTATGGTGAGACTCTGTCTAAAATAACAAAACCAAAACAAACAAAAAAATGATGAAGAAAGATAGAGAAAAAAAAAACACTTCACTTCAATCTCTGGTCTCCACATGTGCATGCATGAGCCAAGTACAGTGGCCCATGTGTGTGCATTCATGCACATGCATGCACGTACACAAAGACACACAAACACACACAGGAGCACGCACAGAGCTTGCAGCCACTAGAGATACAGAAACAGGGAAATAGAGGTAGAGACAAGGAGAGCCCTTTAAGTAAAACAGGAAAATTCTACTCGGTGAGCACATGTTCTGTATACACGCGAGGTGGGAGAGATGAGTCCCTTCAGGCTGCGCGAAGCACACAGGTGAGAGTTAAACTGTTTTGCTCCTAACTTTATCCCACAGCCTAGTGCCTAGTAGGTCTCAATAAGTAATCTGGGTAACAGGAGACTCCAGAGTTCCCTGCGACATTTCTAGATGCTGTGGGCTCCTACCAAGGGAGCATCTTGCCTGTGTTGTGTTTAAAGGCACAGAACATGTGTTTCGAACAAGAGGAGAGGGAGGTGAAGTCTGGCAACCATGGTTCCTCTCTCACAGAGAAGAGAGCTCGGGAGCTGAAAGCTGCAAGGTCTCAGGGGCACGGTGCCCCCAGAAGCTGAATGCAACGTGTAAGTGTGGACAACAGCTAGCTTTTCTGGGCCGGTGTTTGGAAATTCCCAATCATTTCAAAGGCGCCCACAACTTCCAGCATTTCGAAAAGCAGAGCCCTGGACATAGCCCTCTTTCTGACAAATGCACAGATTCAGATTAACTCAAGGTCACTCTGAGCTCTGCTTAAGCCCGCTAGTTCCTAAAGCTGTTCTTGCTTGCTCTGTTGCAGAACTTACGTCCTCGGGGAGAATGGAAATTTGCTAGCCACTTTTCTGCAAAGGCTGACAAACAGCCACATGTTATTAGAGAGCTGTCTGAACTTCCCGTGGGGAAGGTGATTCTAGCACACAGCCAGGGCTCAAAAACACTGGACTCCAATACTTCAGTAAGAAGTATGTCTGAAATGGCAATGGAGGCTTGATGAGTTGTTAGCTCTGAAATCCTGAATCCTAGTATTTAAGGAAACCAACCTAAGCAGAAAACACAGGTCTACTGCCCCAGGGGACAGGTTCTGTAACCTTACCACCACTCATTTAAATTAGGGTGTTTCTGATAAGCAGCCAGACCAGCAGACTACAGCCGATCTAGGAAACCAGGTAGGTCTCTTCTACTTTCCTTTCCTCAAAAATAAGCATAGCTTTACACAACACAACCCATTAGTTTGTCCTAGCAGACGTGTAATTACAGAAGGAGGGAAGGCTGGCAGGACCCACAGAACATGGCTGCCACATCTCTGCACACATGGCTACACATTATCTTACTTCATCAATAGTACAGAAGAGGGGTGGAGGAGGAAGATGGCCTGAATTCGATCCAAGACCCACTGTGGGTGACCAGGGAAGGCTGGGAAAGTCCCAGTCTTCTACAGAAATATATGATGGCCATGGAAACCTCTCTCATTAGTGAATTGTCTCTTAATCAGTATCTCGTTGTCCTATCAGCAATTACTTTCCCATTAGGTGAGAGATGGGGAAAGAGAGGACGTTATAAAGGAAGAGAGTGGTGTGGGAAGCAGATGGGCATATGGCTCAACAGCAAAGAGACATACCACCGCGTGATGAGAATTAAGGTCTGGTTTCCTGGGGCTGGAGTGGAGAGCACAACCAATCTTCATGGGACAGCATCATGGACAGGACAGGAACTGTTCTACAGCACATTCATTTAACTGAATCCTGAAGGAAGAATGGAAGTTTCCAGATAGACAGGGAGAGGATAATGAATTTTTAGACACATTATGTCAAAGAAGTTCAAGTTATAGGGAACTTGAAGAACCATAGGGTTGAGTGGCAAGAATTTAAATTGCATGTAGAAGGTGGAGTTGCAATATAAGAAAGAGGCATGGCAATTATTCAATGGATATTGCTGAGGGTCAATAAATTAGTTAGCTGATTTTGAAATAGAAAATTTAGAAGTTGGGGGTATATGATTATTTATTTATTCAGACAAGGTACTGATTACAATCTTCAGCAGCCTCAAACCTACAACCCTCTGGACTTAGCCTCCCAAGTGTCATGCACATGCTCAGCTTCAAATAAGAGAATTATTAAATGTCTTAGTTTGGGGAAAATTCCACAAATTTTGATGTTTCCTTTTTTGGTAGACTTTAGATATTCTCTGAAGACAATTTTCTTTGAATTTGGTTCAGTAAGATGAATATTATAATGTCTGGCTTCTTTTGTTTAGCTTTTTGAGTCAGTGCATCATGCAGCCAAGGCTGACCTGAAATTTGTTTTTTCATATCTGCAGCTGACCTTGAACTCCTGACCCACCCCACCCTACTTCCCTGATGCTGAGATCATAGGTGTGTGCTACTGGTTTGTGCAGGGTTGAGGACCCAACACAGGATGGATGCATGGTAGATCCACACACTGCTAACTGAGTCACGTTTTCATCTCCCACCTTACCAACTTCTTAAAAGTTCTGAAGTTGTAAACTTTCTTCTTTTTAAAAAGAATGACAAGAAAATATTTTACTAAAACATGAATTCGTGGAAGTTTCCTGACAAGCCATATAAAATAGTAACAACTTTTATTTTATTTTCCTTTTTTGAAGAAGGGAATCTACCCTAGACAGTGAAGCTACAGTGTTACTAGTAAGGGTTTTGATGTTTATTTGACGTTCTCATTTTGGGTTAGACAATCAAGCTTGTCGGTCTATGGCAGTGGCTCTTAGCCTGTGAGTCGCCATCCCTTTGAGTGCTGAATGACCCTTTCATAGGGGTTGCATATCAGATATTTATATTATGATTCAGAACAAAAGCAAATTTACAAATTGTGAAGTAGCAAAGTGTCAGCTGACTGATACTGTCATAGGTTCTTAAGAAGGTCTGATGTAACGTTTAGAGTCTGAAAGCCCAGCAGGCTTGATTTGCCTCAACTCAGCACAGCTAGGTGTTGCTGGCACAGGCCACATTGTCTCTCCCTAAGCTTTGCTTCCTATGTTAATAATGGAGAAACAATATCTATTGCATTAAATTGTTTCGAAGTTCTCATAGAAAAATGTTTGTGAGTAGGTGTTGGAGAGATCACTCAGCAGTTAAGAGCACTGGCTGCTCTTCCAGAAGACCCAGGTTTGGTTCCCAGAACCCACAACGTGGCTCACAACTGTCTGTAACTTCAGTTCCAGGGAGTCTGATGCTTTCTTCTGGCCTCCACAGGCATTACGCTAGTGTGTACACGTACATACACAGAGGCACACACTCATATACATGACATAAAAATAAAGTCTTTTGAAAAAATAATTGCTAAAAAAGAAAGAAAGAAAGAAAGAAAGAAAGAAAGAAAGAAAGAAAGAAAGAAAGAAAGAAAGAACGTCTGTGAGTAGACTCTCCTGGGCAAGCTGTCATTATTGCAGGGACAGGAAGAAGGCACCTATACCCATTAAGCTGAAATGGAGGAACAGGAAATGCTAGGCAGTGTCTGCAAGGGAGGGAATTGCTGGAATCTAGGTACATGCTCCATCTCGTGGGAGCCACAGACTAATTCCTCTGTCCCATCTGCACTTGCCTCAGCCTTCCTCAGCAACTTCCCACCTCTTGCTGTCTCCCCATGGAGACATTTCTACTGCAGCCTTCCTGCTCCATGTCCCTGTGCCCAGTGCCGTATTTCCGGTTGAGGAAATAGATCCACTGAGCTTTGGTGTGGTGCCCACCGCTGGTCCACTGACGATGTCACAGTGTGCAGCTGCTCTAGTGGTACAGACGTGGTACAGACGTGGCCGTGGGCCAACCTCTTCAGCTATGCATGTGAGTGGTTCTCAGAAACAGGGGCTTTGGGACGGCACACTCTGAAATGCACCAGTACAAGCAGAAACCGACAATATTATCCTCCTTTACTTTCTCTTCCCTTTAGTCTGGTAAGTCAGGTTTCCTAGCGAGCCTATATACAGCCATGATTACCTCTAGATTTTTTTTGTTAGCTTTTTAAAAAATATTTTATTTCATCTTTGAGATTATAATATAATGATACTGTTTCTCCCATTCCTTTCCTCCTTTGGGCTGTACTTCTTAATAGTCCTATCCCATCCATCCATTCATCCCGCAATTACTCTTTCCTGCAGCTCACCTCCTCTAAGGGAATCTTCCTTGGCCTCTTCAATGTCTCCTTAGAGCATAAAACCAGCAATACATTAAACAATGGCTTGAGTTATTTCTCTCAACAGCCTTAAAGGTGTTAGTCTTGTTAGACCATAAAGTCATTAAGAACAGAGAGTGCCACAGTTCCAAGCACAGACTAAATGTTCAGGGAGCATAGGAAAGAACAGCTCACTGAGCAGTTTGGGTTTGGAAGGGACCTCAGGAATAGTTTGGTTTAATTTCATTGATTTCATAAGAACAGAACCTCAAATACAGGAAGTACCTTTCATTGAATAGATACACTAAAACAGACATTCAATATATTATAGATTCACATTTATATGTAAAGTTTGTGTGTTATAAAGTCATGAAACTCGTGCGTACTTCCTTAAAGGAATGAGTCTCTCCCAACACATTATAGAACGGTAGTTAGAAAATTCTTAAAGGTTGAAGCTGCAGGGGAACTGAGAAATTATTTAAGAGACTGTTCAAGATTGTAGATGAGAAAACTTCTTCCCATGAAAACAAATAAACTTGTCTAAGATTGCTCAAGTTTTTAATTTTTGGTGGCAAAGATGGCACCAGGTTTCACAGCTCCTCCCCACTCCCACAGCTCCTCCCCACTCCCACAGTCCTCCCCACTCCCACAGCTCCTCCCCACTCCCACAGCTCCTCCCCACTCCCACAGCTCCTCCCCACTCCCACAGCTCCTCCCCACTCCCACAGCCTCTCCTGCTCACAGACCAAGTTCCTGCACTACACTACTATCCCTTCTGGTTCTAGTCTCTTTTCTGTTGCAATTACAAAATACCTGACACCAAATCATCCTTAGAAGACAGTACTTATTTGACTCTCAGTTCCAAACTTGGGAAGTCAGTGGTGCCAGCATCTCTGCAGAATCTAATGGGAATTCATGTCATATCCTAACATGGTGGACAGCATCACATGCAGTGACACGGAAGTCATTCTCTCTCTTTTTCTGAAGCTAAATCTGTCTTGCAGGCCTCAGCGATGTGACCTCATGTCATTCTAAGTACTGCTAAGCCCAAAACTATTAGCATATTAATTTGGGGGTTGTGTTTCTAACATGTGTACTTGGGGACACACATTCAAACCACAGACACACTCCAGAACACACACTTCACCGTGGGTGTCACTTGCTCTTTATAGACTCAGTTGTGCATGGCTTGTCCTGACCAGATCCTTTCACTGCTTCCAATCTTACCTTCTTACTCCATCTTTCTGTCTGTCTTCATTTCTGCTCCCATTGCCATTGCTCTGTGGGCTAAAAGCTTGACTACTGATGGTAGTTCTTGCACTTGGAGGCATGAAGACATTGAGGAAAGAGGTTTCCACCCAACACATATCCAGCACTTACTGGTCTGCATATGGTCAGACCATAAGCCTGCCTATAACTTTAACCTGATCTTCTGGTTTAGTTCAAATGCCCTTCCTGGTTGATCTGGCCTCAGGAATAAGAATCACCTATTTGCTAATTTATCTATTGATTCAACATAAATGTAATGTGCATGTCTTTTGTGAAAGTTCCTGAAGGAGTCAGAAAAGAACCTAGTATCCTCTCAGTAAATTCACAATATATCAGTGACATAAATATTGTAGAACAATGTGCTATGTTCATTTCAAACTTTACTACTAGAGGAGCTCAACCTTCTGTCTTGGGATGGTAGGAAGGTGATAATCAAGAATGGCTTCCTGGATATGGTATTTTAAAAAAATGAATCATTAGGATTGATCTGAGAATAAATAGCAGGTGGGTAGGGGTTGAGGTGGATGGGCATGCAAGCAGAAAGAATAACATAAGCAAGGGCATAAATGCAGGAATTAGCACAGGGACATGTGACACATGTTCTGATGTTCTTGGGGGCTAAAGGAGGGCAGCAAGTACTGTGGGGGAGAAATGAATGGACTAAATTAAGATGGTCTTGTCCGCAAGTGAGAGAATTCTACTGTGGGAATTTAGAGAGTTAATAAATGATACTCCTGCTCCCTGCCTGAATTTCTAATTAATTGAGAAGAAATCCCAAGGAATCCAGCAGATAGAGATAAAAATTTGAGCTGCACCACTGTTAAAACAGCAAGTGTGGCTTAGATCTGGCCAAATCACTTCCTAAGGTTATCTTGCACTGATCTTAATTCTCCAAATGCAGGTCTCTCCTGCTGGGACAGCTCTGCTCGGAGCTGTTGATAATGCTTCCTGGGCATCTGGCTGGGGAATGGTGGTGAGGTGGTTGAGTATGTCATCCACTTGTCTTATATTCATTGACCTGAAAAGTGCTTTTCTAAGGAGAAAAAGCAAAAGTGTTAATCTAATGGTAGTTCTTACACTTGGAGACATGAAGACATTAGGGAAAGAGGTTTCCACCCAACACATAGCCAGCACTTACTGGTTGCACAAAAAGGCTCTCATTCCAAAAGCTGCAACTAGTTAGAGCTAGATTGGGAAGATTCTCTAACACACGGTGGTTCTCAACTTTCCCAATGCTGCAACCCTTTAATGCAGTTCCTGATACTGTAGAACCCAACCATAAAATTATTTCGTCACTACTTCATAACTGTAATCTTGCTGCTCTTGTGACTCATAATATAAATACCTGATATGCAAGATATCTGATAATGTGACCCTTATAGGGGTCACACCCCACAGGTTGAGTACACTTGTGAATGGGTAAATGCCACAGAAATGTTTTATATGTAGTACTTGCTGTTCGTGAGGAAAGGGCAGGGCTTACCATGAGGAGTTTTGAGACATGGAGCTTCTTAGAGATGTTTTCACTTCGCTTATCACCCAAACACTCTTCTCTCATAGGAGGCCATTCTCAGGTTTATTGTTCTTGCAGGCTAAAGCAATATGGCCACCTGCCCCCCAACCCCCTTTACAGGAGATGTTGTTAATGTGGAAACTCAAGGAAAACCTGCAGTCCATAACAACAGGGGGCATGCTGAGGCTAGGGTGAGTTCTCCTTTTTGGTACACAGTAGTGTCCAGGTGCCATCTGGACAGGTGTTAACACAAAGAACCCCTTAAATCATGTCTACCTCCTTCTACTTTACCAGCTCTTTGAAAATGGCTTTCCTCCTTTCTAGAATTCTACAATGTCCAGATTGAAAGAACCCCCGAATCTTGATGACCAGTATTCCCTATCAATGCCTACGAATGTCTACATCTCCCTCCTGACAAACAGCTCTTTGTCTGTAGCAGAGAAGCGTCCAGTGGTGACTCAGTTGGGGCAGGTTTCTCTAATACATGATAGCATAGCCTTTAGTTTTTACTTTGTGACTTTCTTTTTCATTTTATACTTCTTTGGAATGAAAAGAATGCTACTTTATCTGTCATTTTAAAGATTTCATGTACTTTTGATAGGTCTGTGACATTTACAGTTCTTGTAGTTTTATTCCCATCCAGAATATTCAGATACTGTTTTGGAATATTATGGTAAAACAAGGTCCCTGAACATCTGCTAGCAGTGGGATTCTATGAGTCTGCCTCAGAGCGTTCTATTAACAGACTGGCCTTACAGGCTTTGAATGCTAGTGGGCTCATTGTAACAATCACGACTGATCTTATTTTAATGAGAAATACATAGTCAGATTAGTTCTGACATCATTCTCATTTCCTTGACTGTGACTTCGGCATTGGTCAGACACTGAGAAATGCAACATGGGTGTTCATCATCTGAGCCCAGGCTTTGATATCTAGCTTGAACCCTCTGAGATAACAGAAGATCAAACTAAATCCGCACAGACACAGACTAGATATAGATGATCTATTCTTTTTTTAATTATTTTGTTTTTATATTAATCACAGGTTATGTACTTTGTATCCCAGCTGTAGCCCCCTCCCTCATTCCCTCCCAATCTCCCCATCCCTCCCTCATCTCCTCCCTGCCCCTTTCTAAGTCCACTGACAGGGGAGGACCTCCTCACTTTCCATCTGACCTCAGCTTATCAGGTCTCTTCAGGGCTGGCTGCAATGTCCTCTTCTGTGGTCTAGCAAGGTTGCTCCTCCCTCAGGGGGAGGCGGAGTGTCGAAGAGCCCACCATTGAGTTCATGTCAGAAATAGTCCCTGTTCCCCTTACTAGGGTACCCACTTGGATACTGAGCTACCATGCTATATCCGAGCAGGGGTTCTAGGTTATATCCATACATGGTTCTTGATTGGAGAAACAGTCTCATAAAAGACCCCTGCGCCCTGATATATTTGGTCCTTGTGGAGCTCCTGTCCTCTCCAGGTCATACTAGCTCCCTCTCCTTATATGATTCCCTGCACTCTGCTGAAGGTTTGGTTATGAGTCTCAGCATCTGCTTTGATACACTGCTAGGTAGAGTCTTTCAGAGGCCCTCTGTAGTAGGCCCCTGTCCTGTTGCTTGTTTTCTCCCACATTCAATTTCCATTCTGTTTGTCTATCTAAGTGAGGATTGATCATCTTACCCCGGGTCCTCTTTCTTGTTTATCTTCTTTAGATGTATAGATTTCAGTATGTTTATCCTATCTTATAGGTCTATATAAGTGAGTATATACCATGTGTTTCTTTCTGCTTTTGGGATACCTCACTCAGGATGACCGTTTCTAGGTCCCACCATTTGCCTGCAAAGTTCATGATTTCCTC
>CM053766.1:85181556-85213275 GCA_028658305.1 Pachyuromys duprasi
CAATCCTTGTCAAAATTTCAATGACAACCTTCAACAAGGAATCAAACAATCCAGTCAACAAATGAGGTAACAAGGTGACTAAAGGAACTGACAGTTCTCAAAAGATGAAATACAAATGGCCAGTAAACGTATATTTAAAAAGCTCAACCTCACTAGCCATCAGAGAAATGCAAATTAGAATTGCACTGAGATTCCATCTCATCCTAGTCAGAGTGGCAGTCATTAAGGAAACAAATAACAAGTGGTGGAAGGGAGTCCTTTTACACAGCTAGTGCTGATGGAAAGTATCAGTATCTACGGAAACAAATGTGGCGGCTCTTCCCCAAACTAAACATAGACTTACCATATGACCTCAAGGGACTCCAGGCCAGTAGTTCATTAAGATACTTAAAACATCAGTGTTTGTTGTGCTACTATTCAGAATTAATAAATTAAGGAACTAATCTACATGTTCAACAGCAGAGGAATGGGTAAAGAAAATGCGCTGTACATACAAGAAGAATAAAACTATATTGTCTGCCAAAAAAAAATGGATGCAACTGAGATGATCACCAAAAATGAATTAAGTTAGTTTCAGACAAGTATCATACGGTTTCTTTCAAATGGAGCTCCTTGGGTATATACAGAAACAGAAGATCACGTATCCGACAGGAAAACAGAAGCAGAACCATCAATGATAACGAAGGGACTAATGGGAGGCATAACTGGGAGAGTGGTCAGTTAAATACAGATATGAACATCCTGACATAGGACAGTACAGTGTACGCTGAACACACAAAAATATTTTAAAAATTCCATTGCTTGTTTTTACCTTGATAATAGTGATTTACAGTTTGGTTGTTTCTGTTCATCTGTTCACGGGTGTGAGTAATTTTGAAATAGATTTTTTTTTTTGCACCTAAATAAGGCTTCAAAACTTCTCCTCTATATCTGTTATATTTTAAGGAATGCAATTTTGTAATACATATGCACTAAAGATAAAAAAGAAGCAGAAGGCATGGTAGTACATTAGTGAGGTCATTTGCCCCAGTGGCTGCCAAAGACTTAGAAAGGTTTTAAAACAATTCCTCCTCTCACTGATGAGACAAAGCCCCTGACAAAGCAACACAAGGAAGGAAGGGTTTGCCTTGTACCTTAAGGGGGAATTTCCCCATCTTGATGGAAGGAGTCGTGGCAGTAAAAACATTTGGTCCGATTGCATCCAGACTCAGGAAACAGAAAGAGACGAACAGTGGCTGAGCTTGTGCTCACTTCCCTGTTTTCTTTTGCCTCAGCCTGGACCCTAGGTCCATGGACCATCATGCCCAACTGGGAAACTTTCTCACAGATGTGTCCTGAGACTTGCCTCCTAGGTGATTCTAGGTCCTGTCAAGTTGCCATAACCATCACAAGTATCTTGATAGCTATGTGCCCTGGCATAATATAGGGGCTATCTTGAGGGGCGGGGGAGAGTAGCAAGCTAGTGTGCATCAAATTCGCATCCCTTGTGACTTTCCGAAAAGTATTAGCCTGAGTGCTCCTTGCATATTTTTCAAAGCAACAAAAAGTGCTCTAGATAATTTTGTTTCAATACAATGTTTTAGTTTGGGTTTGTATTGCTGTGAAGAGACACCATGACCATGGCAGCTCTTATTTAAAATGAAAAATTAATTGGGGCTGGTTTAGTCCGTTATCTTCCTGGTGGAAAACATGGCATGCAGGTAGACACGGTGCTGGAGAAGGAGCTGTGAGTTCTACATCCTGATTTGCAGGCAGCAGAAGATTGTGTGCCACACTGAACATAGCTTGAGCTGAGACCTCAAAGCCCGTTCCCACGGTGACACACTTCCTCCAACAAGCCACACCTTCTAATAATGTTATCCCCTATGGCCAAGAATTCAAATACATAAATTCATGGGGGCCATTCCTATTCAAACCACCACATATAAGATTTTGGAAGAAAAACTTTGTCTTTCAGTAAAGCAAACTGGAATGAATCTTAAGAAGTTGCAGAGTAGCAATGCAGACCTTTACTTCCACAGTCTATCCTGTCAGTGTGCAGAAAGCATTTGAAGTGCAGGCTTTAAGGGCGTACAGAAAGTCTAACCTCACAGTGACCTTATTTGCAGAAAAATGCTTGATGAAGAACTAATATATGCATGACTAAGGGCTTTCTTGAAAGGATGGAAATGCTGGCTACAAACAGGTTCATTGGATTTGTAGTGGGTGTTTTTAAAATAAAATTTTTCATACAATATATTTTTATCATTTTCTTCTTTCCCCTCCCCCAACACCTCCTAGGAGTTTTGTTTATTCTAGTCCTGTTTTTATTGTTTTCTTTCTTAGATTTTTCTTTTTTAAAAAAAAATTCTAGACAGGCAGGCCTTTAATCCCAGCATTCAGGGGCAGACAGGTGGATCTCTGTGAGTTCAAGGCCAGTCTGGTCTACTAGTGAATTCCAGGACAGCCAGGGCTACGTAGAGAGACTCCGTCTCAAAACAAAACAAAAATCTGAGCTTTTTATAGTAGACAGATACAGTTTTTTGTTTGTTTGTTTGTTTGTTTGTTTACCAGAGCCATAAAACTGTTTTCAATAGAAAATAAACGTATTTTCTGCCCTTGTTTCTGAACCCTTCCTGTCAATCTAAGTACTAAGGAACTTCACCCTTTAATAGTCTAGAACCAGAAAAGCGTGTTGACTCTCCTGGCAGCCACCATGCCAAGCCGCCTCATTCACTGTGGCTCATCACACCTCTCTCAAGAATCTGCCAAGCAATGACTTTGAGGTTTAGAGCCTGGCTCTGCTACTTACTCAAGCAAGCTACAGCCCCAAGCAAGTTCCTCAGGTCACTGTACCCAGCTGTGCCTTCCTTCTTCACCATAATTTGAGGTTAAAAACACACCTTTCAGAGCAACGGAACCAAGTGATCTGAGCACAGGGGTTTTTCTTGAGACTGATGGTCCAACCAGGTACCATGCATGGAGGTAGCCTAAGACCCCTGCACAGGTGTGGTCCATGGCAGTTCAGTGCCCAAGTGGGTTCCATAGTAATGGGAACAGGGACTGTCTCTGACATGAACTGATTGGCCTGCTCTTTGATCACCTCACCCTGAGGGGGAGCAGCCTTGCCAGGCCACAGAGGAACACAATGCAGCCACTCCTGATGAGACCTGATGGACTGGGATCGGAGGGAAGGAAAGGAGGACCTCCCCCAGCGGCGGTCTTGGGGAGGGTCACGGGTGCAGAGGGGGGAGGAAGGGAGGGATTGGGACTGGGAAGGGAGGAGGGAGGGAGCTACAGGGGTATATAAGGTGAATAAAGTGTAATTAATAAAGAATTTAATACAAAGAAAATTTAAAAAAACAAACCTTTCCTCAAAAACCTCAGCGGAGAGGGAAACCAGCTGCTGCTGTTGTTTTTGCCTGACTGGGGAAGAGGGCTAAGCTCCACCCACCTCTATTTTCTGCTGTTTTTGCCTGACTAGGGAAGAGGGGCTAAGCTCCACCCACCTCTATTTTCTGCCCCGGGCCTCCCATCTCTGGAATGTTGGAGAGTCTGGGAAAGAAAGTTTCCTGTGAATCAGGTAGGCAACACAGACCAGTGGAAGGGCAGGAATAAGCCATGAGCACAAGAAGATGAGCCATTTGGAGGTTAATTACGGTACTGCACGTCTTGTGTGACTAATATGGTGAGTAGCAACACCGCACATTTTCAGAGGCGAAGCTTCTTCAGTGTTTCCCCATCATCCTGGCTAACCTTACTCTGGTAACACCTCCTGCACACAACTCCCAGAAGCCCCTCACTGGGCCTCATTTCGCCTCATTTCCCTTCAGACTCTACTGTGTTGATAGGGATCATTTTTTTTTTTCTTAAACAATTCGCATCAGTACCAAAAAGGAATACTATCACCGGTCCCTCACTCCTTACAACTCATTATAGCTTCTTAAACACAGGGAATGCCTTTACCCACACGAACTCCTTTGTATTAAATACTGGGACTTAAAAGATAAATGTGCCTGTTGAACTCTCTTACATATCTTTCAAAATCTAGCTAACCACACCCCTGTCCTGCCCTATGGAGCTGGCTCCTCCAGCACTTCTTCTTTCAAGCCTTGAACACACACCTCCACGACAGCATCTTCCAGTAACTGTTGGCTATAGGTAATAGCAGCAGCAGCAGCTGTTGCTATAGCTGCCCGTTGCTTTTTCTCTGTGTGACTGAACAGTGTATATAAATGTTAGACTCAAGGTTATGAAGAGCCAGGTTTAAATACTGGCAGTATAATTTTTTCAGTTGTATTTCTAACCTATGAATTTGTATTTACTAAGTTTCTATACATATGTATTTCCTTTGCACTGCAAGAGGTTGAGCATAGGACTTTTGTGCATGCTGCTTGGGCAAGTACTGAGCGATATCTCCATCCCATGTTAATCTTTTTCTTTTAGGAAGACCATAAAGCCAGCCAACCTGATTGGATTGTGGGGATATAACATAACACATGTAGGAACTAAGGAAAGTACCCGGTGCATAGAAAAGCTCCAACAAATGCTGTTGTGGGTGGTCTGAATGATGATGTCCTTAAGAAGTTCACATATTTGAACGCTTGGTCCCCTGTTAGTAGCACTGTCTAGAGGAGATTTTGGATGTTATATTACATTGCATCATGCCACACAACATATCTGGCATAAGGAAGTTTATTTGGAGGGAGAGGAAGAGGAAAAGAATTAGGATTGGACATGTAGACAGGCAGGCAGACAGACAGGGACAGAGCCATGAGGGTAGAGAAGGACAGAGAGAGAAAATGTGTGGACAGAGGGAGAGCAGAGAGATAGAGAGGTCAAGAGAAAGAGACTGAGAGCTGGGGAGGTTGGTGGGTCATTTCATCCAGCACTCACCTGGCCTGCGCTTGTAAAGGCAGGTTAGCAAAACCGCCTGTGAACTAACAACGGAACCTTAGGGCAACAGGACCTTCTGGGAGGAAGTTTGTCAGTTGGTGGGGTTTGAGGATTTGTGGCATCGCCTCACTTGCTGCTCTCTCTCTCTCTCACCCTCACTCTCCTTCTCTTCCTCCCTCTCTTCCTGTGCACAATTGAAATAAGATCTGCTGTGTTCCTGCTTCTGCCTCATGCCTTGCTTTCCAGGCCATGATGACGTGATGCACAGTTAGCTAAAAAAACTTTCTTTTATTGCTTTTGGCCATAATATGTGCGTGTGTGTGTGTGTACATGAGCCAGTGGAGCCCAGAGGTCAACATATTCTTCCTCAACTACTCCTCATCTTATTTTTTTATATTAGGTCCTTACATTTTAAAAAATCTATTTATTCACTTTACATCCTGATTGCAACCCTCATCCTCTCCTCCTAGTACCCCACTCGCACACTCCTCCCCTCATTTTGCCCTCTCTCTTCAGAGAAGGAGGAGGTCTCCCTGGCCCATTAAGTTGCTGCAGACCTAGGTGTATCCTTTCTCACTAAGGCCAGACAAGGCAGCCAGTTAGGAGAACAGACAGGCCTCAGAGTCAGAGAGGGCCCCTGCTCCAGCTGTTGGAGGATCCACATGAGGACCAAGCTGTGCATCTGCTACATATGTACAGGGGTCTAGGAGCAGCCCATGCATGCTCTTTGTTGGTGGTTCAGGCTCTGTGAGCCCCCATGAGCCCAGGTCAGTTGACTCTGTAGGTCTTCTTGTGGAGTCCTTGACCCCTCCAGCTCCCTCATTGTTCCCCAAACTCTTTCAGAGGACACCCCAAGCTCTTTGTAATGTTTGGCTGTGGGTTTCTGCACTCGTTTCCATCAGCTGCTGGGTGAAGCCTCCCAGGGGAGTTGTGTTAGGCCCATCTACAAGCATAGCAGAGTAACACTAATAGTGTCAGGGATTGGTTTTCTCCCATGGGATGGTCTCAAATAGGGTCAGTCTCTGGTTGGCCATCCTCTCAATCTTTGCTCCATCTTTGTCCCTGCCCATCTTGTAGGCGGGACAAATTTGGGGTTGAAGGTTTTGTGGATGGGTTGGTGTCCTTATCTCTCCACTGAAAGTCCTGCCTGGCAACAGGAAGTGGCCATTTCTGTCTCCATATCCCCTGCTGCCAGGTGGCCCCCATAGACTTCCTGAGGCCTCCCCTATCCCAGGTCTCTGGAAAATCCCAGAGATTTTCCCCACCTCTGATTTCCTGCCCCTCTCTCCCTAGCAGTCCCTACTCCTATTCCTCACTCCTGCTCCCCTCTCCTAGCCAGTTTCCTCCCTCCCTCCACCTGCAATGTCTATTTTATTTCCCCTGAGTGAGATTTAATAAACCAAATAATCCAATTAAAAATGGGGTACAGAGCTAAATAGAGAATTCTCAACAAAGGAATCTCCAATGGCTGAGAAACACTAAGAAATGTTCAGTGTCTTTAGTAATTGGGGAAATGCAAATCAATATGACTCTGAGATTCCATCTTACACCCATCAAAATGGCAAAGAACAAAAACTCAAATGACAGCAAATGCTGGTGAGGATGTGGAGAAAGGGGAACCCTCCTCTGTTGCTGGTGAGAATACAACGTTGTACAACCACTGTGGAAATCAATTTGGTGCTTTCTCAGAAAACCAGGACTAGTTCTACCTCACAAGATCCACTTATTCCACTCCTAGGCATATACCCAAAAGATGCTCCACCGTTCAATAAGGACATTTGCTCAGCCATGTTTATAGTAGCTTTATTTGAACTAGCCAGAAACTAGAAACAACCCAGATGTCCCTCAACAGAAGAATGGATAAAGAAAACGTGTTACATTTACACAGTGGAATATTACTCACCTATTAAAAACATGGAAATCATGAAATTTGCAGGCAAGTGGATGGAACTAGAAACTATCATTCTGAGTTTGGTAACCCTGACACAGAAAGACACACATGGTATGAATTCATTTATAAGTGTATATTAGCCATGTAATACAGAATAACCATACTATAATCCACAGACCAAAACAAGCTAAGTTACAAGGAGTCCCAATCTTCTTTTTAAGACAGGATTTCTCATTGAATCTCGAGCTCACTGATTAGCTAGACGAGCTGACCAATGATCTGACCAATGACCTTCTTGTCTCTACCCACAGCACTGGAGTTATGAATGTATTGCCATTGTGTTTGGCTTTTCTGTGAGGATCTGAATACATGTCCACATGCTTCTGCAGCAAGCCTTCTAGACTGTCATGAACTACAGATAGAATCTCAACATACAACTCTTTCAATGTCACATGCATTATTGGTGATTATGGTTTGTTATTTTTCCTCACTTTAAATTTATCTACATATTTTACAATATGAATTTTTGTTTCTTTCTAGTTAAATTTGTCAGTTCCTCTCTTGAAAGGCTGATAAATTTAGAAAGGTTTACCCTCTTTTCAAGTAAAATATTTTCAAGTACAGTATTTTATCTTACCTTATATTTTCACACTTAACTTTAAAATCTTTTATGTATCCCTATTTCCCCTTACCTTGGCTGACATCAAGGCCACTTGATTTCTAAACCAGATTTTAAATGTCTTTGAAGGATATAAAAAGGACATCTTCCATTGGAGAATGTATTAGTCAGGGTCCTCTAGAGGAACAGAACTGGTAGAATATGTATAACATATAAAATACATATATATATATATATATATATATATCTAATGCTTGAAACAAATAAAGCTCTGAAAAGGTCTTTCAAATCAAAATGAAATTTTGGAATGCTTTTTCCTCAACAATCACACATGCACACACACACATTTGCTCAGTCCATGAAGCTGGATTCTCAGTGGTCTGCAGTATATACTGGAATCCTGAAGGAGTTGGCTTTAACACCAGTGATGTAATGAACTTGCCAGCAAGTGGGAGGGCAAGCAGGCAAAAAGAGTAAGCTTCCTTCTTCCATGTCCTTTGTATAGGCTGTCACCAGAAGGTATGGCCTGGATTAAAGGCGGACCTTCCTATTTCAAATGATTTATTTAAGAAAAATCCCACACAGGTGTACCCAGCCAGCTCAGTTTTAGTTAATTCCAGATGTAGTCAAGTTAACAACCAAGAATAGCCATCACAGAGAAGTTGGTCCATTTACAGGTTTATTACATCTAGGAACATCAGGTGAATTCCTCAGAAGCAATGCTCCAAATATAAAATAGGGCTGCCAGTTCAATCTGCCTCATAAGCAAGGTACTCTTCTTCCCTTTCCATCAGAGGTATGAGGCACTTGTTCCATATTAGGCCAGGAAGACAAAAGCCCTGTTTTCCTCACAGGCTTTCTCAAGCAGGCTATTGTAGGAAGGGCAGTGGTAGTTGAGGAAAAAGCAAAAGCTGAATGACAAAATTTCATTTTGATTTGAAACACCTTTTCAGAGCTTTATTTGTTTCAAGCATTCCTTAAACATTTTAAATACTGTCCAATGAAGTGTTTCAGGCACTATTTCAATACCGATTATGTTTCCTGTCCTTGAGGACAATGCTTTGCTTCCATAGGCATTACTGGCTTCAGCAAGGCTGTGATTTTAAAGCTCACCAATTCCATTCTCTCTCTCCTTTGTTCTTTGCCTAAATATTGTAGCTGAAACCATTACTCACAATATGAAGCAATTAACATGTCTCTAAATACACTTCAGGACAAACACAGCACCTCCACAGCCAGAGACTTTATCTGGTGCTTGCGGGGCCTGTCCATATAGCAGATAATCAGCCAATGCTTGCTAAATAAATTAATTTGAGTGTGCACAGGGCCTGGGGAAAGAAAAATAGCTATCAACTTCACAATAAACAAAGGGGGCATGATATGAAATTTTGTAGGGAAACTGAAACCTTTAAAAATCACAACTTTAATCATTATTTGTTTAACTTATAGAGAATTTTCCATTGTGGTTTCCACAGAACATTAGCCCTATAAAATGGAAAGCAAAGAAGAATGAATCTAGAGAGTTTGTGAGCCACTGAACACTCTTTCCCACTTTTGGAGATTCATGACAAACATTTGCACATGAAAGCCCCTGTTTAGGGGCCGGTGAAATGGCTCAGTGGGTAATGCACTTGCTGAGGGGCCTGAAAACTTAAGTTCAGTCCCCAAGACCCACAAAGCAAAAGGAGAAAACTGACTTCAACAAGTTGTATTGTGACCTCCACATCCACACTGTGGCATGTACTTGTACACACACACACACACACACACACACCAAACAAGTAAATAAATGTAATAAAAAAGTAAAGTCCCTGTTAATTTCTGCAGCATGGAAACATGTTTTATATTTACTAATTCCATAAGGGTAGAAATAAGTTGTATTTAATATCTTATTTTCCATTATATGTGTGTGTGTGTCATTCTACATGTGAGTGCAGTGCCTGAGGAGGCCAGAAGAGGGCATCAGATCCCCTGGAGATGGGAGTTACAGGTAGTTATGAACCACCTTACACGGATGCTGAGAGCTAAATTCAGGTCCTCTGGATAGTGGCTCTGAACTACTGAGCCATATCTCTAGTCTTCAGAATTCTATTGTGATCACTCATATGTCCTGGGGACCTCACAGAGGGCTCTTGCATATTTATTGAATAAACAAAGGAATATACTAATTTCCTATTTTATTTCTGCATTATCCCAAAACGTAGAGCTCTAAACCAGCAATTATTTTCCCACAGTTTGTAAGAATCTCAGAGACTTCAACACAAGTGGGTTGGCTGAACTATAGATTCTCCAATCTCATTTCAGGAGATCCACTTGAGTGAACATTCAGTTGTTGGTTGGAGGCTTTGATGCCTTGTTATAGGGACAGTTTCCAAGCAGATAACAAGCTTGTAGCAACAAAATAGTTAAGACACAGTTCTTTTGGTGATGCATATTTATTAAGAAAACAAATAAACTGGGCTTGGTGGTAAATACCTTTAATTCTAGCAGAGGCAGGTCTGATCTACAAAGTGAGTCCAGGACAGACAGCCAAGGCTACACAGAGAAACCCTGTCTCAAAACAAAACAAAACAAGAAAGAAAATAAATGTGTTTAAGTGCCTGGCAGCACCCTTTAAAAAGGTCAGAGGTCAGAGGTCAGCCCTTTTAGGCCAGTTCAGGTATGTTCAGGTGGTGACAGGTCATGCCTTTTAGAATACAACACTCTGATATAGACCTGTTGTTGATAACAAGTGGGAAAGAAGGGAAAGAATTTGGTCATCAGTATGGCCTCCTGGTTGATTAGCATGCATTCTCTTTCACATGCTTCTTAGAGAAATCCCAGAGAATGACCTATATGTGGCCAATGGAATAGTTGCACCAAGACTTTGAATTTTGAATGAGTAATATGAAATGCAGATCCAGGGACCAAATATTCAGGGTAGAGGTGTATTGCAGGTTTGGAGACACCAAAGATCACACACTTCTCTATTGGAGTGCTTAGAAGAATTCAGTATCCCAGTACTGAATTCATGGGATACTAAACATGCCACATGGTCAAGTGGCATGTTTAGATAGTAACCTATGAGGAAGACAAAACATGCCTTGCATCAGAAACTATAACAGCTAATGTGAATGTAGCCTGGTGCTTTTATTTCTTCCAACTTCTGGGATTAGTGAGCACGAAACTGAGTTGGAGTTTAGGGCCTTGCGCAACTCTGAGGACAGAACAGATAAGTGGGAGACAGAAAAAGAGTGAAAAATCAGCTCGATCATCTAATACATTGTGATTCAGCAGCTGTTTGCTACTACAGAATAACCTAGCTGATACAGTGGTCCTGCAGGAAATGTCAGCATTCAATGCCCAAGAGTGGAGCCTGGGTGCAGGTAAGTGTGTAGGCAGCCATGACTTTGGATGTGCGTTTGCTGGGTCACCTAAGCGAACAGTAAGTCCCTTTCTTGCTCAAGCCACTTAAGTAGGATTCTATTGCTGACAACCTGAAATCCTCCTAATATTAATTCTGTTTCATCCAAAGGGAATCTATTGATCTCACTATGTCATTACTCCCCTACCACAGGCGGTGCAGTCATGTTTAATACTAGAACTCAATAATGAATAAGAGATTCTCCTAATCTCAAGCAATTTGCAATCTCATTAGACAAATGATATGCATACAAATGAAGATGGTACTGAAAATTAAAATAAACACGCAACAGTGAAGGCACATGTGTGTTATTCACCAAGAAGTTTTCAGAAAAAAATGTACATTAGAATAGGGGGTACACATTTTAATTTATTTGCGATTCTCTTCACTCATCATAATCAAAGTCTTGATTTGAATATTTTCTCAACACAATTGTATGTGCCAGTGCCTGGAATACGGTAAGCACTAAGTGTTGATTTGTTGAATAACTAAATACATTAATGTGATCAAGGCCATGTAGTCTTTGGAGTCAGTAGCCAAGAGTTTGAGTCTTGCTCTACCACTTCTCAACTCCTTAAAGTTCCTGTAATTCCACAAATGAAGGCCATAGCACATGCACCTTTCATGCTTCCACAGGAAGCACTGAGGAAGTGAATAGATGTTGTGTGACTCACCTATGGAAGCATGCAACCAACAGAACAGATAGTTTCCTGGTGTGCACAAGTTCCCCAGAATTCTTTCCCTCTTATCTACTCTTTCCAATGGAAACCATTGCCTGGCATTACCAATAGACTGCATATACTGCTACGGGCTGAGAATTAATCATGAGGTGCATGAACCTTATAAGAAGTGAAGTTTGGGAAAGCGAGTCTATATTTCAAAGGAAATCTAGTCTGGCCCATTGCTAAAATCTAGCAGTCCTGTTCTTTGTGATTTTCCATAATCTTAAGAGTTCCCCGAATCCCACCTCTACATGTTTTCTACAGTGAACACAACCGGAGGCCAGATCTGGTTGACGCTGTAAGCCAACTGCTCAAGGTCCACTTCTTCGTTTCTCTGCCGATAGATTTTGAGTGTCTCAAGAGGAGAGCAGCAATCTACTGAAACACTGCATTTCCTAATGTCTCCTGGAATGAGGTGGTCATGTGACTTAGTTCTAGCTAAAGGTGTGCAGAAGTGTCCTGGGCATGAGCAGATAATTTTTCTATAACTATGTAGGTGGGAGCTCTGTCTTCTTTGATGCTTCCTTGCTTTACGATGACCTAGAATACAACAGAAAGGCCAGAGATGAAGTGAACCTCATGTGCTTACAGGAACTCCTTGGGGAGAAAGAAAAACATCTATTGGAAATCTGAAAGAGCCAGGCACTGGGTGGCGTTGGGAAACCACCATACTGGCCCCCAATAACCCATTAGTTTTCAACTTTCGGTTGTATAGGAAATGCTAAATATTTTATATGATAGTGGTCTAATCAATATTTACTCAGACTCTCCTATGAGCAAGGCACTATTCGCCATGGTGGGGATATGACAGAGAACAACAAAAGACAAGTAAATTACTGCAGATGTAGAAGAGCAAAAATAAGATGGCAAATGTACATTGTATTACTGAAAAGGATAAGCATAAATCATGGGGGAAGGAGGGAAGTTGTCAAAGGGGGTGGGACAAATTTAATGGAGGGATGGGGAACACTTCTGGCAAGGAGAGTCAGGAGGAAGTTACAAAGGGAAGGTGGTTCCAGCTGAGGACCAGCCATTGTCTAGGCCAGGTAAAGAAATAAGGAAGAGTCTCATGTGATGCAGCAAAGTAAGGAAAGGTGAGATGGGGTCTGAAAGGTGACAGCAGGAAGTGATGAAAAGTAGATTGTGTAAGGTAGGACTAACAAATTTCTTCTATAATAAGACAATAGTGAACATTCTAAGTTTTACAAGACATGGTCTGGCTGGCTGCAGCTGGTCAGACAGCTAGAAAGGAGACCTAGGTCATGTATGTACAAATGAATATGGCTGTGTGCCCAGAATTTATTTACAAAGCAGGTTGGCAGGCAGGGGAACTTCGCTGGAGGACTGTAGCTTGGAGATATGCTAAAGTTTGGGTATTGAGCCCTGGCATGCTAGTATTGAAAAGTGGTATGGAACCCTTAAGAATCCTAGTGCAAGGTCATTCACAGAAGACACTGCCCTTGGGAGCAATGAATGTGGTTCTAGTGGATACTGGGTAGTGCCCAAGAGAAGGTTGTTACAAAAGAACAACTGTAGCCCTTCCCCATCCCTCTGCACTAAGTAGACATGTGCTACAGCCAGAAAAACACTCATTAGAACCAGTGCCCTGGTGTTTAGATTTTCAGCTTGAGCTAAATAACTCTCTTTTTCTTATAAAGTATCCAGAATCAGCTATTTTTGTTACATCAACAGAATATGAACTAAGACAAAATATCTTTCAGATCAGTCTAAAGACTTTGGCATTTTCTAGAAGTAATTGGCTAGCTTTTGGAAGATTTTGAGCACAGTGGGATTATAGGAATTGCATTTTAACAGGATCGCTTTGGATGTGTGGAAAGAGAATAGGAAATAAAAAATGCAGAGTGGTGCAACAGTTTGAAACAACTGGGGAGGAAGTTAGGGGGCCAGTGCAATATCCAAGGTCATGCTATACAAAATATTCCACTGATTTCCAACTGCTGAAAGAATATGACACTGCTACTCAAATGATTTATTCAACCCATCACAGCTCATGCATAGTTAATGTTACCTACCTCCCTTCCAATCCAAAAGGTTCCCAAGTACTTAACAACCTGATTTGCCAAGCAGAACACAAAGAACACAGTATCCAATTGAAAGGGTGGCAGGGCCAGGGATGGGTGTGGGGTTTTCACAGGCAACATGCAATTGATTGAATTGAACTAATATAGGACACCAACAGACAGACAGACAGACAGACAGACACACACACACACACACACACACAGAGAGAGAGAGAGAGAGAGAGAGAGAGAGAGAGAGAGAGAGAGAGAGAGAGAGAGAGAGAGAGAGAGAGAGAGAGAGAGAGAGAGAGAGAGAGAGGGAGAGAAGCAGCAGCAGCAGCCCAGCCCCAAGGTCAAATCAATACCTGGAAGAATAAGACCTGGATGGAGTAATTTTGCTGCCTTCATAATAGGACAAATTCATCACCAATGCTGAGATTTGGGCAACAATGTGGAGTTAATTTCCTCCTTTCTACTTTTAAGATTACAGGGATCTTGGGGTCAAAAAGAGCTTTTATAGAGAGCAACCATGCCTACTAGAGGGGTAGCCAAGATGGAGGTGCTTCATGGGCATCTGCTGGGGAACTTAGTTGAGGAATGAGAAGAAAAGACTGAGATTGACAGACCTCATTGTCACATTCCCATCACTGTTCCCCACTTTCCACATTGTTCTTTGCCTTTGTTCTCCCCAATATGAAGAGGAAGGTCTTCCTGGCGGGTAGAGTTTGAAGTTGGCTCAGGATGAGTTGATGCTAATCCTGAGCTTCTCACTCCCCTGGGTCGGGATGTGTTCAGGACGAGAAGACTCTTGGCTGCTGTTCTACAGGGAATGCAACCGTTTTGCAGAAGGATGCAGCCCCTCTGCTCTGCTCAAAAACTCATCACTGGTACATTATGTGGTCTGATTCCAGTCAGCCACCCAGTAAGGCAGAAAAATCCAACAATTCTGAGAACTCTGGGGCAAACAAATAGGTGAGCAAGAGAATTCATTTGCTTCTGGAAAGAAATGGTGAGGTATTGGAGAAGATATTAAGTCAGCTTTGGTCATGTGCTGTATCCACATTCCTGGAGGGAAAACAGTATCTAATTATAACAAAGCCACTCTGGACTGTCCAGGTTAGGATCCCTGCAGAAAACAACAGTGAGAACCTCACTGGGGACCAAGTGCTGACACCAAGCCACAGGGCCTCTCAGAACACCTGAAACACTTTGGCCTGAGCTGACATAATATTTTAACCCTCAAACTGAGCAATTTGTGGCTGCCAGCTAATCATAGCACATGATGTGCACTGATCACAGTTTATGGCAGGCACTGCTCCAGAACACCAGAGAGAATTTCATTTCATCTAGCAAATTTGTGCTAGAATGATCATCTCCAGTTACAAATGAGGAAACCAGGGCTCAGAGAAGTTGAGCAAATTGATAACTGTACACAGCTATGGAATTATAAAGCCAGAATAAAATCCCAGTATTTTGAATCTGAAGCCAACTTTTTCTGGCATCATTTTCCTCTTCTTCAAGACTCCTGTAATTTCCTCATTCTTTCTGGTTAAATAAAAGTACAAGTAGCATTTGCAGCTCTGTTGAGAGTCTCTGCTGCAACTGCTCGACTCTGTTATTGGTGCACAAAGCAAGCAACACATAAGTGAGTGCTTACACTCACTTATAAGTACAAAAAATTGTACTTATAAAAACATCTGGGCGGCTGAGGGCGTGGCACAGTTAGGGGAGTCCTGGCCGAGCATACAGGATGCCCAGAATTTGATCTCCAGTAATTTGTAAATCAGGCATGATAGTTCACCACCTTAATCTGGAACTGGGGAGCTGGAGGCAGGAGAATAAGAAGGTCAAGGTCATCCACAGCTACAATGTGAACTTGAGGCCGTCCTGAGATTCATTTTTGCAACTCCATCTCAAAACAGAACCAAACCAAGTGAAATAAAACTGACTTGGCCTTTGGGCCACTGCTGACTTCCCATGATAACATCACTCTCTTGCTTCTTATCTGCATCTCCCCGGTTGGCTCTATCACATCGGCTACCACAGCACCCACCGCGTAAGATGGAGAATCCACGTGAGCCCAGTTTCTTTATGTCAGCAATGAAAGATCACCTACCAGAAGTACACTGCAGCTATATCTTCATCAGTTCACTTTGACTGGCTCCTGTCTATGTCTGCACGTAGATGATAGAGACACGAGTAGTGACGGTCATGTATATATCTGTGCATGTATATACGTAGTTATGATTAACCTTGTCAATTTGCTTGGATCCAAACACAGATAGGAGATTAGAAAAGCATATGTTTATGAGGGAACTGTTAGAGACGATTAGATCATGAGTATTTTTTAACCTAATAAATGGGTTTAAACTGTGGATAGATTCTTGGGGAATGGCAGTTCTGAAGATGCCTTTGAAGAGCACTTCTTGGCCTTCACCCCTTCTTCTGTAACTCCTCTTTACTTCCTGGCTTCCATACACAGTAAGCATCTATGCTTCACCCCAGCCTTCCTCTGTGATATTTCTGCTTTGCTACAGGCCTAAAATCAACAGAGGCAGCTAACCCACAGACTGAACCCTTGGGTGCTGTGAACCAAAATCTTTCCTCTCTTCGGCTATTTCTCTCACGTATTTGTAACAACAATGAAAAACATCTGCATTTAAAATCTTCATACAGAAACTATATTATCAGTATGTCACTCTCCTGTTTTCCCTCACACAAGATGGCTCTGAAATGGAGTGGAGGTTCAGAGATGTGGACAATGAGGAACTTGAGTATAGGAAGACATCTAAATGAAGTCCTGTGGGACACTTACAGATTCATAGTCCAGTTGTGTATGGCTAAGCTGTTGCTTGCTGTCTTAGAGAAGGAGGAGGAAGAGATGGAGGAGAAAGATGGGGAAGGGAGAGGAGGTCTTCAAAGGAAGAGTCAGAGCTTCTCAGTTACAGTGAAGCCAATATGCCAAGTCTTGAAACAGGAAGTTTTGGTGAATGTGGTTGGAGCACAGAAAGAGATGGGGAGGGGTTCAAGCTAAGCGTGAAGGAGTTGTCTGGGACCAGTTATGGATGCCTTTGCAATGGTGGCATTTGGATTTTTTTCTGGTCGCCACTCATCTTTATTATTATTATTATTATTAGCATGTGTATGTATGCATATGGGTGTGTGTGTATATGCATATGAATGTGTGTGTGTGTGCCATGTTGTACATGGTAAAGTCAGAGGACAACTTTGGGGAGTCCGTCCTCTTCATTTATTGTAGAATCCAGGGATCAAACTCAGGTCTTCAGGCTTGCTTGGTAAACACCTTCAGTCACTGAGCCATCTCCCCAGCCCCCAAAGTACTGCTTTAAAATTGCATTTTAAAGCAGAATGAATTAGTAGAAATGGAACTTTCCATTTGTCTGATATCTTAGAGTTAGAGCAGCCGCAGTCTTAGATGTTATTCTTCTCCAGTCTCTATATCCAAACCGTTTAAAATGCCACATGGATTTCCCATTTCCACCAACACTAAGGTTCACCTGGAAATCTGGGCTCTGTGTGCTATTTACTTTAACCAAAAGACCATCAGGAATGGAATGCAGCAGAGACTTGATAAAGCACTGACTTATTTCTACTCATTTAACATCACCTCAAAACCCTCTCCCGCCCTGCTAGAATAAAGACACCAGACAGAATGAAGAGTAAGTCATCTCATTCAAGGTCATCATGGCTGAGCCAGTAGTCAGTGATGTCATCTATGAATGAGCCTGGCCAGATAACCAGAGCCTACCAGCTGAAGTCCAGCTGACCACAACCATGTGAGTGAGCCCAGCTCAGCCCAGAATGGCTGAACTAGGCAGACTGGTGAGCTAAATATTTATGGTGATATGTCATTGAGGTTTCATGGCTGATTATTACACAGCCTTCACAGTAGCAATGTAGATAACTGATTCATGTCCCAAACTCAAACTGTTCAAATCTAATCTCAAAGTTAAAGAGCTCAGATTGCATTGTGGTTGCATTAGTTCCTTCTGCATAAGTGTTAGACCCCTGGAGTCTACAAGACTGATCTGGAATTTATCATGTATGTTAATACTTAGTGTCTTAGTTAGGAGTACTATTGCTGTGATCAAAGACAATGGCCAAAAGCAAGTTGGGGAGGAGAGTGTTTATTTCACTCACAGTTTCATATAACAGTACACCATCAAAAGCAATGAAGGCAGGAACTCACACAGGGCAGGAACCTGGAGGCAGAAGCTGACGCAGAGGCCATGGAGGGTCCCCATGGCTTACTTAGCTTGCTTTGTTATAGATCCCCAGGACCACCAGCCTAGGGGTGGTTTCCCATGAATCACTAATTAAGAAAATGCCTTACAGGCTTACTGACAGCCCAATCATTTTTATTTAATTAATTTATGTTTTATTAATTACAGTTTATTCACTTTGTATCCTAGCTGTAGCCCCCTCCCTCATCCCTTCCTAATTCTACCCTCCCTCCCTCTTTTCCTGCAATACCCCTCCTCCAGTCCACTGATAGGGGATGTCCTCTCCCCACCTTCCATCAGACCCTAGTCTATCAGGTCTCATCAGGACTGGCTGCATTGTCTTCCTCTGTGGCCTGGTAAGGCTATTCCCCCATCAGGGAGAGGTGATCAAAGAGACAGCCACTGAGATTATGTCAGAGACAGTCCCTGTTCCCATTATTAGGGAACCCACTTGAACACTGAGCTGCCACAAGCTACATCTGTGCAGGGGTTCTAGGTTATCTCCATACATGGTCCTTGGTTGTAGCATCAGTCCCAGAATTTTTTTCTCTCCTTGTGAAGCTCCTGTCCCCTCCAGGTCTTTCTGTTTCCCCCTTCTTTCATAAGATTCTCTGCACTCTGCCCAAAGTTTGGCTATGAGTCTCAGCCTCTGCTTTGATACACTGCAGGGTAGAGTCTTTCAGAGGTCCTTTGTGGCAGGCTCCTGTCCTGTTCCCTGTCTTCTCCCTCTTCCAATGTCCTTCCCATTTGCCTTTCTGAATGAGAAATGATCATCTTACCCAAGGTCCTCCTTCTTCCTTAGCTTCTTTACGTGTACAGATTTTAGTATGTTTATCCTATATTATATGTCTAATATCCACTTATAAATGAGTATATATCATGTGTGTCTTTCTACTTCTGGGATACCTCACTCAGGATGATCTTTTCTAGTTCCCAACATTTGCCTGCAAATTTCATGATTTCCTTGTTTTTAATTGCTAAGTAGTATGCCATTGTGTAAATGTACCACAATTTCTGTATCCATTCCTCTGTTGAGGGACATCTGGGTTGTTTCCAGCTTCTGGCTATTACAAATAAAGCTGCTACAATGAAGGCATTTTCTTCTTAAGCAAGGTCCCTCCCCCTCAGTGATGTTAGCTTGTGTCAAGTTGACATAAAACTAGCCAGCACATTTTGTGGTGTGTGTGTGTGTATGTGTGTATGTGTGTGTGTTAGAGAGAGAGAACATATATGCATGTGTGAACATGCACGTTTGTATGCATGAGTATACAGGCCACAGATCTATGTCTAGTCAGGTGTCTTGCTTAGTCACTCTCCACTTTTTTTGAGATAAGGTCACTCAGTTGTAGCTCTCAACTCGGCCTATGGTGACAGCTGCTCACTACTGTGTCCAGATTTTTATGAGAGTGCTGTGGAGAAAACTCAGGTCCTTGTATTTAGGCAGCGAACATATTACCAATTGAGTCACCTCACCAACCCCCACTATGTCAATACTTATAAGCTATTTCTTTTCTGAACCTCAGGTTTTTTTATTCATAAATTGAATTTAAGAATCATACATACCCAGCAGGAGTGATTAGAGGTATCAAGCTAGAAAACATGTTGTCAATGTTAAACTTTTTCCTGCAATGTGTAATGATAATCGTCAACCTTTGCATGTATGGAAAACACAGCATAACAGCAAAGGAAATTAAACCATGTGCTGACAGTGTGCCTTAGGGGACAAGTACAAGAATGGGCTGTGGGCCTTGCATTGAGATTGCATTGCTGTTGGGAAGCTCTATCTGTTGCAAAGAAGGAGAGCCTTTTACCTGGACCATAATGTATGGTTGTAAATCATTTTCAGCTGATGGATTGAAAACGAAAGCCAGAAGCTAAGAAACTGTCTGGTTAGTGTCACCAAGAACAGAGGGGCTTCCATTATCTGTCCGGTACAAGGAAGCATTGCCCACAGTGTCCTAATTGTCGGACAGGGTCCCTGGGCCATATAGCCATGCTAATCATGTGGATCCAGGTGAATCAGGCTGATTCAGTGCTAGTCAGGTGGGGCGATCATTCCTCTTAGTTCCCGGAGGGCTCTGTCTGGGCTCCCTGTCTTGGTTCTCATAGCCCCATCTCTCCCCTGCCTCCCCAGAACACTTAGGTGCTAGGCCCTTACTCTTCCTGCCTCTGCTACCACTTCTCCTTGGTTCTCCACTCACAGCTCAGGAGGATTGGCCTCCACATTATTTTTTTGTCTCTCTAGTAATCCTAACCCCATAAATGTCTTTCTGGGTTTTTTTTTTTTGCTTGTTTGTTTAGTTTTATTATTTCTTTTTAATATGGGATTTCTTTGTGTAGCCCCAGCTGTCCTCACACTTGCTCTGTAGCCCAGGCTGTCCTCAAACTCACAGAGATCCATCTGCCTCTGCTTTCCAAGTGCTGGAATTAATGGCAAGTACCACCTCTGCCCGGGACGATATCTTTCAGTTTTTGAAAGCTGACAACTAGATCAGTCTTTAACAACTGGGCTCCCAGTAGGCAAATGCTGGGGGTAGAGAAGGTTGCTGTGCTGTGTGTGGAAATGTGACCTGACTTCCTGGATACAACAGGCCCAGAAAAACAAAAGAATCCTACAGTGTACCTAATGCTAGCTGTAGGCTGATTTGGATGGTACCTGTGGCTTTGCTATGCTGAGGCTCTTGGTTTCTAGCATTGGAACAACCTTAGCAAGGAACACAGAAGAGCATTCTGGAAGTGGGAACTCTCTGCTGGTCTGTATTTTGGAGGAGCTGCAGTTTTCTCTCCTGTGGGCATCTATTTCTGAGGATGCTCTCATTTTTTCCCCCTCTTGGTCTCCTGCATCAAAGGATCACTTTGTTGGTCTCCTGGCAACTATCAGGGAACTCCAGACATACAAACTCCAGACTAGGTGTCCCATCCTTCCAAATTACATGTGGCCTCAACAGCAAAGCCTTGGCTCTGAAAGGAACTGAAAGAAGGGAAGGAAAGACCCAGCTGCCACCACTGAAACTTCAGATCATTCTTTAGCACTACTGTATTTGTGTTTTCACATGTAAGTTCATGTATGAACATTTGTGTGTTCCTGCATCATGATTTTAAGCATCTTTTTCAATCACTCCTTACATTTGTGTGTGTGCATGTTTTTATACATATGTATGTAGGTACACAGGTCTGTATATGTTTGTGCATGTGTATGCATTGGTCTATGGAGATGAGAGGTCCTTAGGTGTCTTTCTTTATTGTTTCATCTTGAGTGGTGGTTGTTGTTGTTTTGTAGACAGAGTCTCTCACTGAACTTAGAACTCACTGATCGACTAAACTGGCTGGCCAGTAAACTCCAAGGATCTTCTGTCTTCCCATCACTAGCTCTGAGCCTATCTTTTATATGGGTGCTGGGGATCCAAACTTAGGTTTGACATCCTCATGTCTGGGTAGCAAGCACTTTACCAAACGAGACAGAGTCCCTCATTGAACCTGGAGCGCGTCTATTCAGTTGGACTGGCTAGGTAACAAGCCCCCAAAGGATCCTCCTGCCTTCTTTTCTTCAGTGCTAGGATTACAGGTGAGTTCAGCAAGCCTGGCTTCTTGCGTGGGTGCTGGGGATGAAAACTCAGGTCTTCATGGTTGCATAGCAAGAATTTTACTGCCTAAGACAACTCCTCAGACCTTTTCCACATCGTTCTACAGGACTTACTAGTGATCTTTAACTGTGATTGTGTACTGAACACCTACACTAGAGGTTTTCCTGGGCTGTGGAATTCTCACAATGGTCCTGAAACATACATGATTTCAATATTCAGGATAAGTTCATGTCTGTGACAAGCCCACGGTTCTAGTGGCTTAACCCAATGAGAGCTTCTTTCTTGTTCAAGTCACAAGCCCAAGTGACCTGGGGAAAGAGGGGAGCTCTGTTCCATGCAGTCATGTAAGGACTCAGGATCTACCAGCATCTTCCAGGATCCCAGGATTCCTGTCCACAGGTGGTGAATGAGGAAAAAGAACAAAATCACCCATTGAAGATTTTCTTATCATCCAGGACTTAAAGCAGTGTTATTTCTACTGAGTTCAAACGACAAGCTGCTCAGTGGCCATACCTAATTGCAGATACAGACAGCCATGTCCAGGAGGAAGAGGAGAACCACAGCTTGGCAAATTCCAGCAGCCTCCATGAGGCTCCTCCTCTGTTCAGAAGGAGGGAGAGAGGTACAGAGAAGTGATGTCACTTACCCAGTGTCACTTCCTCCTCAGTGGCAGCTCTAGGCCTAAAACCTACTCTAGTCTGGCACTGAAGTCTACCTTTCTGCACTGTTGTACAAGGTTTTTCATCCCTACCTCCCGATCCATTCCCCAAAACAAAGTCTCACTCTGTTGCCTAGGCTAGCCTAAAAATTGAAATCCTCCTGCCTCAGCAATCTTGAGTTATGAGATTATGGGTGTACAGCAGTTCTTTCCACATTTCTTGGTCCATCTATCATTAATGGATGTGACATGTCACTTTCACTTGCAGGTGGAAACTTCTTATTGGCATAGCCCCCACGGACTTTACCTAAAGATGTTCTCAACTCTTTAATCTTTAAACTTCTCTAGAGAGGCCACCACTGCTTGTTGTAAGAGAGAAAAAGGCGGGACCTGGCCGCTGTAACGCACACTAACTCCTGTCCATCAAGGTTTCCCCAGGAAACTCTCAGACTGGGGCTGTGCATCTTCAGCCTGTCAGTTAATTTGTATTGTGCTTGCATGTTGCTTCCCCTGCCCCTGGCTTTACATGGTGTTGAATTTCATGCTTCCAGAATTTCTAAAGCCTTACTGTAAACTATGCATATCATAAATGCTTATTCATGTATTTTCGACTGATAAGTCAGGTGTTATGCAAATAGGGGAGGGGTTTGGAATATCAATACTCCCACTAGAAACCTCAGTGTTACTTTTTTCTTGAGTCACTCCCTCTGTTCCAACCCGGTCTTATACAAAAAACTTGGCTATTGTTCCTGGTCCATCCTTTCTCAGGATCTGGCTTCTCCTGTACTCTCCTTCCTCACATTCATTACAACTGTGTGTTTAAAGATTACCTGTAAATTTAGTTACTTGCTTTACATCTTCCCATCTCCCTCAAACTAAAAATTCATGAATCAAGCAGAAATCACAATTTACTCTCTCTTTCTCTTCTCTATCAATCTATCCATTCGTCCATCATCTATGCCTTTATATATCATCTATCTCTTGTCTATCTATCCATCTATCAATCTATCCATCCATTTTATCATCCATCTATCCATCTACCATCTATCTGTTTATCTATCATCTATCCATCCATCTACCATCTATCTATCTATATCTTCATATGCACATCTATGTGTGCAGGTATACATACCTGTGCATGCACACAGAGTAAAAGGCCAGAAGATGATGTTAAGTGTCCTGTTTCATCGCCTGAATCTGGGGGCTAGCATTAAATTGGAATGAAGAAAGCCACAGGTATCTTCTTGTCTCCGCCTCCCTTTAATGCTGGGGTTATAGGTTTGCAGGGAGTCCAGCTTGCTAAATGAGTGCTGGAATCCAAAACCTGGTCTTCATGATTGTGTAACAGATGCTCTTAACCTCTAAGCCATCTCTCCATCCCCAGAGCTTGTGTTTTTCATAGTCATTTATGTATCAGTCAGTCAATGTTGCATGATAAGCAGTCTTCAAAGTCAGTAATTTCCAATAGCAATTGTATATTCTCCTTATCATGTCTGTATGTTCACTGGGTCTTGATTGCTCTAGAAAGTGTGCAAGTATCACAGCATAGCTGAGAACCTACATAATTTAAACACCACTGCAAATTTAACTTCACTGAATCTAACTGTAAGCCAGCATTTTTTTCTTATCCTTCAGAGACCTGCTGGCACGATGCTCTCATATCAATGACAAAAGCATAAGAAGCATTAGAAATCAAGCCTGGTAAAGTCTAGTCTGGCAACTGGCACACAGTCCCCCTCTGCCATAGTCTATTGGCTAAAGTAGGCCACACAGCCAAGCCAAATGTTTACGAGCAGATAAGACTGCTCTGCTCCTCATAGGAACAACTGAAAAATCACACATGTAGGGTGAAGATACAAATATGACTGAACATTTTCAGACAATAGTGCAGGGTACCACGAGGCTGCATCTCCATTAGGCAGTGAGCAGATTTCACTGCATATCACAGCTGTAAATTAGTGTCATTTGAATGAATGTATAGGATATGCTAAGTCAATTAACCTCTCTGGGCTGAAAAAATGAGGAAATCACCAGTGGGTTAGGATGAACTAATGGAGCAGGGTAATATATGAAGAGATTGATTTGTGCTTATTCTTCCTTTTCCCCCAGCAGGGAAGCTGGGTGGAGCTTGTTTGCAACCTCCACAGCTAAGAACAGAAACATCTAACATCCCAGAGATGCTCCTGTTTTATTCCTGTCTCAGCCGGGGAAAATGGAGTATATTATCTGACAGAGCAGAAGATACACACAAACAAGCACAGGCACTACATAAACACCACACACACACACACACACACACACACACACACACATATTGTATCATACACAGGCCACTCACACCTACATCGCACATACAACACATGCACATTCATACATAACACACATAACATACACACCAAACACACACAGCACACATGCTCACACATAATACATGCCACACATTCATACCATTCACACACACCATACCACATACCCCACACATGCCATACATACTCACACACCACAAATATCACATATACTACACATACTACACATACTCAAAACACATACTAGACACCACACATACCACACACCAAAAATATCACACACCTCATACATACCACATACCACATACCACACACACACACACACACCAAACACATAACATACACACACATCTCATAGGGGTCTTGTTCTGACTCCATGAAAGGGCATCAGAAAGGATGGCCATTGCATTGTATGTAGCAGAAAGATTCTGCGTTTTTTCAGAAATAATCCTGAACCCTTGAATGACGCCAAGGTAGAGCATTCTGGACGTGAAGGACCACTTCCAACTCTGCTTGTGAAGACAATGACCACCCTACCTGAGCATCCCAGAGCCTAAGACCTTGGGGTATGAAGGAGTCTCTGATAGGTTTGGGATTAAATTTCTCACATTTCAGTGGAAACCAGAGTATAGTGTCATTACTGCACTGATTTAAAGGAAATATTAAGTCAGTGAATAGTCATTCACATCCGTTAAACTGTACCAAAGTATAGGCTGGAAATTTTCAAGTTGAGGCTTTTTAATATAAAAATAGTATTTAAATATGCCAAGGACATTTGTTACCATTTGTAAGCCCTGTTCATTTCACCAGGAGAGGGAGAGGTTTTCATAATAAGACAGAGGACCTTCCCGGCTTCTTCCAGGCTTTGAGGGCTCTTTGTAAAACCCACGCAATCTCAGATTGTGAAGTTGAATTAGAAATAATGTTTAAATTATGCAGGTTCCCAGCTGTGCTGTGATGTTTGCACACTTTCTAGGAAATGACTAATTATAATTAGTGCTTAAATACAAAAGAGGTGCTGTCATTAAGTGAGAAGAGCAACATAAGTGTGCTGGCTATTTTCCTCCTCTTAGGCTGGGCTGGAGACTGCAGGTCCAGAGGGAAATGGATGCTGGTGCCCATCTCCAGGTGAGAGGATGGATTTAGATATTTGGGGGTCATGGGAGGACACCAGACACAGAACAAGTCCCGACAGTGAGCATCCAATGTCGGGGGGGGGGTACCGGGATGCAGTGAGGAGGAGGAACAGCTAGAACTGAGCCATTCCCAGAGCTGGGCTGCCCAGTGCTGTCTCTGGTCACATGTGGGAGGTCACTTAGCATCTCCAAAGGCTTCCTTTTGTGAATGACAAAGAGAAGCCAACCGTGACTGTGTAGATGTCAAGCTTTCTCAATGTTTCTCCAAAACAATAGCCACTGTTTATTTTGAATTTTTCATACATTTATACAATGTATCTTTGTTGGATTCATCCCCAATTCCCTTCCTTCATCTCCTCCCACCTTTTTCCCAAATTCATGTTTTTTTTTAATAACCCACTAAGTCGAGTTAGTGCTACCCATATGTGTATGTGTGTGGGGCCACCCACTGGGGCACGAGCAACCTACCAATGGCAAATTTCTCCTCTCCAAAGAAAAATGACTCTTCCTCCCTCAGCAGCCTTCAGCTGCCATTAGCTCCTCAGCTAGGGATAGGTCACTGGGAGTCCCTCCCTTTGAATTTTTTCCAAATGCATATGGAATTTTTTATAGTAAACTACATACAGTAAGAACAGTTATGAAACAATCAGGAAAGCCATATGTAACAGTTACATTGAAAATGTTTTGCTCATTTGTATTTGGCAACCTTGGAGAAAATACTACCTATCCTATCTAGGTAAGTCTAAAGTTTTGCACCTAAATCATTCTCTATCATATTTTGTATTTATCAACTGTAAAAGCATCTTTCTAGATCTTAAAACATTTTCTTAAATGTTAAGCTTAAACCTAACTGTGAAACTACATAACTATCTAGTCTTCAACCCTATCAGAGACTTGAGAAGGAGCACAATTATTACTTAAGTAGGAAGTGCAGGCAAGCAGCTTCCAAAAGAGATGACAGAGAGCCTTTACTGCCTGGTCAGTCACCCATTCTCCATTTTGGAATCTTTAATTGTCTTTATCTTGTGGAGGTCTTGTGTGAATCCATCCATGTAGCAGCCATATCATATCCAGAAACAGCATCCCTGCCCCCCCCCTTACCCTCAGGCTCTTAGAGTCTTTCCATCCTCTTTTTCATTATGCCTCTTAAACCTTGAAAGGGGCAGGGTAGAGTAGTAATATAGATGGTCTACTGCTGGTGAGTACCAGGAGTTGCTTATTCTCAGCCACCAGTTCTTGAGTGCTTGCCGGGTGCCAATCCTTGGGCTGTAATTTGGAAGGTATCATAGAAAAACAAACCCATTCCTTTCATGCTCCTTTGGCTTCCTTGGCTATTTCTATCACATTGCTTCACCAACTGACCACCCTCAAGAGCTTTTCACCATGAATGGCAGGACCCAGGCTTTGTTCACTGTTAACTGATACACCCCTGGAATCTCTCATTCTGTCTGGACATTGCAGACACTACATAGACATTTGGAGAGAGGAAGAGAGATGCGTTGACTTGTATTGACATACAATGATTTAAATGCATTAGTGTTGCCTCATCTGTACCAGAAACTCTTTGAAAACAGGAAGAGCCTGACATTTCTTTTGGCATTTACTAAGGTGCCTAGAAATTCTGTGCATGTAATTACTCCTGTGTTCCCATGAATAATTATTGAGCCCCTCCTATGAAGAAGGTACAAGGCCATAGCACTGCCCAGCATCCTGTCTCTTGGGACCACAGAGGGAAAGACAGCCAGATTGTTAGGAAGCATCAACGCTGTCAGTAGTCGGTGCTTGAGTGCATGCTGGAGAAGCACAGTAGCTGATTATGCTCCTCCCCCCACCTCTTTATTCTCAGAATCCTGGTTTAACCCTGAAGCCATAGCTCCGCTTCCTAGTGAGTTCCATAAAGTAGTTGAGTTCTATTAACTGTTCTGACCCTTCTGTTTTCCTTCTGCCAACAGCTCGGGTGGTCATATGACCCAGGCTAGCCAATAGGCCACAGGAGTCTGCCAGTAGGCTTCTGGGAATAATTTTCCTCCCTGTTAAAATAGAAAGCTACTTAAGAGAGAAAGAAGTCCAGTTGCTCTGTTCTTACTGCTTGAATGTGGCCATGTGACAATGTGATACTGGCTGTTGGGACAGCCATCTTGTGACACACTGCTATCTGTTGGGCTGTATGTATCTGAGCTGGTAACTGTCTTTGGAATTTAAGGTTTTGTTGATTTGGTTGGTTGGTTTTTGCTGTTGTTGTTGTTTCAAGACAGGGTCTCACTAAGAAGCTGTGGATCTTCTGGAATTATGTATACTAGGCTGGCCTCAAACTCACAGAGTTTGCCTTTGCCTCCTGAGTGTTGAGATTAAAGGTGTGCACCACCACTGCCCACCTTCCTTTTGTGTCTTAAACAGCTGAGAAGCCAGTCAAGAAGACAAGTGAAAGGCAAGCTATTATCTCGGGTAAATGCTCAGTGGGTACCTATAGTCTCAGGAGTGGGCCCAAGCTTCCCTTTAGGCAACCTTGGCACTTGGTATAGACAGCATACTGAATAACTAAGTGTAGCATGTGATACTCAGTCTCCAGGGGAGTCTCACAGTCTTCCCAAACATATAAGCTGCCTTTCTCCTCAGGATGGAGTCAGTAAAGGTAAATGAAGGGTAAATAATTAATGGTGACAGAGCATCTTGTACAAGAAAGAAAGACTCAAGAATGGACATGGGCACACCCCATTGTCAGCAACCATGTGGCTGAGCTACACACCACTACATGTTATCTGCCTCAGGATTGCTTTCCAAACTCTTGTTACATGAGACTCAGAAACCCTTATTATTAGAGCGAGCTTTTGACAGGTGTGCTGTTCACTGGGACAAAAACATCCTTGCTGGTTTAAGCATCAGAAAGGAGAAGCAAAGGATACTGGGAGGAAGCATGCCAAAGGGAATTTATTTTGACTTGGTGAGGGATAGAGAGTGTCTCTAAATTCATGCCACTTTACCTGACCCAAAAGGATAAGAGAAAAGGGCTTCAAAGACAAAGGAAACAGCATGTGAGAAGATCTGGAAGCATCAAAGAGAGGCTGGTGCAGCTAAAGTGGACTCTGTGGGAAGAAAGTTCGTGAGTGTAATGCTGGGAGAGGCAGGTGTTGGATCTTAGCTTTCTAGATGGGATGCAGCACTGGATTAGCAACGGTATGAAGTTTTGCAAACAAGCACGCTCATTAAGGAGGGACTATCTTTCCTCTATAAAAACAGTATTTATTTATTTATTTATTTATTTATTTATTTATTGAGTCAAAGCTTTGTAACATAGCCCTGCTGGCTTAAAAAAACATGATTCTTCTGCCTCATCATCTTGGTTGCTTTCTTCTGCCTCATCATCTTGGTTGCTTTGATTATAGGTATGTGCCTACCACACCTGACAGACCAATTTCTTTAGAGTCTGTGGTGGAGTAATACATCAGGTCAGGGGTCTATCACAAGCCAAATACCACTCTTTTCATGACCAGGACACAAAGCAAGAGAGGAGTCTGGGGTTTCTCGGTCCCTGCAATGACATAACCACACTGGCCTAGAGATCTTTCATGGCTGTACCTCTTAATCTTTACACAATCCACCAAGGTACATCCCTGAGAAAGGAATTGTTCACCCCATGACCTTTGGGAGATGCTTAAGATCCAACCTGAAGCACCATTTGTTACCAAATGAGGTCCAGAAAGGGTTGTCATTAGTTAAATTTACTCAATTCAAGTATTACCAGCATTTCAAAACTCTTCTTTCAACATGGCAATGTTAGTTTTCTCTCATAACCAAATTGAAGTATGGTATGAAGATTCTACAATGCAGTCAAGGGTCTTGTATCTTCCTAGATGTCTGATCTGCTTCTGGACTGCAGCACCTTACCCTATTATATCCTATCAAACTCTTAGTTCTAGATAGTTATAGATAAGATAAATGCTATTTATCAATTCAACGATTAATTCAACACTTTCTCAAGTTATGAAATGAGGAACAGGGTAAAGAAATAAAAAGTGATTTCTGCATTGAAGAACTCTAAAGCTAATGGAGAAGAAAGATAAAAATGAATTACTGTCAAATAGAGCCAGAGGATTATGGCCTAGCAAGTGACAGTAACTCTGTCTAGACAGGCAGGAGATAGCTTCCCAGAGCAAGTGAATTTTGGCATTGTGCCTTGACAAGTGAGTAATTATGTTAGTCAGCATAAGCTATACTGTACTGTGGTAATAAGAAATCCCCAAATTGAAAAGTATCTGCACAAAATTTCATCTTATCTTTATACAAAGCAAAATATAGACACATCTGGTTTGGAGGCATTTTTTGGTATTTTTCTTTCTGTTCTTTGGTGACTCAGAGGACCCAGGCTTTTCCAGTCACTCTCCCTACCTTCCCTACTGTCCCCTGAGACTTCAGCATCCTCTCCACATACCCTGAGTCCAACTGAACTGACCACTGCAAGAGTAGCAAGTGTTCTTAACTGCTGAGCTATATCTCCCACCCTAATTTTAAATAAAAGCCTATTCAAGGGTTATTTATTTTAAAACACTTACATTTTGTCTTTTAATCTAAAATCACATTAATCATTTTAAATGCCCCATCATTATTACCAAACAAACAAGCCAGTGAATCTTGAGTATGGCATATCTAATATATTTTCTAAACTGAAGGCGAGAAATATTAATGTTACTGAATGAATACGTAAAACTTACAAATTTCCTGGGTGCTAATTATGTTACATTTATTCAGTAGTTCCTTTTCTTGTTGTGACAAAATATCTAATAGAAGCAACACAAAGTAAGATAGTTTGTTTTGGCTCATCATTCAGGAGAGACAACATATCATATTAGGGAAGGCATGATGGAGTTCATGGAGGTGTGTAGCTGCTGTCTCACATCTTAGCAGATCAGGAAATACAACTTGGACCCAAATCAGACCAGGGTATAAACTTCAAGTTACAACCTTAGAGGCCTATATCTGTCTCATCCCCACTCTGAAAGGTTTCATAACCTTCCAAGCAGAGCTTTAGCTAGAACTCAAATGTTTAAATACGTGAGCCTGGGACTGGGCGGGGTCACATGCAAATCATAACATTCCTAAATGCAGTACGAATAAGAAAACATGCAGACCCATGTGAAAATAAAAATCTGCTTATCCTTGTTGTCCTACTAACCTTTAGTCATTTTTAAACCACAAATTTATGCTGATTCCATAGTCGTTGAATCCATTCTGATGTTTTTTAGTTTTGTTTTTGAGTTTGATCATTATGAAGGTGTATTTGTAAAGGATGGGCAGAACGTGTGTCAGCCCACAGTTTCCTGTCTTATTTATAATTAAAACTTCCAAATAACAGACCACTTTGTTTTTACCCTTTATCTTCACACACAAATTCTTGGTGGACCTGCCTGATCTTTCGAGATACTCACAGAATTCTTCTCTTATACAAGTTCTAAACCGCAAACTTTAAATATCTACATGTCTAGAATTTTCTTTCTGAAAAATAGAAATACATGAAAAGAACAAAAAATCCATGATCTTATTCTTCAAAGTTAATCTTTTGGTGTAAATTTGTTTCTAGACTGTCCAGGGTACAGGTCATTTATCTGCCAGGTCCAACAGGCTTAAGCATCTTATAGGTCTCTCTTTCACATGTGTGCTGTTTTGCATGTCACTGAGATGAGCATATTAAAAAGTGAGCATTTGGTCACAGCTTGACTTTATTCTTCAAGTTAAATCTTGGAAACACAACCATAGGACCAATGTGTATCCATTTTTCAAAGGATTCTGGCATGTACTGTCAAATTGTCTTTCATAAATTAATTTTCGGGATCCAAGATGGCTGCCCCAGGAGGACACTGTGTCTGAGGAGCAGGACAGTAGTGTAGGCACAGCGACCGGGAGACTGAGATCTCGGACCTAAAACACCAGCATTTGCGACTGCCAGGTGAGCGGAATTCCTACGGTGGGGAAATCAAGTGGAAAAGTCCAAGGGACACCCAGCTATTCCCAGGAAAAACTCCGGAGGGAGACAGGCTGTGCACAGCCGGGCTGGGCGCCTAAGCCGCCATCTTGGGCTGGGGCACACGGTACCCCGGACGGACTCAGTTTCACCCAGATAGTGCGGACTGCACTGTGCGGACCCACAATCCTCTGTGTCAGCAGCCGCCACTTTGGGCTGGGGCACACGGTACCCCGATGGACTGAGTTTCACCCAGATAGTGTGGACTGCACTGCGCGAGCCCACAATCCTCTGTGCCAGTGGC
>CM053766.1:85213775-85342991 GCA_028658305.1 Pachyuromys duprasi
GCTGCTACCTCGTGTGTGCAGCCCTAGTCCAGGCCCGGGGGGCGGGGGGGGGGGCGGGGGGCGTGCCTGAGGGGCGGGGCCGGGTGAAGAAGAGAAATTAAAAAAATAAAAAACTAAGTAATTAGCATCCTCAGATTCTATTGGCTCTTCGACGGTTCTGCTTTGCATACGCCCGCCCTCTGGCTGCCAGGGTTTGCTGGGGCTCAGCAGGGTTTTGCAGCCGCTTGGCTTCGGCGCTTTAGTGCGGGGCGGGAGCTCAGAGCTGCTGCCCGGATCCCTGAGCGGGGAGCCAGCTGCCCGCCGACCTGCGGCAGCCGTCTCTGGGGCGATCTCGGTCCTATCGACTCCGTGGCCGGCGTTCAGACGCTTCTGTATTCGTCCGGTCCCAAGGAGGAGCTGGCCAGACACTTTTATTTTGGAGGAAAGGAGCGGGTCCTGGTGGGAGCTTCCCTCACGGCCTGGCTCGCGGCTCAGTGCGCCCTAGGTCTGGCCCCGACTCCAGAAGATGACTTCAGGATCCGCCGTGTGTCTTCCAGTAGTGACGGCTCGGGGAGGCAGGCGAAAGTAGTGACACTTGCTGGCATCGCCAGGTAGGAAAGTGAGCCCTGGAGACGAGGAGCCCCGCCGTCCCCGCGGACCGCGGTGCCCACAGCCGATTGCCTTTTCTTCCACTCGGCTCCCCGGCGGCTGCAGCATGAAGTGGCGCAGCGATGGCCAGGAGAGGTAAGAAGCCGGTGGTGCGGACGCTGGAAGATCTGACGCTGGACTCGGGTTATGGTGGTGCGGCGGACTCTGTGCGCTCCTCCAACTTGTCTCTGTGCTGTTCTGACTCGCACCCGGCGTCCCCGTATGGCGGGAGCTGCTGGCCGCCTCTAGCTGACTCCATGCACAGCCGGCACAACAGCTTTGACACCGTCAACACTGCCCTGGTGGAAGACTCCGAGGGGCTGGACTGCGCCGGTCAGCACTGCTCGCGGCTGCTGCCGGACCTCGACGAGGTCCCCTGGACCCTCCAGGAGCTGGAGCTGCTGCTGCTGCGCTCGCGGGATCCCCGGGCAGGCCCAGCGGCCCCCGGCAGCCTGCCCAAGGACGCGCTGGCCAAGCTCTCGATGCTGGTGAGCCGGGCCCTGGTGCGCATAGCTAAAGAGGCGCAGCGCCTGAGCCTGCGCTTCGCGAAGTGCACCAAGTACGAGATCCAGAGTGCCATGGAGATCGTGCTGTCCTGGGGCCTGGCGGCTCACTGCACCGCCGCCGCGCTGGCCGCGCTGTCCCTCTACAACATGAGCAGCGCTGGCGGCGACCGCTTGGGCCGTGGCAAGTCGGCGCGCTGCGGCCTCACCTTCTCCGTGGGCCGCGTGTACCGCTGGATGGTGGACAGCCGCGTGGCGCTGCGTATCCACGAGCACGCCGCCATCTACCTGACGGCCTGCATGGAGAGCCTCTTCCGGGACGTCTACACCCGGGTTTTGGCCTCGGGGCTACCCCGTAGCTGTAGCGGTCCCGGCCCCGGCTCCAACTCGGGTTCTGGCCCAGGCCCTGGCTCAGGCCCGAGTGCCCCTGGCGCGGAGAAGGAGCGCGAGGCGCCGGGAGGGGGAGCGGCGAGCGGCGGCCCTTGCAGCGCAGCCAGCAGCGCCAGCGGGGGCAGTAGCTGTTGCGCCCCGCCAGCCGCCGCGGCGGCCGCAGTCCCGCCAGCCCCAGCCGCCGGCGCTGCCGCCGCCGCCAACCATCACCACCACCACCACATCCTCCACGAAGCGCCCAGATTCACCGTGGAGACCCTGGAGCACACGGTCAACAACGACTCCGAAATCTGGGGGCTTCTGCAGCCCTACCAGCACCTCATCTGTGGGAAGAACGCCAGCGGTAAGTGGCTGTACCGATGCCTCCTTTCTCCCAACCAACTCGGTCAACTCCGGCCTCAAGTTCCGGCCACTCGCGCTGTGCACAGGCTGTGCGTTGGGGGCCAGAAACCTGTACTTTAACTCCTGAGTTTGGGATTCTCGTAGTTGACCCTGGTAGTGAAGGTCCCAGAGCACGCAGGGTTCCGCCCTCCTGTGCAGAGGCAAGAGGTGGCTGCCTCCCGCAGGACCAGAGCAAAATCCGGACACCTTTTTATTATACATTTAATTTAGTGTGTTATTTTCTTTGGATCGGGCTTGAGACGTTTGGGTCTAGTGCATCTATTCCAGAACCCTGATTTGATCCTTAGGGGGCCACATTCGAGTGCCCAGGAGTTGGGCTGAGATCCGGAGGAGGCGGGTTCACAGCTCTGCCGCGCAGTTCTTTCACTTGCCCCAGGCCCTCTGGGGTCGCTGTAGGTGCGCAAAGAAAGCATGGCAGGCAATGGCGAAGGTGGAAGGGTAGAACTGGGTGGGTCTAAACATGCTTGTGGGTGATGTTTGTGGGTGGTGGGGCGGCGACACCGCAGAGCTCCAAGTTTTCCCCGAGCAGTTTCTGAGCACCTGAACCCAGAGCTGGGGATTGGGGTGGGGTGGGGAGGACAGCGTGGCGACGGACAGGGCTGAAGAGTCCTCTCTCTGGCTGGCAATTTACATCTGTCACTTGGCTGAAGGAGAAGCACTAGTAACCCCCTGGCCAGACGGAGGGGTTATCAGCTAAGGGAGTCCTTTTCAGCCAGTTCTAAAATCCCTTCATCGCGCCCCGCTGGAGGGCGCTGGGTGGGTTTGAACATGCATACTCGGCGGTGCTGGGTGCTGGGGAGCTTGTTTTCTGGGGCTTGCTGTTTGTGAAAGCCTGAGCTAGACTCTTCAAAGCTTCAATTTTCCACCGGAAATGGTAGAAGAGTAACTGGAGACTCTAAAAGCGAAATAAAACTTTGTCACTTATTCCAGTCGGGTTGGCCCGAGGTTGCGTGGTCCGAGCGAAAAAGCAGCCTTTCTGGGTAGATTTCATTCATGCTGCAGCCTGTCTGTTTCGTCCTAGCCAAAGGAAAGATGCGTCTGGCCTGGCTCAGCCTCTGAGGTGCCAAGAGTGTGCGTGTGGGTGTGCCCGCGCATGTGTGTGCAAGTGCCTTGTGAGTGTACGAAGGAGTGAACCAGCAGGCTCCAGCTTTAACTGTTTGTAAATTTACCCTGATGGACTCTCCAACTGAATCCCTTCACCTAGTTGTGGGAATCCCTTCATCATTGGGGAAGGGAAAAAGAGCAAACCTTGTGTGTGTGTGTGTGTGTGTGTGTGTGTGTGTGTGTGCGCGTGTGCGCGCGCGCATGTGCGTGTGTATGTGTGTGTTGGAGGAGGGGCTGGGATCAGCCTTGATCTTCCAAGACTCTTCTATCTCTTTGCCAGAGCCCTTCGCCTTCTGTTGCCCTAAGGTATACTCCCCAGAGGACACCAACACGTTCAGACAGGCATAGGCACATGTTGCAAGCACACAGAACATCCTAGTGAGAATGGAACCATCTGGTGACAAAACATGAGGCTTCCTGTGTGCTTTTTCAGAATGAGGGATCCACTTGCAAACCCCCCCCCTGAGTTTTTAATTGTTCTTTGCTTGGAAGAGTACCCTCACCCAAAAAGCATAGGCCAGCTTAATTGTCTTCCCATTGCAGGCTCCCAGTGTGCCCCATGGCAGCCACTCCTTAGCCTGAGTCATTTCAGCACTACAACTGCATATCTTCCTCTTGGGGTTCTTTTCACCCCCATTATACTTTTACAGGGATCCACATCACCTTTCCCCACCCTTGTCTGCAAACAAGAGCTTCCTGTTCTATCTCTGTGTGCATACTCTTGAAATGGGATTCCCAGTGACTTTTCTGGGCCTCAGTCCACATTTCTGCAGAATGCTGGTTTTAATACACAGTATATCCTCAGCTCCTTCCATAGCTCTGACAATAGCCTATCTTTTTCCAAATAGATTTTACTTTTAGGATCTGTAGCCTCTTTTAAAGATAGCATTTGTGTTTATCCCTTTTGGAGTAAGGCTAATTTAAGGGGAGAGAAAACCACAATGCTAGTTTTGGGCAGGGTGAGTGAGTTGTGGTTGGGCCTTGAAGCCATCCCAGACTTCCCCCATGCCACACAGCCTAAATCCTGGGATTCAGTGCTCTTCCTTCAGCCTTTTCTGGTCGGAGACATGGTGTTATTTCATCCTGATCTCTTCATCTCCCGTCAGGCTTGTTCAAAATGGCTGGGCATGCATACAGAAGAGCTAAAGAATGAGTGATTAATGTCTCAGGCATCCAAAACATACCCTAAACATCAAGCCTGTTTCAACTGTTTTGCATGGCAGCTTTATGACCTGCAAGCCTTACTGAGGACCACACACCTTCCATCATGGATTTTCCTTCTTTTAACTCAGTAACATCACTTATTTATTCATTTGTGGATTCATCTGTTCTTCGATATTTATTGAACAGTTTCTAAATGCCAGGGACTGAGTAGACACTGGGTAAAAGGCAATCACAGCCAATATGTTCCCAGGATCACTTTATATATTGATCCTGTGTTCCTTTTGTCTACCACTACTGTCAGGCGGGGGATGCGGCTCAGTTGAGTGTTTGGCTAGCATGCACAAAGCTGCAGGTTCAAATCCAGCACTGCATGAACACCCAGGCATATAATACTAGCATGCAGAAATGGAAGTAGAAAAATGAAAAGTTCAAGGCCATCCTAGGCTACATAAGCAAAGTTTGAGGCCAGCCTGGGCTTTATTAGACCCTGTCACAAAACAAAACAACAGTACTTCTGTTATCTCTATACAGTGCAAGGAACTGGGGCACAAATGGGACATTTTGTTTTGTTTTGTATTGTTCTTGTATTGCTTGTTAGAATGTAGATGGTGTACTTCAGAGCCCATGCTCTAAGCTACTGTGCATGTAACTTCAGGTACAGATGAGTTCCCTGCCTTCAGGCCATCCTACTTCATTATCCACACAGCTGAGCACTGACCTCATACAATTTGCTGTTTTGTCTCCATTCATACACCTTTTATACCTGACTATCCTATCTAAACTGGAAGCACTGAATTTCGTGTGACTTTACATCTCCCAAGCCAAAGGGAGTACCTAATACGCAGCTAGAACTTACTTAATGCCTCTTGAATTGAGCAAACTGTTGTACTGTATTGAACAATATCTTCAAAGAAGCTAATTGCCTTTTGAGATTCTTGAATTTCATTTTTAATTAGTGTGTATGTCTGTGTGTGTGTGTATGCTATGCACCCATGTGGAGGTCAGTGTAAATGGAGAAAGGAAATAAAAAGGAAGAACATGATTGCTCCTTGGTATGGTGGATGAGAAGGTTTATTGTAGATATGAGGGAGAACATAGCAGGAGGCAGAGAAATCTGGGAGAGTCCATAGTGAAAATGATCCCGAGCCAGGCCATGTACAGAGGAGGGGAGAGCTAGGAGAACAAGGTAGGGTAAAGGGCAAATCAGAAGAGGGAAAGAGAGACAATAGTGCCTTTAGTAGAGAGACCCAGACAGATATCACAGACCAGACCTGAAAGGTGTGAGATGAGTCCTTTACATCCCTCCCATTTGTTCATAAAAGGTATGGAAATAGGAACAGGTGACTGGTGAGGTAGGAGGGTGTCATGCTTTTCAATCTGCTTCCTGCTGTCTGGAGAAAGGGCATCCCAGCTCCTGGGCTGAAGAAATTTAGGGTAGGGGATGGAGTATGCCAGCTATATCCTGTAACAGGTAGGGACTGAGGGATGCTGGGAGAACATGGTACCTAGGTCCACTTTGGTTTGTTAAACAGGCATATCAGTTGGCTATTAATCCTGGGTTTAAGATCTAACATCCAAGCCTTCCTGTTGATAATAAATGATAAGGGATAACACAATCTTTTCTATGTTAAGAGAGGTATGCATCAATATTTGCCCAAATGCATTCCACCATGAAATTTAACGTTGTGCATTTCTCTTTATTGTAAGATACCCTTCAGAGAAAAATAAGGCATGACCCCCCCACAAAAGCAACAGGGATCCTTGCATGAAACTTTGTTATATGTGCAGAAATATTTGCAGGGAATGCCGAAAGAGGCAAAGCAGGGAAGAGTTTTCCCAGTCTCCAATCTTGGCTCCTCTGTCTCCTAGCAAGTTTTGTTTTTGCATAGGTGTGATGAGGATCACAGAGAAAAGTACATAATCAAAAACTGAAGGAACTGCATCTACCATGGAGGACAATTGCAGGGTTGTCCAGATCTGGTCTGTTGAAAGCGCCAGCTTCAGAGCAGCCACTTCCTAGTTGTGCCGTTCTGCGTTGTGTTGTGGCTCTGCAGGACAATATGCCTCAGGAGAAAATCTTCAGGGAGTCTTCAGGGAGGCAGCAAAACTGTGTCAGGAGCCCCACCGAGCTCTGGTTTCAGAGCACATTTTTAATTAACTGGCTCTTTGTAAATTAAAACCAGGAATTTGGGTCAATAGAGGGTTATTTGGTTTTCTGTGCAGGAGCATCAGTTCCTTTTTGGGATGTTTGCAAGTTATGTGTTTTATGAGCCATCATAAGAATGACCTAATAAAACAATGAGGGGTCAACTGGAGGCCTGAGGTCACAGGTGGGGTGCTGATGGTCTCTGAATTGAAGAAAGGGTCTAACTCTTAAGTTTGTTGTTACGTGTAGCCTTGATCCAGATAACAAGCTCATCTATAAAATCATTCCCTGAGAGGTAAATGGGTTCTCTGGGTTCAGACAGCCCTATCGGCTCCAAGTTTCCCATTTGTAAAATGGGTATCTACCACAGGAAAAATAGCTACACTTGCAGTGTTTATTATGGACCAGGCACTGTTTTTAATGCCTTCTACATATTATAATTGTTACAGTCACATCAGCTCTTTTAAAAGACAATTTCCAAATCTCAATAGAAAGTCATTCTTGACCTTAAACTCTGATTGGGTGAGATGTGGGCTGGAGGAGTCAGGAGCATCACTTATGTGGAGCCCTGACTGATAAGGAGTTTGTGTGTCTTCAGTGTGTAGCCGGCAGCATCTTTGTATTCATTCAGCAAGCACATTGAGGAAGACTGACAAAATGGAGGGGTCTTTAAAAAGCTGCTCACAGGACAAGTCACTTTGTTCATGCATCACTAGCCGTATCTAGAAATGTCTGCCTTGTTACCAAACATCTGTATGCATGTCTTTGCATCATTTTCTTTTCTTTCTGAGCATTCCTTTTGACTTAGTATTCAAGATCTTTGAATGATGCTCAGTCCCATTTACTCATTTAATAGGACTAATCCTAGCTTAGGGACCTAGAGCCAAAGTGATGTGTTACCTGCCTATCTGCATTCATGCACCATATTGCAATGGAATGGGATAACCACAGTGAAACTTCCTCTCAGTAAAGGGACTAGTGGCCCTGGCAGGCACTGGTCTTATTAGTAGTTATAAGAGCTTGCCAACTAAACCCTGTGTGCATGACTGTGGGTGACATTTTTGGATTAGGACTGTGTTCTGCTCTCTGGGAAAAATTTGCTGGTTCATTGTTCTTCCCACTCCCAGCTTTATCCATCATGAGGATTTTCTTTCTCTTTTATTCTTCTTGGCCACACTTGAAGTGGGCCTTGCAAGGTATGACCTCTTTAAAGGCTCTTAATCTTTTGTAATACAGTTCCTTCCCTTAAACTTTTGGGCACCAAGGATCATTCCAGGGCTCTAACAGTAAGACATTTAAAATACAAGCTTAGAGATTTTGCCATTGCAATCTAGTGGAATTGTCATTTATACCACTGTATTAGTAAGCTTTGAGTTACTATGCTGAAATACACAAAGCAACTAAATTTACAAAGAAAAAAAGTTATTTAATTCATTCGAGATCTTGGTGCCTGTATTGTATTCCTTCTGTCAAGAACTCTATGGAAATTGCAATTACAGTTCCTTTTGGAGTGGGGTCACATTTTAAGCCAAGGATGAAGACTAAGAGGAGGAACTAAGCTGGGGCTTTTAAAGTCCTTTTTAGATGAACTACCAAAGCGTCACTTAGCTACCTTCCAGAGGCACACCCACAGTGATTCATAGGTCCTACCTCTCAGAAGTGCCATCTTGGGGATCAAGATTTTAATCACAGTGAACCCTTGGTGGAATACTCACCCCACCTGCAGCAAACATCCAGAGTGTTCGTACCCACATTCACAGTTATTTTCTGGATCAGATGTTATGGCCTGGATTGTACTTTGCTTCTTTATCCCCTACCTCTTTCTTTTTCAAGTTCATGGTGAGCACATTGAAGCTATTAGGCTTATGTGGAGCTTTACAACCCTAATCTTGTATTTATTTGCTTACAAATCTTCTTAATCTTTTCTCTTATTGTTTGGGTGTCTACAAATTGTTGTCTCTTTCACCTCTTCACTATTCCTTTCTAATTTGACTCGCAAAGTGGCTTATTGTGCCTCAGCTAATAACCACTAAACCCAGTTGGAGCTCATCACCCACATTCTATTACTATTATCTCCTTAACCACTTTCTACAGAGCCACAGCTCATTGGGCATTAGTCCTGATATCTAAATTATCACAGATGACAGTTGAACTACTGCATAACATGGGGCTCCAGTGTTGTGCCTTCTAATAATGCCACATATATTAAGCACCTCACTTCTGACAACAATGTCTATGTTAGTTAGAGCAAGACTAACTCATGTGTCAGGTAAATCCTAATATCTAACTGGCAGAACCCAATAAAATTGTTTTCTTGGCTGGGGTGTAGCTCAGTGGTAGAGCATTTGCCTCGCACACACAATGCCTTTGATGTACAGCATTGCGAACACAAACAACAAATTTTCTTTTCTTTTCTTTTCTTTTCCATGTAAAGTTCAGCTAGTGATAGGAGTAAGAACGACAGGTTTTTGTGGGGCCATCCGCGTATGAGTGTATCAATCCCTTCTCTATTCCAGAGAGTATTTCACTACTCCGACACATGGTCTTAACTAGATGCAAAAGGGCTGGGAATCATGGCTTTTAGATAAGCAGCTAATGACCTTAACCCCAACTTCACACTCTCAGAGGGGCATAAACTCCCTAAACACCTATCCCCTTCAATACCTGTAAGCAGGTATGCTTATCAAGCCTATTTTTCAGACTGAGAAGTTGAGGAACAGAAAGTTTAATGAATTTGCCTAAGGTGACATGACTTATAAGTGGCCAGGCTGCACCTGCGTGTCATTCTCTCTGTACTTACTTGAGGATGTGAAGATCAATGTATTATAAGAAGTATGAGATGTTTATTCTGCTCTCTCATCCACAACACACAGTTAACTGCTGCTGTCTTAATCTTTATTATTACTGATAGCGTCTTCCTGTGCTGGAAGTGGTGTAGCTTAGCAGTGATGAACTATGAAGCTCTCAGGCATGGGAAAATACAGGTTTGAGGGACTCAAATCCCAGAAAGCTCAGGAAGATGGTATCACACAGCTGCCTTTTCTCCTCTGACATCCTGTGCCTTTTGTTCATGCAGAACTGTCGCTTGCTGGACCAGGTACTATTCTAGGCTTTCCATATCTTCCATATGACCCTGTTTCATCTTCAGATTGGTCTTGTGAAATGCGTATTTCAGATCTCCATTTTCCTGGGGAGGAAACTAAAGCCCCACTAAGCTCAGCTTCTGGCAAGAGCTACCCCATTACTGTAAGTAAGGGGTTTAGGATTTGGGATCCTGGGCCTGGACTTTGAACTAAACCTAGTAAAACCTAGTGCTGAGACCTGAATCCCAGGGACCTCTAAGAAGACTTCAGAAGACCCTCAGAGTAACAACAGAGCATGGCTTCTCAACCCTGATGATCACTTATGTGAGCATAGGACACTATATAGCCCAAGCCCGTGTCCTCCTACATGGCTTCTCAGAGCCTGGCTCTTCGTCAGATCACAGTGTGACCTCAGCTGGGGCCCAAGAGCAGCAGCAGCTTGCCTACTATCCCCAAGGGATGCTCTGCCCATACTCTACATTAAGGGCCACATACCATTTCACAAGCAGAACTAAAGGCACAGATCTGTGGCATACAAGACCTGTGTGAATTTAATCCAGTTCCCTATGGTGAAGGCTAAGCCTTGTCTCCTCTAAGAATCACAAAACTCCATGTTAGGGTATCCAAGGTACAGATTCTGTCTTTACTCCCTACAAGCCAGGTGATGTTGGGCAATGTTAATGTCAGTTAGTCTTTTCCAGACTCAATTTCCACACCTGTTTAATGAGAACAGTGGCAGTTTGCCATCATAGGTTGTTGGGGAGGGTTGAGAAATTTTCTGCATGTATTAATAAAGTAGTGTTGGGTGCCATAATAAATACTCAATGCAGTGGCTATTATTTTTCAGTGCTTATATAGTCCCGGGACCCTTGACTCTCAATTCTTTGTTCTAAAGACCTGCCCCAGAACCCTGCCTCACTGTGTATAAAAGTAACCAGACTTCTCGGATCCAACCACTTACTAACTATGGGATAGAGGGTAAGTCACCTAACTTCTCCGTGGCTGTCTTCTCTTGTTCAGTGGGACTATCAATGAAGCAGAATCCTTAGGGTTGTTGAGAGGTGCCTGGCATGCAGGAATTGGTGGCTTTATTCTGTTCCTATTTCTGACTCCACAGTGATATTAGGCAGCATGATCACTGCCTTCCGGGGGCTTGTGGGTTTGTAACAAGTTTAGTTTATTTGTCAAAATGATAAGGCAGATATGAATTTGCATCTTGGCTCTTAATGCAACAGAGAGATTCACTGAGCTGCTGAAGGTATTGGCATATTTGGAAGCATGGGGGGGTGGCTTCTGTAAAAAAAGTGAAGCTTGAGTGAGGCTTCAGCAAGGCCAGTTTGGTTGAAGGGGGTGAAGAGTGTTTTGTGGGTGTAAGTAACATATGCCAAAGGCGCATGGCAGAGAGGCACCTTGTGGGAAGGAAGAGGAACTTTGTGTGGCTAGAATGGGAGAAGAGAGGATTGAAGGGAGACAGGTAAAGGTTAGACCAATCATCTGCCAAATTAAGTCTCTTTTCTGGGGACTCTGGAAAGCCTCAAAAAGCAGAGAGAGAAAGGGAGGGAGAGAGAGACAGAGTGTGTGTGTGTGTGTGTATCTGTGTATACTTCTTCGTAAGTATACATATCTGTGTGAGGGAGCACATGTGTGTAAGTTTTTATGGAGCTCAGAGGTCCATGTCTTATGGTCTCATGGTCTTGTGTCTTCCTTCATTACTCTCCAACTTATTTCTTGATGAACCTGGAGTTCACTGATTCAGCCAGGCTGACTCCAGAGACCCTTCTATCTAAGCCTACTCCAGTAACCCTAGTGCTAGTAATCCAGGCAGCACCATACTTAGCTTTTTTATGTGGGTTCTGAGAATCTGAACTCAGGTCTTTATGCTTATGTAGGAAATACTTTCCTCGGCCCCTTAGAAAATTCGTTAGGAGGGATAGTCTGATTAAATCTGTGTTGTAAAATGTTTTTGTTGGTCACATGCAGAGAATGGGCTGGGAAGAAAGGCTGAATGTGGAAAGACCAGTTAGATACTCTCATTCCCCATCTGATATGAAAAGAATCTGAGAAGGTAAGACCTTTAGGCACTTGCCCAGAGTTGATAGACAGTAGCAGTCCCAAGAACCTCAGACTGCTTTTTTACTTTCCTTATTCTAAGAAAGCACATGTTTCAAGTGTGAACACTGATGGAGTAACTGAGGCCCAGGGTGAGACATTGCCTTGGCCAAAGCCACCAGGCAGAGCTGGAGCCAAAATTCTGTTTGCCTGGATTCTTAGTCCACCTCTCATCCAGCATCTCCTAGGACCACCCTACATTGCCCCCATCACTTCTAGGAAGCAGAGCCTTTGATGTGGTGACATCTTCAGGGATGAATTTCCATTCCCACTGGCATCTTCCATTTTGCTTTCCATCTCACAATGGATGTGAGCACAGGAGTGTGCAGAGGTTCTGTAGATGTCTGCTGAGCCAGCTGGAGTGATCATGAAGATCTGGCATGCTGAATGAGGGGTTGGATGAACCTCTCTCAGCACATTTCCATCTGAGAGCCAGTCCCGGTGACTGCCAGAGAAAGCAACTGAAGCCCTTCCAGAGCTGTGACTACCTTAGAGGCAGAGGCCATGTGGATTAACTGAGTTTCTCTGGGTGACATGTCTGATTGTTTGTCCTGATCCAGCACAAGGTACCACCCAGGGAGTCATGATGAGCATAGAGTCTAAACATCAATTACCACTTCTCTGTTCCTTGATGCCTCTGGGAAGCTCAACTGCCAGCCATTCCCTCTTTTGACCTTCAACCCCTCTCTTGACCTGAGCCAAGGCAGGCTTAGCTCTTGCAGATCAGGGTGGGTTTGGTTTATTCTCCACATGGAAATTGTGCCTGTGGTAATGACTCCTGAGGTGAGGTCCACAGAGCTGCATGTGTTTGATGTGGATAAAATCATTTGGATTATGAAGTAAGGTCAGAGCAGTGCCAGGCAGGAGGGAAGCATCAGGGACTATGGTGGTTCTGCACAGGGCTTTCAATGAGTATTCCTTGTCTGTTTCCTTCCTGGAGTGGTGGGGCAAGGATATGACCCCCATAAGAGACTGCTGCCCATGCCCAAAGAACAGCAAATTGAGGGAAAGGGAGTCTCTGTCTCTTCTTGGCAACTCTGGTCCTAGTTCCTTCCTGTCTTGCCCCTGCTTCTGTCTTCTGAAGACGCCATTTTGGGGCAACTTTTCAGACCTTCAGAGGGAGATGTTCTCATTGACAGACACTCACAGACAGTGTTCAAGAGAGAGTAGAGTACTTGGGAGGTTGAAACGGAAATCCCAAATGTAGAAGAGTCTTAAGGTCACAAAGTGGGGCAAGGCCAGTGCAGGAGTGAGTGTACAAGAAGAAAGAAGACCAGGACCCAAACTCTTCCTAGAGTGAGGCAGGCCAAAGAAGAGGAACAAGCAAGGGAAAGCAGCAAGAGAAGCTGAAATGGTCCATAGGTCAATAAGTTTGAGCTTTCTTGGAGAAGGAAGGAGCACATAGCAGAAAGTAACATGGAGGTATCGATCCTTTCCCACACTGTGGGAGTGTTTCTGCCTTGGTGCATACAGGCTGCTTCAGACCTGAGGAAGAAGCAGAGGCTGTGTGCTCACTAGAGCCACACCCTCTGCCATGAACCAAAGGATGCTTGCCATGCTGCCTGAGAGGGTGGAGGGAATGTGCCCTGTGTAAGCCACTCATGAGACTTGCTCTATAGGCTTCATCACTCCCAAGCTCCATAAAGGAGCTTAGGGACTTCGGGAGTGTGGGGGGAGGAGAAGTAAAGAAGTTCCCAGCCCCCACCCTGCACACTCCCTAACCAGGCTTATTCCTCTCTCATATATTTTACTGCGCTTTTGTACAGATACTCAGTTTGAAAGCATTGGCTTCTAATATCCCAGAGACTCTGGCTATCTAAGCTGGGAACCCCAACGCGTGATGCTGAGGCTCCCAGAAGCAACTGGGCCAGAGGGTTTGGGGAGGAAAGAAAGAGGTGGATTCTGAGCTTGGAACCCTTTGACAGAGCTCCAGATGTAAAATATAATAAATAAAATAAAACAAATAGAAGAGACCTGCTATTGGAACTAAACCAAGCTGGATGCTTCACACAGTTTAGATGCTTCAAAGTAGGAGGTGCTCTCCGGTCCTTAGGGATTCTGCTTTTCATCGATGCAGAGAAGGAATGTGCGCCCTTCCGTGCCACATCCTTATGCCCCAGGTGGCACTTCTGATTCTAGGGACAGAGGCAGAACTCATCAAAGTCATCTCTGAACCAAAAATAGTCCTGTCCAGCCAGACGCTTCTCAACCTTCCAAGCCAGTGTGCTTGCTGTCATTCGTCAGGGCCGGCAGCAGCACCTGTGGTTCTGAGAAGGCTGCCTTTCAAAACTGGCTTGCTCTGGAGCTCCAGGAGGTTTGCTTTTCATCCTAACAAGTTTTGTGGCTGAATAGATGGGATCAGTCCTGATTCCCAGACCCTGATGTAAGCAAATGGGGACTTGAGGCCACTGAGACTCAGAGGGCTCAAGCTATTTATTTGCAGAACTGTCTGATCTGGTTGTTTGGTTCGGTTTTGTTCTTTAACCACCATCAATCCGTGGTCAGATGTTCTGGGTTCAGTCTCAGCATTGCCCTTTGCCAGCCGTACCACTTTGGGAAGGTTCTCTCGAAGATGCAGTTTCTTTGCTTGCAGTGTGGCCACTTTAGTGACGGGGGACTATAAACACCCTAGTGGGTTTATAAAGACTTAGGAAGTAGCATTGAGCTGTTTGGTATACTCCCAAATGTATCACAGCAGTTACTAGTTTAAACTAGTAATTAATTACTGGCCACCTTCCTACTACCACAGGATGTGGCACATAGTAGACAGTTAACCATATTTGTTTAGTGAATAATTGGGGCTGTACCATGCACACTCAATGAAATAGGAATTTGTTTAACATACTACCATCTCCCCAATACTTAGAAGAATACAAACTTGGTCTTTGAAGCTTGGTTAATGGCTAAACCAAGAACCTTTCTCTAATCATGGCCTAGTTGGTTCTGCCTCTGTGTTTCTGAATTCTCGGCCCTGAAAAATCCTGCATTTCAGAGCTGGCTTCCCTTTGAGGAGCAGAAAGAGGGGAGCACTCATTATTTCTTTGTACCTACTCGCTATGTCAGGGATGACTCAGTGCCCTGATTCAGAATCAGCTACCATGTCAATATGGTCTCTTGGATCTTTGAGCTGAGAGAAACTTCTCATGGAAGTCTGGACATCAGCGGAGGTAGCAGGAGTTACAAACTAGACACTTGGGAATTGGGGGGGGGGAATTCTCAGACTTACCTGGGGTCACAGCTACCAGCAGAAGAGTGTGGTGGGTAAAGGAGGATGCTGAATCTGAGAGGCTGAAAGTCCTCACAGCCCAGCCAAGCATGGAGCTTGACCCTCTAAATCCCCCAGGTTAGTGTCTCTATGATGCATGTGCCTTGGGGGGTGAGGGGGAAAGCAAAAAGGCATTGTTCAGTGAGTCAGCTGTGTGCCAACCTCTGCTGATCACTGTCCCATCATCATCACATTTAACCCCTCCTGCACCACCAAGAAGGACAGTATTACTGTTTGACTGCATAGCCTAGAAAACACAGACCAGCTGCTGACCACGGAGGACTGGAGCTGGGTGGAACCCTGGCCGCCCAGCCCACCATCACCACACCGTGCTGTGAACCATGTTGGCAGCTCATTCCAAGGCTTCATTGTGGCATAGTCAATATTCTTTCTGGGAGAAGGGGTTGAGGCAGGGTGCCACTGTATAGCTCTAGGTAGCCTAGAACTTGCTACGTAGACCAGTGAGTCCTTGAACTCAGGGAAATTCACCTGCTGGGATTAAAGGCATGCACCACCTTACCTAGCTTATAGTCAATGCTCTAAATGCTCTGACACTATGAGACACAGCCCTAGAGCAGGAGTTTGATTCTATGAAATGGAGTGGGAGGGCATCCATTAGGCGAACTGTCAATTAACTCAATCAGATTGGTGATGTAGAATTATAAAGACAGCAGTCAATCATCCATTCTTCTCTCTTAGGACTCCTTGTTTGTGGTTTTGTTCTCTCTGCTGTTCTTCTAATACAGTGGTTCTCAACCTTCCTAATGCTGCAACCTCTTAGTATAGTTCATCATGTTGTGGTGACCCTCATCCATAAAATTGTTTTGTTGCTATTTCATAATTGTAATTTTGCTGCTGTTGTGAGCCATAATGTAAATATCTGACACCTGTGAAAGAGTTGTTGACCCCTGGGGGGTCTTGACCCACATGTTGAGAACCACTGCACTAATTCTTCATCTGGGAAATGGCCCAGCGCCTACTAAGTAACAGACAAGCATACATTACTGCCAGAGTCATCGGTGACTTTAATGATGGAAAGGACTATAGCCATTTTTGCCCTCAGGGCACCATGACACTTTTTGATTCCAAAACTTTATCTGAGCTGGTTTAATCTAGGGTTTCTATGGACTCACTGAGGCCTGTTTTCTCAGTCTCCCCTGCCCTTTGGGGACTAAGCACACCTGCCGTTGGGGTAGAATTGAGATGAGGGGCCCCTGGACAGTTGGAGGACATGCATAGTATTTATCGGCATACTTGGACTGTAATTTTGGACCCTTAGTAGCTTATCCTTCCCAATTCTTTCTATGTTCATAGCTTGTGAGTCATGTCACTCATTTCTATGTGTGTTCACAGCAACCACCTGAGTAGATGCTCATGTCCTGATTTACTCAAGAGGAAGCAGAGTGGGAGAGGCCAAGTGTCTCCCTCAGGGTTGCCAGTGGCCAGCAGCCTGGGTGTCTTTTGGGCTCTGGATTTGCTTTCTGTGCGTGGGGTGGTACGGTTTCTCATTGGTGGGGCTCAGATGTTTTGAGGACCCAGATGGAGCATCCTGGGGTAGGGAGAGCCCCAAGTCAGGATACACCTTTGACCCTAGGCTTTGGGTGTTCCAGATGGTGGACCCAGATAACCGTTGGGCGTTCCCTACCCTGCACCATAAACAATGTGGCCCCAATGGTGTCTGCCCCAGTTTTACCCTTCCTTCTCGGCAGTGGAAGGCAGAAGCATTCCCTAAGAACCCTGACGACAGCCTTCTTTGGACCTTAGATGGCAGTTTCTTGATGGTCAGGAAGCCCTTGATACATGCTCTCTGAAAGAAGGGAAGAGCTAGAGGAGGCAACCTCAAGATCACTGGAGTTTCTGTAGTGCCCTACAGAGGGCCCCTAAGATAACTGCCTTTCCATGGGCTTAGAAAGAACGGGTCACCACCACCTCCTCCACCTCAGGCTCCCTGGGTCTTCCTCATTGTCAGCCTTTCCTGAAGAACCAGGGCTCATTCTGACCACATTCCTCCTGAAGGAACACGCGTGTCCAGAGGCTTGCAGAATCTAGTGTGCAATCCACTTTCTGTCATCATGCTAAACTAGCCCACACTGTGCTAGATATTGAAAAACTGGATCTGGCTCAGCAAGAGTCATCTACTTTTGTTTTCACTTTGCAAATATGAATTAAAGAGACTGTCATACAGTCTGTTCATGGAGTCTCTTTTGTGGTTCTCAATCACATGGGGTTTTCCTTAAGGTAAAAGGAATATGCTGTGGCAGATGAAGCAGGTGACTGTGCATCCCTCCTGGAAGCTATCAAGAACAGCTGTGGGTTTCCATTTGGAGGAAACAATGGGAAGTACAGAAAATAAGTCAGCCTGAGTATGTACATGCTTATTTGTGCATGCTTATTTTCTTTCAGTATGTACAGGTGTATGCACATGCTTTGTGTGTGCATGTATTTTCACACATGTGTTGTGGGTTTTGTGTGTAAATGTGTATGTGCTAATGAATGTGTGTATCTTCTGAATGTGGTCATGAGCACATGCATTCTTCCTGTCTGTGTATGTAATGCACCAGAGTACATACATACAAGTGCACATCTCTGTGTGAGTATAGTATGTTCTCATTTATACATGAGTGTGCAAGCCTGTGTACACAAGTGCCTCTATCAGCCTAGAAAGATTGTTTGAAGTCTGACTTACTATATTGATGGCTATTCTTGGTTGTCAACTTGGCTATACCTGTGAGAAGTTTTTTTTTTTTCTTAATTAAATCATTTGAAGTGGGAACACCTACTTTTAAATTGGATCTTTTGAGGTATGGAGATCTAACTTTAATCTGGGCTATACCATCTGGTGGAAGCCTATATAAAGGACATGGAAGAAGGAAGCTCCCCACTTGCTTTCACTCTTCCATCAAGGTCATCTCTTCACTGATGTTAGAGATTACTACTTCAGGATTCCAGCACATACTGAAGGCCAGATGAGAAATCCAGCCTTGTGGGCTGAACAACTACTGGATTATTGGACTTTCCATTGGTAGATACCCACTGTTGGATTTGCTGGACCTCAGTCTCTAAGTTACTCTAATAAATACCCTTTGTCTCTCTATATAGATTTATTCTATCTGTTCTGTTCCTATAGAGAACCCAGACTAATACATTGTAGTATTTGGGGGGGGGAGTTGTTGGTTTTTTGTTTTTTTTTAGTTCAGGTTGAGTTTTGTTGGCTAACATTTGTATACAATCATGAAGAAAATGTTGAGGTCTTCATAACCCTCACCTCCAACAAGCATACCCCATTGTATTCATGGTGAAAACTGAAAAAAAATGTGTGGTGTTTTGCTTTGTCCATTATTTACTGCATGAGCATATTCTTGCTTGATGAAAGAGGCTCTGATTTTCCTGGCATGGTCATAAATCCTCAGAATCCATACAAAATGAGTAAAATTTAAGCAGTCTTTAATTTTTCCAAACATAATGGAGTGGCTCCAGATGTCTGTTGATTTTACCCTAAACATTTAGCCACCTTGCTGCAGTTATTGATTCTGGCTTTGCAGTTCCCAGTGTTCAGAGATGATCATTGAAGGTATTTCTTCCTTTCTTGGGTCCAAGAACCAAGTTGCTTTGTGGAACAAAATGGTTCTTTGCTTCAACATCAAGGATCCCAGTGGAGGCTGGCTTGAGACAGGTTCCTCTAAGAATTTCCTTCCCCGACTGTGACATAGTCAACTTTCTCACAGTATGTATACATTCACTCACTTTGTTCTCTAGCTGTCAATAGAAGCTAGTGCAAAACTGGGACCAAAGAGAACCATAAGCTCTTTTCTGCCTCCTCCCTCCCTATGATGGCTTAGAGAAGTCTATGGTTCTTAACTGGTAGATGTTTGGGCTCAGACACCTAGAGGTGGGGAGGGAGGCTGTGATGTGGCTTCTTATTTTCAAATTTTACTAGACCCTGACATAGCTCTCAGAGTCATATGGTCAAGCCAACTTCCCATTGTAGAGAGCAGGAAAAACAAGTAGCTGGTGGAATCCCCTTTCCCACCCTCCACTCCCATTAAAACCCTTGTAGAAGATTCACCAGAGAGCTCCCAGGATTGAATCCTGCCATAGTTAACTTCATTTATTACCTTTACACATCTGGGGAGAGGGAACCTCAGCTGGAGAATTGCCTCCATCATGTTGGCCTTGTATATGTCTGTGAGGGTGTTTTCTTGATCACTACTGGATGTGGGAGGGGCCAGCCCACTGTGGGTGTTACCATCCTATCGCAGGTGCGCGTGGGTTATATAAGGAAGGTAGTCAGGCGAGCCAAGAGAAGGAAGTCGGTCAGCATCATTCTCCCATGGTCTCTGCTTCAGTTCCTGCTTCCAGATTCCTGCCTTGAGTTCCTGCCCTGGCTTCCCTCCAAGATGGACTTCAGCTTATATGCTGAAACAAATCCTTTCCTCCCCCAAGTTACTTTTTGCTGATGTGTGATCACAGCAAGCAGAAAAAACAAACTAGAACAAACCTCTTCCTAATGAGTCCCCTGCAAACCTGCACATCCCCATGTGTGTTTGCAGAACTGTCCAGTGTTGGTGAAAGTCAAGAATCTGCTGAAGAGAAACAGCAAAACTATGCTGAGCACCTGCCCTTGGCCAGGATGGGAATCCAAGGACATGAGTGGACATGGCATAGTGGGTACCTGGACAGTTCTGAAGATGAGACATCCAAGGTCCTCACCTGGAGAAGAATAAGAGAGAAGAGGAGACAACACACCTGCTCAGTCCCTCCAGAAAGGTTCTCAGATGGAAGGAGCCCATGGTTCTATTACCAGTCTTATTCTGTCTGGCTGTCCAAGAGCCACACTGTCCTGTGAGCTCTGTTCCCTGCCCCTACTCAGAACATCCCAGGAACCTCTAGACCACAGGCAGCCTTCTTACTAGAGCCTTCCTTTAGTCTTCTCCCCTCTCCTCATCCTAGTCTATCATGACTGACATCCTGGGCCATCCTTTAATGGTGTCAGGGTCAAGTGCAAGCTCTTCAACCTAGAATCCCATGATCCTGCCTTAGAGGAACTTCTCAAGAACAGATAACACCATCCCCACTTTATTCTTAATTCCAAGGTGCCTAAGTGGACTGATTCTATTCCTGCCCTCCTAGCCTTACTCTCCAACTCAAGCCTGCATCTTTTTCCCTTCTCTGGACTTCCACTCTCTTGCTTGCTGTCTAAAAGGTATTGGGAGTGCATTGCCTGCCACCCTGGGTCTGCTTTTCCCCTTAGGGTATCCAGGCACTGTGCTGGACTGGAGGGAGTGAAGTTTAGCCAGGGCAAGGATTAAGCAGGATCTCGGTCAGTGTGAGTTTGAGAGCAGCAGCCTTCTTTGGAGACAGTTTTCAGTGAAATAGTTCTCTTTCTTGGGGATCAGGGACAAGGGTTATATAAGCCTTGGGAAGTAGGTAGGGGTTTTGAGGGTGAGTGTACATTATTGGCTGGGACCAAGGTTCGGGAATATTTCATTTGCATGATGAAGAATTCTAGGTGCTGCTGGACGTGTCTTTGTAGGAAGAGAAGACCTGTAACCTGGCCGCCAAGCTATGTGACTACCTCAGGGATGGCAGAGGTGGAAGTCTGAAGGTGACGTGCACCAGGACATGCAGGCCCAGAGCAGGAAGGAAGCCGTGTACTCCTGCCCATCTCAGAGTGAAATATTCAGGGTTTGAACACGTCTCAACCACATTCTTGCTCTGGATCAGATTTCTGGGTTGCAAGGCTTTCCGACCCTACAATCGCCAATACCTTACACAGTTGGAAGCTCTTTGATACTTGTGGCTATGCCTGACTCTTCCTGAAGCCACAAGGCTGTCAAAAGGAGAGTTTAGATTTTATAGTTAACTCTGTGTCTTTCCTGTTCTCCAGTCACTAAAGATGCCTCCCAATCAATAATCTGCCACGTAGATGACAGACTCATTCTCAATTAAAGCACTCTCCAGAGGTGATGTTTCACACTTGACCAATAATGACACTTGATTTAAATGCATTAGATAACCCAATGCCATTTTATATTTGGCAGGCATCAAACCAAAACAAGGTGGCTTAAACAAGGTAGAGAGTTAATTTTCTGTCTTACAATAGTCCACGGCAGGTAGATAGTCTATGACTAGGAGTTGAGCTGTACTACACCCTAGGTTTCTTCTGTGTTCTGCCCTGCCATCCTTAGCACATGGTTTCCAGTTTCAAGGTAGCTCCATAGTCCTAAAGGTGGCTACGTCAGCTTCAATAATCTCATCTATATCTTATGCAGGATGAAGAATAATGAGGGGCAATGACGCACACTTGCAGGTGGATTCCACTTCGTGAATATCATTTGTCTCCTCTAAAACTCAGGTTGCGGTTTGAATGTAGATGGGCATACTCTGGGAATGCAGATGGGAATGCAGCTAGAAACGGGGTCAGCTGTTCCAGGACATCATTGACTAGAGAGGGTTCTGGACTCCCCAAAGGAAAGCTGAGAAAACTAGGAATATAATAAGAGTGATGGTAACAACAGTGATTGTCTGGTGATGTTTTATTCTCCCACATTTGCCTGACTTTGGGCAAGTGTTGGGGTAGGCTTCGGGACAGGAGTGGGGAGCAACAAAGCATGAGCTATGAGCAAAGAGGGAACAGGGAGTAGGAGAAAATGAAGGGGGAGCTAGAGAGGAGGTGGCCACACACTCCTGGGCTTTGTGATCTCAGGCAGGAGTTTTGTTCATTCCAAATTGCCTATATTCCTGGCATTTCACAAGAAAGTATCTCATTTGATCTTCAGAATAATCTAGTCCCATGAGGTACAAGCTGTCAGCAGCCCCATTTACTGATGAGGTTAAGAGACATGTCTGAGACCCTTTCATCAGCAAGCAGCAGAATCAAGGTTCACCTGGGGCTGCTGAGAGTGGAACTTGGCCATCCTTTTAACCCCTGCACCTTGGGAGAGGTCCAGGTGATGATTCTATTATGGGCTGAACGAGGTGCTTTCTGCGGTCCTTTTCCATCAGAATTCAGGGAAGATGGAAGTTCTGGATTTGGACAAAGGCTAAAACCTAGAGAACATTGCAGCAGAACCTCACTGGAAGAAACTCAGGGGCCTGTGAGGAGAGGCACCCTTGATCAGGACACAGGTTTTTGTGGTAGACAGAGGAGGCATTCAAAAGTCAGATGTCTCAGGAACCAGAGACGATGGGTCCTTCACCTTAGGCTGCTCTTCTTTATAGCTAATAAACAGTACAGCTTTTACTGGAAGCAGAGCCCTTGGCTGCTGGCTGCTGGCTGCTGGCTGCTGGCTGCTGGCTGCTGGCTGCTGGCTGCTGGCTGCTGGCTGCTGGCTGAGCCCTTGCAGGAAGTGTCCTCATCTCTTCTGTCTTTTCAGGACTGAGGAACTGTGTCACAGCTCTCAGGGACCAGGCACAAAAACAATGTTTATGTGATGTTTTGCAGTGACTGTAATAGCCAACAGTATTCTTTAAAATTTTCTGGGGGTAAGTGGAGTTTCTAGAATGCTATTATTTAAAGCAGCTTGCTATCGTGTGCAGATCTCTACAGAAACCCTAACACTTCCATTTTCACTGGGGCCAGGGAGCTGCTTCTGCTGATAGCTGGGGTGTTGAGGCTTTACTTATTGAAGCAGTCTGAGTGCCTTGGGGAATGTTAATTTAATTTAGCACAAGCTCATTCTGTGTGGCTAAAATTTATTGAGTCATATATGATCCTTTGCCCTGTTTTAGACTAGGAATTACAGTATTAAATAAGATGGATTTTTTTTGTCTTTGAAGAGGTTTCAATTAAAAATTGCTGTGTAATAAACAACCCCAAGAGGACTCCTAAAAGGCTTGCTTGCCAGACAAACACGAGGACCTGAGTTCTACCCCCAGAACCCACATAAAAATGATGGGCATGGTGGCATACACTTGTAATCCCAGTACTGAGGAGGCAGAGATGAGAACTCTGAGTCTTGCTGGCCAGTCAGGCTAGACTACTTGGTAAATGATAGATGCTCTTTCAAAGAAACACAGTAGGTAGTTCCTGAGGAATGATGCCCAAGTTTAACTCATACACCTGGAATGATACAGGACCATGTATTTCCTGGATTTTGTAGCTTTGGGAGCCACTGATTGGCATAATCAAGTTACTTTTGTTGGAACATTGTATTTTCAACATCCTTGTAAGCATAGTGTCTTCTAGGATTGAGCAGGTCCAGGCTAAACCCTGTGTGAGGTGGGGATTCCAGCCAGTTCCTACACTAGTGAATCCAGTGGTCCCTCCTAGGCAAGGCTATGCCTCGACAGCGAGAACTTATAAGACTAATACCATCCTCCAGTACCCCCCTTCCCCAAAGATTTCTGGACCATTGCTCTTGGGAAACATTCGAAGCAAGATAGAAAGGCTTCAAAAATAACAAATGAAAGAAATCAACTGAAAGAGAGGAAAGCTGGATAGCACACACACACACACACACACACACACACCATCACCACCGCCACCACAAACAAAAACAATTAGGCCAGCTAACAGATAGCGCACGCGAAAGCATACTTTTAGCATTACACAAATGATCCCAAAAGTCTGTGGTTTGTTATTTAACCGAAGAAGGCACCTTATGTGACAAGACAAACCCCCATTCTTTATGCAGCACCGTGGTTTAGTTTACAACCTTCCTCCAGCTCTGGCCCACTTCCTCCCTCGGAAGTGTATTCTTTCATAATAGACTGTTTGCTTCTGCCTCAGAGGAAAAGAAAGTGAAAGAAAAATTAAAAGAAAGAAAAAAGCCGTCTCTTACCATGTAGGTCTACTTGAAATGGCATCCCATATTGAAACACTAGTTTTCTAGCCTCCATCATAGAACATAAGGTCCATGAACAGGTCTCTCTGAGTGCTTTTCTTCCTTCATCATTTAAAATATTGTCTGGCAGACATGAGACATTCAGGATATATTAACTGGAAGGCTGGGGAGTTCTAAAAATATAAATATAAATGTATATATACTATATTTGGCTATGAAAATATACATATCTATGGGTTTGCATATATGTCTGTGTACATTGCTCAATACACGCACTCATATATACACATTGAATATACATATGTAAACATAAACCAAATTACAATTAAATATAAGCAATGAAGTATAAGGGAAGGCTTTCTGAGTAAAACTCCCATGAGGAACCTCCCCCCCCCTTCACCACCTACCACTCTACATATGTTGTTGCCTCTTTCTGGACTGTACAAGCTATTCCTTTTTCAAAAGTCAGATCAGTTGCCTTTCTCCTAGAGCTTTATGTGTCCTTTTCCCACCCAATTCGGGAGCATATTGCTTGGTCCCTGGTGCTCTCTTTATTGTGGTCACTACCCTGCCTTATGACTAACTAAATAGTACCCCCCCCCCGTGAGTGTGTGTGTGTGTGTGTGTGTGTGTGTGTATTACCCTGGTGTAGCTAGCTCCCAGAGGTGAGATACTTGGCTTGATCGTCTCTTAATATTGTTCTGAGCTTAGGACCTCTCTGGCATTATGGAGGGGATATAGTTCATCATAGCAGGGACATCATGGCAATCAATAGCAGGCAGTAAAGAAACAAAGCCAAGGCCACCTCTAGATTTCCTCTTGATTTTAGTGTATTGTTTGAGACAGGGTCTCGCTCTGTAATCCAGGCTGGCCTCAGGCTCATGTCAGCTATTCTGCCTTAGCCTTCCAAGTGCGGACAATATGGGTGTTGAGCCAGCATGCCAAGTTCGGGCATGCCGTTGTAGAGAACATAGCTTGGGGGGGCATCTCTCTAGAAGGGGGACATTTAGCAGAAATAAGATCATCTAGGGTAGGGTTCCAGGCAGAGGGGAGGGTCAGAGGAAAGACTTTTGGTACCAGTGTGTTGTGACCCACTTGAGACTCACCTTTTTCTTGAGTGTGGGTCCTTTGGGAACCTGTGTTTTGTTAAGCTGTGGGCTCCCCAAGTTCCTGAGGCTAGAGTAGGGGTAGGTCTTACCTATCTAGCACCCTTGGCCTACAGCTGATCCAAGGGTGGCTGTAGGTGGTAGATGGTCAGCCTTTGAGCCCTGAGTTCCAGATGATGGCTTCCGGGGTGAGCAGCCTGCCATGTTAGCCGCCTCCCCCACTGTGGTTTCTGGCACTCCGGCTTGGTTTTTAATGGAGATTCTGGCCTCTTCACATCACTGTCCTCCAACAACTGTCTCTTTCTCCAGCAGAATGTGGGACAGCGTCAGCTCAGTGAGTGATTTCACTAATAAGGAAGTGTGCTAGGCTTCCCAGAGGGAATGGTGACTCAGACTAAGCTGCAGGAAGTTTCCCTGGCTACTCACCTTCTCACATTCATTCTCCATGCACACAGCACACACAACCAAAGCAGTGGATAAGGTTTCCCCCTCCCTCTTCATCTTCAGCATTACAACCACTTATTTGACTTTGAATCTTTGTTTCTCCTGCTGTAAAATGGGTACCCAGAGTTAAGTTCACCAGACTTGGCAAATAAAAAGACACAGTGCTAATTAAGTCCGAGCATCACATAAACAAGAAATTCTTTTTAGTGTGTCCTGAATATTACATTTTACAGGCATTTTGTTCTAAGTACATCCTGGGTTTTAGCTGCAAACCTTTAAAAAAAACGATGGCTAGGGCTGTAGCTTAGTGGTAGAACACTCCCAGCATATCTGCACCTCCTAACTTTGAGAAATACATGCTTTAAATGAAGCCATTCAATTCAGTGGTTCTCAACCTGTGGGTTGTGACCCTTCTGTGGTCACATATTAGATATTTACAATATGAATCATAACAGTAGCAAATTTATAGTTATGAAGTAACAATTAAATAATTTTATGGTTGAGGGTCACAGCATTAGGAAGGCTGAAAACCAGGGCATAAGACAAACACAGCAGCAGAGTTGTGTGGTGACTGATATGACCCCGGTACACACAGAGAGCTGGGACACACACACACACATCTGTCTCATCTATCTTCATTTGGGTTCTTAAGACAAATCCTAGTTTACTCTGACTGATTCCTGGCAGCCTTGTCCAATATCCTCTCCTGCTATGACCATGTGATGGATGTCACGGAGCATAGACATCCTAGATTTGCTTTTCCGTCTAGTTATCCATCTGCGAACATGAGATCTATTTTCTTCTCTAAGCAAAGGGTGACCTTTATTGACCCAGAAACAGACAATTTTCATGTTCTATAGGCTACTTTAATATAGAATGGATTTTGGGGGTGGGGACTCATATTGGTTTCCTTTTTGTGATACCTGCATTTCTCTGGTATTAAGGAGATCATTCAATGTTCTGCTTCCCTGTGAGGCCGGGGTCTTGTATTTGGCCCAAAGACCCCCAAGGAATGTCCCCCACTGCCCTTCCAATCGCTGTAATGGTGGAGGATTGGCCTTGTTTCCAGTTCCTCTCTCCATCACCAAGCGAGTGGGTGTGAGAGTGTGGAGTCATAGGAGTCTCCTCCGTGATAGAATGATGAGTCAGGCAGAGATAGGAAGATTGAGACTTTGGTATGTTCCATCATGGCTGTCCTTTGGTTTCATTCCCTTGAATCTTCATTTGTTCAATTAATTTGTATTGATTGTGTACTTCGGATGTTAATGCAATGGTTGGTTAGTAAGTAGCCTCTTCTGGCCTGGGCAAGGATTGGCATTTGGGGAAGAGGATTATATATATATATTTGTGCTTCACTGTGAAGCTCCTCAGAGGACTTTGGTGTTTGTTATCAGAGCAGTGGACAGACAGGACTGATAAGGCTTTTCTAATTGGCCATCCAGGTTGTATCTTGCATAAGATTGCCCAACAAAGGTAATGTGGGTCCTGGGTGCACCTCAGCTCCCCATTCTATCAAGGAGCCTTGGGCTGTGCTACTGTGGAAATCAAGATAGTGCAAGTGGATTTATACTTTTAGGCCATTTCTCTGGTTCCAGGGTTTATGGCATGAAGGAGCAAGGACAACTGGCAGTCAGGGGCTTGGAGTCAGCGGAGGAGACAAGGGTTCTGTGGGGGCCATGGGCATGCAAAGAAGTGAACAAATTGGAGCACAGGGCTTTGCAGGGGCCTGTGTACATGAACACAGGCTTCTCATTCTCTCCTGTGACTCAGCGAGGTGGGGAAATCAGGAACAGGGATCATTTCTTTGGTCTGCCACTGGCACCCTACTTGGGCTGACTGTTCACTTGTTCATGTCTCCCCAGGAGAAGTCACGCTGCACTCATTCCAGCTGGCAGAAGCTTTCTCAAAGCTTTGGAGATGATCTTGCCTTTGATTGCTGAGTGACACTGGATTTCTGGATATACCATCCTAGGGGTGCCTACTCATCATCCACAGAAATCAGAGACCAAGCCCTCTCCCTAGACAGGAGTTTTTCTAGCTTGCAGGACATTTTCCACAGCTCCCAGGCTGTCAATGCGTTCTTACAGGCTCCTGAGCTGCAGTGCTGGGCCTGCGGCCTGAGAGCCAGCACCCCTATGGGTTTAGACTTTCTGTGTTGTAAATGGCATGTCATGCACGGAGGGCAGTGTGCAGGCTGCAGCCTGTTACGGCAGGTGGGGTGTGGACCGTCTGGGACAGCTGGTGCCTGGGAGGTCTGGGTATCGCTGTCCAGCTGTCTGCCTTCTCACCAGGGAACCGAGCAGCTCCTTGGGCTGACACACAAAGCCATGTTCTTATCCTGTTATCTATTTTCACCTTCTCACCACAGGCTGCTTCACTTGGAGCCCAGAACTCTATTTTCTTCCTCCAATGAAGCGCTTCTTGAGCTTTCTATTACAGGCACAGGGGGAATACAATGGAGCAATAATAAAAACAATAATGAATTTGTACCAGCCCAGATCAGAACCTTCACGGTAGACAGTAACCAAAATCAGTTTTTTAAAGTGACATTGCTGGTGGGCAACTACTACCAGTCTGTCCTAGGCCTTCATCATCTGTGTAACTCCTCATGAGAGTCTTTTGTCATTTGAACTATGAAGTGTCTAACATTGGTTTTTTGGTTTTTGGTTTTGTTTTTGCTTAGCACAAAGTTTCCTACCCAAAGCTTGTGATACAAAGGGTCTGATGGGCTAGTCATGTTTGCAGTTAGAACATTAAAATATGCATAATCAAAATTAAAGTGTTTATCCATGGATTATCTAGACCTACTCACATCTGTGGGTGGTAGGTAGGTAGGTTAGGCCGCATCTGGGGGTGGTACAGTGTGGTATACAGTGACCTGTCTATGAGTCTGTCCCTCCCTCCATCATCATGTATCATAGTGTTTGGTCAGCACATGCTCAGAATGGGAAAGTTGTAACAAGATGAAAGATTAATAATTACCTTTCCTGATGGAGAGAAGAAAAGACCACTGTTCATGCCCACTGATAAATGAGGAGGCTGGCCTAGAGGAAGAGATGCCTAGGATATGTGTATGTGTGTGTGTGTGTGTGTGTGCACATGTCTATGTGTATGCATATGCATGAGTGTATGCATGTGTATGCGCACGTGTGTGTGTGTGTTTGTGTGTGTGTGTGTGTGTGTATTTGTAGAGGCTATTCTGACTCATTCAGACCTTACTAAGCAGGTTAGGCTGCATGGCCAGTGAGCTCCAGGGATCCGTTGGTCTACCCCCCCCCAGCACTTGGATTACAAGGGCACCCACTACATGAGTCCTGGGCATCAAGCTCGGGTCCTTGTGCTTGCATGGTGAGCCCTTTACCAGCTGAGCTGTCACCGCAGCATAAGATTTCTCGTGGCTGTAGCCATCATGGAGAAAATAAGGACTGATGTTCTCCATGAGAACCATTTCTGATGTCCCAAGCTCTTTGTTTATGGGACTGTAGACACTGTCATTTTATGACAATACTTACAGCCCTGGTGACCCTGATGTGATGAGATCAGCCTGCTTCAGTCACTCCTTTAGCTGAAAGGGGTCCAGCCCTGTGTCCCACTAGCTGCCTCCTCTCCCAGAGACCTGGGGCTCTCCTCTCAAGGCAGCAGCAGAAGTCCAGAACAGTGGGTGAGTAAGATCTTTCAGGAACCCAATCAAGAGAGCCTATTGAGGCTCTACTGTGTGCCAGGCATGGGGCTCATGCCAGGATGTTAGGTGGGGGTATGTGTTACAGAGAAGAGCAAAAGCCAGGAATGAGAGTAATAAATGATGGAGATTTTTTACGCTAGCTGGGGTAGTAGGAGAGAGCGTCACTAAATGAATGATACTGTAGAAGTTCTCCAAAGTTATAAAGAGTTGTACACACAGTGAGAAGGGCCTTCTGGGCAGGAGGAAGAGTGTGTGCCAGAGCCCTGAGGCAGGGATCCAGGAACCCTCAGGCAGGGATGAGGGAACTCTCAGGCTGAGATGCAGGAACCATCTTGCACAGATGTGGGAGTGAGCATGAGCCCTCAGGCAGAGAGGCACTCATTTGAGCCTTAATAAAGCAGTGGTTTGAACCAGGAGCAAGTAATATGATGAAGGTTATGAGATGTGGCCAGATTTCAGAAAGGTTTTAAAATCTAGACCCACTTATTGACTCCCTAACTTTGGTACCTAAAGTACCCCAAACCCACTGAATAAAGCCCACAGTCTGTTTTAGGACTGTGATGCCCTCTAGAAAGTGAGAGATATTACTGTTAGACTCCCGGCCAGGTCTGCTAGCTCACCCCTCCGTGTAGCTGCTGGTGTGGTCCAAGATGGAAGAATCTGGGGAATGCTCCATCATTGTTGACCTGACCTCCTGAACCCAAGAAACGCCATCATCCCAGTGTCTGGAAATTGACATTCACACTAATAAAGAAGCCAGACACCCTGCCTGTGCTCAAAGCAAGGTCAGGTGACAACTGTGGTAGAAAGCAGAATGAGTGAGTACAGGCGCACAGGATGGACTCATTGGTGGTCAGTGTGAGGAGACCCTTGGGACATGTGACCCAGGCCTCTCATTTGAGGGTAGGAAGACTTAGGTCTGCAAACGGGAGATGAGGCTAAGTAGATCCTGTGGGTGGCTAGAGGCCTTCCTGATTCTGTATGCCCACTCAAATGCAGACTGTTTACAGGCTCAGAGCCTTGGATTCCCAGAGGGCCTCATGCTCTCCAGATGTTGGGATACCAGTGATGGAGCAAAACCTTGTGGCAGGGGTGGTAGCTTCTTCATAATGCCCCCATTAAAATAAAAGTTTGGGGAAGATGGCGGGCACTACCGCCATCTGTCTCTACAAAGAAGCCACTGATAGAAGGTAGCCTCTGCTCTCAAAGTGCAATCCTATAGACTGGTGGAGAACCTAGTGACACATCTAGATCGTTGTCATGATGTATAGGTACTGCTGTAGGCAAAGTCTGCAAGATGTGCCCTGGGAATGAAGATAATTGAAGGCTCCTATATTAGTTACTTTTTTCATTAGTGTGACCAAATACCTGGAAAGAAGCAATTTAAAGGAGAAGAATTTGTTTTAGCTGACAGGTTGAGAACTCCATCATGTGGGGAAGGCATGGTAGCTGGAGTGTGCGATGGTTGATCACATTTCAGGCATTCCACGAAGTAGAGAGTAATAATAGATGCTCATATCCAGCTGCTTTCTCCTTTTTTTTATGCAGTCCAGGATCCTAGCCCATAGAATGGTGTCACCCACATTTAGAGTTGGTCTTCTCACCTCACCTTGATTAAGCTAATCTAGATAATCGCTTTCGTCATGGCCACAGGCTTCCTGTCTACTTGGCAATCAATATTGATCATCATAACTTCCCAGAGAAGGTGATGATTGAATTGGACTTTATGGTATGAATAGGAGTCCATCATAAAGAGATGAAAGATGGAAAGGAACAGAGAGAAGAAACAGTGCATCAGAGGCTATCAAGGATTAGGGAATGGATATCTGGGGAGCTCCAAGAGTTTTGTTTAGGTATAGCTCAACCAGTTGGAAAAGTATGAGGACGTGATATAGTAAAGTCGTGTCTTAGGCCAGATTATAAGATCCTAAATGCCCTTGAATGCCATGCAATGGAGTCAGTGTTAAGAATATTGTTTTAGGCTGTCTAAACTTGCTTTGGTTACTGGTCTCCCCTCCCTGCATGTTCCATGAGGGTCCCAGGCTATACAAGAACCCTCTCCTGACTTTAATCAGAGCAGGGCCTAAACAGCCAGGCTCTAACACAGTGAAGTCAAGGAGGGTGCTGGAATATCTGAGCCTGAGCCTGTTTACCCAGTGGGGTCTATTTCCTATGAGATGCAGGCTCACAAGAAGAAAAGGTGTTCTCAACGTTGGTTCTCAACATTTTAAAATATCCACATTTTCTACTTCTATAGCCTTCCACATGAAAGAAAATGTATATTATTTACATAAACAATAGAAGAAAATACATTCATGGCCCACCATCAAGAGATTATTTTTTAAAGGGGTTGACAATTTGAAGTAACCTTTCCAGGTGTTTTCCTGCATTTAAATTTTTCCCCAAATGGAATTACTGCACACAATGCTCTGACTCTTTATTTTCCCACTTAGATCATGTCACCATGTGTTGTCACAGTCTTTGATGGCATTACTAAACATGGATACATGATGTCCAATCTTATGGTCAATTGTCTACTGAACATTTTGATTGATTATCATTTCTTCTTATTAATAATAAGAAATATTTTATTGTTGATAATAAAAAGAACTCTGGAATGGATCACCTCGAAGTATAACTCTTTATATATAGTTGTTTATATCCCAAGGCTAAAGTTCTCAGCATGCAACCACAAGAGCCAACCCATCCAGCTCACAAAGAGCCTTGACTGCTTTCCAGAAAGATTGCAATGGTTGTGATCTCCATCGCAAATCTCCATCTCCATTGCAACCGCCATCTCAGAGAGCTGGGCCAACAGGCGTTCCTTCCATACACTGGTTCTGAAGTTGATAAGGTAACTGGCAGATGGAGAGCAGTGCATATGGTTATCACCACTAAGCACTAGTTTGGGGGAATGCAGCTGCCTGTGGTAGAGCTAGCTGGTTTAAGTACCTCCTCTTGGCCATGATAGAAAACTGCAGTCCTATTTCGGTCATGAACTCGATGGCTGCTTGTCGACTGCCCCCCTCCTCCCCCTGCAGAGGGAGGAGCAGTCTTACTAGATCCCAGAAGAGGACATTGCAGCCAGCCCTGAAGAGACACGATAAGCTAGGGTCAGATGGAAGGGGGTGAGGTCCTCCCCTATCAGTGGACTTGGAGGGGGGCAGGGAGAAGATGAGGGAGGGATGGGGAGAGTGGGAGGGAATGAAGGAGGGGGCTATGGCTGGGATACAAAATATATAACCTGTGATTAATATAAAAAATAAATAAATTACTTAAAAAAAAAAAGAAAACTGCAGTCCTTGCCCTGTAAACTGTGACCATGATGGGGTTCCCAAAGAGGATGCAAGGTAAGGGCTGAGCTGTGCCTACCTTGCTCTCCCTCCCAAATTCAGGAACCAGACGAATCATCCCACCTCCCCAAGGAAGGAGTAAATGTGGTGTAAAGAAATGCAGGGGTGGGGTTTTGTGGGGAGGACAAGCTGGAGAGAAGGATTGGAGGTTAAGAGCCGTGGCTGCTCTTTGAGAGAACCTGTGTTTGATTCCTAGCACCCACATGATGGCTCACAATCACTGTAATTCCAGTTCCAAGGAATCTAACACACTCTCTGGCTGCCACAGGCACCAAGCATACAAGGAGTACTTAACTATACATGTAAGTAAAACACCCATACGCATATAATTTAAAAAATAGTAAATCTAAAACCTAAGGTGGTATGGGTGTTAGAGAAGTGGGCATCCCCATAAATCTGTGTACACTAGGAGAGGGGAATCATGTTCTTTAGTGATAACTGTAAAATTATAGCTACTTAGAGCTGAGTATTATCCTAGGCTTTCTGCGCATGCCTTATCTTTTGACTGTCCTAATAACAGACATTGTGTCCACTCCCATCTCATAGACGAGGAACGGAGGCTTTGAAAATGGTCTCCTGCCCCCAAATATCCAAGCTAGGAGGTGAAAAACTTGAGCTTTCAGATAAAAGGCTCTTTTCCAAGACTAAGCTGTCTTCGGCCTCCAGTGCCTCGGACTTTTGAAAGGCTTGAAGGCTTTATTCTAGAGAAAGAGCCAGCAAACAGCCTGCCAGATTGTCTGCACCCCCAGCTTGAACTAACACTGGCCTTCCCTTGTGGCTCTGGGGCTGACCTTCAGACCTGCCCTATTCCTGTGAGTGGTCATTAATTGCTTCTGAAAGAACCACTTCACCAAATGTCCCCAATTATCACAAGCAGTCATTATGACGGACCACACAGCAGAGGACAGTGACAAGGGGACTGAGAGAGACACTCAAGTTCACAAAGTAAAATTTTCAAAGACTCCATTTTGACTCAAGCATTGGATCAATTCATTAAGATTCTGCTTTGATTTAGGAAGAAAACAATAAGTAGGTAAAGAAAATTTTAATTTACTTATTTGGTTGTGGGGGTACTCTCACACCACATTGTGTGTGTGTGTGTGTGTGTGTGTGTGTGTGTGAGAGAGAGAGAGAGAGAGAGAGAGAGAGAGAGAGGTAACCTGTGCTGATAGGTTTTGTCTTTCCAATATGTGGGGTCTAGGGATTGAACTCAGGTTGTCAGGCTCGATGACTGAGCCATCATCTCCCTAGCTCAAGAAGCAATTTTTTGTTAGAAAGCATATACTTTGGGAGGGAGACTAGCACACTTTATGCTATTAATTATCTATTGCTCTTTAATGTAGACACTAAGGATTTGGGTAAAAAAAGCAGCCGAGTACTTAAGTGGCTTCCCATCATTCAAGCAACTACCTAGGGAACAGTCCCCTTAGTTATGACCCATTTCCACTTTTAATTACCTTGGAAGCTGAAACTAAGCTGTGTTTCCCTTTGTAAAGGAAGTGATTTTGGTGTTTCTTAATTATATGTTGTTATGATTCTCTTATTCTGTAAACATTGGCTAAGGTACACTGATAAATTTGTGGAGTTTGATATTTATGCATTAGTATTTCTGATAGATTAAAAAATGTAGGTGAGAAAAATGTAAATACAGGGTAAGAGTAAGACTCTGGGGTCCTGATTCTTGAGGTTCGCAGTTGTCTCTACTCTGAGTGAACTGTGATCTTTGGCCAGCTGTTGACACTTCTTTGTGCTAGTTTCTTGTCTGTGTCATGATAATAAGAGCATTTTCATTATCCAGTTGACCTTAGGATCTGACAGCTATTGGTCAGGATGAGCTAGTTGATGTTGCAGTAACAGACAAATCCCAAATCAGACCTTTTCTACAATGGAGCTTGAATTTTTATTGATGTGATTCCTTTGCAGAGCTGGGTGAAGGCTCAGCAATTGCTCCTGGTTATCAGGGAACTCAGTGTATGTCAAGCTGCTCCAACTTCATAGCTCCTTCTTGCCAACATTTCCTTTTCTTGTTATGTATAACCAGGAGGATAGACTTATTATTCCTGGAGTATTATGTCCTGGCTAATCACATCTTCCAATGATGGTGAATCAAACACTGTTTGCAAATCATCAGCTAGAGTGAATTTGAACTGGTAGGAAAAGCACAGAAGAACAAGAAAACTAAGAATATTGGGGAGCTGTAATTTGTCTACAAATAGATGTAGAGCATTTCCTCAAGCAGTGTCTGTTGCTGAGGGCTGGCCCTGCCAAAGGAGTTTATGTTTTATGGAAGCTTTTTTGTCTTTAATTTGGACTTGATCTAATGAACAGTGCCTACACATCAAAAGATGCCCCATGAACTTTGGGATGGTGCTGCCCTGTGTTTGCCTGGGGCCCTGGTCCATTTCAGATGGTACACATTTAACAGGTGACGTTAAAAACATGACTTCTAGGCTGGACAGATTGCTCAGTGAGTACAGCACTTACCATGCAAACTTGAGAACTGGTGTTAGGATTTTAAGAGCCCATGTAAAAGCCAGGTGGGTGCGGTGGCCAACTATAACCCAAGCACTAACAAGGCAGAGACAGGAAATCTTCAGGGTAAGCCAGCCTTAAGGGCAAGCTCGGGGTTCAGGCAGAGGCCCTGCCTTACTCTATAAGGTGAAAAGTTATTGAAGAAGACAACTCACATCAACCTCAGGCCTCCACATGCATGCATACACTTGTGAACACACATACACAACATGAGTACTGGCTGAATAAAGGGTTCTGGGGTCTTTCTTGAGGTTCACAGTTGGCTCTATCTTTCATGAGCTTTGTGACTTTGACAAGTTATCTAAATCTTCTGTGTTTTAATTTCCAGTCTGTAAAGTAAGAATATAACAATTCTTCTTGACACAGAGCTCACCTGAGGATCTGAAAACTGACAGTTGGGGTATGTTGGCTATGCTGCCAACCTGAAAAAGCTAAAGTCATCAGAGAGGAGAGAGCCTCAGTTGAGAAAATGCCTCCATAAGATCAAGTTGTAGGTAAAACTACAGAGTATTTTCTTGTTAGTGATTGATAGAGAAGAACCCATCCCATTGTGGGTGGTGTCATTCCTGGGCTGGTGGTCCCGGGCTCTATAAGAAAACAGGCTGAGCAACACAGGAGGAGCAAGCCAGTAACCAGCACTCCTTCATGGTCTCTGCAAAAACTCCTGCCTTCACATTCCTGCCCTAACTTTCTTTGATGATAAGCAGTGATGTAGAAATTTAAGTCAAATAAATTCTTTCATCCCCAATTTGCTTTGGTCATGGTATTTCATCATAGCAATGATAACCTTCAGATAGAAATTGGGAGCAAATAGTGTGATTTTGCTTTGATAGACTTGACCATGTGTTTTTAGAACTGTGGAAGGATTTTGGAATTTTAGGCTAGAAAAGCCATTGAGTATTCAAAGTTTGGGCGCTATTGTGAGAACTTGGAAGATTATAGGATAACGCTGAGGCCTGGATTGCGATGTTTCAGAGGAAAGCAAAGCTCTATTGGGCCTGTTGGTATTTTGAACTAAGACTCTGTGCTTCTGGTCGGCTGGGGCTAAAGAATAAGCTTTGCATAACAAGAGAGGAGCACTCCTGGAGTAAAGCCATTGCCTTACAATTGATGCTGGTTAGTCGGAGCTGAGAAATTAGCAGTAATTAAGAAGAAAGTAGTATCACTAAAGTGAAATCTGGGACGTGCTTCTTCAGAGCCAGCACACAGAAGCTGTGCCAGAGGCAGCCAACGTTATCATACCTCATGTTGGCAGCCAACTCTGTCATGTGTAAAAGTGTCCCAGGTGGTATTGGTTGAAAAGGCATGAAGGGGTCATGCATAGAAGTTGAAGAGAGCCCTGGAGAGGGTATTGGTAAAGTGCAGCCCAGCTGAACCCCGCATTTTGAGATGCTGATACCATTCAATGACCACCAAGAACGCCAGCAGCAGTGGAGTGGAGCCAGCCCGAGCCTAGAAGACAAGCTGTGTGTGCTGCAGAGGATGGAGCTGAAAGAGCGGCCCAGACCCTTTGGAGGAACCATAGATCATGAGTGAATCCCAGACATTGGTTGGTGAGCCATTTATACTGTCAGAGTTTGGTTTGCTTTGGTTTGGTTGTGATGATGCCTGGCTTTCCCATCTTGGAATAAGTAAGTGCTTGACTTATCTTGATTTTACAAGCACACACAGTTGAAAGACTTGAACTTTTAAAAAGACTCTGGATTTTTAGAGGCATTGGATATTTTGAAGAGACTGAACTTTTAAGTATTTGAATCTTAAAAGACTGGGGGTCAGTTGTCCTGGCTGGTTTTATATCAAATTGACACAAGCTAGAGTCATCATAGAGGAGGGAGCCTCAGTTGAGAAAATACCTCCAAAAGACTGGCTGTAGGCAAGCCTGTAGAGCATTTCTTAATTATTCATGTGGGAGGGCCCAGCCCACTGTGAACTGTGTCATTCCTGGGCTGGTGATAGTGGGTCTATAAGTAAGCTGAGCAGCCCGGAGGAAGCAAGCCAGTGAGCAGCACCCCTCCGTGGCTTCAGCATCAGCTTTCTGGTTCCTGCCCTGTTTGAGTTCTTATCCCAGCTTCCCTCAGTGACGGATGAACGGTGATGCGCAAGTATAAGCTGAATAAGTCCTTTCCTCTTCAACTTGCTTTGGTCATGGTGTTTCATCATAGCAACAAAATCTCTAACTGAGACATTGGATTATGCTGCAGTAACAGACAGATCTTAAATCTGAACATGGGCTTAGAATCAAATGGACCTAAGTTCAAATGCCAGAGCCAGCACCTTCTGAATGTATATTTTTTTTTATCACTGTGACAAAATAGATTTAAAATAAGAAGGGCTTATTTTGGTCCATGATTTCAAAATTTCAGCCCATGGTCAGCTGGCTTCGTTGCTTTGGGCCTCTGTCATACAGCAAAGCAAAGCTTCTTACCTCATGGCAGCCAGGAAGCAAAGAGGAAAGGAGAGAGAATCACAGCATGTCCTTTAAGGGAACACTCCAGTGAACTAACGTCCTTCAGTTCTGCTGACCCCTTGAAGGTCTGCCACCTCCCCCTGGTGCCCTGAGCTGGAGACAAAGCACTTAACACAAGACTTTGGGAGACATGTCAGATCCAAACCATAGAACCAGGTTATCTGACCTTTCTTATGTTCAAAGGCTTCACAGTAAAGATAGTCATGCTAAGGCCCATGCCAAAGGATTGTTATGATAATAAAAATAACACAGTAGATATGAAATGTTTGCCCAGCTTGACAGGAAGTGAAGTGTTTCTAGATTGTGATTGTTCCTGCTGGTGTGGAGATAGTGGTGATCAAATTCTCTGAGCCTCCTGTTAGCATGTCTGTAAAATAAGAACAGCAATCCATACCCTAGAGGCTTTGAGGGTTAGAAAAGGTCATGTACACAGAAAAAACAACAAGAGCAGACACCCAAAATTTAAATACTTTTCTTTCTTTCCACTTAGTTCATAAGTGTATCAGGCTTTGATCCTGACCCAGCTCCAGGGAATTCTGTATTTTCTGGAAAGCATAGATATGAAAATTGTATTTTTGGTGGTGCCAGCCTCCAGCAACAATAGCTCACACTTATTTCACACTTGCTGTGAGCTGGGTAGCATTCTGAAAAGCACCACACATCATTCCCCTGCTCCCTAACGTTTCTGCAGGCTAGAAGGCAGCTGCTCTGTTGATGCCACTTTTCTGTCTTCCTTGTCCAATCCTACCATGTCGTCTCCTCCCTTACTGCCATTTCAAAGACAGAATGGGATTTTTTGCATTAGGAGAGAAGGATCTCACTATCTTGAGTGATCCTAGCTTGGCATTGCAAGAATCACAGCAGATAATGGGCCTGTCTCACCTTCTGCAATAAATAGCCACTCAAAACAATGGAAACATCACAGAGTGAAAGGCTTGACTTTACCCCCAGCTGGGTGCCTGGCAGCCAGCACCTGCTACATGCTGGGACTTGTAACAACCAACTTAAGTGCCCATGGGAGCTGGAGAAGCCAAAACATGAATCTCCCATTGTGAGAGCACACCACACACCCCTCATAAGATGGCTGGTATGAACCCCTTTCAAAGTACTCACTGTTCTGGAAGCTTCTGAGAATGTGCCATCTCCTCTTTGAAACTTCCCCCTTTCAGTTGGCCACTCCTTGTTTTGTGCCCCTATTTGAGCCTTTTGCTAATATCTTTCAGGGCTTGGCACCCTAGGGTCCCTGCACATAGTAGGTAAAGTAAAATCTGTGGATATATTAAGTTTCCTGAAAATGAAAAAGTGAACATTCTTCACTTTGCCTAATGTCTTTTTAAAAGGAAACTGAAAATGAAAAGGGGAAACAGCTCTATAAGATAAAAGTTACGGGTGTGGAGAGTTGTGCAGCTAAGGGAAGATGTGCGCCATGACTGATTAGTCATGCCTGCTGGGGGGCAGCCTGGGAGGAGGGCAGCACTCGAGCCTGGGAGTTGCAAATCTCACTTCTTCCCTTAACAGCAACCAAATGAGCACAAATATAGCTTTTAAGAGTAAAGGGTGGTTTCTTTTTTCTTCAGCCTTTAATTTGGGATATTTAGCAAATGTGTTTTACTATGAAAATGAAGATGAGGTGGAAAATAGAAAATTTTATAGTCTGTCTACAGAAAGAAAAAAAACATATATATATGAGAAAAAAATGAGCCTCTATATCTGAATTACCTTTGGGGGTGGTAAGAGACATACTATACAGAAAGGAAGGCCTTGCTTTATACACGCTAATACTTGCGTACTCTGACCTTAACTCATCTGCTGGGAGAATTCTTTCCATGTTGGCATGTTCTCTCTCTCCCTCACTTTCTATCCCCACTCCACATTTGTCTCGTGCAGCATAATTTAAAGCTAAGTTTCAGGGACTGGAGAGGTGACTCCGTGTTTAAGATTACTTGCTGCTCTTCTAGAGGACCCAGTTTTGATTCCCGGCACCCACATGTCAGCTTACAACTGTTTGAAACTCCATTTCTATGGTATCCATCACTCTTTTCTGACCTCCAATGCACCAGGCATGTATGTGGTACACAGACCCACACGCAGGCTAAATATCCAAACATAAAATAAATTAAGATATTTTCAGACATAGTCATCTCTATCCCAAATTCTTCAACTGTATCTCATGAGAATATGTACAACTTTTATTCCAAAACTGTTACTACAACCAAGAGATCTAACAGTAACATGACCAAAGACAGTGAAGACAAGTTCATTAATACCAGCTGCTTTAGAAACCTTACTTGATTTTCCTCACATGTGACAGGACTGACTTTTACTTCTTTTTAGAGCATCTAAGAGCCAATGCATCCCATTTGATCTGTGAGGCTTTCTAGTCTTGTTTAATCCAGGTCAACCCTTTTGACTTTTTATGTTTTTGTAGCTGACTGGTTTTAAAGGGAAGAAGTCCGGGTATGCTAAGGCATGTCTCACATTCTGTATTAGGCTGATGGCTTTCTTTCCTCATGGTGATGTTAAAGCAGAATGTGTTTAGCAGGAACACCTGAAGAAACCGCCTGATGTGAACTCACTATATCATGCGTGGTGGTCTGAGAATTGGAGACCTTCTCTTAGGTTCTTTGTTTAGAGCCAGTGTCTCCAAGATCTCATTATTGTGATTCATTGCAATCATTAACTATCATTTGAAGGATACTTGGAAATCACATGGCATCCTATTTCCCAGCAGTCTTTTACCCAATGCTCTATTGTCCAGCAATAATCTTAACCTGAACAGGGGACCACACAGGAACCAGTCGATGGTGGCCTTTTGGCTCCATGTTTCTGCCCATGGTTACTAACTCAAATTCAAAAACCCATGAGTTGAATAAATCTGTAGTTTGTCTGTCTTATCTACATAAAGAGCACAGGAAGAGAGAGCTGATATGAAGATTAATTTTGATTATGAATATCAAAGATCCTTGTACAAATGTTCACTGCCTTGATCATTGAAGTTCCCTATTTACATTCAAGAAGGCTGTCTCAAATAAGGTACATGTACTTAGAGAGTTGTATCTGAAAGAAATGCATGTAAACAGTTCTGAATAAGTAAGTAGCCCATAAAAGTATTTATAAGCTTCTACTGATTGCTCATACAGTTGCTAGACATGAAGAGCAAGAGCCCATTCTCAGAATTAACCCAGTGCCAGGGGGTGGAGGGCAGAGAGGGCATTAAAACAAAATATAATTTGTTAATTAATTCACTCAATTATTATTTTTCCATTAAGTAAACTGAGGGTGTGGTAGAGATACTGTGTCAAATGATTCCTGCTTCCAACCTCCAAAGAGCGGATGGTGCCCCTTTTCACTGGATGATGGGGCTGAATCTGAACCCAGGTCTGCCTTTCCATCTAAAAATGAACACAGTGGTGGAGAGTGCCCTGGTGAACTTTCTGTGTCACACACACTCTTGTCTTCCATACTGTTGCTGCAATGGAGCTAGGGAAAAGGTTTATATGCTGGCCTCCTCCAGAGCCCCATGCTTCCAGGGGAGACAGCACACACACCAGGGTTGCCGGAAAGACTCCCCTGAGAAGCTACCTTCTTTCCTCTGGTATGAATCTGAGCAGGCTGGCTCAGTGGGAACCCAGACCAGCAGAGTCACCTCCCAGAGTTTGCCACAGTTGAATCATCCCTGTTCACTCTGCCTTCCTCTCTGCAGAAGCCAGAAGAGAGTGTCATATCTCCTGCAACTGGAATTAGACATGGTTGTGAGCTGCCATGTGGGTGCTGGGAATCAAAAAGGGTCCTTTAGAAGAACAGTCAGTGCTCTTAACCACCAAGCTATCTCTCAGCTACTTTGTACCAGCTCTTAAAAGTAGCTTTCTTTGGGTCTCCATATACTGGGGACCTCTGGGAGCTGTGGTGGATGTTATCTGTCCTTTCATGCCAAGATGTAGTCACCTGGAGGCCATAGTGTGAAGACATATTGGGGTCAGTTACGACCTGGTAGCGAAGTAGAAGATAGGTTTGCACAAAGTTGATTCACACGAAGAATTGAAAATGCAAAGGAATAGAGGCCCCCTACACTTTTCTTCTTTCCTTTTTTCTATGGGTCTCAGATAAAACAGGTAACAGAGTTATTCATAGTCATAAGTTCATGGTCACCGTGAACTTTCCACCATTAGTGCAACCTCACTGGTTTTAGATTTCAGTGATGTTCTCTTTATCTGTAATTTCCACTCCACTCTTGTTACCCATTCACAGCTTTTAATACATGTTCTACATGTTCATGAGCATTTATATAACTTCATGAAACATGCAATATGGTGGTGGTGGTGGTGGTGTGATGTGTGTGTGTGACTGATTTTTAGAAATGACACTGAATAAAAGACCTTCTTCTACTTTCCCCATGTTAGATTTTTAAAATATCTACCCATGATATTGGATAAATAGCTAAGTTATAAGTTTCTAAAAACTGTAGCGTTGAGCCACTCAAGGTCAGTGAAGTTATCTGCAGTAATACCACCACGTTCCTAACACTGGGAACCATGGAGATTTGCTGCTTGGCCACACTGCATGGTCATCAGTTTAATAAGGTCTCTGCTTGAGAGATGGGGGCTGTTGGAGCCTCCACCATCATCATGGCAGAGAGACGAGGAGGTGGCAAGATACTTGTTTCCCATACAGTCTCTGTCCATAATGGGGCAAATGGCATAAAGATTTTTGAACCCCTCTGTCCAAAAAGGGTCTAAAATAAATCACATGGTCATTCCCAATTTTATAGGGGGTGGGGATGGCAATCCTATCAGGAATCTAACAGGGGGAAACACTGAACCCAATTGGCAAACAGATCTGATGTGTACCGCACAGTAAGCTACCCCTGCATTTTGTGTCTGTCCATTCCTGGTTACCTCCAGTTCCCTGCCACCGCAGACCTCAGTGCTGACAGGAGGAGCCTTTCATTGTCTCCTTGTGACTCATGTAAGTGTCTCTCTCTGCACCACGCCCAGCATTGAGTTTGTTGTCTTGTAACATCAGTGTGTACTTAGTGTTGGTAATTGCATTCGGATGGTCCCAGTCCATTGATTAGAATATGGAACCCCGTGGTTGACTTCACTTTTGTGTCTCCCCCTACTGGTGGTGGATTTAAGCATTATTTTAGATACTTTTTGACCATTTTCGTTCCCCCATTTTGTAAACTTCCCATTCATATCAATGAACCATTTTTCTGTCCCATTTCCTACCTCTGCTGTTGGTTGGTTATAATCTAATTTAGGAAAACTTTGTAAGTCCACAAAGATTTTTCTCTCATGCTTCCTCATGTTTAGAGTTTTCACACATAGGTGTTTGTTCTCTTTTGAGACATGGTAGCCCAAGCTAGACTTGAACTTAAATTACGTCTGAGGATTATGACAATCCTGATCGTCCTTCTCTACCTCTCCAGTGCTGGGATTATAGACATGCAATACCCACTGCGTTTTTATTGCACACCAGGGACTTCATGGATCAAACCCAGGACTTCATAGATGCTAGGCAAGGACTCCAGCACCCCCACATACATGTGGAATTTTCATATACATTTGTAGGTGATATATAAGAAGGACCCAAGTTCATCTAGGGAGCCAGACATTGTCATGGAATCTTTCTTTTACTTCTATCTAACCTTTTAACAAAATATTTATTTTTATGTATGTATATGTAAATTTTTATTTATGTATATGCCCTTAGATACCAAAGGAGAGTGTCAGATCTGCTGGAACTGGAGTTCCAGGTGCTTGTCAGTTGTGTAGCATGAGGACTAAGAATTGAACTAGGGTCCTCCAAAGAGAAAAAGATCATCTTAATCTTGGAGCAACTTCCCCAGCCCCACTTCCGTACTACCTTTGTCAAATCCTTCTATACACGAGTTTCCCTCCTCCCACCCCCACCTTTTCATTTCACTCTGGGATCTCTGCTAACTCCTACTTTTAGAAAATAAAAGCTAATACATTTTACTGTGCAAATTATGTAGTGTACTTTGAGTAGGGGCACCTTGAAGATGCTTCAGAGGAAAGGGTAAAGCATGATAATCAGACATGAATCTGATGTCAGATGACGCTGGGCTCGGTTTTGCCTCTGTCACTCAATGGCTGTGTGAACTTGAACCTCTATTTCTCTATAAACCAGAGAGGATACTATGAAACCTGAAAGACTCTAGTAAGAGTTAAATGATGGAAAATGTTTAAAAGCATACTTTGGGTAACTGATGTTTTCCTTTTATCTTCATCATCACTTTAGGAACTGTGTAAGTAGTTTTCTACCGTCCATATCAAGGTGATATATGGAGAATACATTGACCCTTATCTTTCAAATGTCATTGACTCTTGTTCCTACCTGAAAATTCAGGACTTCTACATAATTATACCTGAATACCCTTGTGGTATCCTCTACAGGCTCCCAGAAGCTTGCTATTGGCTTGCCTACCAGGGCTTACTTAAGCTCTCATGAAGTCTCCATCTAGCTCCTTCCATGTTTTCTTTCACAGTCACCAAGTTGTCCGCAGCCTTAGTGACAAAGGTCTGGCACATGGTAGACAGTTAATTGGGAGTGTTCCTCATGCCTGGCCATTTGTGCACATGGATTTAGGTTCATATGATTTTTTTTCTGGCACTTCTTCCCTTTTAACCCCCTTGTAAATAGGAGGTGGGGATAAAACATAAAATCTCTAGCTATAGGAATGAGGGAAGTATGGAAGACATTGCATCCAGGCTCTATGATAGTCAGTGTGGTGGGGCTGTTCATTTGGGGTCTTGAGAAATGGTGTGCTTTACGGACCACAGAGCTGGCTCTGCAAAGCACTGCTTTGGCTGTCTTTCAAAAATGGATTTTTATTCTTTTCAAATTGTACCCGAATAAGTGCTTGATCCCTGAACTATGGGGTCTGTTCTGTTACCTTCTTTCTTGAGTCTTGGATCTCAATCAGTGTAGTCAGGTGGACCTGTAACTCCCCTTGAATTTCCAAACTGGCCAAGAAGGGCAGGCACCTCTTCCAATATGGCAGCCCTTGGATTATGATCATCTGATTATGACGGAAACAACTCCTCTCCTTCCTTTCCCATTGCTTATGTTTTAACCCACAGCTTACATCTCATATCATGGCAATATTCTCCCCATCTTTTGTGGTGTTGATAAAACAGTTTCATCTCTTTCTGGATCCTGAGATCTATGCTCTGCCCTTGGCTCAGTCTCAACTTGAGTATGATCCTGGAACTTGACTGTATCCAACTAGACTAAATTCTATCTCCAAGTGACTTCCCTGTTAATAAGGTAATTAAAACGCCCTAAAGAAGGGCTATTATCAGGGCCCCCATCAAAGGAGTTGTAGAAGATCTGCCTGATCCTGTGGCTAGGGCTCTGTAGGGGCAAGAAGAGTCTGGGAAGGAGAAATTTGGCTGGCAAATAAATACAGATCTAGGTTAAGTTTCCAATGCTCTACTGTTTGAATGTGGTACGCTCTGGGCAACAGAAAGTGGGGAAGGGAGGGACTGAGACAGGGATTTTGACTTAGAGGCCTGGGGCTTGCTGTGCTCCTGAGCCATTCCTTTTTTGATCTGAAGCAGTTATGTCTGGCTCTCCCTTGTAGCAGAGTATTTCAGTCTTCTTTTGAGAAAGTGTATCTTAGTGTAGCCCAGGTTTGCCTTGAATTGGTGATTCCTCCACCTCAGCCTCTGGAGTTCTGGGATTACAGGTGTATGTATGACACTATATGCAGCTTCCCCCACCCGTCTTCTCTCAATACTCTCAATACTGCTAGCACTGAGAGGGTAGACAGACGTTCACTCATAGTGGCTTATGAAGTTTCAGCTGCTCCTTCATTTCTACACTGACAGGGCAGTACATTACATATATATCTCCATGTCACATCTTCAGAGGAAGGACACAATTCACTCTTAAAAATACATTTCCTTTTACTTGGTCTCCACTCAAGCTTAGGTAGTTGTGATACTCAATCTGTCTCCCACATGGCAGACATAAATAATTGAACACAGAACTTCTTTTCACTATGTTCAGATAAGACTTCAGACTTCTCAACATTCCTGATCAGAATGGACATATGGATGGGAGTTGTTCACCACCCTGCCTTATCTGAAATCATCTTGTCTACCTTATAGTTCTTTGTTACCTGCAGACAAATGGTACTTTCTACTTTATGTTAGATTCTGAAGTTTTCTACAACTCCAGTCTCTTTGATTCATTTCTGCATTATCCTACCTTTGCTCTGTGGTAATCTTCATATCTACCTGTTTGGATCAGTGAATGTGTCTGTCTTCTCCATAAGGGCTAAGAGGACAGTGTTGAAATTGTTCTAAGGACCAGTTTGTGTCCTGCATCTCCCTCTTCCATGATATGTGTCATCATATAATCTCTTCTCAAATGCATGACTGCCAACCAGCAATTACAAGGCAAAAGTGCCAATGCATCTAAATTCATTTCCTGACCCAGATCAGAACAAAGCAGGGACAATTTGTCTTATGTGAATTTCATAATATAGGAAACTGCCTCTCCTGAGCCAAAGTGCACTTCAACTTGGCATCTTCTTAAGCTTAGTTCCAGAAAATGTATGGCACCAGGAAGTTGGATACTGGGAATGACCTGTGTCCTCATGGAGTTCTAAGCTGTTGATACAGTTAGCCAGGTTGTCATAGTAACCCTTTGATCTCATTCCTCACTCCTTTATAAGGCCCTTCTGCAATACCTGAGGATGTGTTGTGCACTCCACCCCAGGGCCACTGTCCCTCACATTGGGTGCCTACATGTTCTCTTCTCAAATTCCTCAAGTCTCTGCTCTTTTACATCTCTGGTGACCCCACCACTCTTTCTTAGTTATTTTTTCTTAGTAGCTTTTTGTTAGTAGACTTTGTAGACATGTATTTGTTCATTGTCTGTCTCTTATCCTGGAATGAGACCAGGTCTGTTGGTACATTACTGTTAGAAGCCCGTACTACTGACATTTGTTTGGGACTGGATGATTCTTTGTTGTATTGTTGTTCCTTGCACTGCTAAATGATAAGCAGCATCCTTGACTGCTACGTCTTAGATAATGCCACCTGACTCCCCTTGGGTCTTGAAAATCTATGAAGAAATCACCAATGTCTCTAGGCATTGCTAAATGTCTGCTAGGTGAGAAGGGAAGTCATCTCTGATTAAGAACCACTGTTGAGCACATGATAAACCAATCTGTGTTGTGAGAACGGGTTGACTCCATATCAATTTCACTTGGTCTGTGTCTGTATCAGGTGTTACACAAGGCGCCTTCCCACTTGCTGTTGAACTACAAACAGACACAGACAGAGTGCTTCTCAGTTTGTGAGGTGACCATGAGGCTCAAGAGAATTCCACAAAACATCTAGGACACTTTGTTAGTACTTCAAAACTGGCAGCCCTGATGTTCCAAAGAGGCCTTACCTTGGCCACTGTTGTCTCTTCATCTTCATCACTCACAGCCCTGTACCCAAGTACCTCCATTGTTCAGATAAAGAAAGTGAGATATAATCACTAGACTTGTGTGACTTGCTCAACCACAATCATACAGCCAGAGAGAAATCAAACCAAACTTTGGGTTTCAGGAGTCTGTACTACATGTCCCCCATTTTCTCTCTTTGGAGTCCTTGAAAGAAGGCTGACCCTGTGGCTTAACATACTTCCCAGCCCCCAGCCCAGGACCTTCTATTCATGCTCCTTGAATATTTGTGGGAAAAGTGGAATGTATGGCCCGGCAAATGGAAGCCGGGCCATGCTGAGTACTCAGGAATTCTGAGGGAAGGAGGGCTTTGGGGCAAGATTTTTAGCATGTATCCTGATCAGAGGAGGTCTGGGTAAACTAAACAGCACCCCATTCCCATAGTTGGGAGTAATAGCTCTTGATCTTTGAGTCCTATTTCCTATGACAGGGGTGGGTGGAGAAGGTGCTGGTACCAGCCCGAAGCCCACCTCAGTGACCTTGCAGCACCCCTTTTGTTCCATCCTCTCTTCTACGTTTTTTCTCCATCAGAGGCTTGGAGACATCCTGCAGAGTCTATTGTCTTTACCACCTCACCCAACCCTCCTGCCTTTGCAGCAGCCATTGCCCAGCTGCAGAACTTCCGTGATTGTCTAGCCTACATTCCTGTGGCCTTCCTTCTCATGCATGTGGTCTGTCCTGGATCCCTGCAGGCTACTCTCTGCCCTGAGACTGGCTTTGAAGCCTAGTTTGGGTGCTTTCTCCTCTCCTCCTGCTCCAGGACTGGAACCCTCTACACCCCAAGGCCAAGGTCAGGCCTTCATACCTGTGCACTCACACATTTCTCAGTGTCCTTGTTCTTCTCATTTTCTAAAGGAGCCACATTAAATCTTTTTCTCTTGCTGCTATGGCTCTACCCAGCCTTCTGCAACACAGGTACTGCAAGTATTTTTCATACAAACAGAAAGAGCAAGTGCTTGGAGACCCTCACAGAGGAAGATGGCTGTGAATGGCTGGCTTCTTGGCTTATAGCTCAGATCTCCTTAGGTTGTTTTCCTCAGGCACTGCTCAGCTCATGTCTCAGCAGCAGATGTTCCCTGTGGTGAATCTTTTCCTTTGATGATTCCTCTCACTCTCATGTCTAAACTCACTGGAGAGTGGGGTGTACTCTATCCTTGGCCCTAAGGGAAGGCTGAGGGTGGAGTTTGTAGCTGGCTTTGGGAAAGTTGGAGGAAATCATTTTAGCCTTTGATGTATGGAGTAAGTGCTGTATGGACTGTTAAGCCAACCTGACATGAACTAAATGTGTAAGATAATGGTAGCAGATATGTTGTGTCAGTGAGGGGTTTAAAGACAGACAGGGTGGCTGTTCTATGTGAGCCCTGTGTGAACTCAAAGGCTAACATCTCAATCACTCCTCTTGTGTTTTAGCTCTTCACTGAAGTAAAAGAGTAGATGACTACACCCTAAACTGTCCTAACTCCAGAGGAGCCACTCGAAGCTCCTTCCTGGACTAAATGCTGTGTACCTCCATAGCCAGCTTTCCTTGGAAACCACCCTATTTGAGAGAGACCCTGAGCCAGTAATATCCCTTCCTTGGCAGCCCATATCCATATCCATTGACAATAAGCCCCAACTTCAGGCACCAACTCAGGACATCTCTGAAAAGATGGCTCATCTGTATATCAAACTATATATTGACTGAAGCCTGTGTTGAGAATTCATCACAGTCCAACTTCTCCCTCCATACTGTTATACTGTCACCCATCTCTGCCACAAAAGTAGAAGCCATGAGAACATTATTGAGTTTCTGTGCATTCATCTAACCCACTGGAGTGTCTCCCATGCTGGTCTCCATTTTCTTATCTAATCCTTGGGCAACCCAGAACACTTCATGGCCTCTCCCTTAGATCCCCATATATTTGGGGGAAATATATTTGGTCTTTCAGGACCAGCACATGCTGGCAGAAGGACTGGGAAGAGCCATTGGTAGTGATGACCAGATGAAAGTGACCTTCAGGTGGCAGGCTCTGTTTTGATTCTCATTGTGGTTTTGAGTTTTGATGTTCTTGGTTAGATAAACAACTTTTTTCTATGCTGATAGACTACACCCATAGCTTCCTTGTCAAATGCCTATAGGGGACATTTTGGATGGTTTGGAAATAAGTAAGGCAAAGATGTGAGTGAAAATAGGATTTCACTCACAGCTCACAAGGGCAAAAGAAAAACCTTGTTTGGTGTAGGCTGTGAGAGGTGGCCAAGTGTAATAAATACTTCGTGTTTCAATTATTCACTCTTTAAGTTTGGTGCCTTCAATTAGAGCTCTATCTTAGACTTCTGTTAATACCTCCTAGTTTTATGGAAAGGCTGTGATATACAATAGAAGCTTGAGAACCATTGGAAGAAGAGAGATGAATTGTCAACAGGGAAATAAAAGGAAACTAAAGGAATGAAGAAAGGAAGGAACATAAAATCCATATAGATTTCATGGAATCCAGCCACTCGTAAATTTCTCATTCATTAGTGGAGTGCTCCCTTTGTGCAAAGCCAATGCCACAGGCTGGAATGGCAAATGATTCAGCTGTGTTTCTTGTCCAGAAAATTCCTGTGACCCAGCAGCAGCCTGTCCCTTAATATCTCTCTCTCTCTCTCTCTCTCTCTCTCTCTCTCTCTCTCTCTCTCTCTCTCTCTCTCTCTCTCTCTCTCTGTGTGTGTGTGTGTGTGTGTGTGTGTGTGTGTGTGCAGGTATGATATGTTAACCTCATGTCCCCTAAAGACTGAGAGGTAACATTATGGCTCCCTCATTAGATTTTACCTATGTATTCTCTCTTCCCCTGCTTTGCACTCATTTAGCATGTCCACACCACAGCACTAACAATTCTTATTGCTCACTGCTTCCTGTATGCCAGGCCTGTGCTTAAAGTCACTTAGGGCTGTGTTTCATCTTTTAGCTACTCTCAAGGTTGGATGCTGTCGTCAAATCTGTCTCATGGGTGAGGAGCTGCAGTTCTTGGAAGGTTCATAGCACATAGTCATAGTGTCAGGGCTGTCCTTCCTCCTACGGGAGCCTGTCTTTCCAACTTGGGGCTCTTGGTTCTTTGACAGGTTTTTATTCCCCTCAAACTTACTGGTTCTAGCTAATCTTCTCTCAGGCGCTCCTCTAGCTTCCCAGCCTGACTGTTCATGACTAAATCTACAACCTTTATGGCTATGTTTAGCTTTGGGAGTGAGCATGGTCTTCTGCTACTTGTGAAAATATTCCCCAACAGGCATTAGGTATGTGCCCTGCCCTGTAGACAAACAAGAGACTTTCAGGGATGGGGGGGGGGGGGTAAAACATGAGTATCAGGGATAGCCCACATGTGGAAGCTGCTCCTACTCACAGTACACAGTAAGAGAAGGTACTGGAAAGAATTCAAGAAGTGGTTCCGACAACAAGCATTGTGGTGGGGTAAATGAGCTCTGGAGTGTAAATTCATGGTGTTCATAGTAGGGGCCTTTTCTAATCACTCACTCTCATTCCTAAATAATGAGACCTATTATGTTTATTCAATAAGCTTAAAGCAGTAGAGCTTGGCACATATTGATCTATTCTAACCCATCTATACTGGTCTTGTTATTTTCCAACCATTTGTCCCGAGTTACTTGCCATATTGGTCTTGCCTGGGCTGCTTCTGCTACATCATGTCAGTCCTCATCATGAGCTCCTCATGGCCATTTCCTTTCTCCCCTCTTCTTCCTTCTTCCCTCTCTACCTCATGGTCCCTACTGGGAAGTCCAACCTCCCTGTATTCTTTCTTTAGCTATAGGCTGCTTAGCTTCTTTATTAACCAATCAGAGATAATTGGGGAGCAAAGTTTAGACAACATTGAACAATGATCATGACAATGCCCATGTCCAGATTGTAACCAGATCTTGGAGCACAGAAATCAGTGTCTGAATACACAGCACCCTAGGCCAACCCCCAACACCAGAGCTGTGAAAACTGGCATCCTAGGTGTACCAGCTGCCTGGTGAGTGACCATAGGCTAAATCACTAAGACCCTCTGAGCCTGATTCCCCTTCCATACAATGAGGATGACAATGATGTTCACTCTGCAGGGTTGCTGGAAGAGTAGATGGCACGTTATACTGAAAACAATAGTTATCCCTGCTAGTGCAACATCAACACCCAGAGGTTCTGCTAGGGCAATGGGAGTCACAGAGATGACAAAGATGGAGCCTCCTCAAGAGTGTATAGAGCCTTCCAGGAGAAGGACTGGTTTAACAGGTTGCTAGGGAATGTTAGCTTTGGGTCTTCACTTTCCTCCTTGCTACAGAGCTCTGAAACTGGTTGATTTCTCTGAGTTGAACTTCTTCTCTGGGCAATGTCCTTTCCCACAGCTACCCCAGCACCCCACAAGCCCCCTCTAACATACAGAAGAACAGAATTCTTGGGTCCCTTTCTGCCCTGGCATAGTGTGGTGTGATACTGAGATTTATCTGTGGTACCTGAAGGACCCGCCCTTACTCCCTGAGGTGCAGAAGGGCACTGTGAGCTCTCTGTGTGAGTTGTGATCAGAGTACTGGCTAACAGGCCTGATATTTATGAATGAGCGTAACTGGTCTTCTGTTTTGTGTTTTATCATCACCCAAACATGGAAGGTTGAGAGCTCTTATTTTAGGCAGTGTTTTATGCAGTTCATTATACTCCCAAATTTCTGCATAATTTGCTGGAATTAACAGTGCCTTTGTTGTTGTTGTTTTTATTTGTGATTATTTTTTCTGTCCATAAAATCACAGACCCAGAGAGTGTGTGTGTGTGTGTGTGTGTGTAATCAGTCAATAAAAGATCAGCAAATGGCCACAGAAGAATTTAGCTGCACATCTCACTGTGAGTCAGGCCTTTCCTGAATATGGGATAGTGGCAGAGTTCTGGTAAAGAGAAACTGAACCTGGGTCTCATTCTCAGTACCTGTGTGCTCTGAGCCCAAGGAAGTCCTTAGGGGCTTAGACAACACCCCATGTTTACAGAGAAGCTAAGGCCCACAATTAAGAAATGACCTATTTCACCTGGACTTACTCAATGTCTGCTGAATGGCTTGAGTCACTGGACAAATCACTGTTGGGTGCCTGCCTCAATTATCTCCAGTCAGGGATCTCTTCTTTCTGTGTTTGCACTTTTTCCCTTTTATGCCAAGCCAAGCGGATATTCTGGTTTCCTAAACAAAAATACAGGATGGTGTGCTAGAGAACTGAAGGAATGTTTCATAACATGTCTTCCTAATAATTTCTTATACTGCGCACTTTGTATATATTTTACGATGAACTATGTCTATTTTATAATGAACTCTGTGTGTATGGATATGTATATTTAAAACATATATTTACTAATGTGTATGTAACAGTTTATCATATATTTAATTATTAAGTTTATATACTAGTTACTTTTTTGTTGCTAGGACAAATTACATGACAAGAGCAACTTAAAGAAAAAAGTGTTTTCTTTCATCCCGCACTTTGAAAGTATATCCTGAGTGGGAACATGAAAGATGAAAAAGGAGTGAAAGGGTCAGAGAAACAAATGCCAGGTAAAAAGGCTTCCCGAAGGTTCTCTAAGGTTGCTACCTACTATATCAAGGAATGGTAGGTGCAACTGGAAAGAGTAGACCATAGCAGGCTTTTCCCTTATCTTAAGGAGTGTGGGCTGAGTTCAAAGTCTTGGTGAGGTGTGATATGGAGTGTGAACTGGCAGTTGACGTCCATGGCCTTGCTCTGTCACTAATAGATGTGTGTCTTAGACACATTGTATCAAGTTTTCTACCTCAGTTCCTTTACCTATAAAATGGGGGTGATAACCCCTTCAGGCTATTGGGAGGATGAAAGGATCTAACTTCTGTAAACTGTGGGGCTGTTTCCTATAATAAGCACTCTGTAGTGGTAGCTATTACTGCTCTCCAGGCATATCATCATTACCAAAACACACATAAATCACTCAGGCATGGAGCTTATGTTTTAATAAAAATAATAATAAGCGAAGGAAGAAATTAACAAGCACAAGTCAGCCAGTGATAAGACTGGGTAGAGAATTTATGTAGAAATGTCTAGAACAGATCAAGGCTTCCTCTGGCTGGTCCTCAGAAGTGACTTATTTGGAACAAGGCTGAGTATGTTGCAGGATCCGAAAGGATCAGTGTGTTTCGGATGTGGAGGAGCTTTAGAGAAGTGGGCCAGAATGGGGTTCCATGGTTCCATAGGACCTTATTATCAAAACAAGGAGCTACATAGAAAGACTCTGGATGGATGTAACCAGGGGTGTGGTGGTATTTGGTTTCTTTTAAGAAGATCTTTGATTAAATATGGTGGTATATACACTTCATAGGTAGAGGTAGAAAAAATTTAAGTTCAAGGCCAGCCTTGGTGTCTAGTGAGTTCCAGCCAGCCTGGGCTATGTCTATGTTAACAAACAAACAAACAAACAAAATCAACAGAGAGCAAAACAGAGAAGGAAGGAGAGTATAGGAAGAGGAGGGAGCATGAAGCGGAGAAGCTAGCTGCTACCTGGATTCATTCATTGCAGAATGAATGGGTCTTTGAGATGGAGAAGACAGTGGGCTACACTTCATTCCTTTACCTGGAATGCACCTTCATCCTTATTGCTATCAAGGCCCTTATCATCTTCTCCATCCCATGTCAAAGAGACATTCATTTAGACTAAGTTCTAAATGACTGAAGCAAGATGAACCTGCAGGCAAGTGCCACTCTGAAGTCAGAAATCCTGATCTTCCCCTACTAGCCTTTGTGGTTGACCTGTAACCTGACCCTTTCTGTTCTTCATCCTTAGTTCTGGCTTGAATATTTGCCTCTGGCATTCTGTTGACTTATGGGTATGACATCTGGGTGGTTATCATGGTATAGGGGTTCAGAGTCAGTCAGCCTGGCTTGGATCCTGATTACACTCAGTGCTGGTTCCCTTGTCAAGTCCCTTCACCTCAGTCAACTCTGGTCTCCTCCTCTGTGAAATGAGAACTGTGATACTGTCTTAGTCTTTCTCTTGTCATTACTATTACAGAACACATGTATCTGGTTGACTTAAGAGAATAGATGCTTGGTTCTGAGGGCATCTTTTTGGCTTCTCGTGAGGGATTCATGCATGTAGCCAGCAGAAAAGTGAAATCCAATGTCAAAAGAACAAAACAGTATGGGTAACCTCAGTACTGTAAGCATGCACTATCAGGATGTTGTCTTTCTACATTACACACTGTGTTTTTCTACAACATCTTACTTTATTGATTAACAATAAATTCACAGGGTACAGCAGTGTCAATGGCTGTAGTCGGCACAATACTGCTTTCCTGACAGCCCTCGCTCAAGTGAAAACAAATTTTTATTCTGATCTTAATTAATAGTATTTATTCTCAGATCATACATTAATATCACACTGTACATGTACCTATGTATCTATCAATCAATTGATTGATTGGTCTATCATTTATTGATATGTAAGTTACAGAAAGACATATAGGGTTAAAAGGCAAGGAGCTTCCAAAAGGCCTAAAATTCCAAAGCTAAGAAACTGGTAGAAATGCAGAATAGTCTCTATTGGCAGTGATAAAATGGACCCAACCCCTTACCTAGATGAAGAAACCACTCTGGGGTCAGCCTGAGCTGCAGGAATGAGGTGAAGGGAAGGGCAGGTCCAGGTGTGGGTGGATGGATGGGTAGCTTATCCACATGGGTCAGCAGTGGAGATGGAGTTGAGCTGAAGGCCCAGGGATAGTTAAGAGTTTCATGCATGTCCTTCCTTGACAAGTAGCAGACAGTCAGATGACAGTTGCGTGCTGGGGCCATATCTGTGCTGGGTGTCCATGTCCTCATGGGGTGTGCAAGTGAGGATGTTACACTCCTCCCTCACTCTCATGTGCCTGATGAGTTCTCCATCCTGGTTTCCTCCTATGATTTTGGTAGATTCTCCTGCTTCTATAGTCCCTGTTCACCCCAGTGAGTTTATGGTGACATGCTTTTTCTCCCATCAGTCTTTGCTGCATGTACTGGGCAGATGGAACTCTTTACATGTCCACCCAGCTGCAGAGTCACCCTCAAAATTAAGTCAAAAGCTGCTTGTGAAATGGAGTTTGTGAAGGCAAGACACACTCTGAGAAAACACAATTTGGAGTAACTTAGGGCAGAGCATAGCTTGATGTCAACACTCACTTTATAACAACCCATTCTCATAATACCTCATCTAGTCCTGTGAGCATAAGAATTTATGTAAGAAATTCATTCATGGGGCTGGAGAGATGGCTCAGAGGTTAAGAACACTCGCTGTTCTTCCAAAGGCCCTGAGTTCAATTCCTAGCAACCACATGGTGACTCATAACCATATATAGTAAGATCTGGTGTACAGCCAGAATGTTGTATAAATAATAAATAAATCTTAATTTAAAAAGTCAATTTAAAAAAAAAGAAATTCATTCATGAGCTCCATTCATGGAGTTTCACCTCCAAGACTTAGACACTTTCTACCATCAATTCTCAACATGTTCCCAGATGGTAAGATTATATTCAGACCATAGCAACAAGTACCTACCCCATCAAGTTACAAGTGAGTTCCTCCTTGCAAAGCCCTTGAGTGGAAGCCCAGCACAGAATCAAAGGTCAGTCCTCCTCATATTATTTCCCTGCCTATTCAAGGGGAGAGGCTCCATCCTGGGCCTGCCTTTCAGGGACAGTTGCAGGATTAATGAGTTAATGATTGTCAATTGTTCAACACTTTGCAGAACAAAGGCCCTGCATAAATACACACGCTCATTATTGTCATCATTATGCTGTGCCTGGGCAGGTCTATTGTGGCTGGCTGATTTATAGAAATGGCATGTTCTTGGATGATCTGAATTAGTGATAAGAAAATTTCAGACACTTTGCCTAATAACAACATCTTTCATTTTGAAAGCTTCTCTGGGGCTGTGAGAAGTGAAGCAGCAGGAGGGCAAGCCCGCGGACAGAGTTTTAAATGCTCATCCCCCGGCAATAAGCATGAACAGCAGGAGCGCCACATGCTGCACACTCGTAGTCCCAGCAAGCATTGAGAAGTTACCCAGGCACCTCACAAAATGGCTATAGTTGAGATCTACCATGCCTGGTGCCTGGGTGCATCGTGTTCTAGAACTCCCTCTCTATATAGATGTGGTCCAGAGCTGGGGGACGTCACAGTCTTGTTTCACAAATGAGGAAACAGAAAAGATTTGCTTAGAGTCATGGAACTAGGAAGGGTGAAAACTGGAGCCAGAATCAACAGCATCCTCACCCAGCAGGTGACAACTTGTGAAGAGCAATAAGATCCTCTTTCCCCATTTTCTCAGTGGAGAGAAAACCAGGATGATGGGAGCTAATGCCATTAGCCTCTCAGGAACCCTAGTTGGTCATTTCCAAATGCCTCTTGGGTGTCATTTTAATTTGTATTTCCTAGAAGAGACTTATTAAGGTGTCTGTGCCAACAGATCTATTGGGGAGTGGTATTTACTAGTCAGAAGGGAGAAGTTGAATTTAGATGTATTTGCCACATAAGCCACAGCTAACCCCTCAAAATGCAGAGGCTGGAACACCACTCAGAATTGACCCTAGTTTCAAAGAGGCCAGCCACATCAACTAGCCATAGGATACCACTGCCCCAGGAGGGTGGGACCTCATGCAGGTCTCCCTTAGGCTGAACAGTACTTCAGAAACTACGCAACAGCTGAGGATCCAGGCCTTTGATTGTAGAATACAGCCTCTATCACAGGGACTCAACAGGCTATAAGCAGGTCTTAAATGTGAATCACTATGGAGTTTCTGTGGAATCAGGCTTCAGAACTATAAACCAGAGGTATGATATGGACTCTCTTTCTCAGCATCTGCCTTCCATGTTGGTGATTTTCTTCTGCATGCCTGTTGATGACCTCTCTTTCATTCCCATACAAGGACTTGCTGTGGTACCTTGGCCCACTCTGATCTGAATGTGATGCAAACTCTCTGGCCATGGGATCAACCTGGACCTATCATCTTTCTTCTCGGAAGGCAGTCATTCATTCATTGTTTTTATTGTTCTCTTAGTCTATGATCCAGTGTGGCTAGATAAATCCCCAATGCTGGGGACCCAGCAGGTTAGAGGGGCTGTTCCCAAGGAATTTACCTTCTTGAGGAGTACGCACTTAATAACCAAGTCAACACATGTAATTTCCAGCAATGCCTGGTGATGCAATCAAATAGAAGAGAGAGCCTGAGCCTGGACCAGAGGACATCCCATGACAAGTACACGCAGTGGCTCACTTATCTTTGTGTGCCCTCCATAGAGTGTGCTCAGGGCCTAGGTGCTGTCATCCTAACTCAGCTGCTCTGGTGACATCTCCAGGGCCTCAGGCAACTTCAGAGTGGGAGATTATCCAAGGAATCTCAGCATGCTAGGAAGCACACACTGAAGCAGTAAGCACCGTGTCTAAGTGAGAACCCCACTGTTCTGGTAATCTCACCCCAGCAGGCAAGAGGAAGGACAGGTTCTCTGACCCTTGGTGACAGCCAACCACTCAGTTACATTCATGTCACTACCATCGTGAACTGGGAGACAGGCTGCATCTGCCATAAATGGCTGTCTTAGACTTTCTATTGCTGCGATGATGACCAAAAAGGAAGTTGGGAAGAAAGGGGTTTATTCAGCATATGCTGTTCATTGTTGAAGGAAATCAAGACAGGAACTCAAAGAGGGCAGGATCCTGGATGCAGGAGGTGATGCCGAAGCCATGGAGGAGGCTTACTGTACAGGGCTTGCCCACTCTACTTTTTTATAGGACCCACGACAACCAACCTAGGGATGGCACCCACCATGGGCCCATTGAAAAAATGTAAGCAGCTAGATCTCATGGCGGCATTTCCTCAACTGAGGCACCTTCCTCTCTGATGGCTCTAGCTTATGTCAAGTTGAAAGTTAAAATCAGCCAGTACAATGGTTTTCCAATTACGCAGTGTCACTGGGATATCCTTTGTGTACCACAGAGGCCTCAACCTCCCAAATAGGAAGCTGAGCTAAAGGCGAATGTATGTGTAGATGTGCCTGCAATTACAAAGAGATGAAGCAGCAGCTGCCTTCCAAGCCTGCAGCAAGAATCCACACTCTTATGAGGCTATTCTTTTCTGCCTTTCTTCATATCAGCAATCTGTCCCTCCCTGATCCGTAAGTCAATGAGCAGATTTCTTCAGCAGCTCTTTATTCCAGGTGCTGAGAGAAGCACTCCAGACTTCATGATGACAATACAGGCAAGTTCTTGCCAGCATGCAGATGATCATTCAGTGGAGAAAGCAGATGTTACGCAAATCACCAGATGTCGTAATGATATGTAACAAATGTTTCAGGCCAGCCAAAGGACAGGGTCTCATTTGCAAAGTCCATCCCCTTGTCCACTCGTGTCTTGGGGCACCTGTTCTGAGCAGACAGCATGCTGGGTGAAGAACATCCCCTCCTGGTAGCTTTCTCAAACTACCTGGCCAGGGCCACAGATGCCTTTATTCCAGATAGCCTCCTCCTCCTCCATCCCCTGGGCTGACATGGGAACACTTGTGCTCCAGGGGCTTTGTGGCTAGCTCTGTGGGTCTGGTCCTCGCTCAAGCAAATATTGGAGGGTTTTTCTTGGTTTTGCTGTTTTTCCTTCCTGCTTCTATTGCTTCTCTTTCTGTGTCTTCTCTTCTTTATTTCCTTCCTTCTCACCATCTACGCTTTCTCCCTCTTGCCCCTCCCTGTCTTTTTTGCTTTCCCTCTTTCTATTCCCCTTCCTCTCTCTTGTCTCTCTCTTTCCCCTCCCCTTCCTCCTGTTCTTCTTTCTCATTCTTTTCTTTCTTCCTCTTTCTTTTATCTCCCTCCTCTTCTCCTCTTCCTCTCCCTCCTCCTCTTCCTCTCCCTCCTCTTCATCCCCTCTCTCTTCCTAAAGTTCCAGATAGGCATCTTTAGCACTAATGTTTCTTGGATGTCTCCCAAATGGAGCCAGAGCCCTGCTAGCAGAAGTGCGGTGCTCGTAGGTCCTAAGAATGAGTGCTGCCGCTGCTCCTGCTGGAGAGGGCAACAGTGGCTTTGGGGCAAACTTTTCTGCTGTGTGTACATTCATTTAACTATGCTTGTGTGTGTGTTGGACAGGGTGGAGGCCTTTGCATTCTGCATTCCTTAACAGAAAAAGGCCTGAGTCTACATTTTCTCATGTTGGAACAGATCAACTTTCAAAACCAGAGTTCAAGTTTTTAATTTCCTTTCTCTGAGAAACCGACCTGAGCTGCCAGTGGATGTTGACCTGCGGGGACTGGGAGGACTCCTCGGTGCTTCAAAGATCAGGGCTTATTCGGGAGGCTCAAAGTCGGAAAATGGCACCAGCGCTAATGGGATTTGTCCTGACAAATTTGCAGGAAGATCTTAGTACTTTTAAAGAAAAAGTTCTTTGGCAAGAAAGAAAAATTTAGCAAAACTCTTTAACTGCTGTGTTACTCAAGCAGCAGTGCCCCGCCCACTCCAGCCCTCCTGGGTACTAGCTCTTGGTTCAATGCTTACGGGGCCTGGCATTTTGCAGCCTGCGGCTCATCTCAGTTCACAGCATCCCCATCATCTCACTTTACAGAGTGGAAACTGAGGTCTAAGCAGGAATATGCCTCAGGGGCCACAGGCAGATCACACTCAGTGTAACCACCAAAGTGCACAGCGACACTCTGCCTTTCCCCCAAGAGATTCTGTTTAGGTTGTAGGCAATGAGACTGCCATGGCAGCTTCAGTCCCGCCCTGGGTCTTCTCTGGCCTCCAGCCCGTAGTGGCTCACAAGCACCCGGAACACAGGGCACCAGACGACTGACTCTGCCCAGGTGGGTGGTTCTGCTCCAGGGATGTGGGCTGGGGCTGCACCAGTTGGGGGCACTCTTGCCCTGGGACACTCCGTGACCCAGGACACTGCAGCATTAGCTGTCTGGTTGTGAGTCTGAAGTTAGGCAGGATACTGGGACACCTGAGAGAGCTGAATGAACTAACAAAGCAAACACAGAGAGGCAAATCTACTGTCTTGAGAGTGCACAGCTGGCAGGGCCTGGATTCTCACCTGGACCCACCCAACTCAAAGCCAGGCTTTTAGCCACAACCCCATTATGCCCTCTTGGAAAAAGCTTTCATAGCGAGGCTTTCTAAAACCCAGTGATCACTCCAGCTAGCACACATCATCCCACACAGTTCCATGAGTCGTTGGAGATGCCCTTCTTAGTCTGTTTTTCCGTAAGGGAAACTGAGGCTATTGGATGATAACGAACATCTCCTGGGTGATATAGCTCTAGAACCAAGCTGATAGCTAGATGCTGAAAGTTTACCTCCCTATGGATTAGTACTTCCTCCTGATACCCAAGACTACCAACAGATGCCGCCCACAGTGGCACATCACTCAGACCTGTGGAGGCACAAATGAGGAAACCCAGAAAGCCCTTATAAGTGCTGGGGTACCGTTCAAATGTGACGGCTGGCCGGACTGCACTCACATCCCGGCTCTCCCTGTCGCCAGGCACTTGTGTTAGTTAGCCTCTTTGTGCTGTAGTTACATTCTCCTCAAGCAATTACTTTTCCCTTATTGGGGTACTATACTATCCTGTAACTTAACGCACAGCCGCATTTAGAGTGACAGCGTCACAGAAGAGGCTTTTGGGTAGTGGGACTGTTACACTCATTGTGGTCATTACTGCATCATGAAAGACAGCCTCCTTCCCACAGAGGGGCGAGCCAGGGTGTGGCCTGGGTCACAGCAATCAGCTGTGCTCTTGAGGAGGCTCTTCTCACCTTTTCCTTTTGTTCTCAGTCTTCTGACTCTCCATGGCTGCCTGAGGACCACTGCCCATGAGTGTACCAGGTCCTGTCTTTCTCTAAGCAAGGTGCCTTTGTGTTTATCTTGTCCTCCTTATCAACAGATGACATCTGGAAGTATACATGAATGTGCATGCATCATACCAAATTTATTCTCTGGCCTTTGGGTTAATATTTCTTATACCAGGCCTTCTGTCTCTGTCTCATTGTTTGATATTTAGAATCCCTGCTAACTGGCCAGGTATCCATGTTATTTGCCTGTGGCCTTGACACATGCCCCGTTCCCTCATGCACTGCCAACCTGACCATTCAGCTTGCACTTCTTGTACACCTGGCCTGGAGCCCCAAACTAGTTTTATTGTTGTTTATTGAGCATTTAGTCTGTGTGGTGCTGTTTGTAGCTTGCTGTGTCAACTTTTCCTGATCTCCAGAAGCCACCTGGGGACTGCTCTTCATAGGTCCACAGCCTTCAAAGTCAGTCACATTGCCAAGGTGCTATAGGAGTGTTTTTCTACCCACAGGATGGGGCAGCTCTGTTCTCTTCCCTCAGTCTGGGTCCTGCCATTTCCAGTTGTCTCCCTTCTGCTTACTGTTCCTAGATCTCCCATCTAGCACAGAAAGGGTAAGTGGCTGGCCTAAAGCAACCCAGGAACCATGGGTGTGTGGAGTCAGATAGTGACAAGAGACACTCAAAGCATGTGTGGTGCACTCCTGGAAACCGCATCTGGGAGGGTGCAGGAGGTGCTAGGATCCAGGGCAGAGGGTTTCAGTGCAGTCTCCACTCCAGTGAAGAGCACAACAGGAACATACAGAACTGACAGAGGCCTTCTGTGAGCCTCTCACTCGTGCAGGCCCCCTGGCAATGTGCCACCTCAGCCTGGGGTGGGGGCATCTCTCAAATGAGAAAGTGCCTTACCTAGCCCTTGTATATTGGAATCTTTCTCCACTGCCCTTCATTCTCCTCCATATGAAGAGTGATTCTCTCATTGCTCATGTGCATGAGGTCATAGGTTCAATCCCCCTGTACGGAAAAACAAAATCCAACAACCTTAAAATTGAGGTTCGGTTGGCAATAATTTAATGTGGCTGGCTCAACCAACTCAGTGATAAAAGTGCTTGCTGTCAAGTATGATGACCTGAGTTCAATTTTCAGCACCTACATCATGGAAGGAGAGAACCGACTCTTACAAGTTGTCATGCATGCACCCCACACACCTAGAACAAATGAGTGTAATTTAAAAAGAATACTTCTCTTTGTATACAGTTGTTGTGTTTAACCAAGCAGATCAGCACACTCAGTCTCCAGTGTCCTTGTAACTAGTTTCCCGGTCTGCCCCAGACTTTTCCTATCTGTAATGTAGAGTGAAGCTCAAGTTCAAAACCTACAATTGTGGAGCATTGGGATATCATTTAACCTGCTCAGCACAGAGCTTTCTTCTCTGGACAATGAGGACTGTCTTAGAAATGAAGCATCCTGTGTCCGTGGAGCTCCCGATCTGTCCTGCCCACCCCCACACACAATGAGCAGTTGTATAATTTTTTTGTCACATGATAAATATTTAATTCTTTTATCCTTGGGATTCATGCTCCTTTTCAGTAATTAAAAATGCAGAGACTGTAAGAGCCACCCACCAGAATTAGCTGATATTAATAATTTCCCATTTTTGTGTGATTTTTTTTTCCAATACAAGAAGTCAAACATTTTCACGGAAGCTGAAGTTCCTCCTTTTATGATTCCTATGGTTCTTCCGTGCTCCCTTGAGGCGGCCTTGATCTTGAATATGGGTCATAGTCTTCCAATCTGTCTCGGTATTGTGCTCCCTCTCTGTGTGTGTTCATAAATCATACATGTGTTGCATTCTCATGCTTAACGGCAGAATTTCAAACTCAGGTTTTTTTCCACCCCATATTGTTTTGCAAGCGTATGTGTGTGGAAGCATGGAGCCCCTCGTTCATTTTGATGGTGACGTGTTCTGCCAGCCCCAGTCTCTGCCACCCAGGCGACTGCCTGCCATCTGTCCTCTGTGTCTCCCCCAGGAGCTCCAGGGGAAGACATTCCCCGTTGGAACTGCTGACTCACAGAGCATGGCCTGTGCCAACCTGTTCTCTAGAGCGTGTGCCTGGGTTCACACAGGCCACCTCTGAGGGCTTTGCTCTCCATGTTCTCACCGTCCTCACTATTTCTGGACTTTTCAATTTTCGCCAAACAGGTTTGGTGTGCGATGGCATCTCACACTTAATTTCTTCCTCTCGTTTCTGCTCACAAGCACGCCCTGCATTTCTCTGTGGTTCTGAATATCCAGTCTGTCTTGGGGACGGAGTTTTAAATTCTGTATTATATCACAGACCCCTTTCCCAGGGTATTCTTTATCACTGAGTTTTCTTTGAGGAACATATTGTCCTAAGGAAGATTTTAAATTTTGTTTTGATCAAATTGCTCTATGTTTTTTCAATTATGTCTTTCTTTTTTTCTTTTTAAATTAATTTTTATTTTTTTATATTAATCACAAGTTGAACAGTCTTGTTAGACAGACGGAGGAGGATATGTCTTTCTTAAGAGCTAAGCTAAGTTTCCTGCTAATGATTTTGAAGTTTGTGCTTTCCTTTTACATATGGGTAAAAGCAGAAAATGAAGCTTTAATATTGTCCTTAAAGAAGGCTATTTGTCCTACACCTTGGTTTGAACAGCCCATCTTTCCCATGCTGGTTTTTAATGGCAGTTCTGTTCTATACTAGGGTTTTTTAAACTTTCCCACTCACAACCCTTTTTGTCTCCCCAAAAGTTTATGAAACCCAGGGAATATGGGTCTATAAAACACATACAAACTGACAATAAATCATAATGAAATTTATTTGAAATCAATTCTTTATTATAAATTTGATTTTACCACTTGTTAAAGACAAAAAGGAAATTTCATATTAATGAAATATATGTAGCCTATTTGTTTTTAACATAAAGAATTAAATCTCCACTAAACATTTAATATAACAGGAAATATAGCATCACCAGTGTTTTTCATAGTTGATTGACATTTTGATTTTTATAATCATCAGCACTGGGAGCGTTGTCACATGAATACATACTACGAAATGGCAGGAGTATGTTCAGGGCTCCCACAGAAATTGCTGGAAATTCTATCCTAGTTCTCAGCTAAAATTCATTTACCAGAACAGTTGTTTTGGTTGTTGTTTGTTTTTTGTTTGTTTTTTATGAAACTCAAGTCAGTAACTCAAAGATAGATTTTTAAAAATCAAACATAAATGCAATCCAGAAGTATACTGATTTGATGTATAAGGGAAATTCTGCTGTTACGGGTAGGAAAGTAGGAAAAATCTTTGCCATAAGGAGTCCATTCTATTTCTGTCAGAGCAGAAAACTGTATGTACAAAGTGTAAGTAAACTGCAGCTCAGAACTTAGGTCTGCCCTGGATGAGCTGAGATGTTTGGAGCAGCATTGCTTGGTATTTTATGGGACAGTGGCGTGTACAATGCTAAGTGTGCTGGCTAGATTTTTCTGTCAGCTTGACACAGGCCAGAATCATTCTGGAAGAAGGAACCTCAATTGAGAAACTGTTCCATCAGACTGGCCGTAAGCAAGCCTATGGTGCATTTTCTTGATTGATGATCAATGTGGGTGGACAGCATTACCCCTGGGAGCATGAGCCTGGATGGTATAAGGAAGTGGGCTGAACAAACGCTGAGGCTCAAGCAAGCAGCAACCCCGCACCCCCCCCCCCACCATGGCCTCTGCATCATTTCCAGCCTTTGGGTTTCAGCCCTGTGTTCCTGCCCCGACTTCCCTGGGTGATGGACAGTGAGTTGTAAACTGAAATATACCCTTTCCTCCCGGAGTTGCTTTTGGTCAATGTGTTTTTATTTCAGCAGTGGGAAAGCAGCTAAGAGACTGAGCATGTATGTTCTATGTTCCAAACCGAAAAAGCTGCAGTCAAGTCATGGGCTACAACCTGAGTAGGGAGATCAGAAACATTTCTGGTTTATAGTGAGTTTGAATTTTGAATTAATTTCTTATTGTCGCATACTCAGAGACATTTCAGTGTTGGGCAGTTTTTGGATGCCTTTGCAGTCAGTTATGTGAATGGTACTATGGGGTCACAACCCACAGTTTAAGAAGTTGGATCTATACCATATTGATAGACATATGCCCCTCTTTTCATAGGTGCTCCGGTTTTCCCTGTGTACTAGGTATAATTACTCCACTTGTAGGAAGTGCCTTACAAGACAAGCCCAGGCTGCAGTGAGAGCCCACAGCAAGCGGGTTTAACCAGGCCCTGACTACCCTGCAGGCACCATTTGCAGTAGCATTGTCCTGGGGTTGGGGTGTATTTGCAGGGAAAAGAAAGCCTCGCTCGTCAATCAGCCGTGGGTGACTGCACTGCTCCGGGTGGCTGTGTGAGAGCCACACATACCAGCTCATTTAAAATCTAGTGCATCAAACAGCAATTTCAGAAACCTCTAACTTGGAGTGGGGGACAATGAAGGAGGTTGGGTGACTGTTTACATCTTATACATAGGATTTGAACTTGGACCACACAAGACTTATTTAACAGGAAGTAGCATAGTGTGGCCTCTATACTTTTACCTTCTAGGAATCAGGACAGTTGATAAAGTGTATTGAGTCTGGAGATCTCAGGCCTGGTATAAGTTTAGTACAAGACGAGCCATAGCAGTGCCCAAGTTGGACACCTGGAGGGTAGGAGGGAAGGGACTGAAGGCTAACACCAGTGCACTGAGTGGGAGTTGAAATTACCCTAGGAAAATGCCTTGTATTATCTTATATGTGTAGTGCATCTACCTACATTCTTAAAACAGATCCAACACAGTAGGTTTTCAGCCCCTTCTGCAGCAGTTCATAATCTCTGTGAAGTATGACCAGGTGAACTACGTGACACGTGTGCATGCATGCAAGTGTGTGCGTGCATGTGTGTGTGTGTGTGTGTGTGTGCGCACACGCGCATGTGTGTGGGTGTATGGGTGTGTGTGTGTGTGTATGTGTGTGTAGGATGTACTTATGAACCCATGTCCTTAAATAAACACACAGTAGGCTGTAGCAGAGAAAGCAGGACAGTGCACATTCTCCCAAAGCAGCTTCTTTTCAAAGATAAATAACAAGATAGCCTGGTAATTATGACAATGAGCAAAGGTATTGGGATAGGCTGTGTGCAAATAAGACCCCAATAAGCTCTTCAAAAGGAGCACAGCATCTTGTCACTCAAACTCATCCCTCTATTATTTGCCCTTATTCTGGTTCTGACTTTGAAAACCAGATCCACACTTGGAGCTTACAGAAGAGCCCTTACAGGTACCTGAGAGATCTTAAGAAAGCCAAAGATACAAGGTTTCTATCTTCCCTACATTCTTAGCTTAAGCTCACTAATTGGAAGAGTAGGTGGAATCATATAAAAAATGGCTATCATCACTACAGATGATGATTCAACTGAGCTGACTGGTAAGTTTTACCTTTGTGGTAGTACAGCGCATACTCATATATCCATTCTGTTTTCTACTTTCAATGTAGTAGCCAATCAATTGTATAAAATATTCAACACGACATTACAAAGGCTTTATGTTAAATGATGTTTTTCCCAACTGTAGCCCACCCTAAGTGCTCTGGGTATGCCTGAGGAATGCCAGGCCAGGCTGTGGAGTCCAAGAGGTCAAGTGTGTTACATACATTTCATTTTTAAAAAATATTTATTTATTCACTTTATATCCTGATTGCATCTCACCTCTTCTCCTAGGGCCCCCTCACATGGCCCCCTATTCACCCCTCTCCTCCTCAGAGAAAAGGGAAGCCCCATAGGTACCAACCCACCCTGGCACATTAAATCGCTACAGAACTAAGTACATCTTTTCCCGCTGAGGGAAAAGACAAGGCAGCCCAGTTAGGAGAATGGGATCCAAAGGGAAGCATCAGAGTCAGAAAGGGCCCCTGCTTCAGGTATTAGGAGATCCACATGAAGACCAAGCTGTGCATCTGCTACATATGTATAGGGGTCCTAGGTCCAGTCCATGCATGCTCTTTGTTGGTGGTTCGGCATCTGTGAGCCCCCATGGTCCCAGGTCACTTGACTCTGTAGGTCTTCTTGTGGAGTCCTTGGACCTACCGTCTCCCTCAATAGTTCCCCTAACACTTCCATAGGCTGCCCCGAGCTCTATCTAATGTTTGGATGTGGGTCTCTGCATCTGTTTCCATCAGCTTCTGGGTAAAGCTTCTCAGAGGACAGTTATGATAGGCTCTTGTCTATAAGCATAGCAGAGTAACATTAATAGTATCAGGGACTGTTTCTGTCCCGTGGGATGGGTCTCAAGTAGGGCCAGTCTTTGCATTTCTGATGTACAGTATCTTCAATATACAATGGGTTTCTTTGGAGATAATTTTATAATAAGTTCAGGAGCATCTGTAACATTCCAGCAGCTGCCACTCTGTCCAGCACTGTTCTAAAGACTTTAGAATTCAGGAGTGTCCAGCCTGAAGTCTGTGGGACACAGAACGGTCATGAATGCTGCCCAACACAGAGTTGGTAACCTACATAATGGATATTTTGTTTGTTTATGGTTAGGAGAAATTTTTTTCTTTAAATAAGGACTTTACTCTCTGTGTAGACCAGGCTGGCCTTGAATTAACATCAATTTTCCTACTCTGTCTTCCAAATACTGAGATTTCAGGCCTGTCTCACCATGCCCAACCTCATTATGAGATTGTTAGGGGAAAACTTGGGGGGAACTAAGTTATGGTTCTTGAGCATAAACCTTTTAGATGACAATGTCAAAAGGCTGAATACCCTTCTAGATGTACTAACTTGATAATAGGCATGTAATCATTGCTCAGGAGGACCCATAGTCAGAGCTCCTGGGGGGACTGATTATGCAGGCTGCCATGCCTCTCCACTGAGATTTTTGGTTGAATAGGTCTGCGTGGGAGTCCAGAAGCTCTGGTTTTAATATGGACTCCAGACAACCTGATTCACAGGTGGGTTTGAGAAATACTGAGTCCTGAACTCTCCTCTACCTCACCTGAGCTGCCACAGGGAAATCTGTGTTTGTGTGTATGTATGTGGCAACAGCTGGACCTCTCCTTTCCAAGTCTGTGAGCTGTCAGCTGGGAATCGCCACAGGATCTGCTTCTGCCTTGTGTGGACATTCAGTCTGATGAGGTGCTCAAAGCCAAGCCACAGTGCACATGAGTCAGCATCACTGTTGTGACTGTCATTCTTATATATTCAGGGTTGCACAGAGTATGCAGACAGGCCCTTCATGCCCAGTCGGAGTACTGCCCAACAGAGTGGCCATTTCCCAGTTCACTGCTGAGATATGTGCAAGCCTTATGCCTGTTCTTACATGTGGAATTCGTGCCTGCAGGGAAGTGAATTGGTGACTTCCTGCCTCAAAAGCATCCTGGTCTCCAAAGGCCTTAGACACATTAAGATGTATTAATTGAACTTACCATCCAAGAGGGCCAGTCTCTGCTTCCTGCCCACATGTGCCAAGCCAGCAACCATGCTTACCTTTACATGCAGAGTCATGCAATGCCAAATGACTCTCCTGGCTGCATCCCAGCTCCCATGGAAATCTAGGGTTTGGTTTTAAGCAGGAGACAAATGAGGTGTCACCTGGACCATGTTCCCCACTGGGCTCCCTTTCATGTCTGATCTGTTCCCTGCCTATTGTAGAAATGCAGGCTCAGAAAGCAAAGCAAAAGCACACACAAGAAAGGCCAGACTGCTCAAGAGGCCAGCCAAAAGGGAGCCAGGGGGGCTGGTTACATAAGCCTGGCAGCCGGGCTGTCTGTGAGCCCTAGGACTTATTTAGCTGTCTGTCTTTTCGTGATGTTAGGCTCCATCTTTTCCAGCTGGCTCTCTACTTCAGTGATTACATTAATGCTTGGTAATGGTAGGAAATAGACACCTCTTCAATTTTCACCATCCCAAGTGGCCAGATGAGGATATTCAACCAGGAATGCCTGGGTGGGCTCACCCAAGGCTTTGGCAATCTACTGCAAAAGGAGGCAGAAATATGGCAGGGTTTCTTGTGAACTTTCTCACAGAGCAAAATGTATTCCCTTTAAAGGCCAGAGTTAGAACTTGACCTGGTGTGAATATGTTCTTTTCTCAAAGGTGAAATGCTGGTGCTGAGTGTTTTGGTGGCCCATGTCATTCTGATGCAGTACAGGGTCAGCTCTGATGCTGATCTCCACACAGAGGATATTTTTCACATTTGTGAATCCTAGAGGCCGAGAACTGCTGTTTTTTTGAAGAAAGGAACAGCATAATAAGCAAAATAAAATAATAAGGCACTGAAGGAGTCACTCTCTTAAGCCCTGTGTACATCGTGGTTTTAGCCTTGCCTTCTGCTTTTTACACAGTGGTGACAACCACTTCAGGGTCCTCGAGAACTCCTAGCCTCGTTCTCTACTTCTCCATTTCTTGCCCACCCAGAGCTGGTCTGTTAGAGGCTCGTGTCATTGGGTGCACAGCTTAGTGGTAGAGAGGTGGAGAGTGCTTGCCTACCCACCATGTCCAAATACCTGGGTTCCATTCCTAGCCCAGGAGAGGCAAGAGACAGAGACAGATAGTCAAGGGAGAGAGAGAAAGGAAGGGAGGGAAGGATACTGCTTATGGCACTATCCCACATGTGGTCAAGCATGGGAGGGAAAAGAGCAGTTTTGCTGCCTGCAGGCTAAATATATTGCCATAGGCCTTGGACTCGTGGCAAAGGCAACTTCTGATGGTGTACAGAGCCTTCACCACAGGACTTGTAAGGTCACATATGTAAGCAATGCTCTGCCTGGGAGGAAGAGCCCTTAGCTTCCAGTTAGGGGCTGAGGGAAGCAAGGCCTGTCACATGTCCCTGAGCCTGACACAGCACAGGCAGAATGGACGTGAGTGTTGCCCTAGGCTTTGTCCATTTCCAGAACCCATGGGGAGCTTAGGAGATGGGATGGGGAACTCTCTGTCAATTACCTATACCCATCACCCCTGCAAATGTTGGTCTGTTCATCCCTCAGGTAGCCTGCAGATCCTCAGGAGTGACCCTAGAGTAAACAAGAACAGGATGAGATCATGTCTGCAGGACGGTCACCTCCTGTGGACCCATAACAAATGCTATTCACCTTGGCTTAGAAAAACTCTCAGTCAATGGAGAAGTCTCCTGCTTGAAATTAAGCCAGCTCCCTAGGACACTGACTTCATGGTCAGGGTGCACATTGTGACCTGGCTCAGCTGCCATTTGCAGATTCCAGAGAGCCAAGGAGCCTTAAGGCAATGAACACATATTCTAGAGTGCTGCATTTTCACAACAGCGAATCAATGGGCCAGCAAGAGATCCTCCTTTCCTACCTTCCATCCAATTCAGAACCCAAACGCCGAGGGTGAGGTGTAGAGCCCTGTACCCCCAGGACTGAGGTAGGAGCTGCAGGGGTTCAAGGCCAGCCAGAGCTACATAGTAAGATCCTGTTTCAAACAAAAGACAACATGGCTATCCAAACAGACAAAGAAGTCAAAAGCATCATCAAAGGGGATCTGGGGAGATGTCCAGAATTCCTTGGAATCTAGGCAGAAAGCAGAGTTGCTGGCAACCAGATTTTATTCCAATGATCTGTGTCCTGTCTACTGGAAAGGGCTTGTTTCCACAGTGCAAGCTTTCCATATTCTCTTGAGCAGGGAGAGAGGGACTGGTGAAAATGGCAGTTTGGGGGACCATGAAGACAAGCTATGTTAAGGCAGATGTCTGTCCAGTTCTTCCTCTCTGGAGCCCCTCTCTGTCACCGCATCCTGTTTCTTTTAAACTCAGACTAGACGAATCTGCTCAGTGTGCCTTGGAAAGCAGCCCCCATCCCACCACTATGCCTCACACAGCATCCCGAAAGATGGCGCATTTTATTAATAACTTGCTGGGTTTGACTCTCTGGGGGCCTCCTCTGGCTTCCAGGAATGATGCCTACCTTTTTTTTTTGCCAGTTTGGGGAACACTGATTAATGATGCAGAGATGCTCTGACCCAGCAGGCACTTTTTCACTACTAGGGAGCCCTAATGGATGGTGCGGCCTCTCCCCGGCTGGGATGGCCCACAGGACTCTCTGTCCCCACATCACAGTGACCACTACATCCTGAGTACCAGCTGGGGGTGGGAAAGGTACTGCCCACAGATTCAAAAGCCACTAGGAATCCATTATTCAGTCGTTCGTTTCTCAGCTGGGCATCATCATGTTACAGTGGACTTCAGGAAGTTCCCTGAGGCTTCAGATCAATGTTAAGAGGTAAGAGTTTCAGCTCAGTGGACAGCCAATACACTTAGCTACCAATCTAGAGGGGACTCCCAGCTCCTGCAAGCACCCTGTTTCTCACTGAGTCATTCTTTAATGAGTCCCCTACTCATGGCTCCAAGGCTCTGAGTCTAGTGGGCTGACATTTCCAGCTGTCCCCAAACATGCTTTTGAGTGATCTCAGAGCACACACTGGCCCTGGACAACCTAAGATCCTACCCGATGCCCCTTCTCTCATGCTGTACTCTCAGTACTGTTTAGTGAGTTCCCATGGCATACTGTGCATGGATCAGGCTCTGTTGGTATATTAGAGACCAAAGTTGGCAGAAAATACTGTTCTCACAGAAGGGGGAAAGTCAGACAAAAGAACTAGAAAAAATGCACACATAATTCATACCATCCCAGGCTTTGGTGGCTTCTGTGGTAGAAAATCTAAATTCTCCTTGCCCATCCTGCTCTGTCCCCCTGAGTTCTATCCGTTACCCCCAGAGCCAGGCTTCTACCAGTTCGTCCCACTGCGCTTGGGCTCCAGTGTCCTTTAGTCCAGTACTCTGAGTCCTGATTCTGGCCCCCAGCCTGGCAGCTAGACTCTGGGCAAGTTATCCCACACCTCCACTTTTATTTCCTCATCTTAAGATAATATCTCCTCTGTTTAGGACTGTCCTCAGGATTCAGAGAGTTCATGCACTCTTGTTGCTGCATGGACTTGTTAAAATCAGTGTCTGTCTCACTGTGCCAGTCTGTGAAATGTCTAAGTCGAAAGCCACTTGGCTGGCTTAGGTAAGCAACATCATGCAGAACATTTTACACTGAGCTTAGTGCAGAGAGCAAAGGCCTTTTTCCTCATTTATATTTGTTAGCTGTTGCTGCATAACAAACTGTCCCAAAACTCAACAGCTTAAAATAACCCTGTCTATAATTGCAGTGTATCTCAGGGGCTGGTGAAGTGACAGGGGTTATTTTAGAGAGTGCTATATAGATTCTGTGTGGCTTGATTTTTTCAAAGAGTCTTGCTCTCTGATTTTCACAACACAAGTTTATTTAGAGACTCGTATGGGAACAGCAGCTGTGAGGGGACTCGCTTCTGGAGGTACAGAGCTGAAACAGGCAAGATCTGATAAGATATGGACTAGCCAGCATTCTGCCTCCTTTCTGTAATCAGAGAAACGGTCACTTGGGCACATCCCAAGTGATAAGGAACAGAGGAAAGGCTTCTCCAAGTTACATGGCCTGGGGCAAGGAGTGTAAGGTGATCTACCAGGCTTCCCCAGAATCCCCAGGAAATGGGGCCCTTGTTCAAGGAGATCCCTGTATGTCCAGCTACTACCCAGGTTTTTGCTTCAAATCACTCTTTCTGTGCTTAGATTTCCTAGGACATAGTATGGGGTGTTCCTCCCCACAAAACATTGTACAAAGATGGAGGATGAATATAAGAAGAATGGGGCAGAGATGCCCTGGAAAGCACCCCTACTCCCGCCTTCATGCCAACCCCTTTTCTGTCTTATGAGATAAATAAAACTGTCAGCTGGGGCAAGCTGACCAAATAGGATGAATTGCCTCTTGCCATGCATTGTGCTCTCTACAATAAAACCCAAGTGGATTCTAAAACTGGTAAGGCTCTGTGAAGAGCCAGGGGGGCTCCTGGTGGCAAATTTCTCTGAGCAAGGTAATTTAACTGCAGTGCACAGAGAGGAGGAAAATGCAGAGTGGTAATTTGGAAAGCATACATCAGGTGCTTTTGAAAAAAATTGATATTGTTGGTTATTTTTCTTTTTATTAAAACCCAGAGCCTCGGGGACTGTTGTCACATCCTTAGTGAGTTCATTCAAGGAAGAGTGTTGACATTTCTAATTTGCAAATTTAAATATTGTCAAGAATTGGTTTAAATGCTCAGCTTGGCTGGGGATTTTATGACTATAGGTGACAAAGGATGGCTCATCTCTGGGGAGACAGCAGAGGCAGGAAGTTAGAGTGTAGAGAGAGTCAGGGAGATAGGAAAGGCTGACATTTACTGAGTACATCCTGTCTCGGTTCTGAGTGCTTTTCTCATGTATTTTATTTTATCTGACATTAATCCCGCAATTTCCATTTTACAGTTGAAGACAGTGAGAGCCTGGGAGGTTAGAGAGCTTGCCCAGGGTCATTTAGCCATTCCAGAGCAGAGCTGGCATTGGAAGCCAGTGCAGACTTGATGTCGTCACCCATTGCCGCCCAGTCTTGTGCTCTGGGAGAGCATGGGTCTCAAGAGCAGGCGCACTGGGCATCAGGTCCAAGCTCAGACGGCTCCGGTATACTCTGACCTTCCATTTGCTCATGGCTGAACAAAGGGAAACTCTAACAGTGTGCCAAGGCCTGGGCTGGGTACTGCATGTCCAACAGTGAGTAAAGACCAAGTCCCTGCCCTTTAGGGGGTTATAAGCACCACTCCCAAAGTATAGAGCTGTTGGGAAGGCACATAGTGTCCAAAGGACACATGGCCAGGGAAACCAAGAGTCCAGGAAGGCTTCTTCAACAAGCAACTTGAGTGCTCTTCTCTTAGGGTAAAAATTGACTAGGCTGTGGAGTTTCTCCCTTCTCAGTCCCCTGTGGTATTTTTCCCTCTATAGCTCTCTCCCTTTCCTCCTCTTCCTTCTCCTCTTCCTCTCTCGCATACCTTTCCTATAACATTTATTCTCACTCTCTGAAACTCATACCTGGAATCCAGCTGCCATGTTGTGAGAAGTCCCAAAGCACCAGCAGGCCTGTGTAGGTGTTACCAACAGCCCATCATAGCTGGCTACATAATTTGTGTGCTGTAGTAATACAAGAAGCCACAGAATCTCTTGTTCAGACTCATTAGGCATCCTATGACGGTGACAAGCCCGGATCCTTTCTAAGTACAGGGTCTTGCACAGCTGTCCAGGTGTACATCTGTGAAGCCTAGGCCCCAGCTGGAGTCCCTTCATTCACTCTGGCTGTGTATTCTAGGAACCTTTCATGAGACCCTAGGCCTAGCCCCTGCTTGCAATTGCATTAGAGACCATGAATCACAACCACCTGGGACCCCTCTATGGCTGTGTAGGATACATGCTAACAAATAAATAAATACAGTTTATCACATGTCTTTATTGAAGAAATAAAGAAAATATCTATTTACCCTAGAAGGAGAATGACACCAAAGACCAAAGAAAGGATTCCACCCAAATCCATTTTGATGAATCAGTGAGTTTACTAGGGCTGCTTGCAAAAGCATGGGTCATTCAGAGTCAGCAAGTCCCTGGGCAGCTTATGGGTAATTATACTACCAAAAACTACTACCGATTGATACTTTTTATATAAACTCAAAGAGAAGCCTAGTGACATGTGGTTATTAGTATTTAAATGAGCCATGATATGATTTGCATTCATTTCCTTGCTGCATGCATAAGCTTCATTTACGGTCTCTTATAGACAGTAATGTCTAGCTTCTGGGTGTATTGTGTGGATTAAACACCAAATTTGTGAGGCAGCTCAATAAGTGGTAGAGTCTCCCTCGTTTTGTTAGAGCCTTCACCTGGCAAGTTATGGCACCTTGGTGGTCGCATTGCATCCCCAGTCCTCAGTTTCTCCATTCGTAAGAGGAATGTGAGTCTGTGAGCTTCAGTGAAGGCCTGGGGGCCTGATACAGCTGTAAAGATTGCGCCTAGGAGCTTCCCTGCATGTGTTTCCTCAGCTTGGAAAAATTAAACAGACATGCTCTGGGGAGGGGGGGGGCGGTGACTTTTAGCCCTGCTGTTTAGTGGATGGTGTTATTTACAATCTCTCTTTAGTCATGTTCAGCCTGGATGATTTAGGGACCGAGAACACATCCTCTGATGGCCGGTAGCCCCATGGCTTGCTTTGAGCAGGCAATGTTTGTTCTTACTTCAAAGAGGCTCAGGCTGTGGAACCCGCTGACTCAGCCTGAGAAGAGCTAAGCATCATTTGAGAATTGGGAGCCTGTACAAGTGACAGTGTTTCTGGAGTGCCTTTCTACTGTTTACTACTCTCATCAACAACAGACATTTATCAGCTTCCTCAGGTAACCTGGCATCAAGCAGAAGCTCTGGAAACAGTCCCTCTTTTCTTGCAATGGTGGACTAGCTGAGATTTGGAAAGTTCAAGCAACTTGTCCAAGGCCTTTTCCACCCCTGTTGGATGTTACTTATCCAAGGACACCTCAGACTTCAAAGGTAGAAAGGGACAGTGAAGGGGATTGGATGTGCCTACTGTTCTCTGAATGGCGGCGTCACAAAGTCACACTAACAGGGGACCACAGGATGTGGAAGATTTGAGTAGGGGCCTCACAGCTAATTCCTTGATCACCTAGTCAGATCAAAGTCTTAGTGCCTACCTTGTGTGTCCTCTAACCCCTTCTATCGTGGCTCTCTTGATGGGGTAGCTGTGTGAGGTGAGGTGGTGAGATGGTGAGAGACGTCCAGCTAAGGAAGTTCTTAACTGACTTCAACCTCAGTTGAGGTGTACCCCACTTTTCACTGTCCCTGTCTAATGCCCCAGTTTTGCTAATTGATGCTCCTCTAACTCCGAGGATCATCCAAGTCACCTGGAAAACCTGTCAAAACTTACCCCTCAGGTTACAGCCTTAAAGCTCAAGTTCCTGAATGATTGCAAGATATGGTGCCATTTGTAAACCACTGCTTTGGTTCAGTGTTGCCCAAGGTGTGTTCCATAGAACACTGGTTTGGTTCCGGGAGGCTGGGTAGGTGTTATGGAAAAGACTCTCTGAGACAAGTGAGCAGGAGGGAGATGGATGCTAGTGTCCTTGAGGAGTGATTCCCAGTGTGTCTGCTCCTCAGGGAAACTTTGACAACTTTTCTGTTTTTAAGTTTTTATTTTATTTTTTATTAATTACAGTTTGTTAACTTTGTATCCCAGCTGTAGCCTCCTCACCCATCCCCTCCCAATCCCACCCTTCCTCTTCTTCTCCTATGCCCCTCCTCCAGTCCAATGATAGGGGAGGTCCTCCTCCCCTTCCACCTAACCCTAGCCTATCAGGTCTCATCAGGAGTGGCTGCATTGTCTTCCTCTGCTCCCCCCTCAGGTGGAGGTGATCAAAGAGCCGGCCACTGAGTTCATGTCAGAGACAGTTCCTGTTTCTATTACTGGGGAATCCTCTTGGACACTGAGCTGCCATGGGCTACTTCTGTGCAGGGATTCTAGCTTATCTCTATACATGGTCCTTGGTTGGAGTATCTGTCTCAGAAAAGACCCCTGTGCCCAATTTTTTATGTACTGTTGCTCTCCTTGTGGATCTCCTGTCCCCTCCAGGTCTTTCTATCTCCCCCTTCTTTCATAAGATTCCCTACACTCTGCCCAAACTTTGGCTTTGAATCTCAGCATCTCCTTTGATACCTTGCTGAGCAGAGTCTTTCAGAGGCCCTCTGTGATAGGCCCCTATCCTGTTCCCTGTTTTCTCCCTCTTCGATGTCCATACCATTTACTCTTCTGAATGAAGATTGAGCATCTTACCCAGGGTCCTCCTTCTTGATTAGCTTCTTTAGGTGTACAGATTTTAGTATGATTATCCTATATTATATGTTTAATATCCACTTATAAGTGAGTATATATCATGTGTATCTTTCTGCTTCTGAGATACCTCACTCAGGATGATCTTTTCTAGTTCCCATCATTTGCCTGCAAATTTCATGATTTCCTCCTTTTTAATTGCTGAGTAGTATTCCATTGTGTAAATGTACCACAATTCTGAATCTATTCCTCAACTGGGACAACTTTTCAACTAAGGAAAACTCCTGTGTCCTTCTCAGGAGCAGGGTTCAGACATAATTAGTCTGCAAAGATTCCAAAGAGATGCCACAGGTGGCTGGTTGCCAGTCACTTGGTTAGACTGGCCTTTTCAGTTACACAACTTCTCAGGCCTTCAGTGCTCAGTGTATATTATAAACCTCTAAAAATAAAAATAAAGAGATAATTTTCTTAACTTGGGCTCCAGAGATGCAGGAGAGAGAAGACAGCATGGGTAGGGAAGGGTAGGCATGCCAGCTTTGGACAGAGTATGTCTTGGTGAGAGGAGATGTGGATAAGCAAGGTGAAAGTTGGAAGTAGACAGAATTTTGGACTCGAATGAGCATGAACAGTTTGTTGTTGTTAGATTGGTTTGTGAATTTGAGATAATTTTGTACTTGGTAAGAGTTCTGATACTTTTTAGGCTAAGTAGCCTTCTGCAGTGAAATCAATGTCACTCTGTGTGAGGGACACATGAATTGAGGATGCAGTGCTTGTCCTGCTTAAAGCATTCTGGAGATTCCCTCCCATTCCTCACTTTCACTCAAAGCCTGATGAGAGACACCTAAACTTTTCACAAGTACTCCCACCCTAGCTTTTTTGCTTACTCCGTCATCAGGTGCACATTCACTTGGAAATGAAGACATTCTATTAGCAGGAGCAAAGTAGGGCTACATTTAGTTTCCTTCTTGTATTTTAAGATTCAAAAGGAGATATCATGTTAGACTTTGCACTGGTGTGATAAATGCCTTCCATAAATAACCTGAGTCTACTGGGGAGCAGGATTTTGGCTCACAGTTGCAGTGTTCAATCCATACTATTTGACTTTGTTGCTTCTGGCCCCGTAGTGAGGCAGAGCATCATGGCAGCAGGAATATGTGACAGAGGCTGCTCACATCATGACAGATGGGAAGCAGAAAGAAAGAGAATGTAGGAAGAGGACAGAACAAGACATGACCTAACAATCTACACCCAGTAGCCTACTTCCACCATACAGATCCTACCTCCTACTTTTCATCTTTATTCGGTAATACCACCATATTATACATTTCCCAAGGAATATGCTATTTATTAGGTCTCATTCCTCAGGACCCATTTGCTTTCCAAGAGCCCACATGCTGGCAAACTAAGCCTCACACATGAGCCTATGGGGGACCTGTCACATGCATAGCAAATGCAGCTGATGGTGTTCCTGTAGCCCACTTAATCTTCACATGCACCCAGGCTTAAAGCCACTCTAGGACCTGAGCCCCGTCTCTGTGCAGCATTGTCATTCCTTACATTATATACACACATGCCACTCTAGTCATACGGCTCCTCTCTGAGTCATCAAGTGTGGCTCAGCCCTGCTGTCTTCACCGTTTCCTTAATTTGTCTGCGGTTTGAAACGAATGGCTTCTTGTCACTCAGGTCTTATTTTCAATGTGGCCTCCTCAGGGAGGCCTTCCACCTCACTCTAATGAAAGCCATACTTGATTGCTATCTGTTTTGGTCCTTTTGAGTTCTCTGAGTATCCATTCCCACTGTCATACTGTTCTTGCTTGTTTGTCTATGGTCTTCCTCCTCCAGCAGGGAGGAATGGTATTGTCACATCAGAAAGTCTCTGTGGCTGTGTCGAATGATTGCGCAGGCCAAGATTTCAGCTGGAACTTGAGCCAAGAACACTCATCTAGGCTGAACTGTCAGTCAACAATGATGCAGAGCTTTTAACCCTCTTCTTTTGGGGCCCAGGTCGAGGTTCTTTGCACCGTACCAAGGTGCCACTCATCCTTGAGAAGCTGATGACAATTCTTTGAGCCCAGACTCTAGCAGTTTAGATCTGAGGTCTGTTGTGGTGTCTGCTCACGATGAAATGTGAGAGAAAGGAGACTGGCATTTTCTGCTCTGTTTCACAGCCAGCCAATAATGGGAAGTTGGATAAATTCCAGACTCTAAAAGAATTCAGGCAGGCCCAGCTGAAAATTGGAAAAGTCTCCGGTCAGAAATTCACAGTAGGTGGATGCAGCCTACAGAAGCCTTGCCTGGGTAGCATAGTAAAGCCCAGAGTATGAAGACACATGAGAGGGCCACAGTGCCTGTGCAGGGAGAAGTCCTTCCACTTCCTAGCTATTGTTGATATGGTATCAGAATGTGATATAAAGACTTGATTCCTAGGGCTGAAAATGTTCCATTCATAGAGAACTTGCCTAGTAAGCATGAATCCCTGGGTTCTATCCCAGCATCCCATAAACTGGACATAGTGGTACATGTCTGTAATCCTACCATTCCAGAGCTGGTGGGAGGAAGATCAGAAGTTCAAGGTCATCCTTGGCTACATACCCTGCTTGAGGCAAGCCTGGACTACATACATAAATGAATACCCAACATAGAGAGGTACCAACATCTACTTCCTTCCTTCTTTCTGAGCACCTGTCAGGAGCCAGACTCAAATTGTTTCTGTTAGCAGGTTCTGGACATCCTGCTGTCTGGGCCCTTGCCTTGCTTTTCTAGGCAGAAGTAAGGAGACATCAGAAAAGAGGAGGCATGCAACCCTTTGAAGATCAGTAGTTCAATCTGTGGTTGCTTCATTAGGAGTTTAGTTGTGAAACCCATTCTCTCATCATGTTGCTTCCGTCCCTTTTTAGAAGCTGCTTTCCTGCAGGTGATCTGGATACAGCTGCTTGCCTGGCCCAGGCAGGTGTTTATTCCCCTCTTGTTCTCATCCATGGCTTCTTTAAGCAAGGCCTGCTGTCCCCTGCTGACCTTTGTGCTGAGCTCAGAATTCCTAGTGGTGAAGCAACATGGAGCTTTGAGAGTGCCCATGTTTACACGTGAAGGCAAAGAAATTAGCAATTGATTTTTTCCGCTGCCAGTGTCTCCCTCTTCCCCATCCTGTCACCAAAACAACATTGCTTTAATTGTGCTGTGAAAAGGTTTCCTCATGCATGTGTGCATCCATTCACCCAAGTGTGAGTCCACAACACAGAGAACAGCCTCTGAGTCAACCAGAACCACCTTTACCACCAACTGACCTTGAAACCTGTCTTCATGTCCCAGGCCTACTATAACAAAATATTACTAATTGGACAGGTTTTTTAAAACAAAATTGATATGGAAAGATCAGTGTTTCTCTGGGAATCAGCACTCCTTCTGAAGGCTCTGCCCTGTGGTGGGAGTGCCCAGCAGTGGTCAGAACCCACTTTCCTCATAGATCTGTCCCATGGCCCCATCTGTAGAGAAAAGCCATAGAGACAGCCCTGGAAGTTCTTCAGCCCTTCTCAAGACACCTTTCCCAGGATGGTGAGGGCAAAGAAAATGGTTACCTGCCTGATGGAAATCATCGCAGGCCCATATCCTTTCGATATGATCTTTCTCAGGAGTGGAATTGACAGATATACTTCCTGTGCCCTTAACAGAAGGGGTGTGTAGACAACAGAGCTGTAGCAGCTGAGGGCAGTGGCCTGTGGTAGCCTAGACACTAGGCAGCAAGAAGAGAGCTGGCCTGATGGAACGCTGGCAGAAGCACCTGTCCCCAATCTAAAATTCCCTCCTGTGACTCTGGGCAGCACTCACCACTTCCCTAAGGCTTGGATATGCAGATAGAGATTGATGGCGTTGATGTAAAACAGCCAGCTGTTTTCCAACCTTTTAAAGAAAAGTAGAGCTGCTCTAAAAGATCCTTCCCAGAATCCCCTTTGATGGGACTCAGATGCCTGTGAGAGTAGAGCAGCTTCCCTTGGAGTGTGGTCCCAGCCTCCGTGCTTGCCCAGGTAACAGATGGCCTGATAATTTGATGCAATTAAAAGGAGCAGGTTGCTGGAATTTAATTAAGAAACAAAAACACTTTGAGGACACTTGCTTTCAGACAGGGAACTGAGGGCTGGCAAGCAGTCTCACAAAGGTGCACAGTCCTAGCAGGACATAGGTGAGCCAGGGATGCAAGGCAGGATCTGTGTGGCTGTGAGCTGTGACCCCTGAGGGTAGGCAACTGTGTTCTCAGATCTTCTCTCTTGCATCCTACCCCTACAGGCTCTCACCTGCTCTTCCCTATGCAAAAATTCACCCAGACCGGTGAGACACTGAGAATAAAATCTAATAAATGAAATATTTGTATTTGTTAATAAAATCTAAAAATAAAATCTTTGTCATAGGCTGTAGAGTCTCCCTGTGATCTGGCCCTCCCAACCTTTGCAGATCTCTCTAGAACCAGACTTCTTTTGAACAAGCACTTCTGCTTCTCCAATACATAAACTGTCTCGGGACCTTGGTATCTGCTGTTTTGGCCACTTGGATTGTTCCTTCCTGATAATCTTATGATGGTCCCATTCTCTTCATCCAACCCAAGATGAATGACTACTTCTGAAGAGCTCTACCTACTGCCACTTTCTGACCTTTCGCCCACAGTGCCAAATGGATCTGTGACATCATAACACCATGAAGCCTCACCACATGGGGTGGTGGTTAGGGTTGAGTGTGTAAAGAGGTGAAGAATATACCTGTCAGGTGTAGCACACATGAGCAGTGTTCCATGAATATCGTTCACTGTCAACTTCATTCTGACAGTTTGAGCCAAGATTTGCTAGCCCACACTTGAGGCTCCAGAGAAAGCTTTCTTGCATACTTCCTATGAGGACAGGTTAGAGCTGCTGGGGGGAGGGGGTGTTGTTCCTGGCAGAGGGGCAACATGAGCAAATGAAAGGGCCCAGTATTGTGAGCTGGGAAAAGCAGGCAGGGTGGTATTAATAAATTGTAATATTTAGAAGTATAGGTGGGAAATAGGGAGCCACAAAGACCCCAGGGCTCAAGTAGGAGGTAGTGATGGGGAGCATTTTCAGCAAGGAAGGCATGATCAGATCCTCACGTTGGGAAAACTGCACTATGCAATTTCCCCTACATGACAAAGAGGAATAAACCCGAAGTGAACAGTTACGCCACTGTAACTGCTCTTGAGGGGACCCTAGTTTGCAGATGTGGTATGTCTTAGGTGATGGCTTTCTACATCATCCTCCCATAATTTCCGCACTCTTGGTGCCTCTGCCAATGAGCAAGTCTCCCAGAGGGATCACACTATATGAGAAAAGACCCTGACTTCCTCTCTGAAGTCTAACTACAGCCTTGTCATTGTCTGTCTTGCTTGGCCAGGAGATATAAAACCTCTCTAGATATTAGTTTCAAGGATGCTAAGGTCACTGCCTACCCTGCAACTGCCTCTTTCCTGCTCTCCTTGTAAGCCGCTCTAAGGGATCTACCTTGACCTATGCCGTCCAGTTTCCCATCTTTGTTCTGAATGTGTCTCTTTTCTTCTTGTGGATTCTGAGCTGTTGTGAAAGAGAATCTGATTCTAGAATCCTAGTCCTTGGGTGAAGTTTACTGAGACTGTCATTTGCGGCTTACTCTGAGCTTATTTCCATCACCACCCACATCTCCCAATATGATGAGTGTGGCAAGACAGGTTTTGCCTCCCGGGTGTGGGATAAGAAGCCACAGGGTCCTATAGAGAGGCGTTCTAATTAGCCTCATCCACGGATCAATTTTTCCTTTCAGTTTTAACTTCTTACCTCAATGTTTTTTGAGTAATTTGCTGTGTAAACTGCATGGAGTAAAAGACAAGAAGAGGTCTGTGGCTGACTGAGGAGTGGGAAGGGGCTTCCCTTTCAACACTCAAAGCACAAAGGCCTCTCTGCTGGGACAGCAGGCCTGGAGAGCACGTGCTGCACCAGCTGATCAACGTTGGAAGGGAGGAAGGCTCCCTGGAGCCTCTTCAATGAAGAGAAAGGGAATCCACTTCAGCTTTCTTAGGATTTAAAGCAAAGATAAAAAGCCCACAGAGCTCTTCTGCTGGGGGAAAATGCCTGGAGGTTGGGGACACCATGAGTTTGTAGTCCTAGCACCACGAGTTTGTAGCCCCTGTTGGATAGAAGCAGGATACTGTTTTTGTAGGCTGCACTCTTAACATATGAAACTGAGGCCCAATTAACTCAATTGAAGCAAGGACATAAGTCAGAGAGGCCCCCTCCCCCATTGTCTGTCTTAGACTAAGAAGATCTACTCAGTAGAGAATGTGGATCTCAACTAGACTTTGTATGATAGAGGTGGAAAAAGCAGAGGGCCCAGAGAGGCTGCTGTGTCCAAAGCCACTCATTCATACTTAGCACCCTCTCAAGCTCTTGAAAAATAATATTTATAGAACCCTTATGGCATGCAAAATGCTGTTCTAGGCTAGAGTAGTGAGCAAGAGATAATGTTCTACGTGGAACAGTCAAGAAAGGGCCTGGAGGAAAAATTCAAGCAGAGAGATCTAGAGAAATGTGTGGGAAAGGCTCCAGGCTGAAGAAAAATAAGAACAAAGGGCTTAAAGTCAGAATGTCTGTGCTGTCAGGACAGGTCCAGCAATAAGGCCAGCATGGCCAAGCCCCAGTGAGCTAGGACAAAGGTGATAGGTGCAGGCCTGGTCAGCATGGTCACACAGCAGAGATGAGGCCTCACTCGCTGCCAAAGTCCTCTGGATCTTATGTAAAGTGGGGCTGAAACTATTGAATGGGCAACAGAGTAGCATGGTCTGAATGAAGCTTTAGAAAGATCTCTAACAGGCCAGGCCAATGGCTCAGCAGGTACAAACACTTGCTGGCAGTGCAAACCTAACAACCTAAATTCAAGCTCAGGAACAGGTACAAAGACATATAGTGGGGTATAGCTGTAATCCCAGTTCTCCATAGCAAGCAGAGACAGGAGAATCATCGGGTAACTGGTAGAGCAGGTACTATAGGAGATTGTGTTAGGATTTTCTGTTTATGAAAGCAAAAACTCAACTCAAATTGACTCCCATAGCCATGGGTTTCCAGTAAAAGCAGTCCCAGGCTCATACCGAAGTTTAGTGTCTTTCCCCATGGGTAACCCCCTACAGCTCCAGACTTCCATGAATGACAATTACTACAAGACCAGAGTATTTTGTTTTTGGTAGTTTAATCAACAAAGCTGATGACCCACCCACCAAAATCACTTGCCCAGCTGTTAACTGCCCATTTCCGACCCAATCACTCTGGCCAAGGACATGGAAGATGGGGATTGATCAAGTCTTGCCCTGTGATTGACAACTAGAACTAGAAGTGGTGGCTGAGAAGATTCTTCCCCACCCCAAACTGTGTGGTGCTAGAAGTGAGGGAAAATGGATACTGTGCAGGCAAAAATAACCGATTTCTACTACCAAGGCATAATGAGAATATTCTTACAATGAATGAGGATCCTGCCTGCTCATTTTTCTGTGTCACTGGTGTGCTTTCCTGGAGACATTTTAAAAAGGCCTCATAGCAATGAGAACTATGGCTTGCCTGACAGCACTTCTCAAAGCTTCCACACACATTACCCAGGTGCAAAACATGATACTGCCATGCCCAGGAAAAGAACTTGAACCTGAAAAGCTGAGGGTCACATGTTCTTTGGCTATCTGACAAGCCCAGAGAAAGCAGAAAGAAAGACAAAAGCCCTCCCATTCAGCCATTGTATGAGGAGAATAAAGATTCATAATAGCTCTGAGGAAGGCTGTGGTTGGGGAGTGACCAGAGAGGAACTGGCCATGACAACAGCAGGGACATTGTATAAAGTGAAGATTTGGAGCTGGTGATGCCTAATGACTATGGACATCAGGTTTTGTGTTAGAGAGAGAGCTGCCTCTCTGTGAATTATTTAGACAAACATTCAGGGACAATGTGATGCATTTCAAGGCCGTTCTTTTGCAGCTCTGTCAGCGTGGCCTTGAGAATGCAACCTGGGCTCGTTGGCAGAGCATTCTAAGAAGATGACTAGCCAGCTTCATTAAAATAACAGCTCTGGCTTGCCTCTTGGCCTCTAAATGACATCTCTCACACCTCCCAGAGTTGTTTGCTTTGGAGATTTCATTCTTGCCTGGGTTTTGTTGGCCTCTGGGGCAGATTTATTCTTACCGATTAAGAAGGTTCCCAAAGCCTCAAATTTATCCATGAAATTGTTAACTTGCGTCTTTCTCCCCACAATGGTACTGTTAGCCTGCTCATGTGATCCAGGAGGAAGCAGCTAATGCTGTTACCTTGAAATGCCAGAGGGGGCTCTGAAATGGTGTAAAGATAGATACATAGTCAGCCTCTATGTCCCTGGGGACATCTCCCTGGTTACCGTATCTGGCTGCTTCATCCTCCTGACTCTGGGGTCGAGTCAGGCTCAGCTGCATCCTCGGTGGGTCTTTGAGAATTTGAAGTGTTTACTTGGAGAACAGTATCCTCTTGCTTCCCTTCTTTTCTGTCCCCCTCCCACTGCCCTTGCGTAAAGCTGTGGCAGGAATTGCTGCTATGCTGTGGGCCACACTCCTTTTTCTTGTGGAAAGGACCAAATGGATTTAGAGATGGGAGCAGTATCTCAAAAGGCAGCCAGTTCCTGGAGAGTTCTGGGGCTTAGTGTCAACAGGGGGTGAGGCTGGTAACAGTACCACCACTAGCAAGTTCACATTTGACACCAGGCTTAACCCCTGAGTCTCCATCGTGTGGCGTTAGAATGGAAACCCAGCACACGTCAAGAGGCATATGTACTGGCAATACATGTCAGTAACTGAACAAGGGTCATAAATCTTTCTAGATCCACTGGAAAGACTTTCACAACCCCAAAGCTTAACTCCCACATGTCAGCGTTGTGCCGGAATCTCGATACCCCAAAAGACCACCACCAGGAGCAGAGTCCGTTCCAAAACATGTGAGGATCTTTTTATTACAAATAATTACAAGCTGCAGCTTGGGTTCACACCCCCCACTGCCAAAGCAGTGAGAGCTGAGAGCCCCGTGCTCAGGTTAGTTGGGTGATTTAAAGATTCCGGTCCTTCCCAGCATGACCAAAGCAAGAGGGATTCCTGCCTGGCAAGCATCTATTGCTTGAAATGTTGCATTATGAATTGATTGGCTATAGGAAGGTCCCCAAACCATTAATGATCTAGTGTCCCTCCCTAGGGGGGTATGGGCCAGTTTCCTAGCAACTGTATCTCTAGTGAGTGGGGAAAGAATGCAGTAAGGCGAGTTCCTCCCCTCACGGCATTACTGGACCTCTCTACCCAGCTAGTTCAGGCCTTAAACATTAAAATGATAGCCACCGAGTTTTAATCTTTTGGTCTCTCATCAGAATACCTCTCCTCACATCACTGCTACCTACGCCTCCAGATTCTCCCAAGATTCAGTGGAGACTCTTACTCCTTCAGTTCCAAGGTGGGCAAGCCATACCTGTCAGGGTTGCCTGCCTAATGCTGCTGAGGTCAGTTCCCCTTATGTGTTACCTTAGCGTCTGCCTCTTCTGGGACAAGCCCCTTTAGGCTTCCCTGCTTCAGTCCAGACTGCGGGCAGACATCATTTCTGAAATGAATAGTTACCTCATGCCCTCTATTGCCTTCCATGACTCCTGCTTATCTTGGCAAAGCCCCAACCCCCAAACCCTGCCTGCCTTCCGAGGTTTGTCTGTGGACACTCCGTTCATGCTTTGTGGTAATCCAGCTTCATTTCAAGCCTGTCAGCCTTTCCTCCTTCACGATCATAGGTCCTTGTCTCCCTGCCGACATGTGCCTATTTATTGTTCAAGATCTGTTAAAAAAAAATCCCCTCCTCTATTATCAAAAGGAAGATGCTCCAACACCTGCCTTATGTTAAGTGAAAGCAGCAGGTGCTAAAGGTCACACATCATATAGTCCCACACAACATATAGGTCCACGGTCATGGGAGGCCGCGTGGGAGTTGGGGCAAGCAATGGGAGCAACTGCCGACTAAACACATACTTCCTTTTAGGGTGATGAGAATGTTTTGGAACTAGATAGGAGTGGTGGTTGAATAAAACCATGCAAGGCTTAAATGCCACCGCAGTGTTCACTTAGTAAAGGTTAATGTTATGCTTCAAGTTCATTACTGTGAGAGACACTCCAATTGCCTCTTCTGTCGAAGCTTTCCTGCACACACAGGTGGGACAAACCTCTCCTGCTGTGGTGGTCTATTCCCATCACCTGCCATCCAAAGTCCCAGCATAGCACCTCAGATCCCACTTGACTCTCTCATTGTGTGTGTGTGTGTGTGTGTGTGTGTGACAGAGAGAGAGAGAGAGAGAGAGAGAGAGAGAGAGAGAGAGTCTGCCTGCCTGCCTGTCTATGTGCTTGTGTCCAGTAACCTATTCCTCCTGGATCCCCATCTTGTTTAGCCCTTCTTAGTCCTCAGGAGCTGGAGAGAGAGAAGCCCTCCCCACAGTTGAGTCAGTCCATCACAGCCTTACAGGTTCCCCCAGAGAGCTGAGCACTTCCTGCAGCAGAAAGTATTTGCATTCCAGTGCAGCTTCACCGCCTCCCTCCCCCATAGCTCTGGCCTACTTGCATAAATGCTGGCATCTCTCTTTTGGCTCATCTCATGGGTGTTTCCTTTTTATTTACTATTCTCTCATTCTGTACCATCAGCACTTCACAGCAGGGCTTTGTCCCCCTTTCCTCTTCTTGAAGCAGTTTAGAATGATTAAAGACAAGTTGTGGCCTGCTGGCCTCATTGTGTCTAGGACCCGGGAAGGGGGGGGAAGAGGCAGGGTACACCTAATCCTGGAGTAGGGAGTCCTGAGCCTACTGCAAGCTGGCATGGAGCTTTTGAGCATACAATCTGGAAATCCACTCTACCTGGGGACTACACCAGCGAAGTGCCTTCAGGGGATCCCTACCAGCTATGGCACTGGCAGCGTCCCCCTCCTAAGCTGGAACTGAGCTTCTTCTTTCTTTGAGCCACCCCCACCCCCCAAATCCAGATGCTGTCCCCTGCAGTTCCCCACCTGGGTCTCCTGCATATGCTGACGAGACTGGGTTTGCTGATTGACTGGCTCGCTGCTGTCACATTGTTCTTGTTCTGATCAGCCTGTGAAGAAGCAGGCATTATTGGGGGGTGGGAGGTCAGGCCAGCCCTGGCACCAGAGGGCCTGGAATTCATCCTTGCTTTCTCCTATCTGCCAGCATGGTCCAAGCCAGAAACACTGCTCTTCACTCTTCTCTTCCTCTTCCTATGGAATCTTTGCCAAGTCCTGGGGGTTCTGTGCCCTTAATTCCTCTCAATGATCTTTTCCCCCATGCCCATTGCTGCAGCCTCACTCACATGTCACAGTTACTGTTAAACTGACAGTAACCCCTCACCCTCTTACTTTTTCCCCCATTTCATCTATTTCTCTCACTGTACTCTGAGCTAACCATGTATTTTCTTTTCCTTGTTGCTTCTATGGCAAATGACCACAAAAGTGGCTTAAAGCAACACAAATGTATTCTCTTTCTGTCAGGGAAATGGGAAGTCCCATAAAATCCACTTATGATTCAGAAGACAGCAGGGTTGGTTCCTTTTAGACTGTCCTGGAAAAATAAATTCCTTATGTCTCTTCATGTCTGTAGGCTGCCAGCCAACACAGCTAAATATGCCTGATGGTCAGCTTTTGGGAGAATACAATGTAAAATAACAAATACTGTAAAGAGGTAAAAATCCAATTAACATAGCAAAACTCAACACTGTTGAATCTATAGTAGGTGACAGACCCCTTTTCCTTGTTTAATACTTATGGTATATGAGACAGGCACTGTTAGTATTCTTCCTTGATAGATGAGAAAATGGAGGTCAAAACAAGGGACAGGGGTGGTTGAAAGACACAAAGCTTCACCAAGGTGCCACCAGAACACACATCTAATGTGGAGTGGGAAGGGACCATCTCTAAATTAGGAGGAGTTCCTATATGAGCATAGGGTAGGAGTAAGCTGGGCTTCCCTTTCTTGCTTACAACACAGAAAGCACTGAATTTTTCAGTACCAGCTGGCAGGCACCATGTTCCTTGTCTGATCTACTTTCTTCCCCAGACTGGAGAAAGCACACGAGAGGGCCTTGGACTGGCTGCCAGGCTGACCTTGTTTATCGTTTCTTCCTCCAAACTTGGGGGTGGGGAGAAGGCAACTGTTCTACCACCAATCCAGACAACTGCTCACACTTCCAACCTACGCCAGTGTTTTCAAATTCCGTGTTCAAGCCTAGTCTGCCTTCCTCATAGGGATGTAGGAGGTGGATTGTGCAACATGTTATATGTCTTATACTGTGAGCTGGGCTCTCACAAGCTCTCAAGGTCAGCTCCACGGAGACGGCTTTTTTATTTCTACTATTCCCTCTGCCTCTGGGTGGATGAAGTTTTATGGACAGTTCAGCCAAAGGATTGTTTTGTTTGTTTGTTTGTTTGTGTGTGTGTGTGTGTTTACCAGAGTTCAACACACAAGGCAATCTGTAGATCTGGTTGTATTTTACAGATGCACATGATGCAAGTCACCCATAATGTAGAGAAGCTGTTAAGCTGTCAGCAGCCATGGACAGGCTTTGTTATCTGGCATTGGCTGACTATGGCAGGACTGACCTTAGACACAAACCCAGCAATACATAAAGTATATTCTGCAACTTCCTATTATGTCAACTGGCATTTTTTGTTTTGTTTTGAGACAAGATCTCATGAAAGCTCAGCTGATCTTGAAATCTCTATGAGGATGACCTTGAACTTATGATCCTCCCGCTCCTATCTCCTGAGTGCTGAAGTTCTAGGCTTTTGCCACAACTTAGCTACATCTCCAGCCCCCATCAACTTATTTTTTAAATATTATAGTTTTTTTCTAATGACTTACCAATACTTATGAAGAAAAGGGAACCACTGAACACAAAGATAAACACTTTGTACATTTGCATTTGATTTCTAGTTAGTATTCTATGCTTATAACTATAGTTTACAAAATTATATTATAGTTTGCGTGCTGTGTTATTCCTTTTTTATTTGGTAGTATATCATGGGCATTTTCTAAATATTGCACAACTAAAATTTAATGTTCAAGTATTGTTTTACATGCCTGCTTATTCTGAAGAAATCCTAATTAATTTAGGAAACCCCCTTTTATTGGACATTTAGATTGTTTTACTATTGCTCTTTTATAACCTTGAATATCATTCAATGGATCCCTTGCTCGTGTAACTCATACTATTTTCTGAAGATAGATTTGTCAGTGTGCAATTACTAGACTGAAAGGGATAGAAAGGGCTTTTGATATTTGTTGTTTTGATATTACATTTGCAAGTCCTGTACAATTTATGTTCTAATAATCAGTATTTCACAGTAAACACATTTCATCTTCTCAGGACAGCTTCAGTACCCTTTCCAGTGTTTGTATTCAGTCCTCAAATCCACCCACGCATCTGTCCATCATTTTTTCAACTTCCAGAATTATGGTTTTAAATGATGATGGGCCATTTTCCTTTCCTTGAGTGTGACTTGAATGGGACATTATTAAGGTTTCATTGTTAAGTAAGATGTTGATCACTGGATGTTTCTTGTTTCATTAAGAACATGTATTGTGCTTTTAAACTTTCCAATATTAAGTCAGATTTTTAAAAGTCTTTTAAAAAAGAAAAATAACTGGTTGACTTGTCCAGCCTTGATATAAGGGTTTATGCCTAGTCTTATTGCATCTTGTTATGCTGGGTTCATTTAATATCGCTGGAAGGCCTGCTCTTTTCTGTTTCTGAAGGGAAACAGGAGGAGTGGATTTGGGGGAGAAGGGAGGTTGAGAATGGGGTGAACTGGGAAAAGCAGAGGTAGAGGAGGCTGGGGTTGGGATGTATTATAGGAAAGAAGAATAAATTTTAAATAAATAAATAAATAAATAAATAAATAAATAAATAAGAAAAGTAAATACTGGCTGCCACCTACAGAGATAATCATTTATCTCCAATATCCTGTGATTGAGGCACATTCTTTTAATCTTCTAATTTGATCTATACTTTATTATGATAACCAATTCTTCCTTATTATTGTAATTTTTGTTTTATGTTGTGATTTTGAGATAGAATCTTGCTTTCCTGGAATTTCAGGTGAATGTCACCATACGTGGTTTAAATCTAACTTTCACTGTTTTGTTTTGTTTTTGTGGTACTGAGGATTGAACCCAGGGCTTCACATAGCTGAGCCAGGAACTCACCACGAAGCTGCATTCCCTGCTGTCAGTTTTTTCAGAGAAACCACTGAGTAGGCTAATATTATGTCCCTCCCAGTATCTTTAGTGAATGAACTGGGGTCTATGTGACCTGCATGAGTAGAAGTAGAAGCCTATCAAACCCAGATGGACTTTGATTCTATGCTGAACACCATGACTCATTCCATTGGCTTTTTCTTCTTGTAGCAAAGCACACAGGAATTATCCCCTTCCTGAAGCAGAATTGGCTTAGTCACCTCTGCACTCCACAGAGCTCTAACACATAGCAGGGACTTGAAAAAGTCAATCCAAAATACTGCACAGTACAGCACAGGGTGACATTTTTCTTCATGAAAGCCTTACATGTCTAAGTCTGGTCTATATAGCCAGACATACCTAGGCTATGTAGCCTCCCTCCATTTGTCCATCATCCTAGTTTGGCCAGATGATGATCAAGTTGCAAGCCCTAGAGGGATAAAGTCACTCTGAAGCTTGAGGCTAATGAGGATGGAAGACACCACAAACACACCCTCAAAAGGTCACCATGCATTGCATTCACAAAGAGGCAAGCCTGCTAACTCCATGGAAGTAATTAGCCTCCCTCCTTGATTCCTTGACCTTGGAAAGGATTTCCTGTAGTCTTTGCTGAGTACCATGTCTTTTTTAAAAGACTTCTGGTCTGTGAATGGCAGACAAAACAGACTTCAGTTGACCGTGTGTGTGTGTGTGTGTGTGTGTTTGTGTGTTTGTGTGTACTATGTGAGCTTCTGTGCGTGTGTACTGTGTGTGTGTCTTTGTATGTGCGTAGTGTATATGTGTCTGTGTGTGTACTCTGTGTGTGTGTATTGTATGTGTATTTGTGTGTGGACTAGACGGTGACATTGCTTCTCTTCTATCAATCTCTCCCTTTCTTTGTGAATCAGGGGCTGTCATTGAGTATGGAGCTCACCAGGTCAGCTACACTGGCCGGATATGGAGCTGTGAGAGACCTCTGTCTCTGCCTCCTCAACCAGACCTGAGCCAACAGAAGCACACTGGCTTTGTGCCTAGCTTTTAGGTGGGTGCTGGGAACCCAAAATTGGGTTCTCTTGCATGTGCAGCAAGCATTTTATCAACTGGGCAGTTTCCTAGGCCACCAGCAGCTGTGTATGGTAATTCCAGTATTTAGTTTTGTGGCTGGGACAGAACAGGTACCCAAAAGAGAAAGTAAACAATAATGAGTTGGAGTTATTTCAATTCAGGTAGTAATCCATCGATGGTTGTACTGTAAATAGCATCCTGTAAATCCCTGCATCAGAATCCCTTAAGGAAGGTGCTTAAATGCAAATTCCTGGATGCCATCTAGATTTTCATATCAGAATCTGTAGAGGGGAGGCCCAGTTACATGCATGTACAGCAGGGTCCTCTAGAGGTTCTTGTGCATACTTCCATTGAGACTCATGTTTTGGGTGGTCAGTCTTAATTATGTTAGAAAAAAAATATGTTAGGAAAATCTTCCTCATTCACAGTCTATTTATTGACTGACATATCGTCTTAGGCAATGTTCTGTTGCTGTGAAGAGATACCATGACCACAGGAAAACATTTAATTGGGGCTGGCTTACAGTTTCAGAGGTTTAGTCTGTTTTCATCATGGCAGGAAGCATGGCAACATGCACGCAGATAGGGTATTAGAGAGGTAGCCGAGAGTTCTACATCTGGATAAACAGGCAGTAGGAAGAGTAAGAATCACTGGGCTTAGCTTGAGCATTTGAAACCCCGAAGCCCACCCCCAGTGACATAATTCCTCCAATGATGCCACACCTACTCCAACAAGATCACACCTCCTAATCCCTGACACTCCCTAATGACCAAGCATTCAAATCTATGAGCCAATGGGAGCCATTCATATTCAAACCACCACACAGACCTCTTTGTCTGCCTCTTCTTTATGGTAGAGCAGGGCTAACCCACTCAAAGCAAGAAAAGCATGGAGGGAAGTAGATATCTAAGGTATCTACTAAGGAAATAGGTATCTCTAATGGATTTATCAAAACCAAACAATGGGATATTATTAAAATTTTTAATTCCTCAAATAGTTTTCGGGGAAATTGTCTCTCATATAGGTGGCCCAGCAAGGCTTTGGAGCTCATAACAGAGAAGATGGCCCTGGAAACAGAACAGCTGTGAAAAGTGTGGCCTGTGGAGTGGAAGTTGGCATGCTGAGTGCTTGCTCTGTGCTGAGTGTGCTTTACTATGTGTGTCATCTCTTCTGAATCCCTACAACAGTCTTAGACAGGTGAGGTCTTTGTCCTAGGATGAATTTCTCTCCAGAAACAGATCCTAAGCAAAAGTGTAAGCCCTGGGAATATAGAAGTGAGATGACAGCAAAGTAAATGTGTCTGAAAAGGTACAGGGACCAACAGGAGTGTGGCAGCAAGCTGGTATCTCAGCCAACAGACCCTGGGTAAAACAGAAATGTAGGGTTTCAGAGTTTAGAAACTGAAGAGCAGAGAGATATCATGGTTGGGTTCTGATGAGGGCCTCCGTCTGTTTTGCAGACTGCTAACTTCCTCATCTCTCCTCTCAAGGAATAAAGAGGATAACAAGCTGTTTTTAAGGGTGTTGGGCCCATTCATGAGGTCCCTGTACCAGCCTTATTTTCTTCTAAATTATCTTAAACTAGTTCCTGGACCTTGTCTCCAAATTTCATCACACTAGGGATTAGTATTTCAACATGTGGAGTTGGAGGAGGGGACATTGACAGTCATGTTGTAGAGATTAGTTGTTGCCATGGAAGACTGGAGCTTATTTCCACTGAGGAAATAGCAGATAGTGAATAACATCTCTCTCTTTCTGCCTGCCTGTCTGCCTCTCTCTCTGCCTGTTTGTGTGTGTCTCTCTCCCTGCGAGTGTGTGTGTATGTATGTGTGTGTGAGAAAGAGAGAGAGAGAGAGAGAGAACATTAAAGAGGAGAAAGAGAAAGAACAAGATGACCTAATAAGAATTTGGAGGCAGAATTCATCCCACCCAGAAATTAGCTTCAGAAGTGACAAGGTGGCCTTTTGAGTATACCAGCATTGTATGTATGTGGTCACCTGTCCTTCATCCTTATTATCCTGGTCCTAATTTTAGAGTGCTGTGTGTTGGTCTAAATGTTCTTGTTTGGGCAAATCCACTGAACCACATTACAAAAACAACCTCAAACCATCCTCACAGATCTTGATCCAAGAGACGTGTATCTGCACTCCCTTCTGGTACTACTCCATGTGCATGTGGTTTCATGGAAATATAGTCGGTGCATACCAGTCATTTCTCTTGCTACTTACACACAATGCAACACTGTGCACATGTTCCAAAGCCCAGGCTTGGATCCAGATCTTTTCAAATATCCATCTATGTGCTTTCATAAGAATACAGTCCAAATTCACTTAAGAACCCCAGCCAATCACTTTGTAGTCTCCAGGTTTCTATTTCCTTGACAATACTTACATTTATAAATAGTCTTTATTCGTTTGTTGGCTTGTTAATGTGGTTCCATAACTATGCAGTGAAAAGGGATAGACAAGTTGCCTTACTCAGCATTCAGCATCTGTCTCCGCCCCCAAAAGTATTGGGTACACAGTGGATGCTCAATACATATTTGCGAGTAGATACAAATGTAAGAAGGAACCATTTTTTCCCCTTCATGTTGATATTGTTTCTTTAACCAACCTAATGGTGGAAGGAAGTATTTGGGGCTTTTCCAATGTTGTTCTTCTTAAATATTCTCCAATGTTCTAGATGTAGTGGTAGGAGGGACAGTTCAGAAAAGACATTTAACTCTTCCTTGCCCCCAAAACACTTACCAACAACTCTAATCCTTTCAAACATTTTGTGTCAGATCCTGAAGGAAACCCAAACCAAGACCGTTGGAGAGACATAAGCTAAGTTGAGAGCTCAGATCTGGGACTGTGTTTTCTATACCATGAATGTGGTCACGTGATCAGTCAGGGATTAGAGTCACTTGTAGGTGACATAGGCAGTGAAAAATGCAGTTGTGACACCCCCAGTCTGTGAGCTGTAGACATGTCATAGTGTGCAAACATATTTTTTCCGGCCTATAATCAATCTACTCCATGAGCCTGGAAGGTAATTTGTCTATTCTTCACCTTGACTCGGCCTCAGAAAGACTTGACCTTGATGACTGTGGTGGTGTGGTCGAGAATGCCCCTCATGGACTCACATATTTAAATACTCGGTCCCCAGTTGGTGGAACTGTTTAAGAATTGGAGGTGTGGCCTTGTTGAAGGAGGTCAAATCTGACGTTTTCCGACTCCTACTTGCGGTGGATAAATATGTAAGCTCTCCGCTGCTGCTCCGGCTCCATGCTTGCCTGGCTGCTGCAGTGTCCCGCCATGATCGTCATGGACTCGTCCTATGGAACTGTAAGCCTCCAGTAAACTGTTCTATAACTTTCTTTGGCCATGGCATCTTAGCACAACAATGGAAAAGTGACTAAGATAATGACCATTGCTAAGTCCAAACCACAGGTACTGCTGCCTGTATTTTTTCTGCTTTCTCTGACCCCTGTGATCCGGGCAGAGGATGTTCTACACTAGAAGGTGAATCCAGAGACACTGGGGAAGGCCTAACTCAGCTTTCATATAATATAAGCAAGCCCAGAGCCTTTGATTCTTCCCTACCAGGAACACTGGTGTTTTTCTAGAAACTAAAGGGGGACTGCATGGGGCAGCTCTCTTCATGCATTAACAGACAGTGGGCAAGGACTGTGAGTCAGCCAGTTACCTGGGATGGGTAGTTGTCACATCCTACTGGGAAGAACCTCTAGGATGGATTCTTCTTAATGAGATATCTGATTCCAATGCAGCTGTATGTGAGCACAGCACAACTTGTCTTCAGACACACAAGCTACACCCCCCTCAGGAGCATTAGGATATACTTGACAAGCTGCGACCTTGTCCTCATGGAATGTCCTCTGGCAGATAAAAGGCATCCCCGCTCTGAAAATCTCTCCCTCTTTCTCTTTTGAATGAATGAATGACTCCCATGCCTCATACTCCCACCTTGAGCTTTGTAATCATTCAGTTTATATTCCCAAAGGTCCCTCTGAAGATGAGAAACAATGATACATTAAATCAGCACCACACCATTTTCAGTGATGATCGGGGAGGGGAGGAGAGTGGGGAGATGGACTTAACTCCAGCACCACAGTGTGCTGAGCATGGTGTTGTAGGTTCAAGATCCCTGCTACTCAAGAGGTTCAAGCAGAAGGGTCACAAGTTCAAAGCCTACCTGGCTACAGAGTAAATTCAAGGCCAGCCTGAACAATTTAGTGAGATCTTGTCTTCAAATCAAAAGTAAAAAGATGCCTCAGTGGGTAAGAGTGCTTTCTGTACAAACACAATGACCTGAGTTTGGATCCCCATCATTCATGTACAACAAAGCTAGGCATGTCGTGCATACTTGAGTGCACTCGCATGTAAATACATGTAGATATACTACACACATACATACATTCCCACACCAATACAAACACACACATGTAAAGGGGGACATAAATGTACTCACTGGTATAGCAATTGCTTAGTATGTATGAGGTCATGGATTCAATCTTCAGCATTACAGGAATAAATAAGTAACCAGAGCTCCAGCTCCAAGTGTTACCTTCAAAGAAAGCAGCTGTTTCAGGTGAGATGCCCTTGAGTGCCAAAAAAGAAAAGAAAAAAAAAGAAAGAAAGAAAAAAGAAAGAAAGAAAAAAGAAGAAATATTTCCTGTCTGTTTAGCTGAAGAAAACACTCCCTGCGTGGGCCAATAATAGCCAATTAGAAAACGGTGATGTATTTCACAAACAAAAACTAGTTTTTATTTTATTCTTGTAGTTGTTACAGCCTCAGAAGTGTGGTTCATATTTGTCTCTTGAAGAAAAAACAACAACAACAACAACAACAAACACGTTTGTTTGTTGTCTGAGTATAGAGACAGTCACCCCATGCACAAGGAGTGCTAATAATTGTGAGTCTTTAATGGTTATAACTCACAGGTAGCAGCACTTGAGAGGTCTGTTTTTGTTTTGTTTTTCCCCTGATTTAACCTTCTCCAGACATGATTGGCTTAGTAATAACCTTGGCAGGCTTGGTTTGACAGGCCTGCTCTGAACTTAGCTCTGAGAATGTTGGGCATGTGTGCGGAAACTCTCAGACCAATTAGTGCTTGTTTCCTGAGTCTCCTGTTTCTCAGAAAGGACTGGAAGAGTAGATTCTCAAGGCTGCCTGGCTCTTTTGTTGCTTCCTGGGAAGTGGAAAGCAAGGCCTGGGTACCAAAGAAGCATGCTGGACGCTCCACACCAGCCCTGTCTCTCCCCTCCCTGAGCACCTTACACCAGAGGCTGTCCAGACCCATCACTATGGCCCCTCTTTCCTACCTCACTCCCTCTCTGACCTTGGTTGATAGTCACACAGCAACCTGAATGGAATTTTGATTTTATTTCTAAATTCCTCTATTGAGGTCTGGTTGACTTACACCAAGTTCCACAGACTTTATGTTGAAGGGCTTGTGGACACACACCTGTCAAATCCTCACACATATATCCATCGCCTCCCACCATCTTCTTCAGTCTCTTTTGTTGTTGGGTTTCATGTGCATATTTAGAATTTGCTAAGAACGGGCTTTTTAAAATGTTAATCTACTGGCATTAATACCCTGCTGTTTGCCCATCAGTGGCTTCCCATGGTGTCTGGAATAAAATATAACTGCCTTCATAGGGTTTATCTGATGGCGTGAAAAGTCAGCTGGTCCTTATTGGCTCTTAAATGTCTTGCCCAGCCCAGTGTCTAAGAAGCCCTCTGAACACCTTGCAGCTCAACAGTGAAGGGATAGCACCCAACACATTTGGTATGCCAAAGTGAGGCCCCCCCACTTGGTTTTGGGCAGCACCCATTTAGATGCAAGGGAGGCCCATAAGCCAGCTTGCACAGCTTTGAGGATCTGGCCACTACTTCCCCTCAAGGTTCCAGCCAATCCCCAAGCCACCTTACCAAGCCAAGCTGACTTCCCTCCTTCTGTTGTCCCAGGTACCTCAAGCTCACTTTCATGACACTTGTCCCTTCTATTGTTCTGCAAACCTCTGCCTCTGGGCCCCTTTAAGGGATTGCCATTCTCCTCCTGCTGCTGCTTCCTCAGAGAAGCTTTCCTGACTCTGATGGTGAATTTGTTGCCCTCCTACATGGGAGTCATGTCCCAATGGCCCTCCACAGCTCCAGAAAGCTGAATACTGGGCCACAGTAATTCTCGAATGGAGGGAAGAAAAAAGGGAGGCAAGGAAAGGAAGGAAAAGGAAAAAAGAGCATAGAAGGGGAGAAGCAACAAGAGTTAGAGCTTTGTGGAATGGATGCCTGAGCCCACAATGTGCCACCAGTGGAGATTAAATAAGATGGTCTTAACAAGATGAGGAAAATATTGCTCCTGGCTGGAAGTGACTTGCTTAGATTGCATAGTGAGACAGTGTAGAGGTTCCTGTCAGTGAAAAAAAAAATCAGTTCATGAGCACATCCTCCCTCTGCCACCTGGAGAAGAAAAGGACCCAACCTCTCCTCCTGGGGGATGGCAGGCAGAGATCTGCAGACTTTAGGAGCCTCTGCTTAAAATGCAGAAGTTAAGACTTTGCTCCCAGAGTTTCTACGTTAACAGTCTTGGGAAAAAGCCTTTGATCTACATTCTGAAAAAATCTCTACTTCTTATTCTTCAGGACAATGAGGTAGCATTCTATCTGTATTTCTGGGGTGCTGCAGGGGGTACAGAACTGACACGTAGGAACTACAGCTAAATGGGAGATGAGGGAGGAAGGGAGGGGGTGTTTTCCTTTGGAATTTTTCTCCCATTAAGAAAGAAGGCTTCAGCTGGGCACAGTGACACAAGCCTGCAATCTCAGCACTCAGGGAGGCAGAGGCAGGCAGATCTCTAATTTTGAGTCCAGTCTGGTCTACAAGTGAGTCCAGGACAGCCAAGGCTACACAGAGAAATTCTGTCTCAAAAACACAAAAGAAAGAAATCCAAGTACTATTAGTATGCAACAATCTTAGCTCCATTTTCTGTTGTAAATTGAGTTTGGAAAGCAGAGAAGTCCATAGATTTGATTTCACTCTTTTTGTGGGAAGCCAAGCACTCTTGTTTCTTTGTGGACCGGTGAGCCTAGCTGTGTGGCTGATGGATGGATACGGGGGATTACTACTTGGCTGAACATCTTAACATTCTGAGCCTTCTCCCCAGCAGGCTCAGGCATTTCAGGAAGTTCATAAGGAGTTTTCTTTCCATTCCTGCTTTTTCTTTTCTTTCTTCCTACAGTCCTGGCTCCTGGGTAGGTGATAAGGGACTCCTGAAGAGCTTGAAGCATATAAATCTTCTGAGGTAACTGCATTTGTGGTGGCCCAGGAGGACTGTAAAATAGAGCACAACCAGGAGGGCTGAGGAGGAGGGAGACTCTCCCTCTTGCCACCTGGAATCTCCTCAGCGTGTGCAGTTCCCGGGGTGTCTGTCTTCATCTGGTTGGACTGCTTTCACAAAGTGCCATCGACTGAGCAGCGTATAAACAGCAGCATATTTATTTACTAGAGTCCTGGGGGCTGAGAAGCCCAAGATGAAGGAAGATTTACTGTCTGCAAAGGGCCCATTTTGTGGGTCAGACTATCGGTTTCACTGTCACACCCTTGTGGAAGGAATGAGTTCTCTCCAGAGTCTCTTTTATAAGGATGCCAATCTTATCCAGGAGAGTTCTGCCCCCTGCCCTAAGCAACCCTTCCAAAGCCCCACCTCCCTGGTCCATACTGGGGCCTAGGAGTTCAGCACAGGAATTTAGGAAGACACCAAAATCACACCATGACAACAGCCACACTCCTATGAAACAGAGACAGGGAGTTGGGTGCATTTGGTCAGAATGGCCTGAAGCAAACAAAATTAGTTTTTTAAGGGTTATGGGAAAACTTAGGCAAATAATAATGAGGAATGAGGGGAGAAAGTTTTTGACCACAGGCAGGGCAAGACAGCTGGGATGACCCCAAATTGTCTGCCATCAGGGAGGAATAAACAGACAGGGAACTAAAAACTAAAAGAATCAACTGGGAAATGTGCAACTGCAAAAATAAGCCCATTCATTCATTTATTCACTCACTCATTCAACAAGTCAATCTTGCTGTGCTTTATTTATTGCTATAATCAGAATCCATGTTACACAAAGAAGGAGCAATAAAAAGTACCTTGGTGCCTGGTGCATGAATTGGTAAACCTCAAAAGTTTGCCCTCTATCTTTCTGGGAGAAAGGGAGATTTTTCTCACCCTTGTGGAAATGAAGAGCAGGCATGTATTATTAACAGGTCAGGTTGAGATCTGGCCTTGTGTGACATCTACTGAGGTGCTGAGTGTGGAAGTGAGAGGTAAGGAAGGTGGTAAGTCAGAGCCATGGAATGTTCCAGAGAGAGGAAGGCACACATAGGATGTACAGGAGAGCTTGTCCGGACAGCTCTGTTTAGAACCACTAAGGCAGAGCAGGGAGCTGGCCTCACTGACCATGTCTACTCTGGTCTCAGCAATCTCCACAGTCTGCATCTTCCGCCTGCATCTACCACACTGCAGATAATCAAATCTCTACCCGCTATGTTTTGACACTTGGTAAAAACAGCTGGTCATCACCAGGAGTGACTGTTTCAGCCATTAGTAGACAAGAATTTATCACTCGGGGAATCTCCTGCCCCAAGACCCTGGGCTGGGACTGGAAAAGTCAAGGGAAAAAGGAAAAGGCAGACCCCTGCCCCCAAATGCTTTCCAACATAAATGATATAGATGATGCTGAGGGGCGGTGCTTTGCTGGGCTCCCTTGGGCTAGTTTTGTCCCCCACCCTGCCTCCCTTCCACCCTCCGCTAATGTATGTTTTCATGTAGGTATTTACACATGTACATGTGGGTGCATGTACGCATGTATGCACCTGCGTATGGAAGCCAGAGGTTGACATCAGATGTCTTTCTTGGCCATTCCTCATATTGGTTTTTGAGTCAGGGTCTCTTGCTGAACCTGGAGCTCCTTAATGATTATAACTATCTCCACCATTCCCCCATTCCTGGCACTGAAGTTATAGACACATGCCACCATGGTCTTTGCATGGCTGCTGGGAATCTGAACTCAAACAATACACACTCGACCAGCAGAGCCATGTCCTCAGCCCTGTTCCCATCTCTTCTAATGTCTTGGAAACCCATCCTTTGTTTCTGGAAGTCACCATGACAGATGACAGTGTTAGAGCTCCCATTCTAGAAAATGCTCCCTGGAAAAGATGATGGCTGCTACATGCTGCTGTTCCCTGAGTAGAGTGCCTGCAGGAGTGATGCTCCTGGAAGCCTCAGGACGTACAGCAACCTCCACAGCCAGCCAGTGTGGGAGCTGCACGTGAATAAGCCAAAGCTGCATAAGTTTTACTGCAAATCTTAAGGGGCAAAGTCATCAGTCAGTTCCTGGCCTAGAAGATGGATTTCCATTGTCGTCTGTCAGTTCCTGTAGTCCCCATTTTTCTGGCCCTCAAAATGGGAACTGTAAAATTCAGTGCCAGCAGGTTTGCTCTGGAGTTCATTTAACACACTTATGGAAAATTCCTGAGCCCTGTTTAGCACAGTTGCACATCTAGCCCCTGAAACTCTTGCATAAACATTTGGGAGGAAGTTGAAAGGCAGCCCCAGGCCCACCTGGAGCAGTGTTAAAGGTCTAAGCTCCAGTTCTTCAGGGCAGTCCATGTTTTATTGCTAGCTTGCTGGAAGTCTTAATGAAGAAGCCAACTTGGAGGCTCTGATCACACTCCTAGCAGGAGAAGCCCCCAGAGGACTCCATAATTCATGTGGCCAAAACCATTACATGAGCTGACCTGGGGTGGGGTTCTGTCATGAGCTGTCAACCTGATAATTACTAAAACAGCATAGAGAGGCTGTTTGAATTTCAGATATGGAAGAACTATTCCAGAAACATCCTGGCTGTTCCTCAGGGTGTCTTTTGCTCTCTACACCCCCAGTTTGGGGTGCAGGTTGGGAGCATTGAGATCTCTCACCCATATGAGAGCCAGGCAGCTTAATGTTCTTTACACATAGACCCTGGAACCACATACTCTGTCCCTTTCAGGGTTCTGAAACAGACTGTTCTGGATAGCTGGGAAGGGCTACAAGACCCTAAGTGGATGGCTATCTTTTAAAGAGTTAGAGAGTAAACTAACAAAATCGCCTTTTAAAATTTACAAAGCTCTTACTTTTTCCAGAATAAAAATTCATTTATTTATTCTTCTCTCATGTATCACCTCCTGACTGCAGTTTCCATTTCTTCCTCTTCTCTCAGCCCTTCCCCCTAGTTTCTCTCCCCCAGATTCACTCCTTTCTTTTCCTTCAGAAAAGAGCAGACATCCCAGGGATATCAACCAAACATGGCATAACACGTTACAGTAAGACTAGGCACAAACCCAGTAGAAGGAAAAGGATCTCAAACGCAGGCAAAAGATTCAGAAATAGCCCACTCTCCCACTGTTGGGAGTTCCAAAAGAACACCAAGGTACACAACCATAACACATATTCAGAGGGCCTAGGTCAGACCCAGACAGCCTCCCTGATTGTCTGTTCAGTTTATGTGAGCCTCTATGGGACCTGCTTAGTTGATTCTGTTGGCTATGATCTTTTGGTGTTCTTGACTTCTCTGGTTCCTACAGTCCTCCCTCCTACAATTCTGCAGGATTCCCTGAGCTCTGCCTAATGCTTGGCTGTGGGTCTCTGCATCTACTCCTATCAGTTGCTTGATGAAGCCTGTCAGATGATGTTTACACTAAGCTCTGATGTATGAGTATAGCAGAGTATTATTCGGAATCATTTCATTGCCTTTTTTTTTTTAGTTGATCATGTTTGGTTCTATTCTACGTCTCTGGGCTATCCAGCCTCTGGTTCCTGGTCCTCCAGGCAGGGTCAGGGATGGGCTCTGTCCTGTGGCACGAGTTTCAAGTTGGACCAGTCATTGGTTGGCTACTCCCACAAGTTCTGAGCCACCTTTCCCCCAGGTCACCTTGCAGGCAGGACAGTTTATAAGCCGAAGGTTTCATTGGGTTGGTGTCCCAATCCCTCCACTGGAAGCTTTGCCTGGTTATAGAAGATGGCCAGTTCCAGCTCTGTGTCTCCATTACTAGAGACCTATCTAAGGTTACTCTTGTGGATTCCAGGGAGTTTCCACTGCATTAAGTTTCTTATTTTAAAAGTATTTTCAAATGTATTCAACATCGAAGTTTCTCTGCAGCTACTTAGAGTCGCAGTTATGATCCATACTTTTTGAATGAGGAAGTTAAGGCCCAGGGAGACTGAATAATTTGCTCCAGGTTGAATATCAAAACAGCAGATTTTGGGACAGAGAATTTGAATCTAGCCTCCCCTTCTACCCTGTGTTCACTGGGATGATCTTTTTGTCTGAGAAAGAAAGCAAGGAAGTTTTATTGTTGTTGTTTTTGTTTGCTTGTTTTTGAGAAGTTAGAAGAGACAGGAACAGAAATAATTGAAATGTCCAACAAAATCCCAAGGCAGGACTCTGTGAAACGTGACCAATTGGAGCACCTAAGCTCTAAGTTTAGGGAGAGATCATGAGCTTGGCTGGAACAGTCAGACTTCTCCAGGACAAAGACCTTGTCCTATCATATATACCCTTTCCTGTGCCAAGGACACGGTAGGCACTCAGTGTTTGTTGAATGAATGCACACCTACTTCCACTTGTCTAACAGGGGATTCAACTTTGGTCTCTGATCTGACCTGAAGGCACCTTCACAGCTATGTAGACCCCAAGCAGGGTGATCTATTTACCTGATTTAAAAGATCCAACAGAAAACGAGGTTGCAGAGAGTACGTTAGTGAAATTGTTAGAGGATGCAGAGTGGCTACAGTAGTAGTAACCTGCAGCCCACCAAGCTGGCTTTGCTGCTTCCTAAGATTTTGACCTCTCTCTGGCAAGTGGAGGTTCATCCAGGGCTTCTGAGACAAAGGCTTGTGTGGAATTTTCCACAGCAGCAAGAAGGATTCCAGATGTTCAGTGCCCAGTAGGGACAGGTGGGAGCCACCTGGCAGATCATGTGAGGGACTCCAGCTGTAACTCATCCCTGGTGATGGGTCTTTACCTTTCAGGGCAGCTCCTCATGTAGATAGTCTCCTCCCTGCTCTCTGAATTCCAACCCCCAAAGCCAGAATCCCAACTTATGGAGGGATCACATTTTTACTCCCCCTGCTTTTCCGCTGTTAATCAGGCTAGTTTGGATTATAAGAATAACCGTCACCAGCAGCTGTGACCACTCAGGCCCTGGTGCATGTGGGGGTTCTTAGCACTTGCTCTACATGATCACCGTGCTGCTGAGTTGGACTCCAGACCGCGAGGCTTGGCAAAGTCAGGTCCCTGCCTAAGGGTACTCTGTAGCTATAAGGCCAGCATTTGGGGCAGAGCATAGGGAGGATTGCTGAGGGGAGGCTACTACGGATGCAGCCTGAGGATGGCCTTGTCTGTCATTCTTCAGGAGCCGCTTGCTTAGGTTTTTTATTTGTTGTTTGTTTGTTTTGTGGGGACCATGAGCTGGGAGAAAGGGGGCAAGAGGTGATGGAGGCATGCAGAATCCCAGAATCCGACTCTGGAAACCAGACTCAAGGTACAGACTCAAGGTACTTTATTGTCTAGTGTAACAGCCTTTAACCAACTGAAAGGCCAATCAGACTATCCCAGGCTAGCCTCAAGCACCAATAAGAATCAATCAGGTGGGTGCAACTATAAGGAAATCCAGTGTGTGTTGGGGAAGGGTCACCTTAGAAGAAGGGGGAAACAGTCACCACCGCCCTAGCCTCTGATCCAGTTTGAGACTTCGCTAGTATATTAGCAATCCCTAGTAGATCAACACTGTGTGCAGTGGGCCAGGATCTTTCGAGGAGCTATGGGAGTTGCTGACACTTCACTCACCGTTTCCTGTGGCCTGCAGAAGGCTAATCTCAACACTCCCTACATTATTTTTTGAGACAGGGTCTCTCAGTAGCCTGGAACCTACCCATTAGGTTAGGCTGGCTGGCCAGGGACCCCAGGGACCCACTGTCTCTTATTTCCCAGGGCTGGGATTACAAGTGATGCCCACTATGTGCACTTTTTCATTAAAGTGTGTATAGGGATCAAACTCAGGTCCTCGGACTTGTAAGGCAAACAGTCGACTCATGGAGCTGTCTCCCCAGCCTAATGCGATTATGTTTGGTGCCGTTTCCTTATAGGCTTGCAAGCCCCAATGTTATGGGCACCTTTTCATTCCCTGCTGTCTTTTCCATACTTATGATGGTTTTCAGGATTCAATCCGTCTCAGGTTAGTGAAGTATTGCCATGTGACAAACAGATATAAGCAATAAGCATTTATTGATTTTTTAAGTCTGGGGATAGCTGGATGGCTCCACTGGTCCCAGCTGGCCTTCTGTGCACATCTAAGTCAGCTGTGGGTCAGAATCATCTGTGCTTTCTGGACTGAGTGTTCTCATAAAGGTCAGCTGGCTGCAGATGGAACTATTCTGAGAGGGGACAGATAGTCAGACTTCCTCCCCCATCTTCTCCCTGTAGCTGACCTGTTCACACGGCTCCTGTGGGGTTCCAAGAATGGAGAAGAGTTGACGAGGAGTGTCCCGGGGCCTGGTTTTAGTGATCAGTTGTTTTGGAGCTCAACATATGACACGTCTTCTCTTCACCAAAAAACCCGCAAAGCACAGCTCAGAGTCAGCATGGCAGAATACTACTGAAGCGCTCAGCCCAGAGGCATATGAAATGGAAGGCTGTGTGCATAATCGGTCTGCATCACCTCACTGATTATGCACTTGTATGTATCAGGGTCTTCTTTAGAGAAGGGCCTTTTCTGTACTGGCACATCTGGCCCATCCCTTTACTAACCTATACACCCGTTTTATAGATGAAGAAACCAAATCCCAGAAAGTCAAACAGCTAGATTAAGATAGAACCTGTGTTTGAACCTGAGCATGATCTCTAAGACCATGTGTGGTGACCATGTTAGCCCCATTTCTCCACGATCCTGGAAAAGCTCCTCTTTGATGTAAGCCACGTTTGTTTTTAATCCGAGAGCATGGAATTCTGAGATAGGACACTCTCAGCTCATTTCAATACAAACTGTTTCAAAGGCTATCCCAAATTTTATTGCCTAGCAGCAGAGCTGGCTGGCTGGAAGATAGACTCCAAAGTTTTATTAACTGTCACCATGGCAATTTTGAAGACACTGGTTACATAGGAAGATTTCCTGACACCTCTTGTTCATAATGGCACTGGAAAGTCCCAGGCAGGCTGATCTATGGCTTTCAATCAACTAATGGATGGGGGTCTCTAGGTGCAGATTCTTCACATCCAATCTTGTTAGAACAGGAAGGATTCCATGGACTTAGCCATTCTGGCTCCCAACAGACAGAGAGAAAGTCATTCTGGGCATGGCAATGACATGAGCCCTTCAGCTCTGTCACAAGCAGGGGTGCCATCAGGGCCCTGGAGGCCTGGCTGCAGCTGCATACTGCTTGCCAAGCTGCCTGCATGTCCTTCAGCTGAGTGGATTGAGCCAGGGTCAGCGGCTCAAACACTTCCTGCAGGAGGGATAGTCAATGCCCTGGAGTGAGGACCAAGGTTTTGGCAGCAGGAAAAATAGGTGTGTTGGGTGAGGTGAGTTCAAATACCTTCTCTGTCCTCACTATCTTTGTGATCTTGGACAGCTTGCTTCACCTCTCAGAATTTCCTTGTTCTGAAAGCTGGAACAATAACTTGTGGAGGATTAATTGAGAGGCACTTTTAAGTTCACACAAGGCCAGGCATCTTTGCTGCCTCCTTCGCTTTCTCGTCCTCCTCATCACTGAGGCTGTACCCTAACCTGGCTGTATCCCTGGCCTGGTTGAGAGAGAAAACAGTGAGCAACACCCGAGGTAGTCACCTCAGAAAGAGAAAAGGGTTGTTTAGGCTCATGGGTTTGGAGGTTTTGTCCACAGTTGAGTGACCCCATTGATTTTGGGCCTGTGGCAAGGCAGGAACAAAGTGGCAAGGAAAACCCACTCTTCTCATGATGGGAGTGCAAAGAAGAGGACGAGACCAGGGGCCACTAATCATTTCTAGGATGCAGACGGTGACCCAAAGGCTTCTTTCTAGGCCCCACCTCTTCATTTCTACAAACTCCCTGTAGCACCATGAAGGAGACAGCAGAAGTTCCACATACGCCTAAGGAAGCACTTAAGATACAACTGTAGAAAAGGGTAGAAAAGGCCTGGACTTGAGGAAAAGGGCCTGGGCTCTAGGCCCAGCTCTCTCCTCAGCAGCTGTGTATGCAAAGCTGTAACTTCTCCTTGAGCTGTTCTTCACTTCAGGAAGAGGACACCCACTCTCCCTCTGAAGCCACTGTCATCCTACTGAGCTCCTGACTAGAAATGCAGAATGTAGACTATGAATCCCCCTCCAGAAGGGCCACATGGTTGCTTCTGTATGCTTCACTTTTTTTTTTCTGTTCTGTACTGGGGACTTGCCAGTGGGGAGGCACTAAGTGACTTCTTGATATACTTGCCCCCACCCAACCTAAGGTTGAAAAACATTTCCCAAAACGAATACCACAGAGGGGTCAGCATAGACCCCTTCACATGGAGCCTCCAAAAGACAACAAGTATGCTGGTACCGTGGCCTGGCTGTCAGGGAATATGTTTCTGTTGTGTCTCAGGTTTTTAGAATGTTTTACAACACATGTCCCCTGCCCTTGTCATCTAAACCCCTGACTCCTGTGATTACTAATACTTCCTGCCTGAAACATCCATCTCAGATCTACACTGAAAAAGAAGACAGTTTTGGATGGGGACAAAGAAGTTGGGGATGTGTGGGTGTGTGGCTATGCCTAGGATTAAGAAAGCAAACTTGGTATCCATATCCACCCTGAAGGCTTTTGAGACATCAAAGAAGCCAGATCTGAGGCAGGGGCTGCTGGGTATGATCATGCGACTCCTCCCAGCTCCAACTCTTCAAAAGAGGAAGTCAAATGTCTCAAAGATGATCTAAGGAAGTGGGCTGGCTCTTTTCTGGAAACACCTTCTGGCTGCCCGGTGGCCTAAGACAGAGAACAGGGGTTCTAGAATGAAGGGCTCTGAATGGGGGTGCCCGTCTTGTTTGGGGTGCTTCCTCTGGGGGATACAAGCCAGCCCTCATTTAGAAATATCTTCAGCAGGGGAAGATGAGAATCGCAGAGCTGATGAACTTCCTTCTTTTGTGATTTCTTACTTGCAGAAAGTTTACAGTTGTGTGAGTGTGTGTGCTATGAACATGTGTGTATGTTCAGGTATACTTGTATATTGGCTTGTGTGTATGACTGCAGAGGCCAGAGGAAGCCTCAACTATTGGTTTCTCTGGAGCTGTCCACCTTAGTTTTGAAAACAGGATCTGTCACTAGCCTGGAACTCACCAGGTAGACTAGGCTAGGTAGACAACAAGTCCCAGGCAGGGATGGATGCACTTTTCTCCGGCCTTCCAGGGATTAAATGACATTATGTGCCACCTGCTCTATTGTGTGGGCTCTAAGGATGGAACTCAGGTCCTCATGCTTGTAAAGGAAGCACTGTATCCCTGGTGTTGGTGGTGATGATAACTGTGATAAAGATACTAACACAATGAGCGCTATGTACCAGCCTCCCTGCTCAGCACTTCATACGCTTTATCTCATTTCACTTTCACAGGCTTCCTAAGAGATAGAGCCAATTTTACACATGAGATACCAAGACACAGAGCAGTCAAGTCCTGTGGCTAGAGTCACACAGCTAGTCAGTCAGAGCTGGGGATTGGCCTGAAAACATCAGATTCCAAAGCTGCTCAAAGTCAGCATGAGCCAAGTCCTCACAAGTGGGGTCCTGTCACATTCAAAACATAGCATCCTGCAGCTCTGCCTTTTCCTGTGAGTGGTTGAGTCCCATCTTGTGAATATCCCTTTGTCCTAATTGAGCATAGTTCACATTTCCCCAGAAACTAAAGGGCAGGTAGGGCCCCAGTTAATGCTCACCAGAAGTTGTTCCTAACATATTGAACAAGGGGCCAAAGGGACCTCAGGGTCAGCATATGCCTCACTAGATAAAGGGCCTTTGAAGGATGAATAGGAGTCGGCCCAAGCATGAGAGAGGTTGAGGGTATTCAAGGTTTCTGGAACAGTATCCACAAAGCAAAGAGGAGTCAAAGTTCTGGCTTGCTTTAGACTGTATGACTGGATCCTTGGGTGGAACAGGGGTCTGTGTAAAGGAAGAAGCCTATGAAGCTTCTAGAGTACACATACACACACACACACACACACACACACACACGAGAGAGAGAGAGAGAGAGACAGAGACAGAGAGAGACAGAGAGAGGCAGAGAGAGGCAGAGAGAGGCAGAGAGAGAGAAACCCGAGCAGAGCTGGATGGCTGAGCCAGTGTGAAAACCGGTGCTGCTGCCAACCCACTTCCTGTGCCCACATTCCCCTCTGCTCTGCAAAGCAAGTCTTCCTGCTCTTTTGTCGGCAAACTCAACCCTCAGAAAGCTCTGGAAACCAGAGGATTTATTTTCCCATACAGTCAGCACAAATCCATTCAGCAGCTAACCCTAATCAACACAAGCCTCTGTCTCTGCACAGTCCCTGATCTTGCTGAGGCTGTTGCTTAGGGTGGTGGCAGAGCCCTCCAGAACTTCATCCTGGGTCTTCTGCAAGAGCTGCACAGTGCAAAAGCCACTGTGATGATGCTCCCTTGTAATCCCAGGGCTGGGGATCCCAGGACAGGCGGATCCATGGGGCTCACTGACCAGCCAGCCTAGCCTACTTGGCAAGGTCCAGGCCAGTGAGTGAGAGACCCTGTGGACGGCAGCTAAGGAATGACATCCCAACCTCTGGCCTCTACACTCATGTACACACACTTGTACACCTGCATACACTTGTGCATATGTGTCACACGCAGACAAACACATACACAAGTTATACAGCACTAGCATCTCCACTCCTTCTGGAGCACACCTGGCCAATGGCTCTGGGAACACACTGCACCTATAGTGTCTGCTTCATTGGGGCACTAAGGCTGGTAAAAATCAGTCACTTAAAGCAAAGGGCTCTTGGATAGGCTGGGGTGGCATGAAAACAAGCCTTTGTTTCACTGTCTCATGCACACTACATGTGGCCTTTTGTGGGCTGCTGTCATGCCTGTGTTCTAGCCAGAGTTCCTAGTGAGCACCCTATGCATGCAGCAGGCCTGGCTTAGCCTGCTGAGTTCAGCTTCCAGAAGTTTCTGGAATCCCGTGCCGGTCCGTCACCCTCTTTTCCTCTGCACATGAACCAGGAAACTTGATAATTCTTCAGCGAGTCGAATTTTACCTGTTGACTCCAAGCTGAAGGGCTCCAAGGCTGTGGTGTTCCTCCGTTGCACGGTGCACACCCATGTGCACACACACATGTGCTGTACATGTGCACTCACACACAGAGAGATATCAAGACCACACTCTGGCCTCATACTTTCAGGGTTGCAGAGGAATGAGGCTTATTTTTCTGTGTCAGGGAGGACTGCAGGAAAAGGAGCTTTCCATCAAAGGTTGCCCTTGCCTTTTGTTTGTAGAAGCTGTTTCCCCTTCTGGAAGCTGTTCTCAGCTGCCCACTGGTAAACAAAACGCAAGACTTGGCTGGCCCCAGAGGCTCCAGATGTGTCCAACAACTGCTCCTTCCAGCTGTGACCCACCCCCTCCTCACATGTAGGACTAAGATGAAGGCGGTGGTCAGCCTCTGATGTTGCCTTCCTTTGACACATCCTTGGCCATCTAAGCTCCTCTATGCGTTTCATTAGCTGGAGACACCAGAGCCATCCCTTGGTTTAAGCTGAGCACACAGGCCCTCCAGCATATGCTGAGGTCAATAAAACTAAAGCAGGGGTGGGGGGAATGCACCTCTCATAAGGCGGGGCAGAGAAGCTGGCTGGCACTGCATTCAGCATCAAATGGGGTGTGGGGTGGGGCTGAAGACCCAGCATGCCCTGGCCTGAGTGCAGGTGGAAGTGGAGCCAGGCATGTGGGTGTTTATTTCCATTCCTCTGGGCTGGCAGGAGGAGTCACACCTCCTCTTTGTGCTGGGGAGAGAGTGAAGCTGGCCAGTGACCTCTTCTGTAGTTTAAAGGGGGTTCCGGCTGGCTTCTGGCTAGGAGAAATAAACCAGCCAGAAACCTCTGTGAGACAGGCACACTGTGGGGTGTTTGCAAACTGGTAATGACAGCCTTTGAGGATGACCTTGAAAATAAGCTCACATCAAACATCCAAGTGGAGGAGACTGGGCAGGAGAGAAAGGGTACAAAGAGAAACTGCTGGGGACTGTGCTTGGGGGTTTCCTTATCTATTGTGAAGGTGAGGTGCTCTTGTTTCTTGATCCATAAGCTTATTCCATGAATTTTACAGAGTGCTTACTGTGTGCTGGGTGCTGTCTTAGACAAGCAGAGAAGGGTTCTGCTTTGTGAGGCTTATGTGATGGTAAGGAAAAAAATAGTAAAATCAATAAATAAGTGACTTCTCTTTCCAGGATGGTGAGTGTTGGGCAAAAACAGGTAGGACATGGAGGAAAAGGCAGAGAAAGGAGCATGTTCTACCTCTCTCTAGAGTACTTAACACAATAGGCAATTTTCTAGGATGTCTGAAGCCCGTTGTTCGCAGCAGTTAGACCTCACAGCCACCCACCAGGGAGCAAGGCTTAGAGCCCACCCTGCACATGCTGGTCTCCAGGAGTGATGGCTAAAACAGTACAGCAGATGCTAGCAGGGCTGGCTGGCCTTGGATGCTTATGTCCATCCAGGTGGCACAGCGACCCCACCTCAGCATCTTCATCTGCAAAATAGGAATGGTTACTATGGAGATGTTAGAGTTTCTTAAATACTGTCTTTCTTCCCACATCTCTAAGTTTGGAATTAATGGTGAGATACATCCCAAACTCCTGCAAGAAGACAAGGGCAATCATCTAGCTGCTGAGAAGTGCAGCCTGGGGGGCAGCAGGTAGCAGCCAGCACATCCTGGCCTAGCCACAGGCAGCTCCAGACAGCCCAGACCTCTGCCACAGGCCCAGGTTCTGAAGGGATCACAGGAACCAAATGGCTTTCCCATAGGCAGTAGGCTCTCACTTGCAGAAAGGGGCTGAAATGAGCATGCTCAACTGGCTCACCATTTTGGCTTTGTAGTTGAACACTACACCAGGGGGCCTGGGCTTAAATCCTGGATTTGCCCTTTGGTTGGTATTTGACAGGGTATCTAACTTTCTGGATCTTGAATGTCTATAGCTCCTCAGAGAGTGGTGAGACTTTCTAGTCGATGGACAGGTCCTATGCTAGTAGCCCTTCCTACAAAGGCAGCAACTTCACAAGATAGCTATTATTATCATTATATCTTAGGTGTTTTTGGTAGGGCTTACTAAATGCTGGGCTCCTTCCTCCCAAAGCATCTGGCCGGGTAAGCCAGCCCAGGGAGCCACCCACATTCTGGACAGCATCCTTTTTCCTGAGAAGGCCTGGACTGGATGCTATGGTGGCTGGGCTGCAGGTGTGGGAAGTGCAGCTTCAGAAACCAGCATGGACACCGCCCTTCACAGACCTGGATGCTCCCAATTTATCATCCAGCACAGAGCAGGCTGCCATCTGCGAGGTCACCCCTGGGCCTCGTCACCCATTGTGACTGCTAACTAAAGACAAGATTAACTGCCTTGGCCTGGAGGGACCTCTCCTAGTGCCAGGCATGGCTGCCTGAACCTTGGATGGGTGAAATTGTCCCTGCTCCTTGGGATATTGGCCAGAGATGGTGGGAAACCACCCAAAGCAGAGGCATGAAGAAGAAAGCATTATGCCATCTGGAAATCTGGGGCTCTAATGCCCTACCAGCCAGCTGGGGGACATGAGATCTTGATACTATCAGGGAGGGTGGCAGGAGAGGGAGGCTGAGATACAGATGTCTTATTCTCAGAGGTATCCCTGGTACCTTAGAACAGTTGTTGCTGTCAGAGAGAACAGCTGTGACCCAGTGAGCATGCCAGGCCCGAAGGAGGCAGGTAATCAATAATAAATTGTTGAGTGGCATGATGAATGGGCAATAAGTACACAAACAGAGCTCAGTATTTTCAGTGGGTTTCAATAGCATCCACTACATGGGCTGTACATGAAATGTTACTGTATGCATTTATTTTACATGTAATAATTTATTATTTTAAGTCCACTCTGGATTTTCAGTCAAGCTCTACTAAACACACTGCTATCCCACTTTATGGAAGAGAAAACTAAGGAACAGAGAATAACTATCACAGTCACAGAGCTAAAAAGCTTAGTGTAGGGGATAAGGAGACTAGGCACAAACCAAAGTTTCTTCCAGAAAAGGAGTCTGCTTTCACTTTCTGGAACCCTGTGGTTGGGAACTGTGATGGTTAGCTTTAACTGCCAACCTGACACAACCTAGAACCACCTGGGGAGGGATTCTCCACAAAGGCTTGCCAATATTGGGTTGGCCTGTGAGCATGTCTGAGAGGGGGTTGTCTTAAGTTAACCAAAGTGGGAAGACCCAGCCTCCTGAAGGCAGCATCATTCCCTAGGGATGGGCTCTTGAACTGTGTAAGGGGCGGGGGGGCGGGGGAGCTGAGCACAAGCAAGCAAGCAAGTGAGCATGCATGAATTCAAGTCTTTCTGGTTTTGACTGTGTGTGTGAGGTGTGGAGATGCTTTATGTTTCTTCCACTACAGCCTCCCTGACACAAGGGACTGCAACCGGGATTTATAAACAGAATAACTGTTTCTCTCCCTGGTTGCCTTTTAGCAACAAAAAAATGAAACAAAAACAGACACAGAAGTGAGAGGGGGCACCTTCTATAGGCCAAGAAGATGAGGAGAGAGGAGAGAAAGCCATTAGAGGGAGGATTTCTGACTTGTATAGTTCTGCTTCCAGTTTTCTGAATTGACTGTGATAACCATGGCACATGTCCAGCAGACTCTAAATTCTGATCTTTTGATAGCTATCAGAGTATAGCACAATGTTCTTGGCAAGACAGGACAGACTGAACACACATGGTCCTGTGAGGACATTAGGAATACTGGGCTATGACCTTGGCTTGTACATCTCTTGGCGCCATCATCAAATAGAGTCCCAACTGGATGACAGAGACCATCCCACTCTGCTGCCTCCTCTAGAAAGAGATAGCACTGAGGGTCTGGGAAGCCCAGTGAACATGGGAGGCTGAGGCAGTCTGCTAGGTGAAGTCCCGGGCTGCAGCTGTGGGCATCCTTTGTCATTTTTCTCTTTTGACTAAAGAACCTATCTGGGGTGAGGTTTGGTTTTAATTAGTGTAATCGGCATACAGAAAGTATATGCATTAGAAATAGACTTTCTACTCCCTTTGTATCACCCAAATAGACCTTATACAAGCAGCCCTCTGGTAAGGGACCATCATCAAATACAGTCCCCACTAGATGACAGAGATATAGTCTCAGAGCACAGTTAATTCCTAGGTCGCCATCACAGTGTCACTCTGTCCTGGCTCCTGAAGCATAGATGGGTTCCATTCCTTGCTGAAATTCACACAGAGGACCCTGCAGCCTGGATTTGTCTTCATGGTCTGATTCCCTTTGTTGGGCATTGCGTTGACCCTATCTTGGCTAGATCTTACTGAATCGGTGAATAACCATGCTTTGGTTTATCCATTAAACTGTGAGCGGCCACTGGAGTATTTCTAGTTTTGCTATGAATATTTTAGAAATCATCTTGATGGCTGTGCACATAGTCCTGTTGAGTTTGTACCTAAGGATGAATGGCTGAGTCCTCTGTCATTGGCATCAATCTGGGGAGTAGCCATTCAGTCCACAGTTAACCAATCACTGATTCTAAGCTAAACCCTATGCAGGACTCCCGCTGGCCACTGCCACTAAGAGCCACCACTTCCCTAAAGAGGGCATGACCTCTGTGTCAAGACCCTGGGATGTAGCAGTTTGAAAAATTATGACAAGGTGGCAGTCTGAGTAAGGGAGGCAGTGGGAAGCAAGGATGCTTAAGCAAAGGTTAAGAGGTCAGAGCCTGCCCTCTTCTGCAGCAGCTCAGCCCTGGAAAGAGCAGGCTGGACCATGAGATGTTGGAAAGAGGGAGGTAAGGCATTAGCATCAGAAAAAAATCTGAGAGTCTAGAGGTTAGGATCCCTTGACCCTGGAGGGACAGGAAACATGTTGAACCAGACAGAAGAATATAAAGACTCTATTCTTCCCCTATTTTATCAGCATCCAGCACAGTGCTGGTTCCCAGCCCCCCAAGGGTGACTGGTGCCATTGCCCACCTGGGTTTCACCTCCCCCACTCAATCACACTCTCCAGGCTTTGACTAGCAGAAAAAAGTAGTCCAGGCTCCTGGAGAGATTTTGATGAATCCAGGTCTGTACACAGCTGCTGTGAGGAAGCAATACTAATATTTGGTCAATTCTGGGCCCTATCAGAAAGAGGCTCATCCATACTGGCTCCACTCATTAGACCTTTCTCCTGACTCTGCAGCGCCCCAGGCCCCTAGTTTGCCCTGCAATCAGCTTGCTGGTTTGCCATGAACCCATTAACTCAAGTCAGCAGGCTCCACTTTCACGGGTCTGCTAAGTTAGCTTTGACCTCCCTCTGGTGTCTTCTGGGGATAATGCCTCCCTAGGTCCGCAGCCAAGGAACAGTCTCTGTTTTAATGTTTAAGGGCAAAAGTATGACCTGATCTTTACCTCTCTTAGTTTTCTCACCTGTAGGTATGTGTGTATGAATAATCAGAGGACCTAGATTATCAAGCTGTCATAGTCATCAAAGGTTATGGTGAGCATGAGATGTGGAACATGGTTCAGCTGACCAAAGCAACTCAAATCCGATCTTGCGGGTGAATGTAAGACATTTCCACTGCCCAGTGTCTGCTGCACCAAGCTCCTGCCTGGTAGCCTTGTGTCCCATCTTTCTCACTCCAGTCTCTCCATGCAGATCAGAGGAATGCTTGCAGAGTTCAGACCTGACTTGATCCTTTGAGTGCTATAACCTCTGGAGAGCAAGGAACCAGAGAGACCTTACAACTTACCTGGCTTAATACCCTCAAGGGGCTTCGCATGGCTATTTGATTTCCTCTCCAGCGCAAACTTGTAGAGATGGTTCCTGTTGTATTCATTTTTAAAATGAGAAAACCAGAGCATAAAGTGGCCTCTGAATAAATCAGGACCTGCACTCAAGGTTTCTAACACAGAAGGCCATTGCCATTTCCTTTGTACTCTATTCCTCCCTGGCCCTTTCCTGGGTGTCTCTGGTCACTATGGGAAAATACTTTATTACAGCAAAACACTTTTTTACAACACCAGATGAGGGTTGCGAAGTGCCTCAGGATAAGACTGCCAAAGAGAGGTGGTCCTCTCTTCTCTCCTCTCAGGGACCCTGAAGCCAAGTGGGTTAGTATCAGTAACTCTGGTTCTCTTCTCCCTCCTTGGATCCCGAGTAAATGGTGGATCACACTTTTGCAGGACATGTAAGATACAAACATTCCCCAGCAGCTGGAGCAAACTAGTTTGTTTTGCAGTGTCATGCCGCCATCCCCATCAATACGCTGGGGATAGAGACCAAGCAAGGGACTGCAGATTAGAGATCAGAGGGGCAGAGGGCATGGCTATCTAATTGGTGCAGGCTGACTGTGTCCAGGGCCATCTTGTCCAGAGCAGCCATTGCCTGGTCCCCAAGGAGCCTCCTGAGGTACAAGAGCATATTCGATTTCAGCTAGGAGCTGCCCAGCTGAGCTTCCACCTGACCCTTCCTGTTAAGCTCTGATCTGGAGATTTTGGTGTCCTTAAGAGTCACAGAAAGTTACTAGAGTAGCCACATTTGGAGGTGAGCCCCTTGAAAGTCAGCCGATCGTCATATCTCTCATCTCTCATCTCCAGTATCAGGAGCTCTGGACTCACTTACAGCTCCTCCTTGGCCTGGATGAAACCTGGTCTTGCCCCAGATTCTCACAGGCTCTCAGTTCTCCCATCTGTAAAATGGAGCTAGCAGGTTATCTTTCGGAAAGCCCCGTCCGAGGACGCAATGAGACAATGGGTGGAGAACACCTATTATGGCGATCGGCTCATGGTTGCTTCTCAAAAGCAAAACAAAACCAAACACCTCACAATAGTTCTAGTTCTGTTCTGCTGTGGAGGGAGGAACAGTATCACCATTCCTTTACTCACTCAGCCCTTCGTGGTATTTATTACCACTCGAAAGCTGGATGTATTCCTTTGTCAGCAGCCACCAGAGCTGTGAGACATGACCCAATTAGGGAGGGGTAGGGATGACGTCTGACCTGGAAATTAGTGTGATAAAGGGAGCCACAGGTCCCCTACCCTGAAAGCAGGGAACATTGTGCAGAGGAGAGTGCAGGAAGCATATGTTCATGTATTTCCTTGCATGCAAGCTGGCTACTCGCATCTGCAAGTGTGCATATGCTTCTTATTCACTCTGTATGCTTGTGCTAACAGAATATGTGTGTAGTAGATGCACAATAAATGTTTGTCAGATTCAGCTAAGGAAAAACAGCCAAGGGACCTGGCTCAGTGGGTAACGTGTATAAGCATGAGGACCTGACTTCACAACTCCAGCATCCACTGAAAACTCTGGGTGTGGCCACATGCAGCTATAATCCCAGGGCCAGGAGACTTTGGCAAGAGGATTCTTGGGGCTCACTAGCCAGCCAGTCTAGCTAAATTGGTGAGCTAAAAGATCAGTGAGAGACACTGTCTCGAAAATGAAGTGTCAGGCAATTGATGTAGTTGCCTGATGTCAATTTATGGCTTCTATTCTCATGTAAACAAGTGTGCACACTCATATGTACTCATGCACATGTACACGTAAACACACACATGTGCACACACACAAACCTGCATTGTTTTCAATATTAAAAGGGTGCTCTTTGTTTGGGAGAAATTTCCGTTGTCTGTGTCCATGGGAATGACCCTGCTGACTTCAGCGATATTTAGAGCGGTTCTGTTCCCTGCATTTAAAAATGCTGCATCTTCCTGCTTCAAAATCCAGATTCTACTGGGCTAGAGGGATGACTCAGCAGTTAATAACACATACTGCTGTTCCAGAAGACCAGGGATCGATTCCAAGCACCCACATGGTGACTCACAACCATCTGCAATTTCAGTCCAAGGAACTCTGACACCCTCCTCTGGCCTCCCTGGTCAACAGGCACATATGTGATTCACAGACACACATGCAGGCAAAACACCCACACACATGAAATCAAATAATAAAATTTGTTTTAGGGGATGAAGAGATGGTTCAGCAGTTAAAAGCACTGGCTGCTCTTCCCAAGGACCAGGGTTCAATTCTCAGCACCCACATGGCAGCTCACAACTGCTATAATTCCAGTTCTAGAAGATCTGTCATCATCACACAAACATACATACAGGCAAAATATCAATACACAATTAATTAATTGATTAACCTTTAAAACTTTATTTTTAAATTTCTGGTGCTGGGCCTCTTACCTTGAAGAAGGTAAAAGATCATTTCCATGCCCCACCTCTGACCAAAGGCAAGTCAGGACATCTGTGACCTCTCTCCTGCTTTTGTCTTTTCTGTGTATCCCCAATACCAAGTCAGCAAACTGTTCAAGAGATATCACTACACCAAACAAGGGAAACGAAAGCTTACGACCTCTTAATGTAGCTTAGAGTGGCATCAGCAAAGAATGGTTTTTTTTTCTATGTGTGGTAGGCCACGTATGGCATCAGCCATGCTGGTCTGAAAAACTGTTGCTGTTGATTTTGATGCTTGAGATGAAGGTGTTAATCCATCTTGCCAATGGGCTCTGAGAAGAAGCTTGGATGTGTTGTGTGGTAATTTGGGTGTGTTCTTTAGTGTGAATCACATAGGTATGACCCCCTAATGTCCTGTTGTTTCTTTTTTTTTTTAATTCAAGCTTAAAGTTCTTACCTGACTTTATACTATTTCATAATGGTTCAAATAGTAGACTACATATCTAGCACATTCAAGATCCAGGGTTCTATCTCATTTATAAAAATAAAAAATCTATATACTACATGGCAAGATAGACTAAATCTGAATTCAGTGACAGAGATGTAAAAGGAAAATGAGAGAAAACACCAAAAGGAGGCAGATGTGAATGTGAGAGCATCTCTGTATGTGCTTGCTCTGATGATCTGTAAATTGTGCCCCAAGCCTCTGGAAAGGCATTGGGAAAAAAGGAGCTGGGTGAGTTACAAAGTGTCCCAGTGGTCATCAAGCAAACCTGACATGAGGAAAGCAGGCTCCAGCTACTGCCTTCGTGGTGGAGAAACACCCAGCTACAAGGGTCCTCAGAACAGCCCAGTACTGTACCATAGAGCTCTGTCCACTGCTGCTACGTTGCCAAGGAGAATTTCTTACCAGCTGTTCACAGGAGAAGATGAGACTCAGTCTTCCTGCTGGTCCAGAAGAACACATGGGAACACCCAAATGCCAAGAATGGCATTGTTTTAGCCTCTTTCTTGCACATACCCTAAGGACAGCAGTATCTTCTCATTGGTCAGAATTTGAATCAATGTTCCAAATTGTTTTGTATTTCTTATTAGAGAAATGGTCAAATGTGAGTATATGCTGATCCATGGGTTGGCCAGTAGTTGGTTTGGATGGCCAATGATAAGAAAATTAGTGACAAAAGTATCAGGAGAAGTAGAATGGGGCTAGACTTTTCTATGCAAAACTCAGGTAGATAACTTGTCATCTGGAGATGCTCACCAAAGATGAACTCATCAGAGGATTTTTATAATGAGAGGGATAGGATGGCCCATTCTGTAGGCACATTGGCTATTTTCCATACTCACACCCTCATTACCAAAGTGCTCACCAGTGGTCACAGTGGAAGGCATGCTGGCTGCAACTGGGTTCAGCAACATGATTTCTATTCACCTAGGCTGGCCTGACCATTGCCATTGTGAGTGACTAATCCTGTCTGAAATGACTAGAAGGCTACATGACTGCAAGTAGCTTTCTACGTGACTAGAGGCATCTGTCATGGAAGGAAAAAAAATACTCTTTTGAGACACGTTTTGGAATGCCTCATCATGCTTCCGTAATGGGAGAAGAAAAAAGCATGTATGGGCTAGAGAGGTGACCCAGTGGTCAGGAGCACATACAGCTCTTGTGAGGTACCTTCCCAGCACCCACATGATGACTCACAACCTCATGTAACTTTAGTTTCAGGTTATCCAGTACCCTTTTCTAGCCTCTATGAGTACTGCACTCACATGTGTGTAAGCACATACACACACACACACACACACACACACACACACACGCATAAATCTTTAAAAGTAGAAATAGACAAGTACTTAAGATATGGGTTTCCCTTTCCTATAAGTAATGATTTTTCTAGAAGCATGGGTGGCAGATCTATGGGGTCAAATGACTTGGAAAAGCATGTGAAAGGACACTGAAAACAATAGTTGAAAATTAAAACAGCAGGTAAGAAGTTAAGCCGGTAAGCGCCCTGTGTGGGTAGAAAAAGTCATTCCCAGAGCTACATATTGTTAGACGAAAATTCTCACACCTGTTGTGAGTATAGTCCTTCCCTTAAGGTGCAGCTGAGAGAGACACATTAGGGCCCAGATGCTCAGCCACTTCTAGACATTACTTAAACCATACTAGTACAGGGATTATTATTGCTGACACTATATGCAGTTATTCTGAAGCTGGCACTTAATACAGTTAAACTTTATATTCAGGAGACATGGTCTTTTTGATTTTCAGAATCTTTGACTATTTGGATGCCATGGCATTGGAAGGGGAAACAGGGCTGGAGTCACATCGAGTCAGGCCAGGCGGGATGATCCATGAAGACCAGAGCACAGGGGTCTAGTGTACCTTTGTGTCTCCCATTCTTAGTCTTGCATCCATGCATAGTAGTTGCTCCTAGCAGGACTGGGTTAGTGAATGGCTGATACATCATTTGAATATAATTTGATAAGCAAATGAGTGAATAAAGAACAGATTTAATCCAGACATAGAAAGAGTATCATAGTGGATAACTGGTGACCCTTTCTGCCTTTCCAGGTCTCAAGCAAATACTATCACCTTTCTACTTTAATGTTACAGCATACACATGTTTTCAGTTTGAGAGCCTGAAACCCCTCTGTTCTTGACTCCTGGAGAGTATACATCTGGAGTCTAAAGCTGTCTCTTTGCCATACTGAGGACAATTCCCACCTTCTCAGCCCTGCATCCGCCCCACCCCCACCCTCACCCCCACCCTGCCCAGCCAGCCCCAGCTTTGCCCTAATGCCTCTTAACCTACATGACCTTTGAGCCAAGTGCCCCTGCAAAATGTTGACTCTCATAGAGGAAATAAAGTTTGTTTCTGATTCTTCCCCAGAGTTGGCTTTCTGATACTCTCTTTACACTTCTTCTCACTTCTCCCCAGAAAGTAGTATTCTAAGCTTTCGGAACTGATAGGTTTTGAAAATACTACATACCCTGACTTGTCTCAGGGAATGGTGAACACATCTGGCCTCCAGATGTTCTCTGGCCCTGCAAAATACCAGCCAATCTCAGGTAGCTATGGCTAGAGCTCAGACTAAACATGAGGTTGCAAACAGTCTTGCACAAAGTCACCTTTTCAGCTCCCCTGCAGCCTCTGCTACTGCTTTCTCCCTAGAGTTACTTGCGATCTACGTGCCAGGAGAATTCACAAGCATACCCTGAAAGGGCACAGGGATCTTCATCACAGTGACACAAGGCTCAGAAACCAAGTCTCAGGTTTGCTGTGTGATTTCAGGTGTGTGTCTCAGTGTCCACCAAGCTAATGGCTTCTGTGGTTTACGGCTGCTTTGGGAATTAGAGTCAGTGTATACAAAATACTGAGGACGGTGCCTGGCACGTATTAAGCAGTAAGCAGCTGTGTGCTGTTATTATTCCTAATTCCCCCCTCTGGAGGCCAGTGTGGGATTAGAAACTGGTCTGTGTACTCTAATTGCTTTTTATCATTTCACCTTAGCCCTGTGGGAATATCTATTTTCCTAACCTTTCTCCTGGGCCCCATAAGGATGACAATGGTACTGAAATGTACTGAGCACTCCTGTGAGAAGCACTCAGCATCTGCAGCCTGCATGAGATCCTGTGGGTTGGCTCAATTCCTAACAAGGTGGAATGAAAATGTTGGGTCTATGAGGTTGGCACATTTATCAGCTCCGTTTTATTTCAGCTGAGTAGAAGGAACCTTAGGGAGGGATCCAGAAAGTAGTGGCATCAGAATTTGGCCCAGGGGAGCCTAGCTCATATCCCTGGTTCTCAGATAGAACACTAAAGTTTTGGGTGACACTGGGTTCTGCAGGGGCTACAAACAGGTAAGCTTTGTGACAGGCCTAAAAAGGAGTGAAGTGAAGCCAGGGCAAGGAAACAAGAATAAAGACACAAAAGTTGAAAACTCAGAAACGTTTAGGCACAAAAGTCATTAGCTTTCGCTTGAGTGTAAGTAGATGGAAGGCTGACTGTAGAAAGTAGACCCTGATCCATGACAAAACAAAATGCCTTTTTCTTATAGCCACAGAATGCTTTTGAGCAAAGTATATGCGGTGTCTTGGGGAAGATCAGCCTGCAGTAGAGATGTGGATTAAATGACAGGTAGAAACTAGACACTAGGAGGTCATTGGATTTGGCAATGCCTAATGCTCCTTGAAGCTCTAAGCCAATGGGCCTAAGGCAGTGGGTCAAGATTTGTCCAAAGGCTTACAGTGAGAAGCAGCAGAGGCCAGGCAGGTGTTCTAGCTCTAGATTCCAGACTTCTTCCACTGTATCAGGCAAAGATGCAACGGAACTGTCAGAGAACCTGAAGCAGAGAGTCCCTTCAATTGTGAAGGTCACAGCCCCAGTTACAAAGACCTAAATGCTGTATACCATGCATGTGCTAGCATGTACACGGGGTGGGGGGGGGGAGATAACTGTGTGAAGTCCAGATATCTGCATTGCAGTATGTGGTATCCAAAAGCAGCACTGAAGGAAAGAGCAAGATTAACAGACTGGTTGATTTAGATAGGAAGAGGAAAGACTGAAAGCTAAGTGAACATGCCAGGCTTGCGAGACCAGCACTGCCCTGCAGGCCACCAGTATTCTTCAGAGCCATGGTTCTTAACCAGGGGCGATTGTGCCTAGGGACACGAGACTATGTCTAAAAACATTTGGGGTTGTCACAGTTGAAAACAAGGGTGATCATATTGGATTTTGTGGGTGGAGACCAAGGCTGATGCTGAACATTCTGACATATGCAGACCAACCTTTCAGGAAACGTGAGTACCCTCCTCACGTCATCCACGCTGCTAAGGCTGAGGCCACTGAGTTAGAGCAACAAGGTCTCATGCATAGCTGGACACAGCTCTGGGATCCTGCTTTCTGGTTGCTGATCCTCCAGAGAAGCCAGAGGTGAGCTGGCCCTCTGTGGTGTGACAAGCTCTTGTGTAGTGGGCAGGCCCTAGAAGGCTTTGTCACTTCTAGCAACATGCAGGAAGGAGTGTCCAGGCTTAATGTTGCCTGCACTGCTTAGTGATCTGTTTGGCCTGCATCCCTCTGAAATCCGGAACTTTGGTCACTACTTATGGCCCTACCTAGAGCCATGGCAAAGTGCACACTCCTGTAGTTACTATGCAACCCACGAGGCATAGTAAGACTTTGCCTTAAAAACAACCAGCCACAAGTGCCTTCTTCACGGTGGTTGTTGAGTAAGCCTTACTAACTCAGAACTAAGGAAGTGTCCCTTCCCCAAGCCCTTATCACATCAGAGAAGTGCTCAGAATGACAGTCCTGAACAGAGAGAGCCTACAATGTTTGTTCAGCAAAGGGCAGATGGTGGTCCCCTAGAAGAAACCACGGGATGCCATTGGCAGAAGAAGTTAAGGGAGGACACATGGCCAACCCTCCCCCGCCCCCAGCCGGTAGGTGACAGGTGTCTAACCAGCTCTTTATATTCTGTTTTGGGCTTCCTGAGGAAAAGCCACTATGTCCCACAGTTCGGGTACTTCATCCAGAAGCTCCAGGCCTAGGGTGTGGCCTAGGGTGACTCCTTTTCTTCCAGGGCCCCACTCAAAACTCATGTCATCTATATCTCCATTTTATTTCATCTGCAGTGAATTGAGAAAGTGTGAATTTCCCTGGTCTCTGCTCTTCACTAGGAACTGGTACATCTTCACACACACACACACACACACACACACACACACACACACACAGTCCCTACTGACACGCAGCATTCTGCCGTTCTCCCCAGCCTCTTTCCTCACTCAACCATCCACACACTGCTTCCAGGCTGGTACTGGGCCAGAAAGAACTTAGCTGGTAGGATTCCCAGGTACTGGTCCAAAGCTCTTCCTGGACATAGAAGGGATCATGCACCAGATGGCCCTTGCTGTTACTCCCCTCAGACCACAGGCAGCATCCAGGGCTCCATCTTACAGCGGTGACTATAAGTCCTCCAGTGGTGACAAGTGCCTGGTTTGTGATCCCACAGATCTGAGTACTAAGAGTAGAAAAGAGAACATGAGGGCAGAACTGTTCCCTTGGGTACTAGACCAATAGTTACTCCCCCTCTCCCTAAGGCTGTGCCATAGTTGTGTATCAGCAGGCTAGGTGACTGCCCTGGGGGGTACTAAGAAGCTGAGGATTTCTGCTTCATGATGAGCAATAGAGCAATGCCACAGGGTTGGCTACAGATCAGTGTGGTACTTAAGAGAACCCAGGGGTCAAGGGTGGCTCAGTGGTTCTGGCCCAGAGAAAGAAGCTATCACTCACTGAATAAGCTAAAATCAGGGAGCACAGGGAGCTGAGCCTAGGCCTGCAGCTCTGCATAGGGCGCAGTTTGGCCATAGTGCTCATTGGATCATGTGACCTCATCCAGCCAGTATCCACCAAGACAAAAAGCTGCAGGAAGAAGAGGACCTGGGAAAGAACATGATGGCTCACACTGTCTGTTACTGCTATTCCTGGTGACATGACACATATACATACACGTAGGCAAACTCTCATTCATATAAAATTAATCTTTTTTTTTAAGTACCTCACACACATTTTCTCCTTTGCTATGGAAACACACCCAATTTAGAGACCAGGTAATTGAGGTGTCAAGCAATCCTAACATGCATCTGCGGCAAAGCAGGACTCAGTCCTAGCCCGCTCCTGCTTCTCTCCATCTTGTTAACTCAAGTTTTCCAGGGATTAAACAGCTGGTATAGAACTAGGGCCAGTAACAGAGTATTTGCCTAGCATGTACAGGACCACACATACCCTGAAACACACAGAGGGGGAAAGGGAAGGAGGGAGACACAGAGAGACAGATAGAAAGCTAGAGAGACATAGAGGCAGAATCAGAAGACACTGGTCTAACCAATCAACACTTCCTGTTATCGCCATCATTCCCAGCTACAGAGAATCCACATCTGTGCCTTAGCGTGGCCCTTCCTGTTTCTGCCTTTCAACCTATGGCTTTTTGAGAGGCAAGCTCTTGTGACTCTAGAACTGTGAGTGTCTGTGTATGTGGTGTATATATGTGTGTGGATGTGCATGTGCACAGGTATATGTGTGTATGTATGTGAATGTATTTGTGTGTGCATATGTGTGTGTCTATATGTATGAGCCTGTATGTGCAAGTATATATAGGTGTCTATATGTGTGAATCTGTATATGTACAGGTATGTGTCTGTATGTGTGTCTATGTGTGTGCATAGTGTGTGAGTACACATATCTATTGCATATTCAAGTGTGTGGTATGTATGTATGTACACATGTAGTGCATATTCAGGTGTATATTCATGTGTGTCTGTGTTTCTATGCATGTGTGCTCATGTGTCATGTATCTGTGCTTGTGTGTGAGTGTGTGCTTGTGTGTGTTTTCAAATTGAAGATCTAAGCAACAAAAAGAGCAGAACTCTTGACCTTCCAAAGCAAATCACCTGGCCTTGCCCATAAATCATGTATTTTCCTAACCCAGGATGTATTATTCCTGCAGGGCAATAAATGAGATCATTGTTTTATGTACTTTTATTTTTTCATATTTTCTTGACACACACATTGCTTTTTTCTTATAGAACATTCTCTCCAGTACTGTACAAAACTATGGTGAAAATTATCTTAGAGAAAAGAAGTGTGTGTGATAACCTGAAGGGTGACTTCATACATCTTTTCACACTAAGCTCCTTCTCTGCTATATGCAGAAGTGGCATGGATGTGGGCAGGGCAGAGTAGAGATAGCCAAAGTCCAAGGCAAGAACACAGACTGGTTGGGAGAAGAATTCAAATGACAGGAAGAGAAGCAGGTATTTAGGTTCCTGATCCCCTTGCTTGCCTGGTGTCCAAGGCATTGTGAAGTTCGCACAGCTTTGAATAGCAGTAATCACTGATGTTCACAGCCCTCTGTATTGGCCACTGTTCTAAAGTTTTTCACACTTGGACTACTTTAACCTTCTAAGTGGTAGGTACTATTGTATCACCATTTTACAAATGAACAGAGCATGACCCATTGAGGTCAGTAACTTTCTCAAAGATACACAGCTGATTCACAGGTGGGCTAGGGTGTGAACCCAGGTAGCCTAGCTGAATTCAAACCCCTGGTTCATCACTACCTCATTCATCACTGCTTCTGTGGACTCCATTTGTAGCTGGAAACCCAAACACTGCTCAGCACATATTCTGTTGTGCTTTCCACACCTGGCTTCTCCTGATAAACAGAATTATTTTTCCTCTCCATCTCCTGCTGCTGGCTCATAGTACATGTGTAATGGCCCAGGTAGAGACATTGTCTTAAACACCAGCTCCTGGAGATATAGCTGAGTTGGTAGGGTACTTGCCTAGTGTGCATAAAGCTCTGGCTTAGATCCTCAGAACCACATAGACCAGACATGGTGGCTCACACCTATAATACCAGCACTAGGAAGATAAAGGCAAGAAGAACAGAAATTCAAGGTCCCTTGTCTCTGTAGTAAATTCCAGTTCAGGCTGCATGACATCATGTCTCAAGAAAATACAAAGTGGGCATGGCAAGGTCATGCACACACCTTTAATCCCAGCGTTTGAGAGGCAGAAGCAGATGGATCCTCTGTGAGTTCAGAGCTAGCCTGGTTTATATACTGAGTTCCAAACCGCCAGGGCTGCATAGTGAAAACTTGTCTAAAGAAAGGGGGTGAGGAGTTAGGAAAAGAAGAAAGGAAGAAACCACAGGTTACGAATCCATGGCAGGGCCTTTAGACTGGCCCAAAGCTGAAAAGTCAAAAGAGTAAACAGTGGGTAGCATGTCTTTCCATGCTCAAAGCTAAGGACACTAAAAGGCACACTGACAGCAATTCATGCAGTGAGTCTTTCCTACCTTAGATACATCTCAAGTTCTGGGCTTCCCAGACAAAGTCTTAGCTAGCAGAAAGGCTAAACCAAAAATATTTAATATGTTCCTCTTGGCTGTCCCTAAAATACAGAATGCTGAGTTTGTGCCCAAAGCCCATGTATCCTAGAAGAAAGACAATTTTATGTCCCTTTAACTAAGACAGAAAAAAATCAAAGAACAGAGACCCTGGGCACTGTTCTCTTTTTTCTTGGCATGTCCACCATGACTACCAAGGCTCTCTTTCTGTTTGCATCTTCTCCTTCTGGCAGTTGCTAGTATGTCCAGATTTCCCACCCTGTTATTTTTCCCTCTCTAACTCCAGAAACTTAAAAGTTCATTATCAATAGGACCAAGAACCCAAAGAAGATGGTACTTGATCGCCCTCAGCAGAGGGTCCAAGCTGTGTCTCGGGAGTGATGCTGACATGAAGGCAGTGCCCTGTGGAAGAGCAGCGGGCTGTTAGGGTGGCCACGCCAGGACAGAGCAAATCTGTATGAAGAATATTTCCAAAATCCAGGCTGCTGGGAATGAGGAAGAAGCATTCAAGCGGAAAGAGTTGGAGAGCCTTGCCGCTGTGGGAAGCAAAGGCAGGGTTCAGAGGCAGGCACTGGCTTCAGGAAGATGCAGGGCAGGCGGGAGAGGGAGTGACAGCCAGGCTCAGGCTTCACCGGTCCCCTCTGCTAGCTGGCAGCCTCAATCTCTCAGTGTTAGGAGATGGCAATAACATGTAATCATGTCACCGTTCATCTTCATGTCAACTGGATGAGATTTAGTGTCACCATGGAAACACACCTCTGGGTGTTTCTTTGAAGATGTTTTCCAGAAAGGTTTGACAGAGCAGGGAAGACCTGCCTGGAATGCTGGTGGCACTATCCCGGGGGCTGGGGCCCCTGGCAGAATAAAAAGGAGAAAGCAGCCTAAATATCAGCTCTCACCTCTTTCTACTTCCTCACTGTGGATGCAATGTGGTCAGTTGTCACCTCATACGTTCCCCTCCTTGAAGGACTGACTGAATCTCCTTTTCAATTGAGAGCCAAAATAAAACCTTCCTCTCTCAGAATGATTGCTGTGAGAAGATCAAGGAATCCGCTCTGTGACTTGACTCAGCTCTTGTTTATCAGCTGTCAGAGGGTCCACGGTGGAGGCTCCTGGACAGTCAACAGTGAATATATTAGTGGGTGTGAACCTCCAAATGAAGTTCATTTGAAAATTGACCTTTCTCCATCTAGAGAGCAACAGCAACTTCTTAGGAAGGAGGTGGGGCCGCTGCAGCCAGTGCCTGCAGCCTGTTCACCCCACACTCTGCTCAGCACAATTCATCATCGCTGCCACCATGTCATCAGTCACTGGATAGGACCACAGAGTTTCCAAGAATTAAAACTGGGGTTTGAACTCAGATCTGCACAACTACTCATCTGAGTAACCTGGGAATTAGCTTAAGCCCAAGACCCAGAACAAGAACTCTCATACACTGTCACGAGCGCTTAATTATGCCGGAGGACTTTAACCGAGACGCCTCTCTAGGGCGGCAAGGTATTGATAAGAGCCAACACCAGAATGATTTTGAATGCTGCTTTAATCACACAAATCACACAAATATCTAAGCATTTTGCATAGCACATTATACATCTCATAGGATATACAACCTGACCTCAGGTACAGGCTCGGACACGTTGCCTCCGGTGTTATGTTGTTTCAGTGTCTTCTAGGTCCCGGAACTTCACTGTTCCCGCCGGACCTCAGGCGAGTCTTTTGTTGACTGGATGGGCCTCGGAGCTTCTCTGCTCCAGCCAGGCCTCAGTTGTCAAGGAAGCCGCGGTTGCTCGGGAGCCACCTTTCAGGGCTGGTCTGATAAGGGGGTCTTCACAGGACGGGCTTGTTAAGCTAGTCTGTGCTTTTCATGCAGCCGTTGGGGAATGGGCTGGTTATTGGTGATCTTGCGGCTTCCTCACTTAAGAGTGTAGCCGGTCGCAACTACATAGGCTCAAACTGCAGTTTTTATACATTTTTTAGGGCATAGTTTTAGCTTATCACACCTCCACATGCATCAGCTGTTAATCAGCTGGCATTACCTAATTCCATTACTTAGCACTTTAAGGGCGTTATCTTAACTTCTATACTTTACTTTAAAACGTCACACATGCCGGCTGTTAGTCTACTGATATTGTTTAATTTTACTACTTAATGCCTTAAAAGAAATGTTTATTACTATTACTAGGAATATCTTCTAATCTAACTCTGACAGCTCTGCTGTCTTACAAACTCTTAATGCCTTAAGGGCGTTACCCAGTCACTATCACCAAAATGTCTCTCAATTTTGCTCC
>CM053766.1:85343491-85403037 GCA_028658305.1 Pachyuromys duprasi
TTCTCTTTTTAGCTCCATACCCCATTTTTTAATTGGATTACTTGATTTCTTGCTTTTTAACTTCTTGAGTTCTTTGTATATACTGGATATTAGCTCTCTGTCAGAAGTAGGATTGGTAATGATCCTTTCCCAGTCTGTAGGCTGTCGTTTTGTTTTGATGACAGTATCTTTTGCTTTACAGAAGCTTTTCAGTTTCATGAGGTCCTACTTATTGACTGTTGATCTTAGAGCCTGTGCTGTTGGTGTTCTATTCAGGAAGTTGTCTCCTGTGCCAATAAGTTCTAGGGTCTTCCCCACTTTTTCTTTTATGTTGAGGTCTTTGATCCACTTGGACTTTAGCTTTGTGCGAGGTGATAAATATGGATCTATTTTCATTTTTCTGCATACAGATATCCAGTTGGACCAGCACTATTTGTTGAAGATGCTGTCTTTTTTTCCATTGAATGGTTTTGGCTTTTTTGTCAAAAATCAAGTTTCCTTAGGTGTGTGGGTTCATTTCTGGGTCTTCTATTCGGTTCCATTGATCCACTATTCTGTTTCTATGCCAATACCATGCAGTTTTTATTACTATTGCTCTTCAGTACAGCTTGAGGTCAGGGATGGAGATACCTCCAGATGATCTGTTGTTGTAGAGGACTGTTTTGGAGAGTCTGGGTTTTTTGTCTCCATATGAAGGTGAGTATTTTCCTTTCAAGGTCTGTGGAGAATTGCGAAGGCAGAGTCAGATTCTTTAGAGTCGTGCATGAGACTTAACCGGATCGGTCCTCAGCACTCCACCACCCAGGCAACTTCCGTTCTTCTCTCCAGCAGGCCCAGCACACACCACGTTTTGGGCTTTAGCTGATCCCCCTACAGTCCCCTCTGTTGCCCTGCTCTCCACCCAGGATGTCTGATAGGAGGCATGCATATCACTTCCTCCAAGCCTCCGGTTAGTATTCTCATTATGCCATCTGCGTTATAGCCATGCTGACATCCCTATTGTCTCTTTGCCTTGCCTCTCTTCAGAACAGTAGAGCTGCGGCTATGCACTAAGCCCATGGAAGGGGCTAGTCCTATGTCATCCCTAGCTGGGATGGAGGAAAGCTGGCTGCCTATGGCTCACAGAAGGAAGGACAGCTCGTGGGGGTCACCTTGGGCCACTTCCTGCCTGTGACTCCATTCTGCCTGCCCCACCTCTCTGTCTCTGCTTTCGGCAGTCTGCTGCACGTCTTACTGTCTCCCTGGCTACCTTGACTAGAAACTTCTCAAATGCAGGGCCTGGAGCTTCTGTAAGTCCTTGCCATCCCAAGTCAGGCTCTGAAAGACAGCCTTAAACTTGCTAGGCCAACATAAGTGGAGAGGGAGGTGGGAGAGAGCAATGGAGATGCCACCGTGCCGCTGTTTCTAGAATACTGGCTGTGATCAGAGAGAGACACATAGTGCCCTGTAGGTGAAGGGAGACTGCGGCCAGTGACTAGAGTCAGTCCTCCATGATCCACCACTGCTGGTCCACTTGCCACCGCTGCACCCTCTGCTTCCCCACATGCTGAGCACCTGCCTCTGGGCCTTTGTTCCTCCCCGGACTGTCCTCCAACACCAATTATAACGATAATAGCAGCTGCCAATATTAAACTATTTATAGAGAGCAAGATGTATTTTACTCATATTAATCTTCCAGTGGCACTATGGGGGTTATGCTAGAATGTTCTCCATTATTCTCTAATATTCCCAAGGAAACTGGTACTTAAAGGGAGGCTAACTAAATGTATCAGTGTTTGGTCCAAACCTGGCCTCCAAAACTCAGAACTCTGGCTCTTTGAACTGCTCCGTAGAGTCGATTTTTCAATCCCAGCTGGTACTGAGTCCCTAGGAAACATCTGAAATTCTAAGGCTGCCTTTGGCTTGCCTGGGGCGGCAACTCTGCTGTTCTTCTACAGTATTCCAGCTAGTGGGGGTCTCTCTTCACAGCTAATCCTGAGACCTCAGGCCTGAGGCCTCAGGCCCAGCGTTTGAGTTTTCTGAAGGTCAGCACATCCTTCCTCAGAAATGTTTCAGGCGCCACATCCCAGTGTGCCCTAGTGCCCATTTCTAGAAAGACTCTACGTTTATGTTTCCCCCGCTCTCATTCTTAAGTGCCCTGAGTACAATATTTTTAAGAAAGATCTCTGAAAAGGAAATTCATTCTTGGGCAAAGCATGAGCCAGAAACTCTGCTCACACTAACAGGAAAGGGGCCTGCTTCTCATGGATAGTGGGCTCACTAAACCAACCCTAAATCTGCTTCCTGCTGCCAAGTCTTTTAAAATAAAGGGGGGAGGGGCTCCAAGCTGATGGTATAAGCATTAAAAAAAAACCATGATATTTCCTATTTTGTTTCTTCATAAATTTAACAGTAAACGAAAGCCTTCTGGCAGTGACTGAGATATTGACTTCCTAAATCTTTAGCTCCAAAGAACTTCATTTACTCACTTTATCGACTCCATTCTCTGTGCCAGGTTGTCCATATATATTATCCCATTCCTACCTCTTCGCCAGCCATGAGGAAAGCAATATCAAACAGTGTAGAGGGCAGAGCAGGCTCAGAGGAACCAAGGCAGAGCCTGGCAACAGCCACGGAAGGTGGCACAGTGGGCACTGGCACCCAGCCGGGTCTCCTCCAAGGCTCCTTCTTCTCTCTTTGGTAAAGCTGAGCCTGAGGCCAGTACCCCTGTTTTCAGCTTCTCACTTACTTAATGGAATCCAGGGTGGCAGGCGGTACCAGTGCAATCAACTCTCCTCTTTCAGCCAGAGGCAAACGAAAGAGAACCCAAGCCTGTGCCCAGAGGACCAGGCCCATATCATCATCCCCCCTCCCCCCAGCATGGCACATGTCATCTTCTGATTCTGGCTTCTTCATTGCTATGTCATAACTCTTGGTTACCCACATGAAGTAACAAAAATAGAGAACCTGTAGGAATAGAGTATCAAGCTACTATAAGTGCTAGAAATGAAGAGTATTGAGTGATATGGTTATGGTTCAGAGGAAGATCATTTGAATCCAGACTGTTCTAAACTGTTAGCTTATGGTGTCTCCAAACAACAACAACAATAATAATAATAACAATGGAGTTTCCTAGTCTAGTGTAGCTGTGAGAATTCAATAAATTTTAATATAAACATAGAAAATACTTGGCACAGTGTCTACCTGTGTTGGTACTCAGTAAAGCATGGCTTGTCTCCTCCTCCTTCATTGTCATCATTAGCATCATCCCTGAGAGTGGGTGGATACTGGGTACTGGCTAGCATGGATTTGTCCTCGTGGGGAAATACACCCTTGACCCAGATCTAGTGAGGCAGGTAAGGCACTCCGCTGTGTGACCATGTTGTGCACCTCAGAAAGGAAGCAGGCTGAGAGAGCATGTCGGATGACCCTGAAAACGTAGGAGATGCGGGACATGGTGTGTCTAAGATCCCACTTAGAGCAGCGCTTCTTACATTTTATGTTCTGAGTAACTTGACCAACAGGCTCTCTCCAGTCACCCAAGATTTTGGAAAGATGATTCTCAACGAAACCAGATGTTAAACAGATGAGACTTCATGTTTAGTAGAGCAGTGTCCCTGAGGCTCTCACACAACGCCAGAGGGTCTCAGTGTGTTGTTATACGTAATCATCTAAAGAAACTCCCAATGCCCACTGTTTAGCTGCACTCGGCAGCAGGGGAAACTGCCTGGGGATTGGAGTTTTATCCTGTTTGAGAGGGAACTCAGCTTTTGGGTTCATGCCGTGCTAGCCTCTCTGCAACTCAGCACCAGCCATGAGCAGAAGCCTTCATGGCTGTGAGTGCGGTGGCATTCACAGGCATGAACTGATAGTATTTTTTTGAGCCATCAACCCTTTTTGATGATTTGAATGCACTCCTTCCTCAGCCAAATGAAAAATATACCAAACATCACAGATTCTCAAAAAGACAGATTTCTCAGATGCACTGTGTGTATGCACTAGTGAGTGTGCATGTGTGCGCACATGTGTATAGAGTCCATAAGTCAACATCAGCATCTTAACATTATTTTTTTAGACATGGTTGGGCCAGCTAGCTAGCAAGCTCCTATACACACACACACACACACACATCAGGGATAGGGTTACAGGTGCATGCTACCATATCTGGCTTTTACATGTTTTTTTTTTTTCAGGTCCTCATGCTTACAGCAAATACTTGACTGCCGAGCCATCTCTGCTATGCCCCTAAACCTTGTTTGAACTTGGATCTTAATCACTAAGCCATCCTGTCCTCAACTCCAATAATATGCTTGCGTCAGACTTTAAAATCTGATGCTCAGGCCTTCTTAGTCACCAAGATACTTTTTTACATTAGAAAAAAATTATTATTTCAATTTATGTGTAAAGTTTTATGCCGTGGTTTGAATGAGAATGGCCCCCACGGGTCCATACGGAGCCGAGTTATCAAGAGATGTGGCCTTGTTGGGGGACATGTCATTGGGGGTGGGCTTTGAGGTTTCAGAAGTTCAGCTGGGCCCAGTGTCCCCTCTCCACCTGATGCTGATTCAGATGCAGATGCAGAACTCTCCTTCTCCAGCACCACACATGCCTGTGTGCCTCCCTGCTACAACAATAATGGATTAAACTCTAAACTGTAAGCAAGCCCCAATTAAATGTTTTCTTTTATAAGAGTTGCCGTGGTCACGGTGTCTCTTCGCAGCAATAAAACCGAAACTAAGACACTATATATGGAGTTCTCAAAAAGAAAATAAAGCCCTAATACATAATCTTTGCATAATAGATCAATTACAGAGTTTGCAAATCTCTATCATCTAGTTCTTAAAGCTTCTTTGAATAAATGACATTTCCACATTTGAATTTCATAACTCTGCAAAAGGACAAGCAATTCCAAGGGGGATTGTTCATCTGTGCAATGACGCTTGAAGATATCCAGAGCTGGCGTTTGTACACCGACTTTCATCTCAGGTCGATATGTGGAGAACCTTTCTGCTTAGCACATGAAAGACAGCCCACGAGATCTCATTTCACATCCTCCTCCCCAGCAGCCCCAGAGGAAAGACAAATCCAGTGCTTCATCCCACTCCCCTACTTCACAGAAGAGGACACTGAGATCCAGAAGGGTCCTCTGACCTGTCTAGAGCAAGCACAGGAACTGTCAGGCTAGAGTTCCAAACTCTCCTGTGCCCGGTGACCCCTGTAGAGCACAGCATACACATCTGGGTTAACATGCATTCAATGATGAAAACCTTGGGATCAACCTTTTAGGAACAGCTGAGGGCCTGAACTGATTCTGTGCTGTCTGCCCCTCTTCCCCAGTGGTCAGGACCTCACTCTGCCCTGTTTAAACCCTTTGATCCTACTCCCCGCTGCTGGAAAGTGAGGGGTCCATAAAACTTTGCCTCACTTCCTACTCTGGGCTATGATTCTCTGGTATCATTTGAAGGGACCATTTAGAGGGTATAGGAGATCCCTGTGTTAGAGCCACAGAGATATCAGGGACTCCAGGAATGGGATTAACCCAAGATTTGTTGCCATAGCAACAGCTGCTTGGTCTGGCCTCTGACTCTCAGAAAGAGAGAACTGAGAACCTCCCTGCCTGTATCCAATGGGAGGATGTTAGAGACAGAAGAGTCCCTTGCACAGTGGGATCTCTCTGAAAGTCTGGTCTTCCCTCCCTAAAAGCTGAAAGCTCCTCTAATATCCAGTGAATAGTAATGTTGTATTGGCCTGTCTGCCAGGCTGTGATATTTCACAAGCACACTGACTGTTCCAACTCATTAGCGAGACCTCAGGTCACTTTTTAAATTGATGATATAGAAGGGGAAAAACAAAAACAGAGGCTGCAGCCACACAGTAAGGCAGGCAGTTTTCTGTGGAAGATATTTTGAAGGCAAATCATGAAAAGCATATTGTGTGTGTGCTGGGCTGTGATACAAAGTACATCCTTTGGAGCTACAATGTGTTTGACAAATAAGCAGTTGGAGAAGGGTTTTTAATGGAAATTTATCTGATAGATTTCAGGACTGCATGAGTCTTAAAATTGAATGGGCATGTGTACCCTTTGCATCCATCAGCCAGTTACCATTCTCTCAGAACAGTGTTTACTCTAGCTGCCTTCCCTGGGATCTCAGCCAAGCACAATGAGCGACAGGATATGGGTCTGTGATTTGAGCCTGGTGAGGAGTGAAGTTGAGCTTTACGTTCTGCTTGTCTCCCTCTCCCTGTTGATTTACATCATCAGCACCTGTATGTTGATTATGCGTTACTGTTCCCAGGTTATTCTCTGAGCATTCATGTTTCTCTCTGTGTGTCTCTCTGTCTCTGTGTGTCTCTCTCTATTGTTTGTGGGTGTGTGAGTGCATGCGTGTGTGCACGTGTGTGTGTGTGTGTGTGTATGTGTGTGTGTGTGTGGTGTGTCTTTATTTGACTGGAGAACACCACTGTGTTCTCTCTCACCTTCCTTAGATAGCAAGGCTAGCCAGGGCTTGTTCTGCTCATGATAAAGGCAGAGCTCAAGATAGCAAGTTCAATATGATAAGCACTTTTCAGGCCTCTGAGTCTATCCTGTCTGTTAATATACCATTGACCAAAGTAAGTTAATTAATCAGACTTGAAATTCAAGAAGCAGGAACACAGTTTTTCCTCCTGAGATGGTTAGGAGTGGGTAAGCGACTCTGTTTAAGCCACATAGCTACGTTTTATGCCCTCATTAAATGTTTACAGAACAAAAAGGGACAGAAGAATAGCGTGTTCTAGAGATTTCTGTGGAGATTCATTGTACAAGATACAGAAGTCCTAGGGACTTTACTCCAAGCCCCACCCCATATATATCATGACAGAGATAGCCCAAAGCGTTGCCTCGCAGGTCACACAGCCATTCCACACCAGTTACATTTCTTGAGCCAATTAAGGAAGTCCTCAGAGGACTTCCAGCAGGGACCAGCAAGAATGCCCTCCCCTATTGCTGAATGCTTAGGCTGCCTCTGGGAGATTTCTAGGTTCAGGAGAAGTATCTCTCAGCAGACAGATTCCCTGAAAGGACCAGGGAACGATTCTGTTTCATGATCTTGGGGTATTGAGTATCCAGAAAAATGTTCACATGTTTGTTTAAATCATCATAAATGTCTGAAAGGAGTCCAGAGCTAGGAATGCAGCTCAGTTGGTGTCTGCTAGCCTAGCATGGGTGAAGCCTGTTTGCTATCCAGCACTGAATGAGCTGGATGTGGTTATAACACCTGTAATCCCAGAATGAAGGAGATAGAGGTAGCAGGACTCAGGGCCATCTAAGCACCAGCATGAGCTCTGTATTCCACCCTGTCCCAAAAGGGGTTGGGGTCCCAGAGTGTGGGTTTCCATCGAAGTTTGCCTCCTCTCCCTTGGTGAATTGAAAAGTAACGATTTGTTATCTTCTTTGTCCCTCCCCACTGCAGGTGTGCTGAGCCTGCCAGAGAGCCTGAACCTGCACCGAGACCCACAGCGGCCCAGCAAGCCAGGAGAGCTACCCATGTTCAGCCAGTCAGAGCTGAGGACCATCGAACAGTCCCTGCTGGCTACACGGGTGGGCAGCATCGCTGAGCTCAGTAAGTGGATGCTGGCTCCTCAGCCTGGTGCCCAACCACGTAGCCTCTCTGTCCAAAGTGACATGCTTTTCATGCCACATATGTTCATAATGACCTGTCCAGGGCACCTTTATAGGGTGCTTCCTATATGTACAGGGCAGTGCTGGTGAAATTAGGGCAGATGACAGCTCTAGAGGAAGAAAGGCCTGGTAAATCTCCCAGCTCTGTCATTACTGTAGTGAAATCTAATCCTCATCTGCCCTGAGCCTCAGTTTCCTTTTCAGTTAGATTGAAGGCATCATCTCAGCCAGCACCGGGCGATGTTCTAGTATGGATGCGCAGATGCCCATCTCAAGGCTTGGTTCCCTGCCTGGTGCAGGCAATATACATGTTCTCTAAATGATGCCCATTAGCGGTTGATGTTGACAGCAGCATCTGCTGAACGCACATGTCAGATCATTTCTCTCTTCTGTTCAGAATATTCCACTGGTCTCTTTCTGACCCACAGGACAAGCCAAAGTCCTCAGAACTGCTCTGAAGCCTCCCACCCACTACCCTCTGTTCTCTCTTTGGTCCTTTCTGCTCCTTGACCACAAGAGCAAAATCTCAGGACTTTTGCACTGACTGTTCTGTTGTGGTAAATGTAAAAGAATGTGGCCTAATGAATGTTTATTATAAGGCTATAATTATTACAGTGGTATTATCCAACCCACTATCAATCAAATAAAGACACAGACCCCTGTTGTTTTTAATGAAATAGCCTTTATCTGGGGCATTGCAGATAATAACCTCTCAGCCCCTATCTCTAGCTACTTCCCATCCATGGTCCCAAATTTCTTATTAATGTTCTCTATCTCCTCCATCCATGCTGATCTGACCATGTATTTCTTTCCCATGCTAACCCATGGCATTAGTTTGTTTTCCTTCTCCTCTGATTCTCTCTCCTCCTCTCTTCATGGTCCCTCAACCCTAGCCTGCCAACCCCAAACTCCACCTCCCTTTCGTCTGCCAATCCCCAAGCTTCAGCGTTTTGTTTGGTTTTCATTAACCAATCAGCTTTACATTAGGTGGAGCACAGTTTACACAAGGACAGGCATACATGAGAGGCTGCAGGGACCAGATCTTGGGGGCCAGTAATTAGCACTAAAATACATAGTTCTAAACCAACCCCCAACACTGCCCCCTCAGCCAAAACAACTCTCCATATCTTGCTTCTCAACCCTGTGAAGCAATAACTCTCTAAGGATCCTTGTCTTACTTCAGGCTATTAAAACAAAAAACAAGAGTAGACCAGGTGGCTAAAAAGACACTCTGGAGGTATGGCTTAACCAGTTAAGAACACTTGCTGGTCTTACAGAGGAGTCTAATTCAGTTCCCAGCACCCATGTCAGGGGGCTCACATCCACCTGTATCTCCAACTCCAGGAGTTCCATCACCTCCTCTGGCCTCCCAGGGTACCCTCACACTCGTGTGCATGCCCAGAGGCAGGGCTAGGGGAGATGCATTTATTTCTCACAGTTCTAGAGGATGGGAAGTCCAAGTTCAGAAACTCAGCTCCTGGTGAGGGCTCTCTGCCTGGCTTGTAGTTGGTACCTTCTCACTACTGCTTCCTAGAAGGGCCTATTATGAAGCCCATTCCCAGGACTTACCCAACCCTAAACATCTGCCAAATGCCCTACTTTCTAACACCACAACACTGGAGGGCTTCCACATGTGAACTGGGGGAGGACGTAAACATTCAGTCCATCGGTTCATAGCAACCTTCATCCCCTACAGCTCTTGAGTGTTATGTCCAGCGCTTACCATACTACAGCATACTTCATGCATTTCAGTTTCCACAGTCTACTTATCAAGGCACAGCTCACCTATGCCTCTAGTTCAGTCATCTCTAGCATAGTGCAGCCGTAACCACTATTTGCTTTAGAACATTTTATTACCCCAATTAAAAAGGCAGCACCATAGCAATCCCCTCCCTCCCCTCCCCTAATCACACTCCACATTTCGCTTTTTTACTTTTTCTTATTGCCTCTCTCCCTGCTGGAAGCATTCTCTCTTTCTGACAGGACAAATATTTGTTCACTGTTAGAATAGCATCAGATTTGGGCCTCAGGAAGTATGAAGCACAAAAAGAAATGAGGTAAAGAAGAAAGGGAGGGAGCCCGCCCCCTCAAAAAGGATAAAGGAAATAAGGGAGGATGTGGTGGTCAGTTTTGCTAGCTAACTTGATTGAGTTTAACAATGCCCAGGGAGGACAATTGAGGTCGCTCAGTGGGTAAAGGTGCTGCTGCCAAACCTGATGACCCAAAATCTGTCCACAGGAACCACATGGTGAAGGAAGAGAACCTCGAGTTGTCCTCTGACACCCCCATGTGCACCCTGGAACATCCACACATGTACGCACATACACATATACATAGCATACAAATAAATAAGCGTACAAAAATTAAGAAATGTTTAAGGAACTAAGAAGCGTTCTTCTAGGTGTGACTGTGATGGTGTTTCAGAAGCAATGGGATCGTGAATGTTTGGTCCTAGGGGATGGTTTCACCTCTTGAAGGATTCATAATATGATAGCAGGGATGGAGACAGGAGAATCCTGAGAGTTCCCAGCCTCACCAAATCAGTAGTTGAGGTTCAGTGAGAGACTCTGTTTCAAAAAGTGAGGCCAAGAACAACTGAATAGACACCAGATGCCAACCTCTGATCTCAACATGTGTACATAAACACACACACCCTTACTTAACATTTAACACATACAAAGGTTAGTGAAGTGCCTCAAAGCCCCACCAGCTTCTGTTCAAAGAAAGAATTGGCTAAGCAAATCCATGGATCACCTAAGCAGGCAGCCCATGGGAGCAACTGCTGCAGAAATTGTTTTTAAGGATAATTTGCTGTGTAAATTAAACACCGTCGTCATCGGATGTTGACTTTCATGTGTGAATTGTTGGCACACAAATGGGGGTTGCTAATTGCGAGTGTGTTTTGTGCATTCATTAAGATGGGCCTGAAATTGGTGTGCAGGCGTACTCTGATAAGACCCAGCATAGAAGAAAGGTAATAAGATTCCTCTCTTCAGATGTGACTGTAATTTAGTCTGGGCTGCTCTACAGTCTGAATCAACACAGACCGGCTCTCTCTGTGGACAAAGGGAGCTGTTTTTTGTATTCAAAGGTTGTTCTTTCCAGGTTGGTGGTAGAAACCACTGTTTTTGCAGCAGAGGTGAGATTCTTAGCTCTTGAAACAGTCTCATGGGTGAAAAATTCAAGAGCAGAGCTCTTACTTAATAGTTAATAATGGTAAGAGCAGTAAGTGGTATCTGTGGAACTAGGGTGTGATGCTGGCTAATCTAAATCATTAACTTGATGACTTTAGAATTACAAGGGAAACATGCATCTGGCCTTGTCTATGAGGATGTTTCCAGGAAAGGTTTCACTGAGGAAGGAAAGTCTATCCTGACTGTGGATGACACCATCCCATGAGCTGCGGCCCTGGGCTGAGTAAGGAGAAAACAGGCTGAGTCCCAGAGCCATCTCTCTCTGCTTCCTGTCTGTAGAAACAGGGTAACCAGCTGCTCCTGCCACCATGCCTTCACAATCATGATGGACTATGCTCTCAAACTGTGATCCAGAATCAACACTTCCTTTTCTAAGCTGCTTTTGTTGTGTATTTTGTTACGGCATCAAGAAATACTGAATACAGATGCTGTAATAAATCTACAGATATGCTTCTGATTGCCCCTACTTTGTGATCTGGGGGTGGAAGCAAGAGGAGGTTAAACAGAATGTCCTCCATCCACCTCAGTGTGAGTGGAAGGACCGGAAATTGCATCCAGCCTTCGGAAAGAAACTCTGCCACACATCACCATAGAACCGCGCTCCAATGGGTCACATGAAGAGGTACCACTCAGATCCCAGAACCCTGCCACATAAGGACAAGGTGCCACATCGGGCTCTGTTCCTCCAACTCTAAGAACCTGCAGTTTGCTCCAAAGATACACAGGCTCTGGGCTAAACTGGAGATGTCCAACATTCAGAAATGTTGCCAAGTGTCTAAGGTGGGACCAGACCTGAAGACTGGGCTTCCTTTAGCAAATCATGTTAAGATTCAAAACTGCCTTAAGTCACTGGAGTTGGAGCACGAACCTTTATCCTTCCTGTTACGGTGCCTCACTTTTTATCCTGAAAGTCCCCAGAGGTATATATTGAAAGCTTATCTTCCAGCCCATGGTCATTGGGGGTGGGGTGTCCTTGAAGGGAAAATTGGCATGTCAACCCTCCCTGTCTCTCTTGCCGATTCTTGGCTGCTGTGAGGTAAAATGTCTTTTCTACCTTATGCACCTTCCATGACATACTGAGTTTCCACAGACCAAAAGTGGTCTACGGTCAAAAGGCCATAGACAATATTAATTCTCCCGTAAATAGATTACTTCAGGTATTTTGCCACTGTGTGGGGTGTTGACTGATATGTAGTCTTGGAGTAAAAACACCATTTCTGGATTTTCCGTATGTAAAGCACACTCCAGGCATCATTAATATTCCCTTTTCACAGATAACAAAAACTGTGTTTGAGGAAGGATCGCTGTCTTGCCCAAGGATGTACATCCAGAAAGTAGAAAAGTCTTAGTTCAAACAGCTCTTTTTGTCCTCTTTGCTGAGTCTGAATAAGCTTTGTATTCTGAGCACCTCATGTACCACCCACAGCTCAGCAAATGTCCCTGGAATTAATAGCCTGAGGTGAACTACTCTAGGACACAAAGACTGAAGAAAATGCTGTGTGTTGGGGGCTCAAGTTAAGATCCAGACTTAATATCAAGTTTTCTATTGAGCTTTAGAACTTGGGGACCCTGAGTTGAACATATACATGTTCTCAAATACGTAACAGTGAGGTGATGTCAGTCTAAGAGAGCATGCGATGCCCACATTGACTTGGAGTCTGTGGGCCTGAGTATGGTCCTCTCTTTCCCTCTCTTCCTCTCTTCTCTCTGTCCCTTACACCCTCCCCTCTCCCTTTCTCTCTTCTTTCCCTTCTTTCTTTTCAAAATGAAAGGGCTATCTAAGCCTTGATTTGGGAAGAAGCAGCCTACATTGGCATGTGTGATCATTTTCCAGGGAAAATGCCACCTCTGGCTCACAGCAGTCTCAGTTTCTAGGGGCTGTACATAAAAGTTGGAGCTGGGCAGGGCTAAGAAGCATCCCCCTGAGCTGTCATGGAAGATGATTGTAGGTGACGCACAGAACCTTTTTAATTTTAATTGCTATGTATATTTTATGAGCATGAGGAAATATTGGTTTTCCATTTATGGCTCTGATATGAAGCTTCCTTTTTAAATAAATTTATTTGTATGAACAAGTAAGGCAATTTAAAGAGAAAATATTAAGTAAATAAATTGTACAAGCTGTGCACAAATATGAGAGACATCATGATGGTAATTCCCAGGTGGCTGCTTTTTGAGAAACACAATTACCAGTGGATGAATTCTCAGATAGTTTCCTTGAACTGAACTCCAGATGCCCAAGCTTAGAGCAGCTGTGAAAAAACGAATATTTGTTGATGGCTCATGTCACAGACAGGAGAGACAGCAGGGGCTCATGACAGAGCAGACAGCAGGTGGCAGGTATAGAGTGAAGAGTTTTAGACAGAGGTAGTGATGGTCTCGAATGGGCAATGCGAGATCTGTTGAGAGCCTCTAGTCTAGGGATGAAGATGACAATGGTGATGGAAATCATGTGATAACTAAAATGGTGTAATAGTGTTGGTGATGATAAAGATGTTAGTGATGACAGTGAACATGGATGGTGATGATTGAAATGACCCAATAGTGTTGAAGATGACAGAGAGATGATGACCATGATAATAACAAAAAATATGATATTGGTGATGATTAGAGATGATGGTGGTGATGATGATGGTAATAATGATGACAGTGAGAGCGACAATACAAAAGAGAATAGTGTTAAATACTAATAAAGCACAAACAAGATACCAGACCCTTTTCGAGTACTGTAAGTGTATATATGCATTTCCTCATTTAATTCTGAGATAAATATTGTTATTATCTCCATTTTACAGACAACAGTGCCAAGGTTAGGTAATTTATGTGCTTTTTCCTTAATGTGCAAGACAAATAGATTCTGCTATTATTTTCCCTTCTCACGGATAAGTGCTGTACAGAGTCAGCACTAGATAATGGCAGGTTGGGTGCCAAGATGCATGCAAAGAGCATGCTATACTGCTTCCCAAGAAGAAAGCAAGAAATGGGGTGTCGTCTCTGTGCCTGAGGCTCCATGGAAGAAACATAAGCATGGGTAGTTAAGTATAAAGCACTACAACATTAAACAGATACATCTTTATTAGGGTGTGTTGCCAGTATGCAAAGGAATGAGTCTCTGACCAGAGCACTGGAGAGGGCTCCCTGGAAGATGTGCCATTTGCTCAACAGAAGTTGTGAGGAGACGGGGGGAGGGGGGGGTGTAACCACCCAAGTTAAGAAATCAATAAAGCAGGGACCTGAAAATGCCTGAGTCAAATGGTGAGTCAAATGGTCCCCGAGAATATGGGGAGATAATGAGATAAGACAGGCACCCATCCACCAACCTTCCCAGTGCCCTCAGGACATGATGAGATGGTGGCAGCTAGAAATCACTGCCAGTCTTTCTCTTTGTGCCATAACTATCACCATTCCCATTTTCCACTCACTCTTGGTTTTTCCCATTCTGAAGTATTTTATGGGAATATTTTATCTCATTTTATCAATATATATTAGTCATACATAAGAGGTTTTATCATGACATTTTCATACACGTAAATAGTATAATAATATTCATCCCCTATTACCCTCTCATGTTCCTCTCTCATGATTCTTGTTTTAGTTTCTTTTCTGTTGCTATGATTAAAAACCTGTAAAAAGCAATGTAAAAGATAAATTGTTTAGTTGTTTCACAATTCCAGGTTACAGCCTCTCTCTGTGGGGAAATCAAGGTGGCAGGAATTTTAAGAAGCTAGCCACATCACCTTCACAGTCAAGAGCAAAGAGCAACGAATTAATGCATTGTGCTAGCTCTGCTCAAGTTCTTCCCTCTCACACTGTCCAAGACCCTCTGCCTAGAGTATGAGGCCACCTGCAGTGGGCAGGTCTTCCCATCAACTAATAAACCAAAATAATCCTGGAAGACATCTCAGACATCCTTCTCCCAGTTGACTCTGGGTTTTGTCAAGTTGACAGTTATCACTAACAGTCTCTCTCTTTCCTCCCCTAGCAGGCACCAACTGTGTAAATTTTTAGGGCCTTGTGAGTTCCTCCCTCATAACAGCATTAGAGAGAAAAAATATTCTAGTCTGACCCTCAGCAGAAGTTCAAGGAAGGAAATACCTACCCCCAGGTACCAGAATTCAAAGTTCAGAAACTGAAGAAAAGTTGGATATCACCCATAATCCCTCTGGGCAGAAAAATCCTTGGTCAACACTAACTTTCTCTTTTTATCAATATTTACTTTGTGCATACTTTTTAATAACATAATCCTGATCACAGTGCAAGTAATTTTGAAGTTCACACTTTTCCTACTTACCATTTTAATGAAGATTCCTCCTCACAATATTTCAGTTTTGTGCAAATAGTTCTGATGTCTGCCTAAGCTTATTATTTGAGCTTGTGGGTATACTAGAGTTCCTTTCTTATTATTTTTGGACATTTATTTGTCAGATTTGGGAGTCTGTAAATAAGTTTTGGGTGACAATCCTCATGGATGAAGATTCTGCTGCATTTTGAATTCTAACATTGGGATACATTCCCAGAAATGGATTACTGACTCCAGGGAGCATTTGATAATACATTTGCTGCATAAAGCTAAATTTCTCCAAGATGGACTGAGGGCTGACCAGCTAAAGTAGGTTGCCTTTGAAGAAGGAAATTGGACAACTGCGGAGAGAAAGACACAGGTACTAGCAATAGACAGAGCCTTGCCTGACCCCGCTCCCTCCTCCTTGCCCTGAAACCTGGGTCTCAGTTTTCCATCTCAGCAGTATGGGCCTCTGGAACTGGATTCTTTGTTGTGGCAGCTGACCTGTGCACAGGGTACTCAGCAGGGTCCCTAGATATGAATAGCAGCTCCGTAAGTGTAAAGAGCAAAATGTCCCCAGATTTTGCCAGAAGTCTCCTGGGATTGAAAGCCAAGCCAGCAGAGAACCACAGCTGTAACACTGAACCACATCAATGTGCACTGCAGACGCTTTGGGGGCAGGGGTATGCAGGTATTGTCTTCATGGTGACCAGAATTGTTTGTACTGTTCCTAAAAAAACAAACAAAAAAACAAGAAACAGTGGGACAACACTTTATCTGGAGTTGGGAGGACTGGGAGCTGGTGCTGGGGAAGGAGATCTGGAGTCACTCCCGGCTCTAGGTGTCTTGGTTGGTTGGTTGGTTGGTTGGTTGGTTGGTTGGTTGGTTGGTTGGTTGGTTGGTTGGTTGGTTGGTTGGCTGGCTGGCTGGCTGGTTGGTTGGCTGGCTGGCTGGTTGGTTGGTTGGCTGGCTAGCTGGTTGGTTGGTTGGCTGGTTAGCTGGCTGGCTGATTGGTTGGTTGGTTGATTGGTTGGCTAGTTGGTTGGTTAGCTGGTTGGCTGGCTGGCTGGCTAGCTAATTGGTTGGTTGGTTGGCTGGCTTGTTGGATGAAGATCTGGATGTCCCTGTCTTTCCCCAGCTATTTAGAAAGAAAAACAACCAAAATCTAGGCAACATAGGCCAGTACGTGGCTCAGTTGGTAAAGTGCTTGCCACACATACATGAAGACTTGCATTTTGATCCCCTAAAACCTACGTTTAAAAGAAAGGAAAAAAAAGCTCAAGGGCAGCACCTGCAATCACATCCCTAGGACTCACTGGCAAGCCAATCTATTCCAGTCATTGAACTCCAGGTTCAGTGAAACATTCTGCCTCAAAAAAATAAGGTAATAAGGTGGAGTGATTGAAGAAGACATCCAATGTGTTCCTCTGTGCCCCCATATATATATATATATATATATATATATATATATATATATATGTATGTATGTATGTATGTATGTATGTATGTATGTATGTCACTGGGGCACCCAAGTTCTTTAAACTGCTCTTGGCCAAGCAGTCCCCCTTAAACCTACGAGCTTCAAGTTCCTTTTATTCACTGGACACTCATCCCTACAGGACTCATCCAGCTATTTTTGAGAATCTACCTGGTGATATCTCCCATGGAGCCACTGCTTCTTCTTGTCTTGCTGTGGCTCAGTGTGAAGCTGCCCATGAACCAGCAAAAAATCCAGACCTTTCTCCTACCTGCAGTCAAGGCCACCTGAGGGTGATCAGAGCTTTACCCCAAAGCTACAACTGCAGTAAGCCTCACTGTATGACACACTGAAGGCTGTAACCAATTGATGCCTGTGAGAAGCTGAACTCCTGCTGGTGATCCCTGGAGGCCACCTCTGAGTGGTAGCAATCTGTGTGGTGGAGTGTTCACGCTCACATCATCACAGCTTACACTCAGTTCTTTTCCTGTGTGACTGCATGATTTGGGTTTGATGGACTTATAAGATAGTTATTCTGTGAGGACCCATTACTTCAGTGTAAGGAGCTCAGCACACAGGAAGTCCTTAGATAGGTGTTTTTTGATTTCTATGATGGTCCAAATCTGAGCTGCTGGCTCCTGTTCTCTTTGCAGCTTTCAAACATGATGTTCTCAGCCCTGGTGATTCCAGAGACCCAGCATTCTGCTACCCCCTTTTTTGGATACTCTTCAGTGCAGTAGACTATATTTTCTGTTCCTCACAATAGCCTGAAGGCTTCCTGCCCATATGACTTTCAGAGAGAACTTCCATCCTGGCTGCCTCTTTTCCTTTCTTTTCTGTTTCTCCCAGCTTTCTCCCAGGGAATGGAGAAAGGATATAGCTGCTCTGGGTAAGGCACTTAGTCAACAAGTTTTGTTTCATCACAGATGTAGTCACTGGGGTTTCCAAGATCAAAGTACAGCCTTGGGGGCTGCTTTCTGCCACTGACATGATGTCCTGTTGTTGTTGTTTTTTTAACATGGCAATAAGCAGAAAGGCAAGAGAAGGGGTATTCTGAATCCAAACCCAGAGAGGATTTCCTTTTCTTGTTGTTCAGTTTTCTCAGGGACCTCAGTTGACTGGGTGCCCACACTGGGAAGATCTTCCTTAGTCCACTGATTTAAATGCCAATCCTGCCAGGAAATGTCCACACAGACACACTTGAATATACCTTGCCAGCTATCTGGCAGCCCCTAATCCAGTCAAGCTGACATCTAAATTAGCCATTGCCCCTGCTGCTCAGCCCCTTGCACCCACAGACCAGGTATTAAGCCTGAGGATTGTACTCCACTGCCTCCCATCACAAGTGGCAGAGCTCCAAATCTCATTTTGAGAAGGATGGTGGAGCTGCATCTCCACTCAGTGGGAGGGATTTGAGGACCTTATGCCCTTCTAATGGAGTGGACTATACTTTTGCCCATCACCGTTTATGGTGGTGACTCCTCTTCTAGGTAAATCAGGAGCCTAAGGTAGAGCTTTAAATCCTTGGAGGAAAAAGTCCTGCTCCTCATTTGGTTCATGTTCTTGGGTTTTGAGCTCAGGCAAAGTGTGGCATTGAGAGGGTAAGCAGGATAATAGAAACAAGCAAGCTCTGAGGCCTAGGTTCAGCCAGACAAGTCAGTAGGGGATGGGAGAGGCTAGCATATTGTATTGGTGTCTGGGAGGGTGGTAGGGCAGGGGGCAGGCTTGCTGGCTCACATATGTAATCTCAGCACTTGGGAGGGACAGAGAGGGAAAGGGAGAAAAAAGGAAGGAGGGAGAGATGGAGGAAGGGATGGAGGGAGGGAGAGGAAAAAGGAGGAAGGGAGAGAGCTAGGGATTTAGGGATCCAGGCACAGTGGCTCACATCTGAGCATCTAATCTTAGCACTTAGAGGGAAGGATGAAAGGAGGGAGAAAAGGAAAGAAGGAGAGAGAAAGAGCCAGGGATCCAAGCATGGTAGCTCATGTTGGCACTTTGGAGGGAGGCTGATGCAGGAGGATCCCGATAAGTCCTATCAAGCCTGGGCTACATAGTGAGTTCAGGGTTAACCTAAGCTGCCAAGTAAGACTATGTGTCAAAAGAGGAAGGAAGGATGGAAAGAAAAAAGTGATTAAAAATAAAACATTTGAAAAAAAAACAAACAAAAAAATAAAACATTTGGCTAATATGATTGTAGTCTGCAGGCCCAGTACTTCCTAGGCAGGTCAGCAGACTAGGATTCTAATAAAAGGTGCGCGCGCGCGCACACACACACACACACCCCCACCCCCGCATGTGCCATGCCTCATGTGTTAGGCACCCACAGAGACCAGAAGAGGGCATCAGATATTCTTGGGCTGAAGATGATGCATTTTTGAGAGGTCTGATGTGGGTGCTGGGAACTGAACTCTAGTCTTTGTGACGAACAGTGCATACGTGCAACTGCTGAGCCATCTCTCTGGCCCTAATTTTTCTTCAGCCTTCAACCAACTAGCTAAAGCCCATCTGCATTATAGAAGGTGTTCTGCTTTGCTCAGAGTCTACTGATTCTAAAAATATCCCATAGAAGTATCTAGTCAACGGCTGATCAAGCCACTTAGCTCCATAGCCCAGTCAGTTGACACATAAAACTAATCAATTTGATTCTTACACAAACAGCACCAACAGTGTGTGCAACACACTTCACTGTACATCGGATTACTTTAGTGGCAAGGGACAGGGCATTAAAATACATTTTTGATATTTAATATTTTAAGGTACTGTTTTCAAGCTGATTTAACCTTAATTACTTAAGAAAGGCTCTGTTTGATATGAGCCCATAAACCCCTCCCTGATACTTGTTATTCATTTAAAAATAAAGCAGAACCAAAATTGAGCTGTCTTCATCAGATTTACTTTCTACTTATGGCAAGTGATGCTCATAGTCTATTTATGAAAGTGACATAATTTTCCTCACTACATGGATGTATTTAAGTAAAACAAAATGAGTACATTTAAAATTAAGCAAATAGCAGCAAAGACTGTGCTCATTTGGGCATGGCAACATTAGTGAAGGATGGAACAGGAAAAAAGATGGGCTTCTGAGCTCAGTCAGCCTCCCACAGGAAGTTCTGACCTGTGACCAGTGGCTTGAGTAAGAAGTCTGCTTTGAGGGTGGAGAGATGGCTTACCAGGAAGGAGTCCCTACTGCTCTCGCAGAGGACCGGAGCTCAGCTCCCAGTGCCCACATTAGGTAGTTCACAACCACTTGGAGCTCCAGTCCCAGGGGATCTGATGGCCTTTTCTGGCCTCTGTGGATCCACAGATCCACACTCAGACACATGTGCATACACCTAATTAAAAATAAAAATTAATTTTGATTTCCCTCTGAGACAGGAGGAAAAAAGCCCAGCATGTTTCTCAGGTTTGTTAGAGCTGAGAAGGGTGAAAGAGACCTCTGGGCTCAAGGAGTGTGGCTAAGTGCATGGATTCTGGAGTCAGAGTTCCAGGTTCAAATCCCAGCTTTACTCTTCTAACATGTTTATAGCTATGTAACTTTGGGAAGGAGTGGAACCACTTTGGGCTTCGGTGTCTTCATCTGTAAACAGACTTATAAAAGTACTGAATGAAGCCAGGCACGGTGGCACACCCCTGTAATCCCAGCACTCAGGGAGGCAGAAGCAGGCAGATCTTTGTGAGTTTGAGGCCAGCCTGGTCTACAAAGCGAGTCCTGGACAGCCAAGGCTACACAAAGAAACCCTGTCTGGAAAAAAACAAAAGAAAAGAAAATACGAAGTACTGGAGAGATGCCTCAGAGGACCTGGGTTCAGCTCCTAGGGCCCATATCAGGTGATTCCCAACCACCTGTAAGTCCAGCTCCAAGGTATCCAGCGCTCTCTGCCCCTGTGGGCACCAGTGCAAATGTAGTGCACATAAATTCATGCACATGGACCATGCACAAAATGCACAAAAATAAACTTAAAGTGAAGGACACTTAGCTGGGTTTCTGAACTGTCCGTCTGTGGTCACTTGGCTCCATTTTTGTTTTCTGGACCTGTGGTAGGCAGAGCATACTAGCGGGGAGTGTGTAAGAAAGTGAAGTGATTCCACTCAAAGACTGGCACAAAAATAAACCTCTCAAAGCTACACACCCAATAACTAACTTCCTCCCTCCAGAGCCCATCTAATGTTTCCACACCACCTCCCAACAGCCCACAAGCCATGAACTCATCAATACGTCAACCTCTCAAGCTCTAAGCACTCCCAAAGGTCCTGCTATGAAACTGTAGGGCCAGGTCTTCAACACATAGCCTTTGGTATACACATCAAATTCAAGCTACTTTCTAAATATGGATGAAAGTGTTCAAACTGTTGCTGACACCCAGAAAACACCACGTAAGAGTGAGTTATTATTGGAGGAGAGGCCAACAAAGAAATATGCAGTTCAAAGCTCACCCCTGTGAGATACACTAGGAAAGGTCAGAGTGCTAATTAAGATGGACAGGATGATGATGGCATGGCTTTCTAGAGTTGCCATCAGCCATTCGGTGGAGACGGTAGGGGACCCTATGAGTCAGGACAAGCAGTTAACAGGAACAGAGTACAAAGGACTTCCTGTGTCTTCTTAGAAACTGGCTCTCTAGGGATGAGGATGGGATGATGGGATGCATAGCATGTGCAGAGAAGCCTGGGCTTCATCCTCAACACCACATAGTCAGCATGTGATAACTCATGCCTACCCAGCACTCAGGAGATGGAGGTGAGATCAGAAGTTCAAGTTATCCTCAACTACATAGGAACTTTGAGGCTATCCTGGGCTGTACAACAGGGGAGGGGAGGCAATTGGAGTTCAAGAAAAGCCAGACCGCAAATGATTCTTTGATATCTGTGTTTCACACGGCCAACGAATGTTTTGCTTCTCTGCTTGATGTGGGACTGTTTCAGTGGCTGAGGAAACCAGGGTCCAGAGTCTCTGCAAAGATCTTCAGGTTGGGTTCTGTGCATGAAGGTTCTAAAATCTTGCTTCTGTCCACAGGTGACCTGGTGTCCCGGGCGATGCACCATCTACAGCCCCTCAATGCCAAACACCACGGCAATGGCACGCCCCTGCACCACAAGCAGGGGGCGCTCTACTGGGAGCCAGAGGCCCTGTACACTCTCTGCTATTTCATGCACTGCCCGCAAATGGAGTGGGAAAATCCCAACGTGGAACCCTCCAAGGTCAACCTTCAGGTGGAAAGGTATGTCTTGCCTGGCTTCTGAGGGTCACAGAACAGTTTGTAGCTCACCATAGCCTTGTAATGGACTGGCATTGCCCTGTGGCCCTGTGAGATGAAGAGATGGCAGGGGGTGGGGGAGGGAAAGGGAGGAATGGGAGAGAATTGCTGTCCCTACCCCATAGCACACTGGAGGGGACCCTCATTCCCTGAGAAGACATCTTAAAGCCTGGTGAGATTCTGGAAAGAGCTTTATATGCGGCTAGTCCTATACAGGGTAAAACTGGCCTGGGGCATAGGATTGTATCTGCGATCGTCCAAGGAGCAGGAACTTCTGGAGTTCAGTCTGGCTTCCTTGTGAAGGTAGTTTGGGGGTGCTACATCCCTGGATGTCTCCATCTTTCTTTCCTCATGGCTGCCTTGGAGCTTTAGGTGGATTAGAGCAGCTGCTTAAGCGGAAGAGGGTCTCTCAGGTGGAGTGGACACTAGGTTGTCCTGGGATAAGGCACTTAGCTGTCCCTGTGGCTCTGAATCCTTGTGGGAAGAGAAGAATGGGAAGGGGCCCTGAGCTATGCTCCTCCATTCCTGCTTGCCTCAGCCTCCCATCTACATACCAGAGAGCTGAATTACACAATTTCCCAGGATTCCTCATATCGTTAAATCCCAGGATCCTCTAGGGGAATCTCACCTTCTCAGATGTCTGGGATTAGAAACAGCTCAAAACAGGCTACCTGGAAGTGCCCTTCCCTTGCTTCCTCTCGTGTCTTTTCTCCAGGCCTTACCCTGACACAGGCCTCCCTTGGTTTAAGTACAATGGAAATAACCCGCATTCCCACAGAGAAGCACCTAGGAGAACAGGCACTGAAATATATACTGTCTGGGCTCAAACTCAGGTACTTCTGACTAAAATCTGCGTCCTTGAGGAAATGCCTTCACATCCTTGCCTTGGTTTCTTCATCTACAAAATGAGATATAAAAAATAAATTCTTCACAGTGCTATTGGAAACTTAAGTGATTTGAACAATGCCTAGCACACCCAAGTATCCAACTAATGCTGCCTTTTACTATTGCCTGTTACTATTATAGCTTATCATTCACAGATAGCTGAATGGCTCTGTTTTTACCATAATAGCTTGTGCCTCGATGGGCTCCCTTAAGACCCATCTACCTCTCAGCTTTCTGTTAAAACAAGTTAGTATCAGTATCCAGTCATCTGAAGCTAATTGATCAGGAGTCACCTAGGCGTCTCACTTTCCAGGCCAGATCAATGGACACCCCAGCCAAATTTCCACGTGCAGACATGTTCCACTGAACTGAAATGTCCATGGTCCCTGAACAAAATGTAACCTCAGCCAGACACACCAATACCTTGGTTTCTTTGACTATGGGTCCTCAGGGTTGAGGGAATGGGGGCCATTGGCTGCAGCCTAAGAGATGCCAAGCTTTTCAGAGCCCAGACAGTGATGAGATTCCTTGACTTACTTCCCTATGTCACTGTTCATGCTTGCCTCTCCATAGATGATATTTCTACATGCCCAGCCAAACCTTGCCTCCTCAGAGTCAGAACCTTCTAGTGCCACCCTGCTTTCCCTTCTCACGTTCCCACTGTCTAGTCTCACACTCTCAACTGAGTTCTTCCTGTAACCCCTTGTTCTTTCCTGCCTAGCATGGTAACTAACGTGTGATTCCACACATATTCCTATTCTTGTGCAATGCCTGTGAGCTTCATGAAAGTGGACTAAACATGTGTTTGGCCACAGCCATTGCCAAGATCAGTGCTAGGTGCACAGTGAGAAGTCAACAAGGCACAGATAAAATGAAGGTATGGACTGATCCAACCCCAGCTGTCTATAGAACATGCCCCTCAGGGACATCATCGTAGACCTGAAGTCATCATAACCCCAAATCCGCTGCTCTTCCTGTGTCCCTGGTCTCTGATAAAGGCACTCAAACTGGCTTTAGAAAACTAGGATTCTGGTACCTGCTTTTGGATCCAACTGGCCAGCATGTTGCAGTGTGACTTTTCCTGGAGAGATGAACAAACATCTATTCACACATGATACATAGGGCACCAAACAATAGACTGAGAAATGATTCCACAGGAATCATTAATGTAACAGTGAGGTTAGTCACACACACTCAAACACACACTATATCTCTGTATCTATATCCAGATATTTGGGGAGGGGTGTGGCCTTATGGTCCCCTCCTCTAAATAACCCCGTTAACTACTATCGATCCCAGGGAGAAATAAAGCCTTGTGAGCCCTTCCTCCACTCATGTTAGAAAGGTAATGGGCCCAATCTTCTTCAGGTCTCCCTAAGGTAATCATAGATACTAATGGCCATGTTATACCTATAGCACATCTTTTTTTTAAAGATTTATTTATTTACTATTTATACAATATCCTGCCTACATGCATGCCTGCAGGCCAGAAGAAGGCACCAGATCTCATTATAGATGGTTGTGAGCCACCATGTAGTTGTTGGGAATTGAACTCAGGACCTTTGGAAGAACAGCCAGTGCTCTTACCCTCTGAGCCATCTCTCCAGCCCCCTCCATAGCACATCTTATACAGCATGTGTGACATCTCATTTCTCTGTTCCCTACTCCTTGCTGCTGTGGCTGTGTTTCAGGACCCCCTTTCTCTCTCACGTTGATTATTGAAGCTGGTCTCTCAATGGCCTGCATGCAAGTGAGGTTTAATGTCTTCTGGCCATTCCCACCCTCCTCACAGTTATCATATCTAAACTTCAAAGACCTAACTTGCATCCTGTTGCATGACCCTGGCATTACAATTGTGGGGTTCCTAGATCCGCTGTGTTTAACAGCAGCCATTTTCCCTTCTTGAGCCTATTTCCGGATTCAGAGAGCGGTGGGAGCAGTTGGAAGTCTAAAGACACCCACTAAGGAATGCCGAACATCCAAAACACACTTGAAAGAGAAAGGAGGTACACGTCACAGATCTCCTCAAAGCCATTTAGCTCAGTCCCTCCATCCCTCTTTGTTTGGCTTTTCAAAGACTGAAGTAGATGTTAACATTTTTTAAAAAGTCCTGATTGCTTTTGTCTTCTGGAAATCTCACAGCTTGGGGAGTCAGGTGGAAACTAGATAGGCCTCCCAGCCTGGGATTGTTCTCACACAGTTCTGAGAACATGAACAAGTGATTTCACTTCTTTGAATCTCCTTTTGTCATCTGTCACATGAGAAAGGACACTCCTCATGAGACAGGTACAAGCAATGAGTTATATATCAGAGCTGAGACACCCAGGGCAATCCTACCATAAGGAGAACACCCTTCACCACTACTGCTACCAAAAAGAAAGCTGCTATCATACATCTTTTCCTTTTTTCCTCTAAAATGTTCTTCTCATCCTTGTGGAAGCTTGTGAGTAGTTAGTTCTTTCTACAAGAACAGCCCTCTTCTTGTTCCTTAACACTTTTGAGTTTAGCATCTGAAACCATGCAGGGAATTTAGGGGAGAGAAGTCCTTAGATTCTTCTCAGTCAGTTTTATACCAACACCTCCAAAAAGAACTTGGGAGATAGAATTCCACTTTGAATCATCTCCTGACCCCTATCAAGTAGTATCTTCTTGGCTGTCTCTTCTGGCAAATTTGGGTAGAGCTATGAGGTGCGTGTGTGTTTGTGTGTGTGTGTGTGTGTGCGTTTTCTACACCATTAGCTCCTTGGGAATAAGACTGACATAGTTCTCTCCATGCCCAGCAGAAAGCCGAGGGAATAACGGACTAAAATATGGGTTCTTTTACGTCTCATACTGTCACTTCTAATCTAAAGAATCTTTCTTGACCGAAATGCTATGGCATAGCCTACAGATGCTATTTTCTGTGTCACATGGACACGATCCTCCAGTTGCTACATTGTTCTGGATGGTTCCATTTTTCTTTGTGGTAGTGCAAAGATGCTCAGCCTGAATATGAAATTACTGTAGCCTGTATTTTGTCAGGACTTTGGCTTCTATTTCTAGAGCTGTTAAGAGTCTGTCAAGCATGGCAGGTATATTTCTCTTGTTAAAATTCAGACAAGTTTTGTAAGATTTATAATTAAGCGATTTATTTTCCAAACAACAGTGATTATGTTCAAACACCTTAATATTGAGGTTGAGCTACTTTTAAAAATAGAATTATCTTATGTTGAGGACTGGAAATATCAGTGATTCCTCGATGTCTTTGGCTCTGGATGAATTCACTTGTTTGTTGCCACAATGTGGAAAAACAAAGAGGATAGATAGGAATGCTTTGTGGCCTTAATTATATGGTGCTGTGTGGGAGGAACAATGAACAGCTTCATTGGGAAGAGTAAACACAGACGTATCTGTCTGCCTCCATCTTTCCAAGGGTGGGGGATGGAGAAGAATTGATTCCCGGAAGCAGTAGCTCTGACCTCTTCTACAAGCAAAATACGCAAAAGAATGTGGCAGGATGCCTTCTGAGGGAATCTCAACCACAACTACGATCATCACTCATACATTAACTGCCAAGTGTTTCAGGAAAGCTAATGGTGTGTAACAAAACAGCCTTAACCATGCAAGAGAGTTGACACCTGAAGAAAGAGAGTTCACAAAAGAAGCAGAACAGAACCTTAGAGGTTAATATCACCCAGTTATATCTTCCTGGATCCTCACAGATGTGCCCAAAGGTTTGTTTCCATGGCAATTGTAAATCGCACCAAGTTAACTACTAAGATAAACCACTGTAAGGGCTTTTGGAAACTCAGCCACCATACAAATGATTTGTAATGAGGAAAACATGCATGCCAAATTTGAAGTAGTTGATGTTAGAGGGGAAAGTTTTAAAATGTGATATGATTGTAACTAGAACATGGCTGCAACTGGCTTTATCTGACCATGGTAAAAATTATCCCAACCCTCGTAAATGTGAAACTGCAAGTAACAGTTGATGAGTGAGCAGTAAACTGACATGGAGCACACATTAGTGTTTACTACCCCATGGCCAAATCTGGTCCATTGCCTGTTTATGAAAATAAAGTTTTATTAGGTCACAGCCACACTTATTCACTTACATATTATTTATATGCAGCTTTTAAACGGTGGCAGATTCAGTTCCTAGTGATAGATATATGAATGTTCATAAAACTGAAAGTAGTGTTTGGCCCTTTCCAGAGAATACAAAAATGCTAACCTTAATATGAATTGTAACTATCACTTAAATACGAAAAAGTTCAGATTGAATTTTTAAATACCACTGTATTCTTCATGAGGTAAGGCACATATAATATATGTTCATGAAGCTTTCCCTCTAGGTCCTGTTAAACCCAGCGGTTCTCAACCTTCCTAACACCGTGATCCTTTAACACAGTTCCTCATGTTGTAGTGACCCCAACCATAAAGTCATTTTTGTTGCTACTTCATAACTGTAATTTTGTTGCTATTCTATGTAATGTAATATAATGTAATATAAATATCTGATATGCAGGAAGTCTGATTCATGACCCCTGTGAAAGGGTCATTTGACACCCCACCCCCCAAAGGAGTCATGACCCATAAATTGAGATCCACAGTGCTGACTTGGCTAGAGTTAATCACCTTGCCCAAGGGCATGCAGTTGAAGCTGGAAGACTTGACCCCTAGGAGTTGACCTCTAGTGTGTGCTCATATTCACTAACCTATTTTGCTGTTAAAAGATAATAGATTGTGTGTGTGAAACATAATGTTTGAAAACCTCATCTCGAATCCTTAGAATCTTTCGTGATCTTCAAATGAATATACTTTTAAAATAAAACATGATGAGTACCAGAAGAAATTCCACATGGGCCCTGTGACCAATGGCACGCACTGTGACTCCAGAGAAAAGTGTTCAGGCTGTTTCATGGCACAGCGATGGGACCTGTCATTATCTTTGTCCAGTTTGTGGATTAACCCCTCAGTACCTAAGAATCCTGGATGCTGCCTCAGAGGACTGTGTTGTCAGTGCCCACTCAGGTGGCTCCCAGCTTGGTACTGACTCTGCAGCTCACATGCTGTGTGCCCTCCAGGCCTACTTCCTCAGCGCTCATCCAGAAATGTCTCCTACTTCCCCAGCTGTTTGGGTGACAGCTGAACTCACACGTGTCTTGTGCAGTCACTGACCCACACTGTTAGCAATCAGGCATTCCCAGCTGCCTGCCCTTGGGGACCTAGCAGCTGCTTTACATCATCACCCTCCATCATCACCCTCCTCCAGGTGTGCTAGGTAATGCTCATAAAAGGGCCCCTGCAATCCCAGATATATCTCATTTCTCTTGTTCCCTTTCTATTTCTCTCCTCCATTGGTTTCCTCTCTGTCTCCCAGTCTGCCTGTCTGCCTCTATCTCTCCCTCATGTCCCCACTGGGAGCTGGTCTTTCACTCTCACACCTCCCCCAATAAACCCCTTACACTAGATCTGTTGCGTTGCATAATTTCGTAGTAGCACACCTTGGCACAGGCCTGCCAAAGGTGCTACTCCTTCCCACCCCCTTCCCGAAGCATTTATCCTAATACACACAGGTGCTATTCTTCACTGCCCTCTCCCTACTCCCCCCACAATCCACGCTGGTTTCCCTTAGATGCTAGTGATTTCAGTGAGCATTTGCTTATTATGTGGCAGGATCTTTCCTAAATTCCTTAGGTGCCCAATGCCCCAGTCCTCATACAATGACCCTGAGGAAGGAGCTATATCACCTCTGCCTCCCACCTCACAGATGCAACAAGGTAAATTCAGGGCCCATAGTATATGGGCAAGTCTGAAAAATCCTGAGTACGGAATGTGTCAGGTCAGAGAGGGGTGTCCTGTCCAGGAGAGACTCTAGGTCACAGCAGCACGCTAGGCTGGAAGGAAGGTAGAGACCCACTGTCATCAGTGAAGGTGAGAAAGGACGAGCATTGTGCAAAGCGGTGAGACTAGGGCGGTGCCTGTGGGCCCAGGAGATCCCTAAATAAAACTCAAGATGCTGGCATGAGAGACTGTTACTTAATCAACATCTGCTCTGGGATGTACTTTATAGACAGAGTGTAGTATAACCCTCACATTCTTGTCTGCAGACAAAAAAATATTCTTCCTGAGAATCTAAAAAAACATCATAACACATTCTTTGTATCTCAGCACTTAAAAAAAATGGGTCTGGAGAGATGGCTCAGCAGTTAAACGCACTGTCTGTTTTTTCAGAGGTCCTGAGTTTAATTCCCAGCAACCACATGTGGCTCACAACCATCTATAGTGAGATCTGGTGCCCTCTTCTGGTCTGCAGGTATACATGCAGGCAGAATGCTGTATACATAATAAATAAATTTTAAAAATGATGAACAAGAATATTTATTTACAAGACATGATGAGATTTTGATACATGTCTGTATATGTCTGTTAAACAAGAGAAATATGCGTCAAGCATTCTTTAATTCTAGAACTATAGTACTTAGACTGATAGCCTGGCTTTCACTGGAATTAGCTGAGTGTTCTTGGATAAGTTACTTAACCACTCTGAGCCTCACTTTCCTGGACTATTACAGAAGCTCCTGAAGCTTTGTGAATTGATACATTTAAAGCACTTTAAAGGTCTCAATGCACACAGAAGCCTACTGCAGAGGGCCTCTGAAAGACTCTACCTAGCAGTGTATCAAAGCAGATGCTGAGACTCATAACCAAACTTGGGCAGAGTGCAGGGAATCATATGAGGAGGAGGAGCTAGTATGACCTGGAGAGGAGAGGAGAGGAGAGGAGCTCCACAAGGACCAAATATATCAGGGCACAGGGGTCTTCTATGAGACTATTTCTCCAACCAAGGACCATGCATGGATATAACCTAGAATCCCTGCTCGGATGTAGCCCGTAGTAGCTCAGTATCCAAGTGGGTACCCTAGTAAGGGGAGCAGGGACTATTTCTGACATAAACTCAATGGCTGGCTCTTTGACCTCCCCCCTCCCCCGAGGGAAGAGCAGCCTTGCTAGGCCACAGAGGAGGACATTGCAGAGGAAGATACCTGATAACCTAGGGTCAGAGAAGGATCTCCCTTATCAGTGGACTTGGAAAGGGGCAGGGAGGAGATGAGGGAGGGAGGGTGGGACTGGGAGGGAATGAAGGAGGGGGCTACGGCTGGGATACAAAGTAAATAATCTATGATTAATATAAAAAAACAAAAATTATTTTTAAAAAAAGGTCTCAGTGCACATTAGAAATAATGACCATCATCGAATGCTGTCTGTAGGGTCTATCACATGGGCTTGGAGCAGGCTAAGGATTTGAATGGCCTGAGGCCTTGTTACAAGCGTAGATTCTATTCATTATTCCTGAGCCAGTTACCTAGGGAGAGGGACAGCTCGTGCCCATAGCTGACAAGCTGAGGGCCGGGCTCAGGCTGAAGGACAGCACACGCCCTGCTCATATACAGTTATAGCCTAACTGCCAACAAGTACCACACTCGTTTCTCTCCTCTGGATCTGCTCCACAGGACACCAGGGCAGGTGCTTGGAATCTGATACCAGCTTCTCCTTACTTTGTAGCAAAGGGGAAAAAAAACTTTACTCTTATTTATTAATCATTGTGTATGTGTATGTTCATGTGTGTGTGAATGTATACAGAGGCCAGAGGCCAATTGCAGTGGTCATTCTTCAAGCACCATTGCTCATTTGCTAGCCACCTTATTGGCTTGTTCATTCATTTGGTCCTTTGTTTGTTTTGAGATACAATCTCTCCCCAAGTAGTCTAGAATGTTTTTTACATGGGTTCTAGAGACTGAGCGCACGACTTCATGCTTGCAAGGGTGTCTCCATTGTCAACTGAGCTAGCTCTCCAGCCCTTGAACCCTTACTTTGTAACATAAAGACTCACAAACTAGAGCTGCCCAGCCTTGTCCCGTGATCCCTCCCCATGGGTGGATGTTTAAATTTAAATGAAAGAGAATCAAACTGAACTAAAGAGTCAGTTCTTGGCCACCATGAATCTAGCCTCCTTAAAGGTGCTTGGCAGCTCCTATAGCTTCATGAGTAACTGACAGGTCTTGTAATGGACAACAGAGACCTATGACATCGCTACCATCAGAGAACTTTCTGTGAGACTTTATGCAAGCAACATTTTAGAACAGCAGCCAGGGATCTCCTCCTTCCCCAAGCACCATGAAAGACATCATTACAGACCCAGGGCCAGCTACCTGCTGGAATGTGCACCACGTTCCCCACTTCACTCATCTTACAGCCAAGCTTAGTTTGTATTTTACTTTTTTTAACTAGCATACATAATGATAGTTTTCATTATGACATTTTCATATATGCGAATCATGTCCTCTGCCCATGTTCACCCATTACTCTCTGTTGTTCTCCCTTCCTGCAGTACCACCTCCCAAATAGACCTCTTCTACATTTGTGTTATATGTGTGTGTGTGTATATATATATACATATGCATATATATGTATATACTTTAGTCTAGTTTCTCCATATGAAATAAAACATGATATTCTTTCTGAGTCTGGCTTATTTTGTTAACATAATGAGCTCAACTTCTGTCTACTTTCCCACAAATAATTCACAATCTCTTCTTTATGGCTGAATGAAACTCTGATGTGTATAAACACCACTTTTTTGTTTGTTTGTTTTGGTTTTTTTGTCCATTCACCTAGTCACCTAATTCCATCTCAAGGCTGTTGCAAATGTGAATGTGGCTTTGCCATGTGCTGATTTACAGCCTTTCTGGTTACACACCTAGGTGTGGTTTAGCTGAGTCATACGTACAGAAGCCCTGTTTCAAGATTTTTAGGAACCTCCATATTGATTACCATCACTGCTACACCAGTTTACACTCCTACCAAAAGTGAATGACAGTTCCTCTTACCCCATATCCTGTCCACCCTCTGTTGTTTGTTTGGGGTAAGATTCTCACTATAGTCTTTGATTTACATGTATTGAAGGCTATGGATATTAAATATATTTTCATATACTTGTTAGCTATTTGTGTTTCTTTTGAAAACTTTCTATTCAACTCACTTGCCCATTATGTTATTAATTGGATTATTAATTATCTTTATTAATTGGATGGGGTTTTTTGGTTTTTGAATTTTTATGAAGAGACTGTCATTTCTTCAATGAATGATGGTTTTAGATTCATTTCTGTTGCTATGATAAAATACCCCAACAAAAACAACTTAAAAGAGAATTTATTTTAGCTTACAGTTGTAGGTTATAGTTCTGTATAGCAGGGATGTCAAGGCAGCAGGAACTTAAAATAACTGGTTATATCACATCTGCACTCAAGAACAGAGAGAAATGAATGCTTGCTTCCTTGCACTTGACTCAATTTCTCCATTCTTGTACACCTGCAGAACCCCTACCTAAGGAATGATGCCACCCACAATGGGCTGTATGTTTCAGCATCAATTATCTTAGTTAAAACAGTCCCCCACAGGCCAGCCTAATATAGACACTCACTTTGTACCTTTGACCGGTATGTTTTATGCAATACCATGCTGTTTTGTTACTATGGCTCTGTAATGTATACGGAAGTTATACTGTGATTCCTTTAGCATTGCTCTCTTAGCTTAGCTCTTCACATGAATTTTAGAATTTTTTTCTATTTTTTGTGCAGAATACCGTTGAATTTTAATGAATATCGCATTAAATTTGTAGATCATTTTCAATTATATAGAGCTACATTTATGGGGAGTAGGCAATGTTCCTGTACCCAGAGATTGAACTTGAGTTCTCACACATTCTAGGCAAATGCTCTGATACTGAGCTACACTCCAGCCCTTTTCTTTATATTTTTAACTTGGAAAAATTTTGAGATAGTATCTTACTCTATTGTCCGAGGCAAGCCTTGAATGTGTGATACTTCTGCCTCAGCCTCCTGATTGTAGGACTAGGCCTCTGGGCCTGGCTTAGATCACAGCCATCACTCGCACCGCCATGTTGTTTCTCCGGAAACTCCCAATATTCCAGCTGCCTTCTAAGTTGCAGTGCATCACTGGATCCTCACCAGAGTAGTATGAGCCTAGTCTAGTCATCATTCCCTTGTGCTACCTCTATCTTGTTGATAAACTGTAGTCTCAGAGAGCTTAATCAGCTTGCCTGTTACACAGCTAGTGAGGGCCCAAACTAGGATACAAAGGCTGGAAGCATGAGCCCAGACCACATGCCCTCCCTGAGGATGAGGAGCCCTGAGAGGGTCAGAAGCCTGAGAACAATGCACCCCAAGAGCAATCTTGCTCTCAATATGCTTCCTCTTCCCTTTTCCTTCCAGTACTTTCCCTGCCTAAGGCCTCAACAAATACTACTAAGAATAAATGGAACAAAGATTGCTAGATCACTTCATCTAACTTGATGACAGATTTTAAACCTCAGAGAACTGTTTTAATTTCTTAAATTCCTATGAAAGTAAACAGAGTCTGCCTCTTAGGTTTTATTGCTATTTGACACATGATGCCCACCCAGCCTCATGAAGCACACACGATGTACTGTTTTGTTCCATGCATGAGCAAATTGGGCCTATTAGCATCACTATCACCCGATGTTTGTCATTTCTCTATAGTGAAGATGTTTAAAAGCCGCTGTTCACGATTTTGAAGCATAGACAACACTATTATCAGCAATAGCCTCATGCTCAGTAGATGGAATCCATTCCTCTTGCTCCCTTTAACTCTGCCCAGTCCGACGGACCGCTGCCAACCTCGACTGCTGTGAATTGTGCCTCATAGGGAAGTGATACTCCAACACTATTTGAGCGTCTCATGTTTCAGTTTATATTAAGTTTTCATTATTTTTACTTACTATGAAGCCTTTTCTTTGTTATCCACTTGTCACTCAGTCAGTCTGTGTGTCCAGTAAAACTCTGCTATGAGTTTTACAGTAATGGAAGCTGACCATCTTCTAACTCTTTTATGGGGCAGGAGCACATTAAGGATTTTGATGAACAGATTCAGATATCCTTCATGATAGCCCCATAAGATATGTGTTATTAGCATATTTGAATTTTATAGATAAAGAAGGTGAGGCAGAGAAGAGAAGCAAGTGCCTCACGGTTTACAAGGCCCTAAAGTGACAGCCCAGGAACTCACAGTCCAGGACTGTGGTAGGAACACTTTGCTACTGTTTTTCAGCCCCTGAGCAGAAGAGGGAGGACGATGGGCCTCACATGACTCCTGCTCAGCACCACTGAAGATAGTGAAAGAGTGCAGAGCCCCTAAGGGAGGTACAGATAAGCTGCCTGAAGAACACTGTGGTTGAGGAACATGGCACTTGAGTCTGACTTTGGAAGCTGGGTCAGCCTGTGCAGTTATATAATGAAGATAGGGAGGTGATCCAGGGACGGGGTCACTAGGCCTAGATTTTAAAAAAGACCAACGGTGCATGGTGGTAATCAAAGGCCATCCCTGGAGGACCAGTGCTGGGGCCAGTAGACACTCCTTCAGCCATTTGCAGAGGTAGAGCTGTTGCACAGTTAAAATTATTAAATGATTTTCTTTTTTAAGATATAATTTATTTACTTTTATTTCATGTGCGTTAGTGTGTTACCCGAATGTATGTCTGTGCATGAGTGTTGGAGCCCATGGAACTGGAGTTACAAACAGTGTTGAGCTGCCATGTGGGTGCTGGGAACTGAACCCAGGTTCTCTGGAAGAGCAGACAGTGCTCTTAACTGCTGAGCCATCTCTCCAGCCCCATTAAACGCTTCTCTAATGGTAGATAAAGAGCCACTGCCTCGTCACCCTACCCCTACAGTGTGTCCTGGACACCCTGCAGTAACCACAGTTGGAGTCTGGTCTTGCAGGGGACCAGGGAGAGCCTGTCTGTACTGAGGTCACAGATAAATGCTGCTTGGCCTTGGTGGTAGTTCAACATTTAAAATGTCATCCATGAATTCAAAGTATAGGGGGAAAGTGATGGCCTGCCCATGTTTCTGTGCCTCTGATGGTGGACTAGGGTTGACGGTAGGAGTGCTGGGTGCTAGGGAGAGGGCAAGAACAGAAGGCAGAGCCTGCCCATCCCTGGAGGTTCTCCTACACCCTTTCCTCTTCTGCACTGGGTTAAGCTGCCCCAAAGGCCTCTGTTCTTCTTAGAGCCTTCACTGAAGAGCTAGAACAGCTGTGGAGTGCTAGCTTGTGCCAGGCCTGGGAGTACTCTTGTCAGAATTCCTCCACTTGAACTTCAGGGTCACCCCTGCAGTGAGACACTGCAGCTAGTCTTCATATTTTACTAATGGAGAAGAGAGTGGAAAATTCAAGGCCTCGCCTCAGAGCCCTGTTAGTGACCGGCTAGAATCTGAGTGCCCACACTCTGACCCCAGAGGTCCTGTTCTCCCGACACCTCCCTGTAGCTCTGATGTTGCAGATTGACCCCCATGCCTGTGTCTGCTGCTGCTGTACTCAGCTTCTTGCAGACAGGGCTGTATGCTGCCCATCTCTAACTCTGGCATGGTTCTGAATAGTTGAGAGAGTTAGGCCAGCCTAGTACACAACACCAAGGCAGGAAGCAGCTTCCTGCAAGAGTCCCCGAGAGTAGTAACAAAGCCATGGTCTACAGAGTGCAATTCTCTGCATCCTTCGGACCTGGTGCCTGTGTGACCCTGAGGCAAGATGCTTGATTTGTCTGGAACTGACAGATTTTTGCATGCCTGGTATTTGGATCCTGGGACACATTGGGAAAAGGGCAAAAATTTCAAAAAGGACAAACGTACTAATTAGCTCTGAATGCTGCCCAGTGGGCACTGGGAGCTGGACGAGCCTGGTGGGGTCCAGTGGGGAAGACCTGGTACCTGGAAACAGCCAGGCCCACAGACCAAGTCTCCAAACCCAAGCAACCCTAAAACCATCATGCCCTGCTAGGCCAAATTTCCATTCTCCTCCCCTCCACCCTCAGTTCTTTGAAACACAGTCTCAGGTAGCTCAGGTTAGCTTCAGACTCGGGATATAGCAGAGGATACTTTGAACTCCTGATCTTCTTGCTCCCATCTCCGATGAGCTGAGGTTAGAGGAGGATACCACCACACCCAGAAGCAAACCAAGGTCCTACACATCTTTACACACTGTAACACTAAACTACAGCCATAGCCCCAGATGCGCACTCTTCAGCTACAGTGTTGGGGTTCACTTCCTGGGCACAGCTGGGTGCACACTATGGGACAACAGAACAGCATATGTGCTCATATGCCCAGAAGATGAAAACCTGGGTTTCACATTCTTCAAAGGCTCACTCCTCCACACTTTTCCAGTTTTTTTTTTTTTAATTAATCATCTAACCCTTGGTCCATCTTGCTCTCCTTATGTGGAACATTATTTTATAACTTAAATATAAACTGAGATACATTCAAATTTTTAGCTCTTTTTGTTTTCTGAAAAGATGTATAAGCTCATTTTAACTATTAGAAAATACAGAAAAATATAAAAAGGGAAACTAAAATTATCTACAACTGTGCTACCCGGAGCTACCAAAAAATTAGTACTTATGACATCTTCTTGTGGTTTTTTTTTTTGTTGTTCTTTAATACAAAAAGAGTTTTAAAATATTTGTACTGTGCATATAACTTTATATCTTTTTTTCCCACTTAATAGAGTCCCATAAGCATTTTTTGGTACAACAGAATATTCATGCGCATCATTTTTAATGGCTGTGAAATATTCCATCTTCCGAAATGTACTGTAATTTGCCTAATGTTTCCCTAGTTGCTGGTCATTTGGGTTCTTTCCAATTTGTGAATTGCTGTTCATTGAAAACTACCCACTGTGGCACTACTAAAACATCTATGGAGAGAGAGTGGATATAACGAGAGGAGACTGTTTGGAGGAGAGCAATTGAAAGATAATTCAACTGGCCTCTGACGGCCAATGTGAGTGAAAAATTGGCTGAGAAGCATAGTCCTTTCCCCAAATCGAGCCTTTCCTAGCCAGCCGCCTACTTCCTTTTACAAAAGGCAAGGCATTGTGGGAAAGGCAACCTCCAGGCCTGCTAGTTTTTTTTTTTTCCACAATCACAGAAAGGATCTCTTGGAAAGAGTACGTTGGACCCCCTATAGCTTCTCCCTCGAGGATCACAGTGAAGCTCCTAGCAAGATCAGCTGGGGATGTGTCGTGTTTTCATAAACTCCACCTAATCAAAGATGTGAGATTTTCTGAAAGTGAAACTAGATTGCCTAGGATTCCCAGCCCATCTTCCCAGATTGTTTCTAGAAAAAAAGACCATTTCTGCAGCACCAGAAAGCAAACGTTGGCCTTATTTTTTTATGCAAAGGTCATTGCACACGTGCTTGGCTCGGTCTTCTTGATGTGTATTTGGTGGTTGTATGTGCGTCTTTACAATGTGGATTTCGGGTTTTGTGCTCCACGGCATTTTTCCCTGTGTATATGAATCTTTGCCCAGGCAGGCTTCTTCTCAATCTTTAAAGACTGAGAACTTTAGTCAAGATTCAGAGTCAGGTTCTGACATGCTAGGAATTTTGGCCAAGAGGCTAGCAAAAGCAGGTAGCTATTTTCCCAGCCTTCCCTCTTCTCTCTGCCAAGTTCACACTGAAAGGCTGGAAGGAGCTCTTCTACACTCTTCTGATACACTCTTCTCTGTTCCTCTCTGACACGGACACTCCACCCTCATGTGGCTGATCTCCAGATCCAGGGCATGATGGTGTGGATGGGAACTTTTGGTGAACAGAGAAGGAAGCTAGCATGGGGTGAATGGAGAAGCTTGGGATGCTGACTTTTTCGTAGGCCTCCAAAGCTCTTTTCTGAGGCACTGCCCCTGCCCCGGAATCCCAGTGCACTTTACGGGAATGGGTGGCTGATACTCTGCAGTTTGCCTTGTGCTCTAGCTCCCGTCTCTAGAGGCCTTGGTGGCCACTTATGCTTCAATCAGTAACTGCAAGCCCTGCTCTAACGAGCATGCAGGTGTAATCAATGTTCATCAGACTTCCTGTCATTAAAGATTTTTATAAGTCAGTACTGATAGACTACGCTAACCCCCGTGGGTAGCTCAAACGCCAGAGACGAGGCTTTAAAATCCTAGAGTTCTCCACGAGACTCTTCCCCATATCTTCCCTCTAAGCTGACTGTTAATAAACAGGGTACCAGTCCACACTAAGCCTACCCCAAATTATTCTCCCTATTTGTGTATTTTCTTAGGTTCAATGTCTCTCAACTTCTTACCCACTCAACTCCACAGAATTCCCCTGAAATGCCCTGTCTTTTTGTATCTCATTCCCTCTGCTTGTGCTCTGAGAGTAAACCCTCCCTTCCCATAGGCTCAGCTGGGGCTGATGCCAAAGCACCAACTGCATCATCACAGAAGACTGCATGCTCCTGGTTATAAGGCTTCTAGACGTAATACCTTCTTTTCTTGAGCCTTTTCACATTAGAGTAGAAGCTCACCAAATACAGAAGTTGGTGCCCAAATATATACTTATTTATACATTTTTCCATTAAGTGGATAAGTAGTAAGCAGCTACTGGGTCAAGCAAAGCACCTGCCTTCATGGGCTTCAAATCCTATCACAAGAGATGGAAGGGAACAAAGACATGGAAAACAATATATAATGTACAGAGATAGAGAAATAAAGCCAGATACTCTAATTAAGAAGGAGCTGTTTTAGTAGGATGGCCAAAAGGTTTCTCTTCATTTGATCAGGGACCTAACGAAAGTGAGGCAGCAAGCCAGGGAAGTAGAGGAGGACTGACCTTGCCAGTCATCCTAGGCAAGCTTAAGGGCAAGCCTGGAGGCTAGGAAAACAGGAACAGAGAGAATGGGGAGGGCAATGGGAGCGGTAATCCAAGGTGGGCAAGTCGGGTGTGCAAAGGAGCTAGGGTTCTCTCCTATCTGCTGCAATGCTCAGTGAAGGTTAGTGATAAACTAAACTGAACTAAAACACATGAGCTGTCAATAGTCTAGAAAACAGTTTTGGAAGCAGACACTGCCTTAGTCTGCCCTTATTACCTAAAACCACAGAAGCCTAGAAAGCCCCTCAGCAACTTTATGGCCTGCTCCATCATGGGTCTCCCCTTCCAGGTGTAGCAGCGCCTCAGAAATCATTCCAAAACCTTTCAGCCAGAGCCCCATGCCAGCTGCTCCCCTGCACCAGCGTTACCGAGCTGACAGAGCTGGTGCAAGGAGCATCTCGCTTCTGAGGGACAGAGATTCAACACTAGCCTGCTAGTTCTATCTCACGTCTGTCTTTCACGGGTTCTAATGTCTTGGAGGATGCTGGGGGTTGGGGGTGTCACTGGAATTTATTTTGGGCTCTTGGCAGGGTCCTAGGTCTGACTTTTAACCTAGTTTTTACCCAAGTCTGGTTCTCATTAAGTCCTAATGATGTGAATTTATTCCTTTACTGCAACTGGAAATGAGTCACAACTGGCTGGTTTTATCATTTTCCTTAGACTCTATAAGCCAGTCCCATAAAGCATCCCCCAGAGTAAAGTGGGAAACCCACCAGCATTTAAACCAAGCACATTTGCAGGCTTAAGTAACACACTGTGCTGTGTGACTTTTCCTGAGATGTGAAGGGTCATATCAATTCATCCCAGATAAAGCCCCATGGCAGACCAAAGAGCCAATCAAGTGTTGTCGCTTCAAGAGCCAGTGAGCTTATTGAGGTCACTTACAGGAGCCTGGTGAGAGATTACTCACACAGCACGGGTTACACAAAGACATAATGGAAAGGTCCGTGCCAGCATGGAAGACCCACTCCAGCATGGAAGACATTCTGAGGAGCTGCTTCCCTGAGCTCCTTGCCAAATCTGCAGGCAGCTCCACTGAAGATGCTCTCCTTACCCTGACAGTTTTTTGTTGGTGATAGTGGCAGTTTATTTTGTTTGTTTGTTTGTTTACTGATTTCACAACATTGAGGAGGGGTCTTGTCCTTGAAATTTTGGTAACTTTAGGAATCTTCTGTGTTGGGGTACTTTTATCTACTTTATTTGGGTTTCTTATACCTCTATCTCCCTTCCAACCCCGCAACACTAGGCTGGAGAGAAAGAAGGTTAGACGGAAAAAGGGACATCGATCTCTTTAGACTTAGTTCCTGTTGGTTAGGGTTGTCAGGTCTTTGGGGGCAATTCCAACCTTAGTCTTCAGGATATCTAGCAGTCCAGCAAACTGGGACCAGCAAACACAGCAGAAGGATGAACCAGCAGCAGCCAGTCTCCTGGCTGCACAGGCAATTATCAGGTGTGGATAAACTAAGGTGGTCCTATATCCCACACAAACGTATTTACATAACATAATTGAGTTTTTAAAGAAACCAAAACTTCTACTACATTTCTGGGTGTCATAGTTTTTTTTAAATTTTTATTTATTTATTTATTTACTTCTTTCTTTCTTTCTTTCTTTCTTTCTTTATTTTAGCTTCTTACTTCCTATGCTTCCCCCTTCCCTCCTGGAGACAGTGATTCAGTCTAGAAGATTCATTTAACAATTATTTGTTCATCCTAAAGACACTCATGGAAGACCTATTAGATACAGCAAGAGACAGGACAAGCCTTGCTCACTTGAAGATGATAGACTGACTGGTGAGGAGAGATACCGGAGGAGGGGATGGCCAGTGCCCATGCTACTGTGAAAGGATTGAAGGATACAGACCTAACACCTTGCCTCAGTGTGGTTGGGGTGGCAGTCCAGACATCAACAAAGCTGAAAAGATGCTCGGTTAAGCGTGTGCCTTGCAAGCGCAGAACCTGAGTTTTATCTTCAGAACTCACATTAAAAAATTATGAAAATAATGCAGAGGTTTGGTCAAAAGTGAGTCTTTGCCAGCAAGGTTGTTCACTGGTTAAGGCCACTTGTTGCTAAGCCTAATGACCTGAGTTCTATCCTGGGACCCCATAGTGAGAGGAGAGAACAAACAATTCCTACAAGTTGTCTACTGACCTTCATACATCTATACTCACTTTCTCTCTCCCTCCCTCCTTCTCTCCCTCTCTCACACACAATAATAATAAACTTAAATGTAATAAAATTTTAATTGACCTACTTAATTGTTAGGAAGACAAAGGGCTTGGCAGAAGAGGAACAAGACAAATATGTAATATATCGTTATATATTTCATGTATATGAAGTTGTAACAGAATAAAAATAATTTTTGAAAAAGGCAATCATACTCATTTTAGTTAAATAACTGAATTTAGTGAGGAATCTTAAATTAAAAGTTCTAAAGATATTTCTTTTACATGCTATAGAATTATGTAAATTATGCCAGAGGATAATTGCTTTCTTTGAATTATATGGAAATGCGAGTGTGAACGTAATCACTAAGTCTGCGGTTAGCATTCGCGTCCTGTAGCAAGTATGATAAAGGCTCAAGCAACAGTTCCTTCCAGGTGTCTCAGGACAGTTGATAAACGCACCTTGAGAATGTTCTAGAGAGCTATCTACCATATTCTTTGTCTCTCAAATTTTCATTTTCATTCTTTTTTCTTGACTTGATAAAGATCTAAAGCAATTTACATGTGAGAAATAAATATATTTGTCTAGTATTTTTGAACATATGAATACCTACAATTACCCTTCTTTGGCCTTTGCAAGAAGAAAATTAAATGTTGTTAATGTACATTTTTGCTGATAAAGGACATCTGTGAGTACTGCTTCATTTTTTAGAATCGATGTAAGTAGAGAATGGCTTGTTTGTATACCTAGTAATCTCATTTTATACTTCTTCAAAGACCAGTGCCTGTCAGTACATTCACAGTCTCCCATCTGGCCTGGAGACCATTAGATTTGGTCTCTAGCATCTTCTATCCATACCTGGCATCTTTGTGCTTTATAAAACCCCATAGCAGTGGAGGTTCATGAAACTCACTTTGGGTAGATTCAAACAATATACACAAGAAACATCTATCACGCAGAAGGCAGTCCATAATTGGAATTTAGCCTTGTCCCAGTGGGTGCTGACTCCCAGGTTGTGACTTGTATGTGGACTCTGCTTTAATAGTTTAACTGGGATCTAAGTCTCTGTGTGACAGGGTTTGCTCTTGCCTCCCTGAGCCCAACCTGTGACTCTTGCCCACAGACTTGCGAGAGTGTTCTCATACCTGATGCCAGACCTTCTTCTAGTGCCATCTCTATTTATGACTTTGGGGACAAACTTGAATCTCCTACTGGGTTTCCCAGAAAGTAGCTGCCTCCTGTACCAGTTGCCTGTTGGATGTCTCAGTGTTTCATGGAGTCTCTCCTTTGGTGGGTGGAGTTTCCAGGTCTGGAACAAACTTCACCATCTGTTTTCCCACTACCTTAGCTGGACTTTGTATGTCTGGCCATGACATAAGATAAACTGTCTCAACCTGAATACCACAAAGCACTTTAAATTGTCCCAAGCATTGATGGCTAAAATGGGTTTTCTTCATTACTGACTCCTATTATACATTCTTACCTGAGCATAAAAACTTCCTCCTTTTCTTACAACCCAAATCTCCTTATCATATGTTACCAATGCTTACTAGAACCAGAGCTGAGTGACAGAAAACAGTTAGTAGTTCTCAGTAACTTAATTGCTGAATTCACATTAATAATGTGATAAGTCCAACCACTAAGGTGACTAGAAGCAAGTAGAATACTCTCTGAGCCTTTTCTTCCATCAGACAAGAGGACATGGGAAGGACTTAATATTGAAACCCAGTAAGAAATCTTTGCACTAGAATTCAAATATACTGTTAGTAATATATTAGTCTTTCTGTTTCACTGGCCAATAAGTTGTATTTCTATCCGTGTCAGTCACTTACAGGTTTGGGAGATATAAAGGATTCCTTGCATTAAAAAAATGAGTCTACTTATATATTGAAAAATAGGATATAGTGCTGAACTTAGGTATGGGTGTGGCTCTAGATGTTATAGTCAACTATGTCTACTTCCCAAGGGATTGCCCATCTCTATCCCCCAAAGTCCCAGCTTTCAGAGCTGAGAATCTTTTTACTCTGAGGTGCACAGAACAGGCTCTGCTCCATGAAGCGTATACATCTACACTTTATGACTCATTCAGGGTAGTTAGACATAACTCTGCATGGCCCAAAACAACTATACCTCAGTGAACACATTCCCTGTGCCAGGCCAGACTCAGGACACATAGCGGCTCATTTCCTGAATTAGCAAGAACTCAGAAGTGCTTGCCCATGTGACCTGAAGGTTAGCCAGTTACTTTGAAGTACCAAAATGAAGCTCCAGAGCTATCTGGCTCCACAGCTTGCACTGGGAACTGCTTTCAGTTTAACAACTGAGCACTTACTAAACCCCTGTGTCTGTAAGAGCCCTTTCCTGAGCATTGAGAAAGGAGTGAAAAGAAGGAGAGCCAACGATGAATAAACATGGTGCCCTCACCTGCCCTTTCTAGAGATTTGGACAGTGAGGGGTCCTCATCCAGGCCTCTAATAGTGTTAGGCCTCAGTAGTCCAAAGAGGGAGAGTAATTTTTGTTCACCCCCTTGTGCAAAGCCAGCTCCTGTGTGTGGAACTGGAGCAGGAAGATAACAGGAACCACCCCACAAATTTATGCCTGAAGAAATAGGTCAGTAAGCCAGGATGCAAGAGGAGAAAGAAGTATGCCCAGAAAGGTGAGGGCATACAGCAGATTGAAGGGTCAGATTGAAACAATTGAAAGCTCAATGTGACACATCCCAGCAGTGAGCAGAGACTATGTAGTGAGACCAGGAGGCTAGAAGTCTAGCACCGTGAGAAGCTGGTACCAGGAACTGGAGGGAAAGCCTGCTAACCCATGTAGCACAGAGCACATGCATATAGGGTGTCTGCTTTAGGTAGGCTGCATATTGCTACTGTTGTGGCCAAAGGACTTAACAGCAGAACCCTGATTTTGTGGGTGGTGTCTTCGTTAATTGTTTTTTCAGATTCTAATAAGTGTGAGAGTTTGTGGCAACTTTTTGTGTTTTTATTAGCACATATTACTTACAAATAATAATTGATTCTTTTTATACAAGTGTATGGTATACTTTGAGCATGTTCATTACCACCCCATTGTTTGTATCTTGTCTGCCTCCTAGCCCCTGCTGACCTCCTTCCTCTTCCCCTAGTCCCTGTTCTGTGAGTCTGTGGCCATGCTGATTATGTGTTCAGTGCCCAATGTAAATGAAGATGGATGAATGTCACCCTGCCAAGCAATCACACGGTCCTCTCTCACTTTTATTTACCTCTCTGAACCGCCTTCACATGAGAAAGTGCCTACACGACACCTGTGTGTCATCCTCTCCTTTGTAACCATTTCATGTTCAGAGCCAGCACCTTAGACACATACCTGCTTTTCTATTTGCACCCCTCCATCCCAGAGTTATGCAACCCTCACCTTCACTGGACCCCCATCCTGAGACACCTGTTGTGCTTCCTTGCTTGTGGCACCCTTGATGGACTGGCCCCAGAATGCACCCTGCCTGGAAGAGATGAACAGAATTCTCATGGAATGGGCTTAGATCTCCTTGCTCCCTCCTCAGTCCATTTCTATCTCTCTAGCTCCCCAGAGGAGAAGCTCACTGATGAGGACAGTGTGCCCCTGGAGTCCCAGCCAGTCATGGAGTCCCTTCAGTGTAGAAATGTTGGATTTTGCCACCCTCATCCTATGCCCAGCACTACGTGTCGTCCAAGAAGCAAACCACAAGGACATTTTCTTCCCAGAGATCTATCAATCTGCTCAATGGCCAAACAGCTGTTTTGTTTTGTTGCAGACGCAACACCATTTCTTCCCTCCCACTTCTGGAATTTTGAAGCCTCTTGGGGTACTTCCTTTCTTCCTCTGCTCTCGTTGCTCAGTGTTTCTTCCTAATGGGAAGTTTTAGCTCACTGCCATCGGCTGCCTCCTCTATGTGGTCCTTCGTTCTACATGGTGATATCTTTGTTTTTATCATCAACCCAGTTAGTGTTACAGCTTCAGCTCATCTGAACCTGATGATGTCTGTTTAGTCATCCATCCTTCATGACTAAGTCAGTTCTGGAGCTAGACTCACAGTGTCAGTTGGTTATAAAAAGAAACATGAAACAGAGACAGTGGTAATCTAGAGACATGTTGGGCTGGGGAGATAGCTGTCAGCAAAGGCTCGCTATATAAACATGAGGACCTGAGTTTGATTCCCCAGAACCCACATACAGAAGTTAGGCATGCTGGCACAAACTTGTAATTCCAGCACCTGGAAGATAGAAACAGCAGGATCCCTGAGGTTCGTTGACCAGCCAGTCTAGCCTAGTAGGAGAACAAAAGGCCAACAAGAGACCCTGTCTCAAAAAAAAAAAAAAAAAAAAACCTAGATAGATAACATCTGTAGACCAGCACCCAAAGTGATCAATGACCTCCACACACATGTGTATACATATGCCTGCACACACACACGGGGAAGATACACAGAGAGACAGAGACCGAGATGAGCGAAGGGGGTCGTCATTTAGAGCACAGAAGACCAATGATCAACCAGAAAAATCTCTTCTATTATGTTAGCATTGAGATTTTTGTTCACCAAGGCACAGACGGGAAATGTACATTACATTATATTCTTACCATCTCATTTAAACACACAGGCATGCGCACAGAGAAACATATACTCTTATGTGTATAAATAAACTCTTCACATGGATTATCAAAACATGGCCATTCCGGCCCAGGTTTGATAGTCTGAGACCTTTTGGTGACCTGAATCCCATAACCCAGGCAAGAAGTTAGTCTAGGGAAATAAGCACACTGCTTTCAGGGTAGCCAGGGTTCTCTAAGTCATGGTCATGACTGGAAAATAATGACAGCGTTTATTACACAAAAATGGGGCTCTGTGTCTTATGTACAGATAGAGGGTTCATTACTTCCTGCTCCTGAAGTGAGACTTGGGGTGCTGTGACCAAGCCTCAATATGTCCCAGATGAGCAATAGGAGTCCCAGTGCTCGGAGTCCTAGTCAGTGTCGCCTGGTCTTTAGAGAAGCACTAAAAAGATGACTCACCCATGGGTGATGATTTCTGGTCTTTTTGCAATCAAACTCCAGCTCTGCCTAACAGCTGTGCCAGCCTATGCCCATTAGAGACTCACTAACCTCACACCAGCACAGTCATTTGCAAAACAGGGAGAGCAATCATCATTACCCTCTGCTTATTTCTGTGATTAAATGAAATCATGTACAGGGAGCCAGAGTGCACCAGAAGTGCAGCAGAAGCACTTGAAGGGAAGATGGTGGGGACTGGAGAGATGGATCCATGGTTAAGAGCAATCCATGTATTGCTCTTACAGGGGACCTGGGTTTGGTTCCTTGCACTCATATTATAGCTCACAATCACTCGTAATTCTAGTTACAGGGGATCCAGTAACCTCTTCTGGGTTTGTGGTACACACGCACGTGCACACGCACACGCACACGCACACACACATATATATATATGCAAGCAAACACTCATATATATCTTCTTAAGTGCTAACTACTCATGATTACGGCAGTGGTGGTGATAAGGACAGTGGGAATGATGATGGTTGGTAATAGTGATGATAGTGGTAATGAAGATGATGGTGATGATGGTGGTTTGTGATAGTGGTAATGAAAATGATGGTGATGATAGTGATGGTGATGATGAAGGTGATGGTGGTGGAGGTGATAAAGATGGCAGTGGTGGTCATGTTGATGATGTTGTTGATGATGATGGTGCTAATGACGATTGTAGTAGTAGCAGCAGTATTCATGATCATGAAAAGACTCAAAGTATAGTAGCATGACATTCACTGTGTCCCTCTTCTCATTACCTCAATCTAAAATCTCCCTGACCCAAAAAAGCATCCTGAGCTTTCATTGTCCATGAGGCAGCCACCACCTACATGTGGCTACATATATTAATTAAAATGTTGGCTCCTACATCACACCCACATATCACCTGCTTCAAAGCCACACATGGCCAGAGGCTGCCATATTGGGCAGCATATATGTGAGCCTCAACAGCACAGAAAATCCCCTTGCACAGATTTCTGCTGGAAGCTGCCCCCATGAGTTTTCTGACCTCATCTCAATATTTTTGGTTTCCTTTTCTTTCAAATATTATGCTATTGTTTTAAGCATTATTGGAAGAGATGATGCTGTAATCTTTAAACTCTACCTGTGAAGTTCCTGAAGCCCAGAGAAGTAGAATAGATTCACAGTATCAGAGCAAGCTAGTAACAGAGCCTCGTCCAAGCCATGCTTCTGATTGCATGCATTCACTTTCCTGTGGTAGCAGAAGGGGCTATGGAATCCACTCCCTCAAGCCAGTGTTTTATTAATGCAGTTCTTATGAGTCAAAGCTGGGATATCCATGTAACATACCCTTTCTAACTGCTAAGGGCAGGGTGATGACAGTTCATGGGTTTATTGCAAGGGAACTAGAATGACATTTTCTTGAAGCCAAGGCCCAGTAGCCAGGATATCAAAGAATACAGAATGACATTCTAAGCTACCTTTGACTTGGATATTTTGTGTGTGTGTGTGTGTGTGTGCATATATATGTTATGGCTGCATATATGTGCATGTGTGAGGCCAAAAATTGATGTCAAGTATCTTTCCCCAGTAACTTTCCACCCTGTTTTGTTGAGAGATGCTTGTTTACTGGACCTGGAGCTCATCAGCTGATTCAGCTAGACTCCTAGTCATAGGCCCCAGGGTCTGCCTACATTCTCCTCCACAGTCTAGAACTGAAGATGTGTACCATCACCCCTGGCTTCTTACTTGGGTTCTAGGGATCAAGCTCAGGTCCCCCTGCTTCCCCAGGGAACAGTTTACCTACTGAGCTATCTTCCCAGCTGCTGGCCCCTTTGCCTTTCTGTCCTTCTTGCTTCAGGCTTGCAGAAAAATGAGAGGGTTTGTGGTGTTTTTTTTAAAGTCTTAATTTCAAATTTTAAAATTGTTCATAGCCTTGTCCTTTCTTGATAAACAGAAAGAAACTAAAATCATGGTGACCTACTGGGGAACAAATGGAAGGTTAAGTCATATAGTATAAGATCTAATCTAAGGGTCACTGAAAATAAATCAGAACATTGTGTCACACCTATTAATCTCAGCACTTGGGGACAGAGGCAGGAGGGGTGAGGGATCCAGGACAACCTGGCCACAGAGTGAAATCCTGTCTCAAATGCCCCATTCCTCACCCTACCTGTATGAGAAAAAGCTAGATGTAACTATGAGTGACAGAAAGCCCAAATACAAAGTTTTTAAACATATAGTTTATTCGCCCTCTATAGTCTTGAAATAAGAATCCAGGACAAGTATGAGCATTTAAACCTTTCTCAGAAATACAAACCTTTCTCTCTTGTCACTCTGTCTCCAACAGCATGTCACTTCCGCCTCAAGGTCCAGTTTGGCTGCTTGTGCGCCAGCTACCATACCCACATTCTTGCCCACAGAATGGAAGAGGAGCTGATAAAGCCTGGCCTCCTTTAGGGCTGTTCCTGGAAGACTCACAAGAACCTTCTACGTCTACTCTATCACCAAAATCAAGCTCCTAGCTTCAGGGAAGCTGAAAAGTGTAATGTTATGCTCGGTAGTGAGAAGCCCAACTAAACCTAATGGGTGTCATTTCCAGAGAAGAAATGGAGGACACACATGGAAAGACACCTAGGAATCTATTACAATATGAACATGTTCCCCCACACTTCCTAAACAAAGGGCTATGGTTAGCCCTGGTTCCCATCCTTGGAGCTATCTTTGCTGGTCATTCAGGGTGTTTCTTCTTCAATCTTTTTGAATCCTCAACTACAATTCTAACAAAGGAAGAACTAAAGTTTTGAAAACTTCTTGTTTTATTTAAGAAGTTTCTACGCCCTACCTACAGGCCCTTTCATGCCTTTCCCCAGCATCCTCCCCTGCTACAGCCCTCCCATATCCATTGTTCATTTTTCTCAGTCCCTGCTCTAATCACACCAACATGAGTTTCTCTTAACCACAACAGTGCACAGTGCCTCCAAGCCTTTGCACATGCCAAATCTCCTGTCTAGAAATGGTTTAACACATTATGAACAGCTCACTCTCAGTGATGCTTCCATCCATAGCCTAAGACTGCTGCTTAGAACTGTGTGCCTTTACACAAGTTACACAGTCTCTCTGTGCCGCCTCATTCTCTGTAGAATGAAAGCAATCATAGCATGCATTAGAATGTTTGTTGTTACCAAATGAGACAATGAAAGAAAAATATTCAGAATAATGCCTGGCACATAACAAGCCATAATTAATAGCTAACTTTGCTAAAAATTTACTGGGTGCTGTGCAACCTGGAAAAATTCTCTCAGGTCATCTTTACAACAAATCCTATAAAGTGGCTGAACACTTTTTCAGTTTTACATATGAAGAAAATGAGTTACAAAGAAGTCATGTGCCCAAGGTGTACCTAGCACCACATGAATACCAAGCTTAGTAGCATGGTAGGCTCCCTTAGTGATCCATGTGCTGCCTCTGGCAAATGTTCTTTGGTTACCTTTTGGAGAGCAGAGATAAGCCTGAATGGCCCCTGGGGCTGCCCAGCCCCCTCTCAGGCTTCTAGAGCCACCATACCAAGAATATGACGCAACAGCCTCTGGTTCCTCCCAAGTGTGTTATTGTGCATGCATGTGTGCATGAGTGTGTGTGTGTGTGTGTGTGTATGTGTGTGCATGCATGAGTCTGTCTGTCTGTCTGTATGTATGCATGTGTGTATATAGTCTGAGGCTGCCATGAGGTGTACAGTTGAGTATCGCAGGCTGGTGACTCCCCATTCCTGAAGCTGTGGCTTCTTCTAGGGTCATTTATATTCTAGGCCCCATCATCATCAATCATGTTCCCAGCACAGAGGCTTCACACCCTAACATATCAGGATAGGGTATAGCCAGATGCCTGGAGAGCAGAGGTACAGGCTGTTATGCTGGTACCCACAGATCTGTTTGGGGGATAGTGGCCTAGGCATCCTGCAAGTCAAACTACTGCTGGCAAGACTGGAGGCCTCAGCCTTTGAAAGATATCAGAAAAGTGCCTATTTGAGTTGGGGATTAAGAAACAGAGAGTTGAGGGACACACAGGTAGAAAGGATGACTAAGCTGTATGAGTTTGAAGACATCTCCTGATGATACTGTATTGTAGATGCAGTAAAGCAGATATACATGGGCAGTGAAGATTCTGTTTATTTCTTTACTTTTGCTGTTTGAGGGACAGAACAGTTTATATTCTCCTCTATATATTCAAGGCAGATTTTATAACACATGCCTAGTGATTATTTCTTTGGGTGAAAAAGAAATCCTGGCTTTTCATTGCTCATGCTATTTATTAATATCACCTTCAGCAAGTATGTATTGAATAACTATTGGGTGCATTTTGCCAATTATGATATTTGGTTGAAAGAATGGGATCTGTACTCTGTATATGATTAGTTTTCTCTACTGTAAATACATGCCAATTTGTCTTGCAAAAAAAAAAAAAGAAGAAGCAGGGAGTTTATCTCTGTATATGAGGCTCAGTTTAGGATCTCAGCATAGACTGATGTCGTTGGATTATGGGGACAAGCTTTCACTGAAATCATAGCATCCTGATAAAGGAGAAAGATTGGCCCCATTTAGAGGCTATGTGGAGACAGAGAGAGGTTGCATGATATGGTCACATGCCATGGAATAACATCAGCCACAAATAGGGCAAGAAAATAAGTTAACTCCCCTAGATCCTCAGGAGGAGGAGTGAATACTAACACCTTCATTGTTGACTGCCAGCCTTCAGAACTACTGAGACCTCAGTATGACCAGTGAATGGCACAGGGGCCTGGCATATTCATTGGATCACCAGGTGACTTGGATGTCTCCAGAGCTCAGAGAACTAGATGGAATCTACAACCCAGCATGCTGGGAAGACAGTGACTTCTTCATTTTGCTCCCATCTTGTTCACATAGAGAGAGACAGAGACAGTTGGGTGCTTAAATGCTGACGGGATAGATACAAAGGAAGAGGCTGAAGTTGGGGACTACAAGGAAATGAGCAATGGATTCACATACCTGAGCAGCAGGAACAAGGAGGGTAAGAGCTGGCTGCAGCACATTCAGTTGCTTGTGAACAAGGTGGAGACTATTCTTCATGTAGTATTTTTGTTCTGCCCTGTACACTTGTCCCTTAGCACTCTGTTTACAGTCCTTCAACCTTCCTCAGAATGCTTGACAAGAAGGCCAACAAGTGTTCCATGGTGGGTCACACGTGCCTCTGGATACCATTAGCAGAAGTTATCGCCTCACTACATGCCCCTTACTTCCTGCTTCATTCCAGTCGACTTATGTAATCACCATAATTGGAACTGACTTTCATTCTTGTCCTTTGGGCACAAAATGGCCACTTTTCCTTAAAAGCATTGCTCCTACCTTTGTTTTCTGGTCCTTTTCTGATACCTTTGTTTTCTGGTCCTCAAGTGGTGTGTCTGCACACTTAAGATGCTGCAAAGTGGTCATCTACATAAACTTACATCCCACACGTCCTCTAGACCTCCGATACTCGTGTGTGATGATTAGGGATTGAGGTAAATGATTTAGAAGGGCAAGTGCATCTGCACACAATTAAATTGCATTGCAGGTGTGTGGTACTCAGAGTCTCCCCAAGAACTAGAGCCAATAGTATGAGGAGAGGATGGACATACAGATAGAGGGAATTATCAACAGGTCAATGGGTTAAAAAATTGAATAGATGGAAGGACTGATTTACTGAGTGACAAATTAATAGCTAGATCTATAGATAGAGAAAGAAAATAGGTGACTAGAAAGGTAGATAAAGATAGATGGCTGGTTAAACTGATCAATAGGTGCATTGGCACATGGATGGATGGAGTAATAGATTAATTGACAAATTGATAGAGAGGTGACGCATCCATCTGTCAGCCATGCACATATTCCTTGGTTCTGTTTCTCTGCAAATGTTGACAGCTATGCTATTCATGTGTACACACACATACTCACAGAGAAAGACTTAACTATAGGACAGGCCAGCAGACAGAAGACCTGCAAAGAGTTGATGATGTGGCCAAGTACAAGGCTTCAGAGGCAGACTCCTTTGCCTCCAGGCCATCGAGGGCCTTCCACATCAGGAAAGGCAATAGGCTCACTCAGAGTAAATAGATTTAAATGTTAACTTCAACAATAACAAAAAGCATTTTTTATAATTCTTCAGATAATGTTTGGCCAAACACTGAGGTACTATTACCTAGGCAAGTTGGTACATGAAACTCACATGACAAATGTGTCGTAAAGGGTTTCTGTTCCAAAGCCAATGCTACATACTGCCATGGGCTTAACAGGCTCCTCAGACAATAGGACAGGTGCCTGGTTAAGAATAAGAACTGCAAGCCTGATAGATTTCAGAGGGTTATTAGAAGGATAAATGAGAATCCTGACGAGAGACAAACAGACAGACAGACAGACACACACACACACACACACACACACACCTTTCCTTTGGCACAAAAGCAGAAAATGTCAGGAATATGCTTTCCCAGCTCCCTTGAAGCCTGGAGGATTGGAAACTTAAACTGGACAGTTCGGATACATCAGCTCAATTCCTTCTATTCCAGCTCCATCCTGAGCCTCAGATATCCTGTGAAGAAGCTCTTGTGTTTGGTGCTATTTCCCTGCATGATAACAAAACTCAGCTTCCCAGACTTCAGACTTAAGTCATGCTGCTCCCTCTTTTTTCAAAATATGATTCACAGACCAGTGTGTCATCCTTCTTGTGATCCCATTAGAAATTCAGAATCTCAGACCCTGACCTGTACTCGCTGAGAAGGAATCTGCTTTTCAGCAAATTCTTAGACATGTTCACATTTATGTTGAAAAGGTATAGGCTGAAATACTCCCTTTGACCCCTCCCTTTCCTACAAGATCCTCCCTGCCTGCAGGGCAGGCCAGCCACACCCTGCAGAGCAGGACTGTCACCATAGTAACCAGCAGGGCTACCTCTTGTTTCTGCCATCTCCCTGGTTTTGGTGCCTAAAGATACAGCAAGATTTTGTGGCTATTGCTATAGAAACCAATTTATGGCCCATGAGTAGCTTTTCCTCCATTCCCTGTATTGCTGGAATTGTGAGCTTCCTAAACCATAGTCAAACACTGAAACTCCTTGTCAGCCTGGCAAAGTCTCAGCAAATAGCAAGGACAAAAAGTCAGGGCCACAGGGCTTAAAGGAGGAATGTTATAGCAACCACAGAGATTTGCTTAAATGTGAAGAGAAGGCAGGAGCAGCTCCATGTGGCAAGGCATTTTCCTCCAGCAAGGAGGCAGGTGCGGGATGCTGGAGATGATACTGATGATGAGAACAACAGACAGAACAACTCAGAACAGTTTCTGAGTTCTTGAGTTCACATGCCAGGATGCACACATGATCTCGTCTGATCCTGACAGTAACACCTTGTGTTCATTTCCTGTGGCTGCTCTAAAAACATTGCTGCAGATGTGGAGGCCGCAAACAACACAAGAAAACTCTAAGGGCTGTTTCTGACATGAACTCAATGGCTGGCTCTTTGACCTCCCCCACCCCTAACCCCTAGGGAGGAGCAGCCCTGCTAGGCCACAGATGAGGACATTGCAGCCAGTCCTGAAAAGACCTGATAAGCTAGGGTCAGATGGAAGGGGAAGAGCACCTCCCCTATCAGTGGACTTAGAGAGGGACAGGGAGGAAATGAGGGAGGGAGGGTGAGATGGGATTGGGAGGGAATGAGGGAGCGGGATACAGCTGAGATACAAAGTTAATGAACTGTAACCAATATTTAAAAATAAAAAATTAATTAAAAAAAAGAAAAAGAAAGAAAACTCTAGAGAGGTGAATAAGCAAGCCAAATACTTGCCATACATCCTTGAGGATGAGTTATCAGATCCCCAGAATACACATTTAAAGAACTGGTAGGAAGCCAGGTGTGCGAGCACATACCTTTCATTTCCAGCACTCAAGAGGCAGAGGCAGGTGAGATCTCTGTGAATTTGAAGCCAGCCTGCTCTTCATAGCAGATCCCAGGCCAGCCTGGGCTGCACAGTAAGAACATGTCACAAAAATGGGTAGATAGGTAGGTAAATAGATAGATATATAGACAGAGAGACAGATAAACAGATAGAGAGAGAGAGAGAGATAAAAGATCCAGGTTGGTATGATGGCTCCCCTGTAATCTAGTGTGTGGAAGGTGGACAGGAAAATTTTAAAGCAGCCTGGAGAGCTCCAGGTTCAGTGAGAGACCCTGCCTCAATATATAAGGTGGAGAGCAACCAAGGAAAAAAGATGCCTGAAATTAACCTCAGAACTCCACATGCCCATGCATCTGTGCTCCTTTACATGTACACACACACACACACACACACACACACCATGCACATGTGCGCACATACCTCCCCTACATATATACAAAAAAAATCCCCCAGAATTATTCCCTTACCATTGTGGAGACCAGATATCCGAAACCAGACCCCCTGTGATAATGCCAAGGTATACCCTTCTAGAAGCTCTGGAGGAGAGCTCGCTCCTCACCTTCTTTAGCCTCTGGGACTACCTTGACTCATGTCTCTTTCCTTGCATGATGCCATAGTCTTTTCTTCATGTGCCCTAGTTCTTCCTCTGGCCTCTTTGCTTCCTTCCTGAAAGCAGTGTGTAGGATCTACTTCTTACCTCTTACCATTTGGGACCCTCTTTTCTTCTCAAGATGCTTAATCTAGCCAGCCACATGTGCACTATACATTTGTCATGTTGAAATCAAGTTCCAGTAATTAAGAAGCAGACAGACATCTTTGGGGAATGTTTTTCAACCAACTTCTTGGAGCACCTTAATAGGTCCTTGAATATATAAGTGACATTTACAGTTTGTCCAGTGTCAGGTCTTGAGTTTTATCATAAGGATAGCTATCTGTATCTCTGGTTTGGCTCTGTGTTCCCCAAATCCAGATTTGACTCCGGGAGAGAATTCCTTCTTCTAATCATCTAAGCACCCCGGCCCAGTCACTAATGCTTTAATAGGTTTCTCCACATCTTCCCTAGACCATATCAGACTCCTTCTCAGTTCCCAGGTAAAAGACTCTTCCAATAGAATCAATGAATTTTAGAATCAGAGAGAACTAAACAGACCAGTGTTGGCCAACTATGACCAGCCATCTGGCTATCAATAGTGTTTTATTGAAATACCTAACTGCATTCATTTCGTTTTGTAGATGCTTTCTCACTATAGGGGCAGAAATAATTAGCTGCAGCAGATACCATATGGCCCATGAAGACTAACATATTTTCTATCTGGCTATTTACAGAAATGTCTGTCAGCCCACAAATTAAGCTGCTTCATCTGAGCCCACCCCATTTTACAAATGATACTATAGGCTAAAACATTTATCAGCCAGAGCCAAGCTCATATAGACCCAGAACTGGAATTTGGTGCTATAGAATCACCAACCACAGTCTCCTTCATATCCTAGTCTTCATCTTGTTACCAAATCTCTTCATGGTTTCAGGGAGGCTCTATTTTTGTTTACATCCTTTATCTCCTCCTTGGATCTTGGCTCTAATGGTCTTCCTGAGCTGACTTGCTGGTTTGACCCTACAGAGGCCCATCTTCCCTTCCAGAGGCTCTATTCACACCCCACATATTTTGCCTAAAGTTACAATGAAAGCCGTAACACTGTTAGACCACTTACTCAACCCAAGATGCTTAGTTCACAAACCTGCTGAGTTCCAGAACTACCAGAAGAGCTGGCTTAGAATTCATATGCCCAGAACACAGTCCAGCCCTGTTGACCCAAAGCTCAGGAGCCTTTGAAGACACCACTAATTCCTCCATAGGCTCTTCTAGCTTTTACTTGACTGCTTCTGAATAAAGTAAGAGGCCAATGAATCATGGTCCTCTTTAAAAATACCTAAGAAGACAGCTGGAATGATAGGTGGAATGAAGCATTTGTTTTACAAGCATGAACACCTGAATTCAATGCACCAGGATTCATATTTAAGTGGGGAAAAGATCCAGGCATAATGGTGCACACTTGTAATCTCAGCCTACCTGGATCAAAGAGCTTCACAGCCCATTAAGAGACCCTACCTCAAAAACAAGATGAATGGTCCATAGGGAACACCACCAGTGGTTTTCTTTGGCTCCCACATGAACACACACACACAGATACCATATTTTTCCTGAGCATTCTCTACCCCATTTGACTCAAGGCCTTAAATTTCTTTTCCATCACTAACTCTTGCAAGAAAGCACCACAAATAATGTTATTTTGTCCCCATTTGAGCCAACAAGATAATATTTTTAAATGAATTCATGAGCTTATAAACTGCTGGACTCAGGTGATGGACAGACATTGGTGTTGATAGACTGGGAACATAGAAAATTCCAGATAAGGAAGAGTTTCCGTGGCTTGGGGTTTATTATTATTATTAATTCTTGGTAAAGAAGTGACTTAAGAAAGTGGCAAGGCCTCGCTTTGGTATTCAGCAGGCACACTTTATGCCCCAGCCTCTAACATGAAAGGCAGCTGCACAAGAAACTCCACCCACCAGGGACCAGGCTTCAGGACCACTGAACAAAGGAGAAGGTTCACCTCTGAGAGACAAGTTAGGGGAGTCTCTGGGCACTTGGGACTTGTTTCCAGCAGTGACTGAGATATGGGGACTGAAATAAACCTCACTTCCCCTGGAGACAGTGGAATCCAATTCAATTTCAAGCCGGTGTGTTTATTGAGTGGCTGATTCAGTTTAGGTGATGGAGAGATGGGGAGAATGAGAAAGACAGCCTAAGTAGCAGGCTGATGCCGACAGAAATTCCCTGAGAGTCTGACCTCTAGGTCCCAGGCCCAGAAACTTGATTTTCTTGGTATCAGACAGTAAGGAATTGGTAAGTCTTAGCCTGTTTCATGAAGACATATTAAGGGCTTCCAGCCTGCTAGATACTGTCCTGGGGCGGCGTCTGGAGTGGTGAACTGGACAGCCCTAGGTCTCTGCTCTTATGGAGTTGACATGCTAATGGGGCATCTGCAGAATGAGTAAAGTCCTTCAGAGTGGGAGTCACATGAGAGCAATCTGTATGGCACAAGTATCAGGAGAAATATTTGGGGACAGTAGGATTTGAACTGTAGCAAAGGTTAAGCGGGATGTGGACTTTTGAAGAGATGGTGAGCCTGCACACAGGGAAGTGAGCTACATGACAGAAAATGAACATAACATGCCTTCAAAGATCCCTGACAAAGTCAGCTCCCCTGAAAGCAGCAGGTGCATTGTGGGTAACAGAGTTCATGCTGGGAAGCAAAATGGGGGAATGGTGAGCTTACATGGATAACAGCACATAGACTGTGTAACCAAGGAACTCGGGTCTGACTCTGAGCGTTGAGAACCTTCTGATCCATGGCTAGAGAGGCCCTGGAACATCAGTAAGTGTGGTTTTTCTGACACTAAAGCAGGCAGACTCATACCTAGCTGCCAGATGGCCCTGAACATTTAGACAATCTTGTGAACATGGTTAACTGAGATGAGTGGAAAAATCTGAGTCATTGCATATTTTAACATCATATGACTCTGGGAAAACTGGAACCTGGCACCAAAACTTTGTGGGAACCTCGTGGCATTTGTATTTTGAACAAGAGCTGTAAGATCCTGCTTCCTTAAATCTGTCACCCTAGGTACCCTTGCCTTAGTGGCATCCAGACCCTGCCAAGTGGTAAGATATCTTGTAGCACCATTCTTTTTGTTTTTCCTTTTTATTTACTTTATTTATTTGTTACAGTTTATTCACTTTGTATCCCAGCTGTAGCCCCATCCTTCTTCCCCCCCCCCCCAATCTCACCCTCCTTCCCTCTTCTCTTCCCATGCCCCTCTCCAAGTCCACTGATAGGGGAGGTCCTCTTCCCCTTCCCTCTGACTCTCGCCTATCAGGTCTCATCAGGACTGGTTTCATTGTCTTCCTCTGTGGCCTGGTAAGGCTGTTCCCCCATCATGGAGAGGCGATCAAAAAGCCAGCCACTGAGTTCATGTCAGAGACAGTCCCTGTTCCCCTTACTAGGTCACCCACTTGGACACTGAGCTGCCTTGGGCTACATCTGTACAGGGGTTCTAAGTTATCTGTATGCATGGTCCTTGGTTGGAGTATCAGTCTCAGAAAAAAACTCTGGGCCCAGATTTTTTGGTTCTATTACTCTCCTTGTGGAGCTCCTGTCCCCTCCAAGTCATTCATGTCCCCCTTCTTTCATTAGATTCCCTGCACTCAGCTCAAAGTTTGGTGATAAGTCTCAGCATCTGCTTCAGTACCCTGCTGGGTGGAGTCTTTCAGAGTCCCTCCCACATAGCACCATTCTTAAAGCATGGCACACTTAAATTAGAAGCATGAGGGGTGCTTATTCAAATTACGTCCATTTGAATTTTTGATCACATTTATTTACTTATTTATTTATCTATCTATCTATTTATGCCTTTCTTTATTTGGGGTACACAATGCCATCATGTAGAAGCCAGAAGACAACTTTCAGGAGTTGGTTCTTTCCTTCTACCATGTGGGCCCTCCCGATGAAACTCCAATTATCAGATTTGCCAGCAAGCAACTTCACATTCTGGATCATCTCTCCCATCCCTTAAATTGTGTCCTTAAACTCTATGAACTCAGCATCTCTGGAGGCAGGCCAAGAAATCTGCACCTTAACCCACTCGCACCTGAACCCCACCAGGTGAAGCAGTAGTCAGTTCCCAGGCTAGCGTACTGAACAGCAGGGAATGATTTAAAATGCTGTCTCCCAGGTTCTTCTCCTAATCCAGCAAATCAAAACTTCTGCAAGTGGGGCCAGAAATCTGTGTTTTAACAAGCCATCCAGGGGATTATGGTGCATGCTAAGTTTAAAAAAATTATTAAGGCCCAGTTCATACTTTGCCAGTTAAATCCTAAAGTGGGACTCGAGTATTTTTACACACTCCAAAATACAAGTGTGAGACTAGACTGTGCACAATCCCTAGAAGAAACAAAAGTCAGACCCATATCCACTTGGAAAGCTATGGGTCAGGAAGAAGCATTGCCTCAGTCCATGCTTAGAACAAGCTGTATAGACCACACCATGCCCATTTTGGCTTCCATGGTATCTGGGATGTGTACACGTCTCCACATTTGACCTTGTGGGCTGTTCTGGGCTCCAGGAGTCTTGTATGTGAAGGTTAACTGCATTTGGCTCCCATCTGCTTTGGAAGGTGTTCTGTGCCTTTCAGTATCCTGGTGCTAGTGCAGAGCAGAGTCCAGAAGGATGTGGACAAGCCTGACTGGAATGGCAAGAGAGCTAGAGAGAGTTCCTTGGATTGGCCTGGGAATCTGAAGTAACACCTGGTGTTCATTGGCTTCCTTTGGCTCTGGACCCTGTGCCAGTGCTTGAAGTGACTCATCTGCACATGCACATGATCCCTGAGAGGGACAGCACTCACAACAGAGTAACACTGCATCCTTTGGTGGCCTCAGTAGCCCCTTTCACGGATGAGGAAACTGAGGCCCAGAGATTCTAGAGAGCCTACCCCGGGGTCACCAGTCGGGTCAGGATGTCTCCAAAGGCTCTCGAACTCAGGATTTTCCAGGCAGGGTCTCCAGGGAAACTGGATGGGGGTGAGGGTGGAAGTAGGGATGGGGGTGGAATAATGGCTCCCCTCCCCGAGAGTCGGGATGGGTCTGAGCAGCCCTGATTTCCTGGCGGTCCTAATACATCCCTCCTCATGCGCAGGCCCTTCCTCGTGCTGCCCCCTCTGATGGAGTGGATCCGAGTGGCCGTGGCGCACGCTGGCCACCGCCGCAGCTTTTCTATGGACAGCGACGATGTCCGCCAAGCAGCTCGGCTGCTGCTGCCCGGTGTGGATTGCGAGCCGCGCCAGCTCAAGTAGGTGGAGAGGGGACCGGGTGGGAGGCAATGGAGAGAAGGGC
>CM053766.1:85403137-85460887 GCA_028658305.1 Pachyuromys duprasi
AGGGCTGAACAATAAGCAGATCCTTAGAGTACTGGTCCTTGTGGATTACAGGGTGCGAGGTGTCTTGTTCTTTCTGACTTAGTCTCTGTTGGTAACCCTTCAATCTGTGTTCCTGTCCCTCCGCCCCCTCCTTTCCCCTCTGTCCCCCTCTCTGTGAAATATTAGCGACCTTACTTTTCTGACCAATCTTTGCAAAGGAAAATCTCTGTCTGGGAGAGCGCCCTCTCTGTCTTCCCTTCAGCAAGCTGGCCAGGGCTCTAACGCAGAGGTCTTGGTTTTCGTTGTTGTTTGTTTGTTTTGTTTTTGTTTGTTCGTTTTAATATAAAACAAAATAAATACACCAGCCAGCTAATTGAGATGAGTCAGGCCTGGGCCCAAATACAAATGCACAAAGACCAAATGGTGCATGAACACCCACTTTCTCTGGGTGACCGTATCATTTTCAACTCTCCCACTACCTGATGAGAAACTGTCCTCCCTTGGGAGTACCCACTACAAACTTCTGACAGTTTTTCCCTAACGGAATTTGATGGGAACGGCCCAGTTTTGGACCACCAGACTCCCCTGCCTCCTGTTTCTCAGGCAGGGCTGTCAGCTGACTGCAGCTCATTCCCACCACTCTTGCTCATCATCCTCAGCCTGCTACACTTTGTGGCTTGGGCTCTCCTTGCTGCAGTAGGCTCTGGCCTGCTGGACCAGGAAAGTAGGATGCTCCCTTATTGCTAACTGAAAAAGTGATCTTTGTCATGGTTTTCAGAGACCTCACAGCCCAAAGCTTACACACCTGGTTCCAGAGTCCCATTGCCTAGGCCAGATGACCAAGTGTGTCTGTCATGCTGACAATCACATGAAGACTCTATCTTGGTATCCCTTGGGCCACATTAAAATCCATGTCAAACATGTACAGACATTTTCGTCACTCTTCCCTAGACATAGAACATAATTGTTATCTATATAGTATCTCACTATATCAGTTATTATAAATAATCCACAGAGAACTTAAAATACTTGTATATGACATACAGAATTACATAAATATTGTTTTGTAGAAGAGATGTCAGTATATATGGATTTTGATATTTATTAGGATCTTGGATCTAATCCCCCATGAGTACTGAGGAATACTCAGTGCATAGGCTTTCTTTAGCTTACCCAAATAATGAATGTAAAATGTTCTGGGGATATGGCTCATCAGTGAACACTTGTCTAACATAAACAAAGCCCTGGATTCAATCTTAAGCATGTATAGATAAGCCAACAGAAAGATAGAATATAAAGCTTACAGAATATTACTCAATACACACACAAAAAATCCCTAGGAAAAAATCAGTACATGAAAAAGAGTACCTATTTTTCTGTCTATTCACATCTCTCTCATTTAATATGATATAAGGAAGGAATTACCATCTCCCTTTTGCAAGTAGCAGCATCAGAATTTTGGTGTTTTTTTTTCTTCATTCTGACATCCAGCAAAGGCACCAGGGACCTACTCTGTATCTTATGCTAACCATTCTTGCGGTGTGTACACAGCCATCTCCAGTAACGGTGCGGAGCACATTCATTATCCCATTTTACAGAAAAGAAGCCTGGGACCCTAAGGGCTTCTAGCATGCACCTGAAGTCACACAGCTGTTGTGAGAGCTGCCCTGCCCTGCCAGCCATACACCTTAGAATCTGTCAGAGGGGCCCACCGTTCCTTGTTCTGAGTCAGAGCTGGGCTCCCTTGTCTTAAATGAAAACAGCCTGAATGGGGAGTCATGTTCTAACAAATGCAGGAGCATGGCATTGGCAATGAAGTGCTAGTGGTATTCGCATATGTAATTGCCTACCAGCTGGCCACTGGCTTCTAGATGGAGATGGCATGGAAACCAGTCAAGAAGGATCAGCCTGGTCCAGGATTCCCAGGTTCTGCACTCATTTGCCATTGATCTTCAGGGTGACCTTGGTCAAAGGCTCCCACAGATGTTCTTCTGTTTCACTTGGTTACAGTCAAGCCTCACCATGGAGAACAGATATTCTAAAGGGATACCACTCCATGTGGCCACAGTCTCTGAGCCCAGGGGAAAACCCGTTTATTCTTTAACAAAGAATCAACTCACTTAGACTGAAGAGCCTTTTGTTTCCTGCAGTTGTTTAAGAGGTGAGGGAGTCAGGGAGCAATGGGAAGGAGGAAATGAACACTAATGCAACTTGGTTTGTATGTTTTCTTGATGATTCCTTTTGAAACCCTTTAGAAATGCAAAGATAAATGCTGTTGTTTTCCTGCTGTTTGGATGAGGTAGGTTTCCAGCTCTGGAGTGAGGGCTGAATTCAAAAACAGGGTCAGCCAGGTATATTCAGATCGTTTGTTAGCTGATAAGCAGCACCTATCACAAGACTGGGCCATGAGCACCATGAGCTCCTCTTGTGAACAGCTCATCTTTCTTGGAGGTGCTTGACCTGTCTGACAGTGGAAACGCTCAAGGGTGAGAGAGTGCTGAGTGTCCGGTTGGTGGCGTACATGCTCACCATTGCTCTTCTGTGGTATTTCTAGAGCCCCAAAGTGCCAAGCCCAACAGAGTGCTCTCATCTAGGTCTTCTGCTCTGGCCAGGTAACCTAGGGAAACTCACTTCCCCCATCCTCCACAAAAATGGGAGTGACAGCTGAGCTGGCTGACCATGGCAGAGGGTCAGGGCTGAAGTTAACAGTTCACACCTTCAGCTTTCAACCCTCTCAGGTCTCCAGGGCACCGTCTAAGGCTGGCATGTTTTATGATTTGCCTGATGTGGCCAAATGGGCTTCAAAGGGAAGGTTGTTCCACAAGAACATTGGTCTTGAAATGCAGCCCTGTAGTGACAGCTGAAGTACAGGTGTGTGGTGCTGGTGCCCGTAGAGCCCACACTGAAGAGCACTGGTTGAAAGGAGAATCATCCAGGTGCAGAAAATTTCAGCCTTTGGCCTCAGAGGGATGAAAAATAGTCATGTCTCAGAGTCTGGATGGCAGGGGCAGGGTTCAGGACCCCCACAACCAAACCCTGTGAATACTCAAACCCTCTATAAAATGGCATAGTATTTGTGATTGCCTGTTCATAATCCCCTGTACACTTTAAATCATCTCTAGCTGATTTGCATTTCATTAGATATGCAAATACTTGCCATACTATACTGTGTAGAAAATACATACACTGTGTGTTTTTTTAAATGAACATCTTCGACTCTTGAGTGGCCAACTCCTCAGATCCATGCATACTTGTATGTGCATAGGATTTTGATAGTACTAGATCCTATTCTGAGCTTGGAGGAGTCAGGATCCTTAGAATTTTCCTACCAGTGGGAAAATGCAAACATTAAGCAGTAACAAACAACTGAGCAAGGAGATGCCGGGCAGAGTCAAGAAAGTAGAGCTGGGCATAGGGAAGAGATGAATTGATGTGAGAGAGATATATAAATTAGGTGTTCATAATGGGCCTGGAGGCTCTAGGAAGTTCCCAATTAAAGGGCCGCAGCTCTCAGGGCAGGAGGCTCATGGAGAGCCCTGAAGTGGCATGGATCTAGAACTGTATTCCCACAGTCTAGCTCCCTTAGCCATCTCCTTATAGATTTCTAAAACCCAACCGTGGACCTCCTGCTTTCTTCTTAGAAGGTCACTGGCAGAGACCAAGCACCTGGGCCTTCACTGGCTCTGTGGGACCCGGAACATGCCCTACCTCGGCAGTGTGCTCTCTCTCCCCTCGAGTGCCCTTGTCTGTCTCTGCCTGGAAAAGTTTCTCATCTCCCCACAGATTCATGGCTGGGAGCCATGGACCTGCAGCATTGGCAGGCCAGTCACTTCTTCACCTCCAGCAGAAGAAAATCAGACTTCACACTGCTGGCCACAGTGACCCAGTTGGAGCCACTGCCTCCCAAATGTTGATACCAATGCATTAGCACCTCCGGGAACATGGAATGCTGCCCTCTCCCTGGTCCTAGCAGAACGCCTTGGGGGCTCAACTGTCCATATAGGCCATAGAGGCTGCTCAGAATGCCAAACTGGCCAAGCAGCCTGGCACTCAGCAAACACCTACAGTGAATCTACCCTGTCACTGCCCTAGCGTGCTTTCAGCTGGGCAAGAGATGGACAGAGACATCCATAAATAATTAGCATGAACCAGGGCCAACCAGTCAGTAGAGATCTGGGCCAGGGAGATGCTGTGACCTTCCTGTATGCACCATTTGATCTGTATCCTGAAGAATAAATAGGAACACACCTCACACGGAAGGGGAAAAGAGAAAAAGTAAAGAGATTAGATAATTCTACCTGGTGGGGAGGATTCTATCATCCTTTCAAAGAATCTGAACTTAGCCTGTTACCAATTGAGCTGTTACCAATGTTAACGTGGAAACATCGGATTGATAATTTAGAGACAGCATGGAGGATGAGCAGAGACAGGCAGGGGGTAACTGACCCTGGAGTAAAGTGCTCCAGGTGAGCACTAATGACCAGAGAACTCGGAGAGAAGCAGAAAGTGATGGAGGCAATGGAACATAACAGGGAAAACAGAAAGCAGGAGGCAGAGGGACAGGACTTGTTGGCTGTGTAGGGGTAAGGGAGTGAGAAGTTCGAAGGTTGGCCCTGGGGGGCTGCACAAGAGCGAGGGTGTCTTCATGCAATGGGGACAGTTTCAGATGGAGTTGCATGGCAGTGCCGGCTGCGCAACAGTGTGGCTATACCAAATGCCTCAGAACAACACTTAAAAATTGTTCGAGGCCGGGAGATTGCTCAGTGGTTAAGTTAAGAGCACATACAGTTTTTCCAGAAGACCTGAGTTTGGTTCCTAGCCCCCACAATGGGCAGCTTACAACCCAACTTGGGCAACTTGGGCAGCTTGTAACTTCAACTGCAAGGAAATCCAAGACCCTCTTCTGGCCTCCGTGGGTACCCCCCTCCCAGCACATACAATCACACAGACAAACTGCACACATAAATAAAAACAAATCTTTTTTAAAATTTAAAAAATTAAAAAAGAAATATCAATTTTATGTATGTTTTATCACAGTAAAAATAACAGTCCTGGAGAGATGACTCAGCAGTTAAGGACACTTATTGCTCTTGCAAAGAAAAACCAGAGTTCAGTTCTCGGGCACTGCCACTTCTGATCTCCAAGGGTACTTTGTGCACATGGTGCACAGGCACACTGCAGGCAAACACTCATACACATGAAATTAAAATAAACATTCTAAAAAATAATAATGAGCCCCATTACCCCATGGACTTTCAGCTCAAACTATTGGCTTTCCTCTCTTTTTAGGGCTAGGACAGAAATAGGTTTCCTTGTTCATGGGTCTGCATGTGGTTATCATCCAGTGAATATTTGTTGAATGAATGAAGGATGCAAAGGGGTTATGGGGGAATGTGTTGATAATACTTTGTGTAAAAAGGCTAAACTTCCCAAAGCAATACAAATGCAAATGCATGTAACATTCAGGTATGAAGTCAGTCGAAGGGCTGGGGATATAGCCCAGGTGAGTAGTGCTTGCTTCAAATGCACAATGCCCTGATCCCTGGCACTTCATAAACTGGGCATGGAGGTACACTCCTATGATCCATGCACTCAGAAGGTGAAGACAAGGAGAATCAGCAGTTCATCAGCAGATCATCGTCTGCTCCATGTTGGGTTTGAGCCCAGTCTATGCTGCATGAGACCCTGTGTCAAGAAGAAGAAGGGTGAGGGAAAGGAGGGGGTAAAAGGAGGAGGAGGAAGATAGCTGAGAGGTTCCATTGAAAGAAGCCTCTGGGGAGACCCCAACAAAATGTATACTGAAGTGATGCGTGTGGATGAGAACGCTCCAAGGCTTACTCAAAGGAGTCCCAGAGAGATGAGAGAGAGTGATCCAAGAGAAGCATGTGGTGGCAGGGTCTCCAGGATCTGAGGTTGCCATACCAGCACAGGAGATGTAGGCTGAAAGTGGCCACCAGGGCCTGGCAATGGGGAAGTCATTAGTGTCCCCTGCAGTGGCGCTCTGAGCAGCCTAGTGTGGGTGGGAGACAGACTGCAGGCACCAGACAGTTTGCCAACACTTGGAATGTGTCCTGAGCATCCAAAGTGTTAAAAGCAAAGTGAAAACACATTTGGTGCTTACAGCAACATAAGAGAACTACATCTGAAGTGGCATTTGGGGCTCATTTCCAGACTAGGGTTTCAGATCCAGGCTGGCAGTTGGAGGATGTCTAGTTTTCAACATAGGATTTGCCTTCTCAGGGAACAGCAGTTTATTTATTTTTTCAATAAATTTTGTTCCACCATTAACTAGATTTCTGCACAACCTACAGTTTTTCTCACAGGCCAGCAAACTTCCCAATCTAAGCTCTACTTGGCAGAATTAGTTACACAGGATTATTATCTTCCTCTGGCAATAGGTTGGGCAACTATGACCTCCCGCATCGAGCTAAAGGCACAAGTCAGGGCAGAGGGGCTTCCAGCAACATTAAGGAGCCAGTCTACCCTGCACAGGGATTGTGGGTACCTGTTCATAGGTGCTAGGTTCCCAAGATTCACTGTGTTCTCCTCAGCTCATTAAATCACAAAACAGACTGTGTGAACTACCCTGCCAGCCTGGGTGAGCCCCAGTGTCTGTACTGTTACTCGTGGGAAATGAGAGCGACACTCTCACTTGTAGGTGAAACTGAGCCATGCAGTCAACAAAGAAAACAAGTGTAACCACAACTCATATCCTCTTACGGGTTTCCCTTTTCCTCTCCCCCTTTCCCTCTGTGTATGTTTGTGTGTATGGAGTGTACGGCGTACACAATCCACGTGTGTGTCCTTGCAGGTGGAGGTTGACAACGTGTATCCTTTCTCCTGCGCTCTTCATTTTTTTCTCTTCATTTTTTTGAGAGATTCCCTCATTGAACCTGGAGCTTGCTGATTTAATTAGGCTGATTTGAAAGCAAGTTCCAGGAACATACCACCTTCCAGTGGTAGGATTACAGGCACTCACCACTCAGCCCATGGTGCTGATCTGTGTATGGAAAGCACCTTTTTGAATAAGCCATAGCCTTAGGTCTCTGTCTTAGATTTCTAAGAAAGCCCTTGATAGTCTTTGTGGTCACAAAAGAGCTGGTCACAGAAGTTTCTCATACTCTGTTCATTCTCCCCCAAGCCCTGTGAGTAGGCTGGCTCTAGCAGAGGAAGCCCTAGCTGCAGCAGATTGCAAAACTTGTCTGACACTGTAAGCCTTGTGGGATTTGAACCAGGTCCTTGTGACTCCAAAGGCCATGTTCCCTCTCTTAGACTGACAACTCCAATGAGAGGCATGATGGGAAATGTGAAAGTCCCTTTTTTCTAACAGCACTGTGGCTCTTGTCAAGAAAGTTCAGCCACCAGACTCACTTCCCTTAGGAATTCAGATGCTGCACTTCTCAGCCTTGGTCAATTCCAGAGCTCCCCACATAGACTTAGCACTATTCTCCAAGTGGCTGGGAAATACATGGGAAGGGTACACCCTCATTAGCCATCCTGGAAATACAATTCAAAACCATACGTTTCATATATGCATTTCATACTTTCAAATGAAAAACAAAACACAAAAACCCACCCGAGAAGACCTGACAACCCCAGAGCCCATGTCAAAGCTGGATGTGGTGGTATACATCTGTAATCCCAGCATTTATGCTTTGAGATAGGACACAGTGGAGACAGGAGTGTCTCCCAGTTATTCTGGAATGAAACAAGAACGTGGAAGAAACAAGAAAGGCCCAGCCTCAACAGCCTAAGATCTAAAACTCCTAAATGTCATCCTCTGACCTACACACACACACACTAAATTCTTTAAAGGTCTGGTGTTATGATGATTTGAGCAAAGACACAGAGTAGCGAGAGTTCTCAGACACCACCAGAAGGGACTCTGCATCTACTTTCAAGCAAACTTGTAAACGCATGATTCTGCTGTTACATCTATACACCAAGGAAATGTTTCCTTGCGGACACAGGGAGGCATGACCAAGAGTGTTCATAGATGCAGTATTTATAATAACAAGAGAGAGAAAGAGAATAAAAGTAAGCTGTCTGTCTCCAGATAAATACATTGAGGTATGCAAGCAGCAATGAAAATTAATGAACTAAATTTACATGGTTATTCCATGGCTTAACTAATGAGTATTATACAAAACAACAACAAAAATGAAGTTGAAGAAGGATTTATATAAAGTTTGACAACATGCAAGAGAGGTTCTATAGTGTTAGGAATTCCTAAGAACAGGGCAAAGAATAAGGCCTGCATAGACGTGAGATGTGTGTGATATGGAAACAGTCTTCTCAGAAGGGGAGTGGTGATAGTGAGATGCATGGTGTCTGGGAACTGTCGCTTGGCCTGGCATGCATTACTTTTCTCATTTTGGTTGGATGACGAGCAGGTAGGTGATCACTGTATTAGTCTATGTTGTGTGTGACTAAAATAATTCACTGCCAGTAAAAACTGTCTACTTACCAGTACTTTCCATAACATGTTCAGAAGGTCAACCCCAGGTTAACAACCATTACAACATCAAGGAGGCAGAGGCAGACAGACCGCTGTGAGTTTCAGGTCAGCCTGGACTGCCAAGGCTACACAGAGAAACCTTGTCTCGAGAAACAAAACAAAACAATGCAGTCAGTTCCCAGGATCACATAGTGTCTCACAGCTGCCAGTAACTCTAGTTTCCAAGGACCTGATGCCCTCCTCTGGCCTCCAAGGGCGTCAAGCACACATGTGCTACACATCCATACATAACAACATAACACACGTGCACATAAAGATAGAAATGAATAAATCTGAATAAACGTTCTCAGTGCTTTTAGTATCCTAAACTTTTTAGAAATCTCAAAAGAGCAGGTTATCCATGGCTGCGGACATGGCTCAGTAGTTAAGAGCACTGGCTATATTTCCAGAGGACCCAGGTTCAGTTCCCAGCACCCATATAGCAGCCCACAGCCATCTGTAACTCCAATTCCTGGGTACCCAGTGCCCTCTTCTGTCTCCTATGGCACTACCCACACATGGTATACAAACATACAAGCAGAATACCCATAAATTAAAAATAAATAAAATACTTCAATGTTTTAAGTAATTTTTTGAAAATTAAAAAATATTAAAATTTTTAAATTTTAAAAATAAAATATTTTGAAAAGCGAGCAGATGTCATCAAATTCCAATGACCTGCTCCCCAATTTTGTAAATAGAATTGTATGGGATGCATTTTTATTTTTATGGTTGTTATAGTGGTGGTTAAGTAACGAGACTAGAGATCCACAAAGCCTAAAATACTTACTACTTGACCCCGTACAGCATCTTGAGAGGCTGGTGCCATTGAAAATGCACTTAGCATTGTAAGTCTAGAACTTCCCTCAGCTGAGTTGTTTATTCATGAAAAGTAATAAAGGATATTATCAGTTCTTTCTGGAATTCCTTCAAGGGTAGTATCTGCATTTATCTTTGTCTCCAGCATCCAGCACAGTATCTGCCTCCCTGCATTGACTGAAATTTCAAAAGAATTTATGGTGTGAAGTGATAGGATGTATGCTCATTAGCTAGAAGAGAAGCAGGATACCTTGGTTTGGGTAAGACAGGCATCTGGCACTCTCTCTCAGATAACAAGCCAGGGATAATCCATCCGTATCTGTCACAGGAACCCATGAGGTCCATACTGAAGCACTTGCCCTCTTGTGACTGCCAACCCCTGGATAGTGTCTTCCTTGACTGGCCCCATCCAACAGGACTGCGCCTGTCCATTGGGAAAAGAGAAAGTGGAAGAGTTTCAATGGCCTCGGAGATAACACACATCACCTCCTATTGGTCAGCACTTTGTCATGTAACCACACATACTTGCAAGGGAAGCTGGTAAATGTAGTCTTTATCTGAGCAGCCGTGTGCCCTGCTGAAATTTTGAATCCTAAAACAATCCATAAAGAAAAAAAAAAAAAAACTTGGTGTTCTCTGGAGAACACCAAGTAGTGTCTGCCAAAAGAGGTACATTAGTAACTTGCCTTCTAAATCAGGGACCAGTCGCTTTCCCTGTAGATGGATCTTATTTTCTGCTCTTTATAAAAAATAAAAATAAAAAATAAGAGTGATGCCAGAGGAAAAGACGTATAAATTTCCTTCATAATTTTCTGCTCAAAATAATATGACAATAAATTCAGATACAGACACTTCGTCCACCCTCCCGGGTGTTCCCAGCTCTTGCTTTTGAGATGAATCTTTGTAAGCATATTTGAATAGACCCAGAATTTCCATCTTTGAGGCACGTAATGACAGTGGGTGTTATTGCTAACTAAACATCAAATCTGAAATAATAGGCTTCCAGGCCCCTTAATATTCCTCCTAATGCAAGAAGAATGGGCAAAGTGGAGGACACCAGGTCCTCCTGCTGGCTTTTTCTTCTCTGAGGCAGTTTAACGAGCTGCTTCTTTTCTGTGATTTTGGTAGCAGTGTTAAACCACAAGTGGGAGAAATTCCTGGACCAAGATTTCTCCCAGGAACTTTGCAAGCATTGCGTGTTCTATTTGCTGCAATAAAACCATTTTTCTCACTCTTAAAAACATGCCCAGAGAGCTTGGTATGACTTACTTCGGCACAAAGAGCCATTGAATTGTTAATCTTTCTGCTACTCAACAGCAAAGGGAAGAGGTCATCAATTTCAGGATTTGAAGCCTGTGAAAGGAGTTTGACCAAGGCTTTCTAAGGGAAAGCGTAGTAAGGAAGGATCTGTAGGCCACATGCAAGTCTGGCCTACAGTCTTCGTATTTGCTATTTCATGATTCATTTCAAAAAACACCATTTGATTGCCACACTCACAGGATCCTGTAATGTGAAGTGCTTAATGTGTAAGAAGTGATGCATAAGTACTCCATCAGTGTATACCAGACTTTCTCAGCTTCAGCACCATGGACATTTGAAGCTGAATAATTTTTTGCTGAGGTAAGGGGAAAGGGTAGCCTTCCTGTGTGTTGGAGGCTGTTTATCAGCAGCTGCGTCCCTGTCCCGTGGATGCCAGCAGCACCTTCCTGATGTGAAAATCAGAAGTGTCTCTAGATGCTACCAGACATTCCCTTGGATGCTGAAGTCGCCCATGGGCTGAGAATCATTAATCCATCCAAACCTAAAGGGGTCCATTTGTGACTTAGAAGATAGACAGGATTCTGTTCCTAAATTCCTCTGTGACTCATAAAACTAGGTCAACACTATTGTAACCTCCAGATTCCTGACCTTAGGAAAGACAGAGCTGAGACAGCAAAGTTCCCAACTTGGACACTAGGCTTGATGCAAGTCAGAAGCTGTTCCACAGAATTTGTCTCCAGAATATGATTTTGGGGAAGCAAGATAAATGGGGAAAAATCTGAGTGGAAGGCAGGCCATGCATACAGGGAAGAAAACAGTAGGGGAAAGAATGTCTGGTCTTCTTGGGCAATAGTGGAAACACAGTGATTGAGAGGCAAGGACACTCCTGTAAAGAAATTGCAGGAAACCCTTCCACCTAAAGGCTGTGCTTAGGAATCCACATAACTTTGACACTCACCCCAGTACCTGGCATTTGAAGAGTCTGAACAAACACAGGAAGCCTTTGATGACACAGAGAGGTGGTAGAGTCAGGGAGTAAAATCAGAGCCTAGTCCCAGCCTGCCTGGATTCAAATCTCAGCTCTCCACTGACAGTCTGTCTTTGGGCAAATTTCTTAGCCTCCTTGAGCTGTAATGGAGTTAAATTTTGTACTGTTAGTGAAAAGGTCATATTGGATATATGAATAACTACATATGTGTGAATATTTTGTATGTGTTTACATACACATGCATTCACACGCTCGAGAGCATATATGTGTGTGTTTGTACAAAATTAGAAGAATTACTGAAATATAGTAAATGCTACATACATGTTTGGTCCTACTATTTGAGAAGCAATTAAGTGTTTTGGAATGGCACCTAACACACGACCTGGCCTGTAGCTGATTCAGTGTGGGTACCTGATAGCAGTGAACTCTCTGAAGTTGACTGTGTAAGGGGAAATAAAAGACATGACCCTACTTAAGCTTAGCCTTTAAAAAGAAATATGACTGGGTTGAAATGGAGCTACAAGAAGCCAGATAGTACCACAGCTAACTCCTTCTGGTCTATTTCCTATCAGTGAAACAGGGCTACGAAAACCTACTTTGGGGGCCCCTGTTGTGGTGGCACAATGTGCTGGACTGTGGGCTATGTCAGGCTTCCTAGGCTCATAACCATGTGAACTTACAAGCTGTGTGAGCTTTGAAAGGTGATACAGGGCCTGAGCATCTCAGTTCTCCTCTGTAAACTGAGAGTAACAGCCTTCAATTTGAGGGTTACTTTGAGGATTCATTGAGGTGTTCTATTTGAAATGCTTAGCAAATCAAGTGTTATGTGTGAATACCTATAATATGATTAATATAAGCTGTAGAATGTTGGGAAAGCTGTTTGTAAGTGCTTAGCAGTCCACTGACTGTCACTGTCATCGTTCTTTTCTAGGACAACTATTGTTGACCAATGGCTTGGGAAAACAAGTCGTAACCCAAATTATTGCCCGGTAGGGTCCTAGGCAGGATAAGGTACATCCTCTCATATTCATCCTTAGCCAAATACCTCAGCCTATATCCTGCAGCTATAGACTTCCAGTACCTTCCTAGTGAACAGCAGAATGTGGCTTTCCCCTGTAGAACATCTCTGCCCCCAGGCAGGCCCCTGGCTGCTGCCTTCAAAAGGAGCTGTGTTAGTTGTTCTGTCCAGATGGTCTTCCTATGGTGGAACACAGATAAATAAGAAGTAAACACATGAATGATGAAGTGAAAAAGACCCCAGTACAGAGCAGTTTCACAGTGGATCCCAGACTGTGCCCTGAGGGACAGGCTCCAGAGGAACTAGAAGAGCCCTTAGTAGTTAGGAAAGCCTCTCTAGAGTTAGAGGATTGTGTGGTCGTAAGATGGAGATTATTTAGAGGGAACCTGGAAGGAGAACCTGAAGCTACATAGTAATGATACTGGGCATCACTCTCTCTACTGAGCGGTCCCAAGGTGTTTCCTCTTTAAGCCTCATTTCAGATCTTGACATTGGATACTGCATTGTCCTGCTTTGCAGATGGAGAAACTGAGGCATCCAGAGACTTTTACCTGTCAAGTCTCAGGAACTAAGAAGAATGGAGACATGAGTATTAGTCTTAAGCACTAAGGTTTGCTGCCCCATACTGGCTTTGGTGTCAGACATCAGTATGGTTTGAATGTAAAGTGTCTCCTGCAGGCCCATATGTTTAGATGCTTGGTCCCAGCTGGTGGTTCTATGAAACCTTTAAGAGTTGGGGCCTAGCTACCTGTAGAATGGGGAAAGTGATGGTGGTAGTGGTGGTGGAGGAGTTGGTGGAGGTGGTGGTGGTGATGGTGGAGGAGGAGTTGGTGGATGTGGTGGTGGTGGTGGAGGAGATGGTAGTGGTGATGATGGTGATGGTGGTGATCCCAAAAGAGAATCAGTTGCAATTGGCAGAAATTAAGAACCCAGGAGTACTTAGTGTACAATAAGCATGCAATAAAGGGAGGGGGACTTTTGATTACTGGCTATGACTGAAACTCGCTGAGCTCTGTCAACTTGCTTGCAGAAACCCTGCTAGCCCCAAGTGGTAGCCTTCTGGGAGCTAGGTATCCCCAGTGAGGAAAGGATTGCCTCAGTTCCTTGATTCTTGTAGCATTTGTTAGACACAACGTCTAATTTGAACTCTGTGACTGAAGACTTCTGTGTACTTGGTATCTGAATTTGCTTCTTCCACAGACAGTATATTCTCTCCATTCTGCCCTTGGCTTTGTAATATGTGTTTGGGGACAGTGTATGTGCAGGAGTATGAACCTATTTGTGTGTGTGCACAGGTGCATATGCATATGTGAGGGTCAGAGGTCAGCCTCAGGTGTTGTTCCTCAGGAACAGATCTCCTGGTTCTCTGAAACAGACTCTCTTACTGAGGCCATGATTTCAGCAAAGTTGACGGGCTCCAGGGTACTCCTATTCCCACCCCACCCCACCTCCAGCATTGGTATCGATGTGTGCCACCATGCCAGACCTTTATGGGAGTGCTAAGATCCAACTCAGACCCCTTGATCTTTTGGCAGCCATATGAGCTATCTCCCGGCCCTGCACAATGCTCTCCTAAGCTCCTCCTGAGGGTTACCTCATTTGACCCACAGCCAACATCCTGGGAGGATGCTCACATTACAGATGAGAAAACCAGATGACAAAACAGTAAAGCAACTGGCTTCAAGATCACATAGCCACTGAAAGGCAGAGCTAGGTTTGAGCCCAATGAAAGACGCAGCAGAGTTCAAACTAGCACGGAATCTAATAAACACATCAAGGTGGCATTTGTCACTCAGAAGGCATGGAGGGATGAACAGGACGTGTTAGCTCCTCAATCACATGCACTCTCCTTACAGAGGAAAGAGAATAAGCAGTGTGTTCTCTCCCTGTGCTCAGGCCCTAAAGCCTGACGTCTCTGGAAAACACCCTTCTGAAGTCACATATCTGAAGTGGTGGAAGATCCTGAGCCAGTCTCTCAAACTGGGGCCCTTGAGAAATCAGAGAAATTGACCACCTCAGTAGCTGACCTCTTACTTAAATTGATCGGGATTTTTTTTTTGTATCATTGAAAGCCACTCAAAAGAAAACCACAAAGTTGGTTACCTGGGGAAGCCCCAGGGGACAGGCTTAATATATTTCTGCATAAATAAGTCATGCACAGAGAAGGGCAGACTTATTTGTTTGGCCCACAGGGGGCCCGCCCTGTTGCAGCATGGAGCTTCTGTGGAGGACTTTCCAGGAATGAACGGAACTGTGGCCCTGTCTCGTCGGATGCTGCAGGGATGATTTTCCACAAAGTTCAATTCCCTGACAAACTGAGCTGAACAGGAAGCCATGTTTCACACTTTGTTGGAAACTGTTTTTTTTTACCTGCATTAGTTTGCTTGTTCAACTTGGCTCAGAAACCAGAACCACTGTTTGCTCTGTGTGTCTGTGGGCTGTTTGCTAAACAGGTGCTTCCTGAGGGTGTGCTCAAGAATGAGTGGGGCCAGGTGTGGTAGTGATGTCTGTAATCCCAGCACTCAGAGTGACTCAGAAGGCTTGCAAATCCCAGGCTAGTGTGCATTTCCTAGCAAGACCCTGGTTTAGCAGTGGGGGAAGGGTTCTCCATGTGGCAAAGAATAGTCTCTTCAATACATGGTACAGAGCAAACTGAATATATATATGCAGAAGAATAGAATTAGACCCTTATCTTGTACTGTATACAAAAATCAATTCAAAATGGATTCAAACTAAACTTTAAGGCCTAAAATTATAAAATCACTAGAAGAAACACAAAGGGGAAAAAAATCCATGACATTAGTTTTGGTAATAACTTTTGGATATGTCCTCAAAAACACAGGCAACAAAAATCAAAAGTAGACAATTGGAATTGCATCAAATTTAAAAGATTCTGCACCACAAAGGAAACAACAGAAAAGACATGGCTGATGGAATAGAGCATAAGGGACACACGGCACATGGTGTGTCCCCAGAGCAGAGCATGTCTGCAAACACATTATCTGATACAGAGTTAGCAGCCAGAGTATATTATAAGCTCAATTCAGTTTATAAATGTATTTTTATAAATCCAAGTGTCACTACTTATTAGAGAATTTCACATTAAAATTACAGTGAGATACTGCTTCCCACCTGGAAGAATAGCTGTAGTCAAGAAGAAAAGGTAATCTGTGTGTAATGTATAAGTGCAGCTATTGTGGAAAACATGGAGGTTCTCAGAGATTTTTAAAGCAGAATTACCAGAGTGCAGCAATCTTTCTACTGGACACATAGAAACTCAGCAGTCAGAGAGATAGTTCAACTCACCATGTTAAGGTGAAGCATAGTTTACAATAATTAAGAAATGGAGTCAGAGAGATAGAGAGATGGAATCAACCTAAATGTCCATCAGCAGATGAATGGATAAAGAAAGTGTGTGTGTGTGTGTGTATGTGTTTGTGTATAAGACAGAACATTAGTCAGCCTAACAAAAGGAAATTCAGTCATCAGGACACATAAATGGACCTGAAAGGCATTATGTTAAGTGAAGTAAGCCAGGCATAAGAAGACAAATAAATGATGTGTGATCTCACTTACTTGTGGAATCTGAAAATGTTGTTCTCAAAGAAGCAGAGGGGGAAGTGTAGTTAACAGACCCTGAGCACGTGGAGGGTTGGGGGATATGTGTGAGTCAAAGGATACAAATCTTCAATTAGACAGGAGGAAATAAAGTCAGAAAGTTTGTTATAAAGCATGGGGAATATCACTTATAATCAGGTGTTACATACTTGAAAATTGCTAAGCAAGTAGATAGGGGACTGCAGACATAGCTTGGCTGGTAGACTGCTTGTCTAGCATGCACGGAGAGGAAAAAACAGTAGAGCTGAGCTGTTCTTACCACAGACATGCAAAGTATGTAAGGTAATGAAAGCACTTTTTGTCTTAATGTGCCAGTCTATAGTGTGCACGTATTTCAAAGTATCCTGTTAAACATTATAAACATATATGTATAAATTTTAACAGTCGGTTAAGATTAAGTATTAATCTTTAAAAGAAGAATATGTGATCATGCTCACACCTGTCTCCCCTATCAGCTCTTGCTATTTGCATTCAACTCTGCTTTGCCTACAGCACAGAACAAAATGGGTGTGGTCCTTTCCCTAGACTTAGACATGCTTATAGGGGGAAAAAAAAAAAACTAAGAAAAAGATTAAAGTAGAGATTGGCAATGTGACTCAGCAGGCGAGGCACTTGCCATTAAGGGGGGTGCCATAAATTGGATGTGTGCCTTGTATAGTGGAATTAAAGAACTCATCTCCACAGTTACCCTCTGACTTAGACACAAGCAATGTGTATGTGCACATCCATACAGAGTTGGGGTGGAGAGAGAGAGATTAGTTAAATAATTAAATGATTTTTTTTTAAGGAAAAGAAGTCATGCTAACTGTGAAGAGCTACAAAGGGACAGGGGGAACTGGCTGGGAGATGGGTGTAGGCATGAGAACAGCACACCTTTGTATTGGTCCTCTGAACAGAGGCTTCCTTGGCTATGATCAAGCTTACCCTTAAGGGACAAGAGGGATCCAGTCCTGCAAAGAACTGCAAGGGAAGCTTTTCAAGGAAAAGGAACATCAGGGACATAGTCATCAGGGCAGGAAAGACCTTGGTATGTAGCAAGGGCAGAAGAGGAGCAAAGTTGTTGATGCAGAAGAAATATATGTGTGTGTGTGTGTGTGTGTGTGTGTGTGTGTGTGTGTGTGTGTGTGGGCAGCAAGCCCCGCAGGCTGTTTGCCAGGAGCCAGATTTTATCCTCAATACAGTTGAAGGCTTTAGAAGACTTTAAACAGGGACCTGCCAGGCCCCATCTTCACTGACACTATGACTCTGTGAGAGATGACATGGGGTAGGGAGAATGAAATCAAGATTCTTAGGTTCCCAAAGTATTCCACCTAGAGATCTGTGCTAGAACCCAGGACCATGGAGAGTCATGAGGGCGGAGGAACGGCATGAATTTGGGATTTGGGATGGATATGGGTGTGAGAGCAGATTCCTGTTTCAGCCCCTGGGTTAGTACCAATGCCAATAGCTGAGATGGGGCAACCAGGAGCAAGTTCAGAGGGTGGTTCATACAGCTCCAGTTTGGCGATGCTGAATGGGGGAAGGGGGAGGCTAAGAGATATCCAACTGTCCAGCTCCAATAGAAGCTGCATATGTGGACAGACATGATGGTGTGTTCCAGGACTCTCTGACCCCCAACAGGTGGGGGCTAGGTCACCTCTGACACATGCCAGCTTGTCCCTTACCTGTGTCTCTGGTAATTCCTTTGCCTCAGTTTCCTCATCGTTGACACAGGCTGCCTATAACACATAGCTATGCACATAACTTTGGGGCTCACTATGATGATGGTATGGGTTAACACTCAGAAAGAGCTTAGATCTCCATAGTCAGTATTCAGTAAACGCCAGTTTCCTGTAATAACAATTATCATCACTTTAGCTGCAGTAATTTTCTTGCCATTTGTCTCTTTCTAATTAAAATCAAGGACCTCAGGAGCTGGTAAACACTTGTGATTTTCTTAGCATTATCTGTTTACAAGCCTGTGAGTTCTGTGAACCCAGCCTCTGCCTCCCTCCTCTGGTGCTCCTTGGCATGGGGTCTAACACAGTGGGCACTGGCGATGCTTGCCCAGTCACATGGATTGTGGCTTGAAGGGAAAGGATGGAAACTGCTTATATGAATGAAGCTGTTAGAGATGAACAAGCAAGAGGAAATGACTAGGTGGGATTCTCTGTGACCATGATCACTCACATCTCTGTCTCCAGTTGAGAACTCCTTTTTAATGTTTTTATTAGTGTGTGTTAATTATTCATACTGGGTTTCATCATGACATTTTCATACATGTAAATAATATATTTTGGTCATATCCCCCACTCTGTCACTCTTTTCAGCCCCTCTTACTGCTGACTTCCCTTCCTCTTCCCAACCAACCTCTTCTCTGTTTCCTGGTTTTTGTTTTGTTTTTAATGAGCCAGGGAGTCTTATTAGAGTTGTTTATAAGAGCATGAGCACATTACCAGTGGCTTCACCACTGGAGAAAATGTCTCACCACAGCTCCAGAAACTATTAGCTACATATAATCCTCAGGGAGTGGTGGGTCCTCCTGAACCCTGCCCCCTCAGGCCCAAGTTTGAGTAGGTAACCACTATAAGTTCAAGGGTATGTCAGTCATGTCCTGCCATAAAATCAGCCTTCCGCACTACTTCCTGACCTTCCTCCAGCTCTCCCAATCTTTCCCCAGGACGAGAACTGTGTGATGTCACAAAGCAACCTCTTCTGGTACTGCTAGCATCTAACAGAAGAAAGGCTGTCCATACAATTAATCAAGTATGATGACGCCTTGAGATTTGCGCATGCGCATACACATACACAGAATCCTGGTACTTGAGAATATCATACACAGATGCACACTTATGCCCCTTGGAGGCCTCTGTGATCTGTGCCCAGGGCCTTGCCCTATTACCCTGGTGTCACAAAGCTTCCTTGGGCAGTTTTGAGGATCATTAGCCCCTTGGATGAAGCCTGCCACCACATTAAAGGTGAGGGATCCTGAGTTTTTTCTGCCTATTTAGCTCTGCCCTTCTCCAAAAGAAAAAAGAGGAAACCCAGTTAAACATTCATCTTCGATATACAATGGGTAAAGCTTTGATATAAAGATGCTCATGTGCTGTTGATTTAGCATTTCTATTTTTCTAACCTGGCAACTCTAGCCAAGGTCAATACCCCCATGCACTTGACCAAGAAGCCGTAAGGCACAGCCCCTTTGTGCGCCCAAAAGTCTAGGATGCTGATGTCATGTGAGAAGTTAGGACTTGTGTTTCTCCATCCTTTCTACCACACAGGAAGCTTTGTAGCTAAAGGGTCTCTGTGGTCTTGCCCCACATCCCTCAGCTGTTGGTATACTTTGCCCAGAGACACTGACACCTGCCATGTTTCACCTGAATCCTTACTCCTGCTGGGCCTGTACAAAACGCTTGTGCCCCACTCCTCTCCTGTCCCTGTACCTACATCCACAGCCTAGAGGTCACCTTCCCAGCAAATAGGCTCCCCTAGGCTGTGTATGTGCAAAGAGGCTTGTGATCCCATAACATTTTTCACTCAGAAATAGTGTTTCCAACCCTCAATATTTGTATTAGATACATGGAATTATGGCCCATGGCTGTCTTTTCCCTTACCAGACTATGAGCTTCCAGAGCAAGGATGGTGATGAAACACCTAACTAGAGCATGACCCTAAGAGGCTCTCAATGAATGCTTAGTGGCTGGGTTTAGTGATTATTGATCAGTTCACTGGGAGAAGGCAGCAGTATCCTTTTGATGTGGCGCCTTTATCACCATCTCCCAATTGGTTCCCTTCCCCCTCTTTCCTGTCCTCCCCTCTTTTTCCCTGAACTGGTTTGTTGGAACACCTAGTCATCTCTAAGTTAATCTAGCAAGTTCTCGGGCTTGTTCTGTTTCTTAATGCCTCATAGCTGGAATGGACACAGGCAAATGTCTGCTCAGAAGGCTACAGCCTAGTGTGAGGGCTCAGTCAACTGAACAAGCAAACAGTAGATTCAGTGCTTGGGAGACAGGGTGGCACAATAGATCCAAAGACTGCCTCTTCAGAGATGCTACTGTGGTTCAAATCCAAGCTGTCACTTGTAGATAAGGTAGCCTCTGAAAGGTTCTTTATCCCTGTTTCCTGGAGGTTGAAAGTTCCTCATAGGAATTATGCCTACTATCGTGTGGGAATTGAGTGAACCAACACACATAAATCACTTAGCAGGGGACCTATATAAACTGTCCATTAATATCTGCATAAAGATTCTTAGCTGAGAATGCTACTGGCTCACTGAAGTACCAGACCCAGGTATAGTAAGACAGGATTTAGAGCTACCAGAAGGCAGGTTTTTGTTTGTTTGTTTGTTTGTTGGTTTAGTTGGTTGGTTTTGGTTTGGTTTGATTTTTTTCAAGACAGGGTTTCTCTGTCCTGGCTGTCCTGGACTCACTTTGTAGACCAGGCTGACCTTGAACTCAGAGATCCGCCTGCCTCTGCCTCACGAGTGCCGGGATCAAAGGGTGTGCCACAACTGCCCGGCAGTCGTTTTAAATGGGAGCCTAGAACAGGCAATTTGCAGGAAAAGCAAATGAAGAATTACTGGGGCTTACTGGGAAATTTGCTCTTAGGGACCAGATCCTGGGGAAGCAGCTGCACCACATGACCATCCCTCCCTCCCCTCAGGGCGGACGACTGCTTTTGTGCTTCTCGGAAGCTGGACGCAGTGGCTATTGAAGCCAAGTTCAAGCAGGACTTGGGCTTCCGGATGCTGAACTGTGGAAGGACCGACCTGGTGAAGCAGGCAGTATCTTTGCTGGGGCCCGATGGAATCAACACCATGAGTGAACAGGTACCAACCAGTCTGCTTGCACATCAGCTCAGTTCTGGGACTAGGTGTGAGAAGCTGGTGGGACACAGGCTCCCTCTGCTGATCATTTTAAAAAATGATACTGGCCCTCCTCTGTTTTCCTCTTATTTTTAGTGCTTTTTTTTTTTTTAACCTTTTAAAAATATACATGATCATTGCCCCTGAAATTAAAAAAAAAAATGAAAACTAGAGCTGTTCCAGAAAGGAAATAATGCCATCTGCTTGGCCATCATTTGTATTTAGGGCTCTGCAACCTTCAAGCGTCTTTATTGGCACATTAAAGTCAGTTCTCTGCCAGTCTGCTGTTGGTGCACTGTGTTCTTAGGGTGTGTTTAAGAGACACCAAAGTCAGTCTAGGGACCCTAGGACATCATACAGACATGGCAGCACCCACCAGATCCTGAAACAGGTACATGAGAGACAACCACAAGCCACAGAGGAACCTTGGGGATGAGGTGGTGTCACAGAGAGAAATCAGACAGCTGTTCTCAGTGTGAGCCCTGAGTGCAGTGACCAGAGACAGGTGGGGCTGTTCCTCCCACAGGCAGATCTTTCAAAGAGTTCCATGAAGGCAGAGAAAGGAGTATTTAATGACAACTAGTAACTTTCCTGAACAACATCCGGGTTCCTAATGCACAATCATATATATGTTTTATGTTTAAAACCAGGGATTTATTATATCTTGCTTTTTTCAGTGTTTTATATCTCAGATACCTTGCAATGCTATTGAAAATTCTTTTGTGAGTTGCTTTTAGTGTCTATATAAAATGATTGCAGTTTATTCATTAACCATCCTACCAATGTCGGATATTTAAAGTGTTTGTGAAGTCTTGAGATAAACACACTTACACAAATCTCCAATCTCTGTTTCCTTGGGGAAATTTTTCTCTAAAATGGAAGTGTCTCAAAGGCACCAGCCTTTCCAAATTCTCAGTCTTTGGTATTCTCCCTCTAGGAGCCTGACTAGTCTTTGCACATCCTCTACTTGCGTATGTATTCCCTGATAATCTTCTGCTTTCCTTCTGTCTACTTTTTTATTATTAAGCATTATTACTGCTTTCTTGTTTGGTTAAAGGAATTCTTCCAATATTAGGTACAGAGTCCTTTAATGTAACAAATGCACCTCAACTTGTCATTGAGTTTAGAATTTTGCTTGTAATGTTTCTATTGCACAGTATCAGCGCTAGAGCAATTTTCACGTATTATGTATCACATTATGTTTATGCCCAGAGATGGGTGCAGAAACCAACTTGGTGTCATTTTAATTTTAATTCTTGCTGGCTATCGCTATTAAAATTAAAGGTTGTATTGGTGTATAGTGTGAGACAAGGCTTCAGCTTAAACATCTTCTCCCCCGCCCCCCCAAAAAAACCTGCCTTCATAATACTTTTGATGGAAAACCCCATCCCTTCCTTCTCGGTCGTGGTCTGTCAGAGCAGGGAAGGATGTCCTGAAGGCGATCCTGCTTCACTTGCCTTGTGCCTGTAGCAGATGTCAGTGAGGGTGGCCACATGCTCATGGATGTCCGGTTACCCGTGACTCTATCTGACCCACGTCTCCTATAGGACACTTTATCATATTGTGAGGAACACAAATATCAAAGAAACTGTATTCATCACAATTAAATACCTTAGCGCTGATATTGCAGGATCCAGAAAGTTCTTGTGAGACCTCTAGCCTAGTGCAATCAGCCATTTGTTTAAAAAAAAAAAAAACACTTAGGCCTTTTGTGCCATGAAATACAGGAAAACCCTCCAACTTAAGCAGAGATAGGTGCTAAAAGGTGACGTCACTTCCCTTCACTCCTCCACTATAGTTTCCAGAATGTGGAGGTTATGTCCCTGTGTGTGACAGGGCTCCACATTTGCTCTTGTCCTGCCAGAGCCTGAGTACAGTAGGATGTTCCATGTGTTTGTCGACTGACCACGGCCACTTTGTAAACGTCTCTGGTTTTGACCACCGCAGGGCATGACCCCCCTGATGTACGCCTGCGTCCGAGGGGACGAGGCGATGGTGCAGATGCTGCTGGATGCCGGAGCTGACCTGAATGTGGAGGTGAGGGTGCGGAGGGCTGCAGGCCCTGCCAGCCCAGACTTTCCCTTCCCAGCCACCCTCACACGTCATTCTTCAGTAGATTTTGACCTAGTGAAACCACCTGGCACGCTGTGACTTTCCTGAGGCCCCAGCCAAAGTCCCAAAAGCTACCCCTCTGTGCACTTCATTTAAAGAAAAAGTAGTAGCTCCAGGGAGCTCCGGCTTACGTTGACTGAGAAGCTCCTAGCTTCTGACTCATCCTTTCTGGGATAGGATGGAAAACTCCCACATTCTAGCCCTTTGCTAACCCAACACACAGAGCCTGGGCCCCTGGGCTAAGGTTTTTCTCCTCACATTCTGTCCCTCCTGCCAGACACGCTGGTGCACTTTGTTGGCTAAGTTATCTCAACACTGATGAGATGTAGTACAGTAGGCTGGAAACAGAAGCACTCCTCCCTGCAGGCTTTAGAATGTGACAGGCTCAAGTTCAAGTTCTGAATCTACCACCTGCTCTGAAGCTTAAGAAGTGGTGTGAGTTATGGGATAGAGAAGAATCGCTGAGGCAAGCATTGTTGGGAGGAATCAATTCCTAGCAGAGGTGCCGAGCCATGGTTTGCACCTAGCAGAGGCACGCGGCCATGGTTTGGGATTCCATTAGTTGCTCCAGACCACTCCAAGACACAAAATAAGTGGAATCTCACTTTTTTGTTGTTGTTCTTTGCTGCCTGAAGGCCTGCTCGGGCAGCGCTTGGCAGTTGCGATGTCAAGGAGACTGGCATGCTGCAGCCATTAATCAGCAACTCCAGGAAACCTTTTACCTTCAAAATTAGATGCCCTCGCAGTGTTGTTTTGTACTTTTTTTTTAATTATTGGTGAGTTTTATATTCATCTGAGGAAAGCAGACCGCAAACATATTTCTGAATCTAAACCCATTTTAGATCTTAGATGTTTCAAGTGATACAGGGGTTGTCCACTTGCCATCACAGACCCCTTCAAGCTAAGTGTTCTTTGATCCTCTTCTTTAGAGCCTTCCATGAGTTTTGCTCAGTCCCTTTGTCTGCTGTAAGGATACTCAGGCCCAAAGTGACGTGCCCTAGGAATGTTGTGGAGAAAACCATGTACTGGTATCACCCTTTCAAGAAACTAGGGTGATCTGTGTGGGGGTGACAGAGATAGCCACTCTCTGACGAGTGTCTCCTTTACTGTGAAAGCATGAAGTAGACCCACCCTTCACCTGGGATTAACTGCACCCTCTGAGGCTCTAAAATGTAGACAGAGCACTAGTGACATTTCAGGCTACGTCGCCTCCTGCAGCTCTCAGAGCCACCACCCTCTGTAAGCAGAAGGGCAGAAAGAGATGGGCAGAGAAGCTGGCTCATTGGAACCACGTTTCCAAAGCGTCCCTATGAGTGAACACTGATACTTTTCAGGGGGAAAGTCTCAAAAACCTTTCCCCACCTCCGTTATTAACACCCCAAAACACAGTCCCTCAGTGGTCTGCTTTCAAAAAGCTGCTTTAGCATCTCTTCTAAGAAACATAAGCAAGACCAGGGCCCAGTTCTGGTGACAGGTTTCTTGGGGCCTCCAAAACGGGACATCACTACCTAAAGGCACTGTCATCTTCCAAGGCACATGCCAGGATGTCTTTTTGGTACTTTCCTAGCCTGAGTGTGCCTGGCTACAGATAGGCTAGATTCTGCAAGCCTATTATTGTGAAGGTCACATTTTGAAAATAACTTCAATTTGTTTATAGGTTGTCAGTACTCCTCATAAATATCCATCCGTCCACCCCGAGACCCGCCATTGGACGGCTCTGACTTTTGCTGTGTTGCATGGACATATTCCTGTAGTTCAGGTATTAACGAATTTCCCTATCCACATCTGACCGTTAACTGTAACCTTCTCCATGACACAAACCTAAGTCTCTCCCAGCATGCATATCTCCCTGAGTGATTCATATTGGTTAATCGCAATGCAGTGTAACATATCCATATTCTATGGTAAAATTATTATATTTAAGTATCTATTTGGCCAAGCATTAACCAATATGAAAGCATCATGTACCCACATGCAGCCTCACATGCAGAGTGGCAGATCTGCGGCGTTCTTCCTGGTTGCTCTGAGGTGGGACTTCAGCTGTTACTTTATGAGTTTGCTCCTTTTACTTGTCTTAACATCACTGTGAGACTCAGCCAGGGTCAGTACCTGAAGGGAATCTTCCCTATAGACACCAGTGCTTTCCAACCGGTGGGAAGAAGCATCCAGATCAACAAGGGGTACTAGTGTGAGTCTCGATGCTTGAGAAGCAGCTAATGGATCCCCTGTGTCTTCTGAAACAGCTCCAGATGTGGTGACGTGCATATACCTGTGATTCCGACAGCTCTGTTGTCACCATTTCTGACTGTGGTAGACTTGGTGGTCAGTGAATGGCCTCACTCTTAACTTGGTCTTTACCTCCTCAGAAGAGGAGGATTGGCATCCAAATGCAGGACCACACCCAGCCCCGCAGTGAGTGCAGAGCACTGGAGACAGCAAGAACACGCCTCTTTGATGTGGCCCACTCTTCACAGAATAGAGTGGCAGGGACAGATCGGCAGTGTTGGCATCTCACGGGAACCTTTGTTATTTCCTGGCTATGGGAATCCTCCTGACAGACCTATAGTAGCGTTTCGGGAGGCTGGGTCTATGGTGTGGCAGCCTGGGGGCTGGCTTCTGCTTATAGAATATCACATCAGCCCCTCTTAGCAGAGGGGCATCTGAGAAAGATGACAGCTGGGGACAGCACAGGCAACACCCCTTGACGGGCAGGGGCATTCTCAGCCATTCATTCAGGAGAAGGAACAGTTGAAAGCCGGGCAGAACCTCCTGTAGCCAGGCCACAGCCCTGCAGCAGGTGCAGTCATGGGACTGTGCCCTCAGGTAGTAGTAGGTAGGTAGTGAGGATGGTGGCTTCTTCCCTATGATACATGCTACCTGCAGGCAGCACCTCCGCCAAGAATGGTGAACATGCACGGAGCCTCTGCCTCATTTAATAAGCTCGCACATCTCAGCAAGTGCACTAATGAAGAAGGCAGAAGAAGCAGAATTTCTGCAGCTTTTGGTACATTATCAGATCTTGCTGCCCAGAGAACTAACTAAACACCTCACCTGTCCTCAGAGCCATCCAGGGGCCTCTGGGAGGGATTCTCACCCTGGCTGGCCTAGCATGTCTCTGGAGTCAGTCATAAGTCCTGAGCATCTGTGGCTGAAACAGACCACTTCAGTTGCCCTCTGAGGGTAACTGTGGCACAGCCGCCACGGCAGAGACTTGCAGCATTTGGATGCTTCTAGCTCAGTGCTTCCAGAAACCTTAACATACCTAAGGATGCCTTGGAGAGCCTGTTAAAACACAGGGCAACTCAGGGTGTCCAGGCTGGGGCCAGAGAGGCAGCCCTTCTAACAAACTCTCTAACTCTTCTGGTGCATGGACCATACCATGGGTAGTCTGGGGTTCTGGAAGATGAGAGGGGCTCCTCTTCTGAGGTAACATTGCCTCTAGCCTAGCATACAAGGTCACTGACCTGTGGGAGGGGGATCCAAGTATTTGACCGATTTCTCCCAGTGCACTGGTGCCTCCTCATGACGCATGCCCTGTAAGTGTCTCAGCAGCCACTCTTCCCCTGCAGCTCCTCTTGGATGCTGGGGCCAAGGTGGAAGGCTCGGTGGAACACGGCGAGGAGAACTATTCGGAAACTCCCCTCCAACTTGCAGCGGCTGTTGGTAAGTTACCAGTTCCAACCCAGACCTGGTGTCTTCACTGTGGCCTTTAATGTACCTGTGACTAGTCTTTGTTTTATTCTCTTATGAAGTCCCCTTCTCTGGGCTTGCAGGAAATTTTGAGCTGGTTAGTTTGCTGTTGGAGCGTGGTGCGGATCCCCTGATAGGAACCATGTACAGGAATGGAATTTCTACAACCCCCCAGGGAGATATGAACTCTTTCAGCCAGGCCGCAGCCCATGGACACAGGTAGGCTAGGATGGGCCAAGGCCGCCAGGTCCCAAGTGGTGCTTGTTAAAAATGCAGATTCCCAGGCCTGCCCCAGATCCATTCTTTCTCTGGCTGTGGGGCCCAGGAGTTAGTGGAAGTGGGGTGGCCCAGGCTCTAGGCCTGACCAGCGAGCCCTCACTCAAAGCTTTCTGCCAAGAGCCAATTCCCTGCACCACACATGCGTGCAGACTGCCATGTTCTGTTCACTCTCAGCCAATGTTAACCACAAGGATGCGTCAGTCTCGGCCAGTATGGGTCAGGGTCCACCACATCAGCTGCTGTGTTGTGAGAAGAATTGACATAACAGTGACAGAGTTCTTCATGTTTGCCCGTGTCCTTTCTAGTTTCTTTCAGAAACCTTATCAGATTTTATTACACATTACCCCCAAGGAGAGCAAATTTACCAGACCAACACTCAAAAAGGCAGAGTTCCAGAACCTGCTGGGTCTTACTCAGCCTCAAGTTGTCCTCCAAGAAACATACCCAGTCACACCCCACCATCTTCACCTCTCATTCCTGGTCCTGAGTGAGCAGCTTCCTAGCCCCTATGGTGCCCCTGCCCCAGCACGGCCACTTCCAGCTCTGAGTGTCTTCCTCTCTGGGTTTATGATTGACAGGAATGTGTTCCGCAAACTGCTCGCTCAGCCAGAGAAGGAGAAGAGCGATATCCTGTCCCTGGAGGAGATTCTGGCTGAGGGGACTGACCTGGCAGAAACAGCCCCGCCCCCCTTGTGCACCAGCCGCAACAGCAAGGCCAAACTGAGGGCCCTGAGGGAGGCCATGTATCACAGCGCTGAGCATGGCTACGTGGATGTTACAATTGATATCAGGAGTATAGGTCAGTCTGAGCACCATTCACCACTAGACACGGCACATGCGTGAGCGCACACACACACACAGACACACACACACAAGGGGTCCCAGGGAGCTTCTCCTTCATTGGTTAGAACATTTCCAGGCCGAGACACCCACACTGGCCTCAGTCAGCAGCACCCTGCCTGCCCAGAGACTCCACCCTCAGATTATCTTGTCCTGGTTCTCAAACCCTGCACCTTGAGCCAGGTACTGAAATCACCTGGGGAGCTTGTCTGAATAGAGATTGCCAGGCCCTGCACCCAGAGGCTCTGCTGTTGAGGGTCTGGATGGATAAAGGCTGGAAATCTTTATATTTAACAATCACTCCAGGTGGTACCGGTAGTTTAGGACTTACTATATAGAACACCCAACTCCACCGACACAGAGTGACCATCAGGGCAAGGGCAAAGGCCACTTCACTAGGACTTTTCCTCTGAGCCAACAGAGCCATTCAGGCAGGCAGCAGCTTCTTCTTGAGTGAGTTAGTCCAGAGCTGTCTCATTGCTGTGTCTGAGGATTGAAGCTAGCCTAGCACCAGTCTAACGGTTTTAGACTGGCAAGGAAGGGAACAGTGAGACATGGAAATGTGGCTCTATTATGGCAGGCTAAAAAACCAAATAGAAGCCATTGGATTCCTGTCCTGGAAAGAACCTCTAGCAGATTGACTGTTCGATATTTGGAAATGTTATGCTCTTGCCCTGAGAGTCTATTTGGCATGATTATAAAGCTCAGGGCTTAGAACAACCTATCCGTTCATTTTGAAGGAGGCAAGGCATGTCCTCTCTCCTCACCACCTCACTGCACATTTCAGCCATCATCTGCTGAGGAGACTTTGTTAAAAGGAAAAGACCCCATGAGGCACCGCAGATGGAAATGGTTCACAAAGGGGATCAGCAATGGTCTCCTCCCATTTATTTATATGTGACTGGAGATGGTCAAGTCCTTTGCTCCATTTTTCTAGTTCTTAGCCCTCTTCTGAGTGTGGATATGCCATTTAGTTCTGGACAAAAGTCCCTCTTCATCTGAGTTTCTTTGTTCCTCCCTAGTGAGTAGAAGGAAGACTATGAACTCAGAGACATAAGCTGCATAAGAATGAGTAATTAAAAGATTCCACACAGTGATTGGTATTGTAATATGCATCCCCTAATAACACGAGTAGCATATGTAAGCAGAATAGAGTGAGTTATGACCTCCAATTTCAACTTCTACAAGTCTTACCTCTACTCACTGAAGGCTGGTCCCTTGGTCTCATAGCTTGGTAATGTCCTAGACAAAAGCCAACTTCAGGATAAAAATATTCCCGTCCCTTCATTGTTTTCTGCCCTCCCCTCACCTGCCCTCTCCTCCCACCGGCCCGATGCCTCCCTCTGCCCCTGCTCAGGTGTCCCATGGACTCTGCACACATGGCTGGAGTCACTGCGGATCGCCTTCCAGCAGCACCGCAGGCCTCTCATCCAGTGTTTGCTCAAGGAGTTCAAGACCATCCAAGAGGAGGAGTACACAGAGGAGCTCATTACCCAAGGCCTGCCTCTGATGTTTGAGATCTTAAAAGCAAGCAAGGTATGAGGGGGTGGTTGGGGGCGGGGTGAGGCCACTATGGTTACAGTGAAGAGTGAGAATGGAGGTTTTGTATGGTCCCTTGCCGGGAACTAATGGTCCTTCACATCCCTTCATCACAGCCACAGGTGGCGAGCACATCCCAGCTTGCTATAGCTACTTGTGCAATCACTTGTGGGACAGATTTTTGGCTGAACATCTTCTGTATCCCAAGGCACTGACAGGAAAGCAAGTCAGGGGAACTTCATTCTGACTTCTTGAGGTTCACCCCTACCAAGATCTCCATTCCCAGCAAAGGAAATGCCACATCTCCTCATCCCTTTCCAAACAACAGTCTCGCTCTTGGGGTGTTGTGAGAGTCATTCCATATCTTCTGTAGAGTCATTCATTTGGGGGGTATCATAAAAATCCTCAGGCCCTGCAGGGGTACATATCTCGCTCCTGTGTGTTGATGGGCAGCCTTGATGAGCTTGCTCCCTGCAGCCTGCAGAAAACAGCCCAGCTCTGTGAGCGTAAGAAGCACTAGGGAGAACCAATATCCCTGAGAGGTTCCAGAGAGTTCATACCCTAAGCCGCCACATCCTACAAGAGTTTAGGCTCATATAGCAGTGGTTGAGCATATGTTCTCTGGAGCTGAAGCACAAGGCTCTTCCACTTACTAGCCTGTTGGCCCTAGTCACGTTTCTTAAACTTTTCTCTGCCTCAATTTTCCTCTCTGTACATGAGTCAATAATTATGCAGGCCTCTCTAGGTAGCCGTGAGTACAAATCAGTTAAAACCCCAATGCCCTTCTGCTCCTCCCTGACACCAAGTAAAAGCTTTCTTAGTGGGTTCAAAAAGCTTCTCTGCTTCCCCAAGGCTTTTCTATAAACACCAGCCCAAGGCAGCCACAGGCACCAGCCAGCTATGAATACCTCGGTCACGTGTCATGTCCTCACCACAGAGTGGCATCGCATTGTGAACACTCCTGAACACCCTAGTTCACAAAAGGAATTAGGGTGTTTCCCAAACTCATTTGTCTGTGGAACCCTGTCGTAATGAACTGTCTGAAAAAGCTCTAAATTCGTCTCTATTTAGCAAATGGTTAAGATGGAGGCAGAGACAGCCCATCAGCAACACAGTTCATCCACTTCCAGAGCATCTCAGAGCCATGGGACCAGAGCAAGTGTCAGCAGGTGTTCTGCTCAGTGTCCACCCTTAAGCCAGGCTTTGCAGGCCCTCCGCTGGATGTGTCTAGTGTCCATCCACGCTACTGGACCTCAGGATAGTGGGCTTCAGTGAATTCAAGAAGAGCAGAATCTTCTGGTAACATTTCAAAAGCAAACTCCTCCTCTGCCCCCATCCAACTTAAAATAAATGAATAAAAGCTTTCACCTAAAATTACCCAAGAACCGCCTCGGTGAAAAGTATTACTGGCTGTGTCCCACTGTCTATATTCTAGCGTTTTCTGCCTTGTCTGGTTTTAACTTTTTTCCAGGCTACAGAGGAATTCCAGAAGTTGTTGAAGTACGCTGGGTTTATGTTTTTTGGAGTTTGGGCTTTTTTTGTTTGTTTGTTTTGTTTTTGAGTAAGTTTCACTTTGAAGTATGACATACCCATAGAAAATTTCCCAGATTGCAAATGCTGAGCCTACTGAATTCCCATCAATTGAACATGCAATAGCCAGCACTAGACCCTAAACACAGCATTCCTAGCACCCCAAGGTCCTCTCTCTCAGGCCACCCAAAAAGCCATCCCTCTCTGACTGCTAATGCCACATGTCTCATCTTGCCTGGTAGCTCATTTAACAAGCAGAGCCCGGGATATGGGGAGCCTTCCACAAGCACCCCAGTGCCTGACAGCAGGAGTAAGGTAGGTCACTGAAAGGGAGGAAACGGAAGTCACCAACAGCAGCTCTAACATTTGGAAGGTGGGAAGAGGGAAAGGCCTTCACCACATGTGAACTGGAACCTGCTCCCTGGCAGATATGCTGCACATCCAGAGACTAGGACAGACCCAAGAAAGATGGTACAGCCAGGAGGAAGTAGGAAAAGAAGGTCAGTTTGCTTTCATAGGAAGTTCCAGGGAAACCCTAACCTGTATGGTATGACATCACATAGACTGACCCACAGGGACACAGGCAGTTTAACATAACTACAGTGCGCAAACATTCCCTGAGCATGCGCTAGTCACCATCCCTAAGCACGCACTGGTCCACCGTCCCCAGGCATGAATTTGTACACTATCCTCAAGCATGAACTGGTCCACCATCCCCAAGCAAGCACTAATCTACCATTCCTATGCTTTCATTGGTCTCAGAATACACTGGTCCACCATCCCCAGGCATGAATTTGTACATTATCCTCAAGCATGAACTGACCTACCATTCCCATGCTTTCACTGGTCTAAGAATACACTTGTCCACCATCCCCATGCATGTACTGGTCTATCACCCCCACATATGTACCAGTCTACTACCCCAAGCATGCACTGCTCTACTATCCCTGCGCATGCATTGATCTATCACTTGGAAGCATGCACTGGGTCACCACCCCAACCATGCACTGGTTCACCATCCATATTTTCTCCTCATTGAAATTTCTCTTCTTTTTTTTTCATTCTAGTTGAATTGTTTGTTATGTTTGAATTGTTGAATCCTAAGAGTTTTATATGTATGCTAAGTACTAGTCCTTTGTCAGCCATATGGTCTTCAGATATTTTCTCCCCCTCTGCAACTTGTCCTTCAACCTATTATACTAGTGCTAGTACTTATTGTCTGTCTTCAGCATCATCAAATTGGCAACCAAATTTTTAATATGTATTACAGGGGGAACAAAGCATATTAAACCATAACAGCTTATCATGAGGATTATTAAAGATATGCCTTTTCCATCTCCCCACCAACAGGAGGGAAAATATGATTAATTAAATTTTAAAAAATCAGTCTGCTATCCATGGTCATAAGAGTTACTGGAAACTTTTGCATAATATTTTGGAAATAAATCTCTCTTTTACATGGCTTTAAAAATATCATTCTGGCTGCTGTGTACTAGTATCATTCTGTGGAAGGCATCTTAGATCCCACCTCAGAGAAGCAGGTATGTGTCCAAAGTCCCTCACTGGACAATAGTTAGCAGCAGCACCAAAAGTATAAAAATAAAAATAAAATCTCAGTCAAAGCAGATATATCAGCAAATACCCTGGACCAGGCTTCCAAATACGCTGGGTGCCTCTGAACAACTCTCTAATCTGTCAAATGGCTGCAGTGAAAACCAGCCTCTAAGTGAATTTTGGATGAGATCTTGAAAGCATCAAAAAGTCACCACAAGCCACCAGAGACATCTCCACACCCTCACAGCAGAGTTCTCAAACCATGACCATGGAGAACCTTGAAAATGGGATTCAGCGTAAACACTGTTTGCTAAAACTGCTTAATTTATCAACTTCAGAGAAAACACTGAGGCAGGACCAGTGTGTGCTTAGCGATCTCCCCCCTTCTGTTGCGTCCATTCATCAAAGCCTTGTTAGGTCTGTCCTTCCCCCACTGCCTTTCTTCTCTGATGTCCCCCACACAGTGCTCACAGTTCTCCCAGCCTGCCTTCCAAATGTCACAGCCTATGCTGGGAAAGTGACCTGCTCTGGGCATTTGAGTCAAGGCATGGGTTTAATGAGAATAATCACCCACATTGTAGAATGTGCAGGGGCCATTCTAGTCACTCCAAACTCATCCACTCCACACAAGGATCCCCAGGCGTGGGGAGAGTTCTGCTCTCACCGCCTCCATTTGAAATTATGGACCTGAGGCCTATTTGGAGGGGATCAAAAGAGAGAGGTTCCTAATCCAAGCAGCCTGGATGCCACAAACCTCATGTTCTCAACTATAAAGTCACCCTGTCCCTCAGCTCCCTCTTGGGTTTGCCTGCAGTACATGTTTCACTGTGAAATGACAGTTTTGTCTTTTTGCATGACAAAAATAGACATTGGTATGCAACCATAGAGCCTTCTGCCAATAGGAAGGTCACCTCACATCTGCTGATGTCATGGCCAGTGGAGGCTGCTTTGAAAGAAATCTTGACTGTCACCTACGCAGTGATTCCTCCCACTCATGCATGCCCTGCTGCTAGAATATGCCCCCACTCCAAATAAATTAATAAATACTATTCTTAAAAAGTGTGGGATCCAGTCTGGTAGCATTTGGCTCTTATGCCAGTACCTGGAAAGGTGAGTGAAGATTGAAAGTTCAAGACTAGCTTGAGCTACATAAGCCCTGTCTCAGACAAAAATGAGAAACAAAGAAAGAAAGAAAAGAAAAGGATTTACATTCCTTACTTTGCTCATCCCTGAATGTAAGGGTGAGGTGGCAGCCACTGGTGAGAACCTACACCCTCCCCCCCCCCACTCATAACACGTCACCCACGCCATGCTTGTAAAAGGTCAGTCCCTTCTTCCTTTCGCTCCAATGACATGTCTATGAATCACATCCCAAGTGACACTGTGCCTTCTCTGATCTCTCCATTTTAATAAAAGGGTTCAGATTCTCTTTTCACATATGAAGGAGCTATGTCCTGCCTTGGGGGATTAAATTTGAGAATATCTCGAACCACTGGCAAACCCATCTTTTAAAAAACAAAATCGTATTTACCATTTTGACCACAAACACAATACTGACTCATTGGAAATATAAAGAAAAAATAAGGTTCCCACTTTATTCTAAACCCTCTTCAGTCTTTGATTTTCAAAGAGACATGGTACAAAGCATATTATAATCTACTTTTAAAAAAATACTTTATTGTGTTAACCAGCCTGGTGTTGCTGAAGCAGAACACCTGAGATAGTCAACTTAAAAGATGAAAGGTTCGTTTTGCTCACAGTTTTGGAGGTCTGTGGATCAGTTGGTCCATTGCTTCTGGGGCAGAGGTGAGACTGGGCATCAAGGGCAGAAGCACATGGTGGGAGCAGCTGGAACGCAAAGAGAGAAAGAGCTGAGTATATCAACGTCCTATAATCCCCGTTAGCAACACATACTCAAAGACCTCAGATTTCCTGCAAGGTCTCCCCAGAGCACAGTGAACAGGGACCACACCCCTAACACACATGGGCCCTCAAGGACACTTGGTCCAACCACACAGCAGTAAATACTTATCTAGCCCCTGGTTTATCCATTTGCCCAACAAAAAGCAACAGAATGCTGTGAATCACATCCCACCTCTCAGCCTGCACACCTGCTCTTGGAGGGAGATTAACAGGAAGGACTCCGACATGGGGAACAACCAAAACAGTAGGATGAAGGTCACTCGGAGCAGTCTTCTTCCCCCCTGAACCACAGGCAGCTGGAGTTTGAAAGCATAGAGCTGCCTTCCCCCATCCTTATTTTTATTTTTATTGAAAAGTGATTCAACGGATGACTCCCAGATCCAAAATGTATGAGCCCTAGAATCTGATTTATTACAGAGCTCAATCAGAGGCTTTCATCCTGCCCTTGAGGGACACAGTCATAGGACCAAAAGGGCTTTCTGCTACTCAGTTAGGACCATTGACTGCTTCCAGATTTTGAGAATAGAGATAAAGGTGGTTTGAAAGAAAAAGCTTTCTATTCATGAGCTACAAAAAGACTGCTTTCCCCTAGGTAGTAAGTGATTGGGGGTGAGATGGGAAAATGTTTTGTATAAATTTCATAAGCACTCAGCAGTGAACTCATAAGAAGTAGACAGTGGGCTCATAGAGCAGGTCAGTCCAGGAATGGTAAGTGAAAACTGAATAGCTATGCTCCAGGAGGACAGTAAATGCCTGGGCTCCTCTTGCCCTTGGTAACAGGTTTCTGTGACAGCCGAGCACTCTCATAACACAGCTCTTCTTCCTTTGCAGAATGAAGTGATCAGCCAGCAGCTGTGCGTCATCTTCACACACTGTTACGGTCCCTACCCCATTCCCAAGCTCACGGAGATCAAGAGGAAGCAGACCTCACGCCTGGGTGAGTAGTGGCCATGATATATTATGCTATAGCTGTGGGATGTAGGAATGAGAAGGAAGCAGACACATGGGACAAATATAGGGTGGGAACTTTGGAGGGCAAACAAGAGACAGAGGAAAAGCCAGTCCCAAGAGATGAGCTCTCCTTTAGCAGGTGGTAAATCCTCGTATTCTCTTAGGAGAATATAACAGAGGATGTGCGTGAGTGGACTGTGGCGCCTCACCCGTGGGACCTTTTCCTTCATTCACTGACACCGGGGGGAATGCTGAGGCTCCTGACCCATGAGTCCCATCAACAGGGGGTTATGATAGATGGCCCATTGTCCATGTCAGCTGTGATGGTTTTGAACTTGATACAGTCTAGATTAGAATCATCAAGGAAACTAATCTCAATGGGGGTTTATCTAGATTAGGTTGCTCTGTGGAGATTGTCTCCATTAGATTGTTGATGTGGGAAGACCCAGTTGATGGGCACCACTGCCTGGATTTGCATAAAAAGGGACTGAGCACATTCGTGTGCATTCTCTGCTCTGTGGATGTGAACACCTTCTTCGAGTGCCTGCCACCTTGACTTTCTGCTGTGATAGGCTATAGCCTGCAACTGTGAGCGAAACTAAACCCTTTTTCCCCTAAGTTGCCTTATTTGGGGTGTTTTATCAAATCAACAGGAAAAGAAACTGAGACAGAGCAATTTCCCATCTGTGAAGTCCCTTGCCTTCACTGCAGAGGAATAAGCAGGAGAGTCCAGTGAGCCTGCAGGTCCCTAATGGAAGTCCTGCTTTAGGAAATGATGAAAGGCAGGGAACGGAGCCCACCTACCACACATGACCACAAAACCAAGGGCAGGCTAGAGCTGGACAGATGCCTCAGAGGTTAAGAATGGGTACTACTCTTCCCATGACCCGGGTTCAGTTCCTAGCACCCATGTCAAGTGCTTCTGACCAGCTATAACTATAGATCCAGAGAGATTCAAAACCTGTGGCTTTGATGGGCACACACACACACACACACACACACACACATAGGTAATTAATTAAAAATCAAAATAAATCTTTTTAAATTAAAAAAGCAGGGCATACCCAAGCAGTAGGGGATGAATGCTCTGAAGTCCATAAAGATCGGTGATCACTTTACATGCGCCTTGGATACTTGCACTGAGCAGCTCCAGCCACGTGCCTTTCGGCCATCTCTCGGGACCTCTCAGATGTCTCAGGAGGAAGGCGTGGCCTATCCCAGGCTTTGACTGCAGTCTGAAACCAGGGTGGAGCTGGGACTTGAAGACCGACCCTCCATTGCTGTAATTCCTCAGTGTGGAGGGCCAGTCCCTGAGATGCCCCAGGAAGGCACCAGCTTCATTCAGAAGACCTGAAGCTATTACAGGCAGAATGGAAAAGACGGGAAAATGCCTGGCTGCCTTGATACTGGGAACCTGAGCCTGCTGTTTGCAGAAGCCCCTGACGTCCAGGGAGTAATAAAAAATTAACAATGAAGGATTGCCTTTCCTATAAGGGTTGGGATCTTCCTTACTCCCTGTACTCTTTCCCTCTTAAAATGAAACGTTGGAGGAATGGAAGCATCTCAAGTTTCTGTCCTGCAGCAAAACCATTCCTTTGCTGTTATCAGTTGAAAGATTGAGTGTATGACAATTCATGGCATCGTCATTACTGTTACGAGTGGCTTGTGCATTTAAAAGTGACACAGCTCTTTGCCAAAATGGAAACACTGGCGGCAGAGTCAAAGGTTAGATGTTATCTTTATGCCCATGCATGCAACAAACCCGAGTTGTACCTTAGTCACAAGTGTTTCTGCTCTGCAGAAAATATTGATCATCAGGGGTACAGGTTGGGAAAGCCAACCAAATAAAAAGCTGGTAGAGGTAGAGGGCCACAGTCCCAGACTCTGACAGTAGTGATGTAACAGAACATGACAGCCTTATGAGGCATCTTGTTAGTGTACACATTTAGCCCTGCTTCCCATATCCACAGAAGGAAGAGAATTCTTGAGTTTGTAGCAGTTTCTCTCACTAGCAGTGAAAGGTACACAGGTCAGAATTCCAAGGTTAGCACTCTGGGAAGGCAGGAGTGGGACTGCAGAAGTGCTTTCATGGCTAAGTGCACCTGTTGCTCTTGCAGAGGACCCAGGTTCTGTCCCCTCTACCCACATGGTGACTCACAGCTGTCTGTAACTCCAGTTCTGGGACACCAGATGCCTCTTCTGACCTCCTTGGACTCCTGCATGCATGGTGCACAGATATACACTCAGGCACACATGTGTAAAATGAAATGAGTAATTTTCTTAAGAAGGCAGGGATCTTGACTAGGGAGAGGTGGAAAAGGAACTCAGTCACAGTGGTCTTGTCAAGAGTATGGACTCAGGTTAGAGAAATGGCTCAGCAGTTAAGAGGATGTACTGGTACTGCCCTTCCTGAGAGCTTGAGTTCTGTTCCCAGCACCCATAACAGGCAGCTCATAACCGTCTGTAATTCTTGATCAATGAAATTAGAATCCACAGGCATCTATACTCACATCCACATACCCATTTATATATATGCCATTAAAAGTAATGCCGGAGCCCGCCGGCAGAGTTGAACAGTTCTTGAGTCGGGAGTGAGGATTGAAATTAATAAACCAACACACACACACACACACACACACACACACACACACACACACACACACGGGACCTTTCTGAGAGGCTCTAGTGTAAACTAGATGCCTTGCTTTATTCCAGACTCCTTTTAAGCCAGAGCAAAAGCCCCTCAGGACAAATGAGTACATTTACAAGGAAGTCAAGCAAAAAGGTGTGTCCTAGACAAGGACACCCCACCTGCTGTCTCAAACAAAAGGTGAAATAGACTTGGAAATTCTTCACTGACTCCAAATGAAGGCCACTCTTTCCTCTGAGATCTAAATATCAAAGCAAGCTGGTCTGAGATCTAAATATCAAAGCAAGCTGGCAGACCAACGGATCCCAACAGAGTGGTCTTGTCAAGAGTATGGACTCAGGTTAGAGAAATGGCTCAGCAGTTAAGAGGGTGTACTGGTACTGCCCTTCCTGAGAGCTTGAGTTCTGTTCCCAGCACCCATGTCAGGCAGCTCACAGTTCTTGATCAGTGAAATTAGACTCCACAGGCACCTACGCTCACATCACATACCCATAATAAAACTAAATCTTAAAAAAGGGGGGAGGGGGAGTGCGGCTTCGCTAGAGAACACTAGAGATCTGTTCAAAGGTTTGTAAAAAGAGAGGTGAATTATAATTAGAGCCCACACAGCCTGCCCCCACAAACACCAGTCATCGGAGACAGGAACTGAATCGTTAAGTTGAGCTATATTCAGAGAGCCCAGTGAGTTAACACACTGAAAACTTTTTCTCTCCTCTCCAGCCAACATCTTTATAGAAAGGTGGAAAACAAAGATGATGAGCCCTTCTGGAGCTCAGTCTTGCCCTCTATCAGATGGTCAAGTATAGCTCTGAGCCCTCTTTTGTTGCCTCGTTCTCTGGGTATCTGGGCTCAGGCTCTTCCTAGAACCACCTGAGCTGGAAATTTAACTCAGAACCAGCAAGCTGTTATCAGTTGCCCTGCCAAGCTGTCTATACCATATAAACACAGTATGCACATATGCACTATGGAACACACGTGCCCCATGGTATGGAATACAAATGTGTCCTACAGGGCCCCGCACCATTGGGATGAGATCTGGCTTTAGGAAGGGTGGCACCTGTGGTGAGCGAAGGCAAAGAGACCTACAGAAGCTCCAGAAATGTTTAGAAAGATGATGTAACCTGGGAAAGGGTGGTAACAGAATGAAGGAGAATGAGGGAGAAATGGTCAGGACTTTGGTCTGAGTTTGGGGCACTTCTCATAGGCATGAGAAACACTCAGCACGGAGCATGAGGATTGGGGAATCACTTATGTAAGTGAAGATGCTGCAGCTGCTCAGTCTCAAACAGGGGTGCTGCTCCCCAAGGAAGCAATGTGAAAGGCCATCCCTGAACACTGCAGTTCTAATCAGCTGGCATGCCAGTAACTTACCACAAGACCCTAGCAGCTAAAGCCAACTTTTTTTTTTTTGCTGGGTGGGGACTGAGTAGAGTAAGGGCTAAGGAGTTGATGCCTAGCAATGCAGAAGTGCTGGACTGACTCCAAGGGCCACCCAGAAGGGCCCTGGGTCTGCATGGCTAAATTAAAGGCAATGCCTAAGAGCCTGTATTTGATGAGTGAAGCCATAGAATCAGAATGTCTTGGTTCAGATCCTGACTTGCATAGCTACTGTATCTGTGCCTCAGTTTCCTCTGCTGCACAATGGAAGAAATGTGAACCCTAAAACAAGTTAGACCCAGTTAATGCATATTAGCTACATTGTCTTTGATATGAGAGGTAAAAAAACAGGGTGCTTAGACCAGCATGGTGGCGCACACCTTTAATCCCAGCATTCAGAGAGGCAGAGGCAGGCAGATCTCTATGAGTTCAAGACTAGCCTGATCCACAAAGCAAGTCCAGGGCAACCAAGGCTACACAGAGAAACCCTGTCTTGAAAAACCAAAAACAGAAAGAACAGGGCTGGCTCCTTTGTCACTGATGCTGGGAGAGGAAGACCTGGGGTCCTGTGGCAAGGGGGTGGCTTCCCTTCAACACCACTCTGCTAGGCAGAGGGACACTGAGCCTGAGAGGATGACACGAGGATAGGTGGGTTCCCTTCACAGTCACGCCTTTCATACCCTGAAGTATCTGACCTCCGTCTGGAGGTTTGTCTGATGTGGAAAAGGATGGTTTTTTTTTCTTTCTAATCTTTGTGAGTGTGAAAGTATAGGTGTGCAGGTGTTAGGCCCAGAGAGAGCCCAACTACTGAGGAGATGCAGGAAGGAGACTCTGAGGCCAGATAGATGCAAACTGCAAGAGGTTTATTCAAGCCAACGTGTGAAGGGGCTGCCCTGCTTGCAAGCGAGAGAGATCCCCGAGGAACAAAGGCTTTGGGTTTTTATAGGGAAAAACTGAAAGCAGGGAGTTACATGCCTTGGCATTACAAGATTCGGTAAAAGGGTCTATAGGGAAGTTGACTTTTAAAATAATTGGTCTATTTTAGGCAAGACCGGTGGTCCTGGCATGGCCATTTTGAGGCTATCTGATCCTGAGCAATACCTGGAATGTCCTGTTATTGTGCTGATTTGGCTGTAGCGAGGGGAGGGGAAAGCGATTAGCACATCCTGTGGTTTTTCTGAGAAGCGGGGCTATGTGATTCTGGTCACAAACCAGGGGCTATCTGGGTGGGAAACTGGGACCATCTGGTTAGTTGCCAGATATCTATTGCAGGCCTGGTCATTCTTTTACAACAGGATGGGTCCACAGGTCTGTCTCGATTTGCTTGCTTTCTCATCTCTGCTCATGTCCTTCTGCTTTCTGGAAAAGTACTGAGAGAACTTAGTTTGACATGGGGCCTAAAATTCAAAATGAAGTTTATGAGGCTAGTCTGGTCCTTTCACAGGAGGTCACAGCATAGTCTCAACTGTCAGCTCTCATGACCTGCGCGTCTGAGGTGGACTCTCTGCTGCCATGTACACTGGTTTAGCTGGTTCCCATGAATTCTCAATCTCCACCACTCATCTCACCGTAGGAGTTCTGGGATCCTAGATGCTAGTGCTACCTACCACATCCCAACTTTTAAGTGGATTCTGGGAATCAGAGCCCAGGTTATCCCACATGCTCAGCAAGTGCTGTTACCCCCTGAACCATTTCACCAGCTCCAGGGCTGCTTCTAATGGCAGGTCAGCTTTGAACTTCTCCTGGGATGAGCTGGGTGGCAGTTTTGTGTCTGTCCTCTACATGTGCCCTCTCCAGTTTGAATCATGGGCCACCCATGAGAAATGAGTAGATCACTATGCTTCCCTGTCTCTTGTGCTTTGCCAGAGGAACCCAACTTCACCCTTCCTTCTCTAACACACCCTCCCTCTCTCTGTTCTAGATCCTCATTTTCTTAACAATAAAGAAATGTCTGATGTGACCTTTCTGGTAGAGGGAAGACCCTTCTATGCTCACAAAGTGCTGTTGTTCACAGCCTCTCCCAGGTATGTACCCTTGGCTTTGCCTGGGCTAGAGTATGTCTGTGACTCTCCCTATTACTGCTCTTTTTCTTTTTGGAGATGAAATCTCGTAACTCAGAATGTCCTGGAATTCACTGTGGAGCAAGATTGACCTTGAATTTCTGATCCTCCTACCTCCACACCCCAAGTACTGGGGTTACAGTCATACACCACTATGCCCGGTTCCTTTGGTACTGGGGATTGCACCCAAGACCTCATGAATGCCAGGCACCACTGTACCATCTTACTACAACCCTGGCTGTTATCACTGCTTTTTGAAGTTCAGTTTTTTAGAGTATTGTTACTGGGCTAGCAGAACATCTCAAAAATCAAAGCTCCCAGAGTACAGGGTGCCTCTTATATGCAACCTAGACCCCCTCAAGGGCAGTTGATCACTTGAGACTCCTTACATTGTCCGTTCCTTCTCCAAGTGTTAGGAAACAGATTTGATCAAAGCCTCCAAAATATGAGGGCTCTGACCTTCCTTTACATACTGGCACAGTTAACAAGTGAGACCACCATCCAGAAAGAACAAGCTGGCATGCAGCACAATGGGAGAGTTATGAAGCCCCTGAGTTCTATCCCCAGAGGAAGAGAGGGAGGGAAGTGGCATCCTCCTCCTAGCTTGACTAATGTCATCTCTTACGACAGTGCATCTGGATCATGTGCAGGGAGCAGAGGGCCTGGCTGAGGAGAGGCCTGTGCAGGCATGGCACAGAGACAGGCTGACAGGAGAGGAGTAGAGGGTGCCCAAGTCAGGTCAGGGTCCTGGTGATGCAGGTACAGGAGTCCCTCTTGGAATCTTCTGGGAGAATGGTGACTCATGAACATCTGTCCCTTGTGTACCCCCAAAACAAACTCCAGACATCTGCTTTGGAACCAAAAGAAAAATGAATTTTCCATGTGGGTTTTTGGTTGGTGCCACCAGAAAAGTAATTCCACAGTGTGCCAGTGTCCAATTCTTAGTTTTTCTTCAAGGTAACAGTGGCCCTGGAGGTTTTAGCCCCGGGGTAAGCTGCAGACAGGGAAACACAGATGCCCTGTTTTTTCTGCCACTCTTTTTCAAACCTGTCATGAACGTGTTTAAAGAAAATAAGAGAGTCAGCTTGGCTTATTCACTTTAAAATGTCATTCTCTGCAGGAGTCTCTAAGTCAGTGTGTTCCACTAATAGGGTCCCTACAGTCCAGAAGCTTTGCCTCTGAATGGCAAGCCACTCCCTAAGTCAGCAAGTATACTAGCTGGTTTTGTGTATCAACTTAACACAAGCTAGAGTCATCAGAGAGGAAGGAGCCTCAGCCAAGGAAATGCCTCCATGAAATTCAGCTATAAGGCATTTTCTCAATTAGTGATCAATGAAGAAGGGCCCAGGCCATGATAGGTGATGCCATCCCTGGGTCCTATAAGAAAGCAGGCTGAGCAAGCCATGTGAGCAAACCAGTAAGCAGCACCTATCCATGGCCTCTGCATCAGCTCCTTCATCCAGGACCCTTCCCTGTTTGAGTTCCTGTCCTGACTTCCTTTGGTGATGAACAGCAATGCAAACATATAAGCTGAATAAACCCTTTCCTCCCCATCTTGCTTTGTGATCATGGTATTTTCATCATAGCAATAGAAGCCCTAACTAAGACAGCAAGCATGAGTTAAACACCCTCGAGGCTTCATTTTTCACAAAGACAGAAGCTCCTGTCTCCTGGAGCAAAGTTTCAACAACCAAAAGGTTGGGCACCAGACAAGAGGGAAGCCAGGGCAGGTGCTCAGAATAGACAGACACCTTGTAGAGGCTAACCCAGGTTGGTGGGAGAAAGTGACGGGATTTTAAAGATCGTCAACCCCTTTCAGTGACCAGTTTGGAAAAGAACATGAGTTCCAAGCATGGTTTATCACTTTGAATGAAGACCCTTGCAGCTATAATCCAGCTGTGTTTTAGAGCAGGAACCAGAGATTCATGTCACGAGGAGAGTTGATCGGGGGCAAGCTGCAAGGGCACAGATGAGCCTTTTGATCTCTTTATGTCTTATTCAGGTTCAAGGCCCTCCTCTCCAGCAAGCCAACAAACGATAGCACCTGCATAGAGATTGGCTATGTGAAGTATCCCATCTTCCAGGTGAGCCTGAGGCAGCCTTCAGCCCTCAGCTGCCCCCAACGCCTGGACACCCCTGACAGAGCTGCCAGTGTCTATTCTCCCTCCGTTTCTCCCTCTCCGTCCCTCAACCCTGCAGCAATCACTGAAGCCCAGTGCCTGCTGCCGATAAGCTTGGGCTGGGGTAAGCGGACCCAATGGTAAGGGACATGCTGTTCCAAAGACTCACAAATCTAGAGGGATTTATGAGTCAGCTACAATATACCACGGGGTGTCTGCAAAAGTGGGCACACTTTTCAGAGCCGTGTAGCGTAACAGCTCAGACCCAGGACATCGGGGAAGGTTTAGGAATGGAGACTCAAAGGCCAAGCCAAAGCTGGGGGGCTCAGAATGAAGCTTTGGGCTTAAGAAGGAAGCCAGAGCATTCCAGACAAAGAGAACACATGTAAAGGATTTAAATGATGTACCTATCCCAGCCATGTTAGAAAAAGCAGGAACTGTGCCCAGCCTGTCTGGTGGCATAACTCAGGGACTTAATTCTATGGTGGTCTTTCTAAGTAAAACTCATACCAAAATGGAAGTCCTGTTCCCTTGGCCTCCACCACATTTTGGCAAGTCCTGGGGAGCTTTGGAAATGATCCCTGGATATCCAGACTATACATCAGATCCATAATATCAGAATGTATGGGCAGGTCCCAATCTTGGGCACACTGAGGCCTCCCTGTCCTCTCCTGCCATTGCGCAGCCAGACACTCTATCTTACAGCAACTTCTGAACATTAGCACCTATCCAAATGCCCTGGAGATATTTATGATAATTGTCCAAACACAGAAAACACATTAGATGTGAGCTCTTGAGGCCTGCCCCTACAGCCTGGCTTTCAGACATGAGAATTCATACTTCTGTCAAGAGCCCCTGCTGCTGCTGGGCCCGGGGTTCCAAACCTGAAAGCTAACACGTCTCTGTACCCTTTCCTTCCAACTCCCCTGCGAAGAGTTCTTGGAAGGGTGTGGCCTGAGTTCCCATAGCTGCTCCCTAGGAAAGCCGAGATTAAAACTGAACCCAGACCCATTATTTTCTCACATCCTTGAGCACGTGAGTCTGCTCTGAAGTCACCTAACCCTACAGGAAGAATCCTCTGGCATGTTAGAGTGGGATCATGAGCGGAAGACAGAAAACAGCATGCATGAGCACGTGTGCACACGCACATACCAAGAAGTACCTAGCCCTCACTGGCAAGGCTCCAGTACGCTCAATAGGCTCAAATAGGCACTCAGTAAATGTTTGCCCAGTGGACTTGTTGTCAGAGTCCTGCGTGGGAAAGGCTAACCTCAGAGGTATCCCCAGGCCTGTAATTGCTTCCGGTGGGGGAAGGTTTGCTAGCCACATTAGCTTCAAGCTCCTGTAATGGGAAAGGAAGATTTATCAGGCCCTGGGGACTTGTCTATGTCTCTGTCCAATCCCCATAAAGCCTCATTTGTGGTTTGAAATAGGCCAAGAAAGGCTGACTCCAACCACCCCCCTCCCCAAGAAAAAAAAAAAAGGCTCCTAGAAGCCTGTGAGCTTTGCATGCTTCTGGCATGTAAATTTTGGCAGAAGTTTTTTAGTAATCAATACTGCACTGTGTTTCCTCCCTCAAGACTGTTCAGCATCACAGGTGTGCAAGAGCCAGACCCACTGAGACCACACCTGGAGCTAGGTCTCTGTCAAGCTGCAGAAGTCCCTGCCTCATCTAAGGTGGCAGCCACCAAAAAAAACAGTTCCATGTGCAGGCCATTCAGCCTCGAAGGTGTTTGTTGCACCCACTTAGAGAAAATGCTTGCACTGGCAGAGTCTGGAAGGGGGCTGAGAGAGCCTAATTTAAGTCCCATTAGCTCAGGATCTTGCTCCACTAATGCAGCAGTTTCAGCCCATGGCTCAGCCTTGAAAAAATGAGACAATGCATTTGACTGACAGGAAAGTGCTTTGGAAATGGAAAGCCCATGTTGGGGGTGGTGGACATTACAGTGGTGCTTCTTCTTATTATTGGTTTGGCCTTTATAACAAAGATGCCAGAAGAATAGATTGATTTTAATAAACCCAATAACCCAGTGTTGGCTGACAGTATTCCACACACTTATAAACCCTTCTCCTCAAGGTGGGAGGGGGAGGAGAACAACACAGGGTTATTTCCCAAGGCCTAGACAATGCCCCCACCTCTCTAGCAATCAGGTGGACACAGAAACCCCAAGTCAGTATAAGAGAGACTCAGACACAGGAGACATGTTATATCTAAGATGTTCATATGAGGAGGGCATGGTGACATGTGCCTGCAGTCACAGCACTTGGAAGACTGAGACAGGAAGATTGCTGTGAGTTATAAGCCAACCTGAGACACAAAATGAGACCCTGTATCCAAATATTAATAAAAATAAAGTGTCTATGTGACAGGCTCCATGCTAGACACAGGAATACAGTAATGAATGAGAAGCCTGTACTCTCAGATGACTGTAAAGAAGAACTACAACACTTCAGTTGTGGATAAGCTACTGCCGAAAACAACATTCTGTGGAAAGGAAACCCAAATTTCTTAGCACAGTGACCACTGAGCTGCAAAAGAGGCCAGCTTCCAATGGTGAAGAAAGAGCACATCCGGGCTGAAGGAGCTGGGTTCTGATACAGGCAATGGGGAGAGAGCGGACAGCATAAAAAGACAGATAGCATGCTGGTTGTAGTGATACCCACTTGGAATACCAGCACTCAGGAAGTAGATGCAAGGGAAACATGACTTAGAGGCCAGCCTGGGCTATATGGCAAGTTATTTATTACATAGTGAAATCTGTCTCAAAACAAGCAAACAATCTGCTTTAATGAAATGTGTGAACTGGATAATTCCACAGTGTTTCTGGAATAGCAGCTGTGGGGACAGAACTATCTGCTAACTGGGTGTTTTAGGTATTTTGTGTATGCATGAATGCATGCATGCGCACACATGTGTGAATATACCATGGCATGTTTGAAAAAAAACTGCAGAATTCTGTTACGGTGGTGGTTGTACCACAGTGCGATCCCAACGTGGGATGTGACCAGTCTGCACCTATGGATCCAGGCAGGGAAAGCCAGGCATGTGGAAGGCAGTTGAAAGTAGAGAGACAGAGGCAAACTGGACTACAAATGCACCATGAGCAAAGGAACACTTGTTGACATATGAGGCAGGTACGGTAGATTCAGATGCATCCACAGTATTCAATCATTCCTAAGCACTCACTTGCAAAACTCTGTAATTGGGGGCAGTATTCCCACAGTGGAAGTCATATGGCCAGGGACAGCCTTGCTTGAGCCATTCACAGAACTATCAGTGACTATCAAAACCCTGGACCTGCGAGGCTGGTGGCACTCACCTGTAATCCCAGCACTCAGGGAGGCAGAGGCAGGCAGATCACTATGAATGCAAGGCCAGCCTGGTCTACAAAGCAAGCCCAAGACAACCAAGGCTACACAGAGAAATCCTGTCCAAAAAAATAATAATAAAATAAAATAAACAAACAAAACACCTGTACCCATCATGGCTTCCTCTGGAGTTTTGTCAACTTGTTATGAGGAACTTGTCCAGAGCGGCCCTCTGGGACGTCAGGGGGTTTTGTCAGGCTCTCTTGTGTGTCACCTGCACAGCTTGACTGGATATGAGGTAGGCTGGCACCCCTTGGTTGTCATCCTCAGGTACCACCTGTCCTGAGGAGCCACGCTCAGGTTGTTTCATTCGGCCCTGTGCATAGACGTGGAAACTATAGGGTCATTTCATGGTGTCATCAGGAAAGCCTGTCCAAACTTCTCCCATCAGGTAGAGTGATGTTCTAGAATGGTGTGGTGGCTTACAAAGGGACGAGGTACCGCTGAGGCTTTACGCACTGTCTTCTTCCTTCCAGCTGGTCATGCAGTATCTCTACTATGGTGGTCCAGAGTCACTGCTCATTAAAAATAACGAGATCATGGAGGTAAGGAGGCCATTGTGGTACTGGCTGCCCCAGCTTCCCCTCTCTCTGGCTTCAGGTTGGTGGCCCTCCCTGGCTCCATGATCCTCCCAAGCAAGGCCGCTTCCCTGGGAGGGCCTCCCCTGGGAGACTGGCTGCACCAGGAACACCGGGTGGAAACCAGTCTTAACTGGTTTGTGAGGGGCAAGTTCACAGAGGGGTTCGGGAAATCGCCTGCGCTGGCACAGTAGACCTTCTCCATCACCATCCGGAAGTATCCTAGATGTCTTCCTCCCCCTTGTGGTTGCTAGGAAAATTACAACCATGAGAAGCGTGGCTCTCATCCCTACCTTAGCACTGGGACCCAGAAGCTTAAAGCTGGGAGCAATCCCTAACCCATACCTGGTGCTCTCCGCCCCTGACACCCTCTGCCACCCTGGGCTGCTACTCCCACTGCTCCTGATTCCACATTCTATCCCCCCATCCAAAGCCAGAGCTGGGCATGGTGGCACACAGCCGGAATCCCAGTACTCAGAGCGCAGAGGCAGGTAGATCTACATAGGGAGCTCCAGGACAGCCAGGGTACATAATGAGATCCTACTTTTAAGATCATTGATTAGTTAAATTGAAAAAAAAAAAAGCCCTTCAGCCCAAACTCTGGGTTACATCAGGGCTCTGCCATGTCTGTTCTGTGTGGCCTTGGGCAGTTTTCTAAGCTTTTCGGTTCTTCTCTTGGAAAATGGCCATTCTCTAGGTCTAATAGAATTTTACAAATATATGTTTTAGAAGCTTCTTAGGCACCTTTGGCCATGGAAAATGCTGTAGAGCTCTGCAGTCACTAAGTTCCCGGTTTGTCTTGTCTCCTTACTCTAACCCCCAACACAGAAGACTCCTGTCTCTCTGGACCCCTCCACAACAGGACCAGGTGGCCTTTTGTAAACAATTTAAATTTTTCTCTCTGCACTTACTAATTTGTTAAAGAGACTGTGATAAAGGGGCTGGATGAACAGGTAATGGAAGGCCCACACAACAAGCTCTGGACTCTGAGCTCTGTAAAGTTGGGGTACATGGCTTCCAAGGACAGGGACTTGTTCACCAGCCAGCATCCTGTGGAGCCAATTCAGGGAGAGGTTTATGGCAGTGAATGATTCACTTTTAAGTCACAGCTGGCCATGATGGCTCATCCCTGTAATTCTAGAACCTGGGAGGGGTCTGAGGCCTACCTGGAATTGCTAGAAAGCTCCAGGACAGCCAGAGCTACATAGTGAGACAGGTGTCTCAAAAAGATAAACAAAATCACAAGAAGGCTCATGATAAACCCTGCTTTCCTCCCTTCCCCCACTTGGGGAACTATATCTCCCTGTCTCCAGAGCCTTCATTTTCAGATATTTTTGAGAGCTTCCCATGGTCCAGAGCTGACCTCAGGCTGGGTGTGGCAACGGTCTAATGGGATGATGGCCTCCTGGAGGGAGTGAGGGTGAAATAGCATCTAGATAGGAAGTATCATAAGAAAGAGGGGTGGTGGGGGGTCCCTGAGGTGGGGTGGCAAAGAAAGCCCATCTGAGGAGTGACATTGGAGCGGAGACCCGGAGAACACAGGCGGGGTGGGAGGAGCTACAGTGATACCCACCTTGCCAATAGGTGTCCGATTCCCTCTTCCTTGCTAGATGTGATTTGGGTCTTTGGGGTTGACCTGCCATAACAAGTGTGCCCGTGATTTACTTTACCACACACTCTGCCCCACAGTAAACTTCCACAGCTAGGCCCTGTCCCCCGGTCTCACCCTATGCCTGCAGTATACTCCAGTATCTCTACTTCCTGACCCTCAGCCATGCACCCTGTGGAGTGTGGCTGTATCATTTCCTTTTCTATTACTGTGACAAAACACTATGACTAAAGCAACTTGAAGGCAAGATGGCTTATTTGGGCTTACAGTTCCAAAGGATAAGAGTTCATGATGGCCAAGTGGATGGTATGGTGGCTGGAGCAGCTGAGAGTGCACATCTTGAACCCAAAAGCAAAAAACAGAGAGAGACTACTGGGAATAGGGAAAGGCCTTCAGCTCTCAAAGCCTGCCTCCTGTGACATGCATCTCTCAACACAGCTTCACCTCCTAATCTGTCTCCCAAACAGTGAAACCAACTGGGGAATGTCTGGGACTATGGAAGACATTTCTCATTAAAACTGTCACGGTGGCTCACTCCTATAGTCCTGCTGGACCTTCTCCTTCCCCTCTCTGCCCCTAACAGGCTCTTTTTATGGGTTCTAGCTTCTGTCTGCTGCTAAATTTTTCCAACTGGAGGCTCTGCAGCGGCATTGCGAGATTATCTGTGCAAAAAGCATCAATACTGACAACTGTGTGGATATCTACAGCCACGCCAAGGTAGGCCTCCCCTTGACACCAAAGCTGGGGTTCTGTTCCCAAGACCATCCTGTGTTGTATTGCTTAGGATTAAACTCTGGAGTTCAGCACACTTCAGCCTGTTGCTTCTGCCACTGAGCTGTGTTTCCAGCCTTCTTTAAACACTGGAAGGTAAGCCAGGTAACAGTGTTCTCCAAGAGTGTTATTTACATTACTGTCACAACAATCATGTCACAAACTCCAGTTCCTCGGGCCTGGACTGAGCTCTCAATTCTGCTTCCCTAATCAGGTTCTAACTGTCTCTGCTATCAAGTGATTTTGAATAGATGGTTTTAGAATGGTGGGTCTCAAAATGTGGGCTCCAATCCAGCAAGAGTAGCAAGGTGGTTAAGATGTCACACCCCAGATCTAGCAAACCTGAAACTCAGAGGGGGGGGGGGGCGTGCTCCTGATTCCAGTGCAAGTTCAAGTGTGTGCTAGTTATTTTTCTGTTGCTGTGATGAAATACCACAACCAAGGCATCTCATAGAAAGAAGGGCAAATTTGGAATTTCAGTTCTAACCATGGTGGGAAGGCCTAACAGCAAGAGGCAGGCATGGGGACAGGGGCAGAAAGCTGAAAGCTCACATCTTCAAAAGGCAAGCATGGGGCAAAGAAAATTCATTTGAATTGCTGTGAGTTTTTTAATCTCAAAGCCTGCCCTAGTATCATACTTCCTTCAGCAAAGCTACACCATCTAAACCTGCCCAATCAGCACCGCCAACTGAAGTATGGGGACACTTCTCTTGCAAACTGTCACTCTCCTTCCTGTCTCTGAGGGACACACACATGCTCATATAGTCACGCTTAGTCACACACACTCACACACATTGATGTAGATTACACCGAAATCTGATTCCTAAGGATCTAAGCATTGTGTGTGTGTGTGTGTGTGTGTGTGTGTGTCTTTTTGAGAGAAAATCACTATCTAGCTGGCTTTGAACTCTGCATTTTTCTTCTTTGACCCTGAGGCTAATCTTTTTTGCCTGTGCCCCAGCTAAGCAGTATTTGTCTTGTCTTAAATACCCTGCATAATGGCACCATCCAGAGAGACCTTCTGTGCTCAGGAAGAGAGAGAGTGTCTTTCTCCTCTTCTCCCTTAACCATGGTCATTTGAATTGCTCCAGAAACCTGACCTCCACAGGTAGCTTTTCTGTGGCTTTTCACGTTGGCTGAGTCCTGTCCCCGTCTCTTAAGGCTCCTTAGCAGGTACTGTCAGCAGCACATGCCATGAGTTAATAATGAAAAGTGATGCCATGTGAGTCCTGGCAAAGAATACAGGCCAAGTATTCTGTGACAGGGGAGCAGTTGCTTCCACAGCATACCCTAGTGGCTAAGGCCTCTGCTCTGAGAGCCATCAGCTTCCAGCTCCAAGCTCCCATCCTGGAGTGGTTCCAATATCAACATCTGCCATTTGTGATATTTGCATGAGGAGGAGGGCAGGGAGAGCTGCTTCCTGCTTTGTATGCATACTACTTCCCTGAGCTATGGGCAATACAGGCCTCAACAGATGATCTTCAGCCACTAGGATTCTTGTACTGATAGTTTGTGCTACAGATTGCTTTTAATGCAATAAGAAATGAAGAAACAGAGACGCAGGGGTTGCTTAGAGGCAAAGGAAATATAGACATTAGATGCTAACAGCCAAGCTCCAAATGTTGGCAAGGGCCTCCCCAGCATCACCTCTACGCATTAGAGAAGCACTTGAGACAGCTATGGGATTTAGACAGATGAGAAAGACAGCCCATCCATGCATGGGTTTGCATCTCTTCTTCCTAGAAGCTGTCCCAGCTGCTCAGTCTTCATGAGCCTCTGATGGTCCTTTCAGGTTGTCTCTGTATTTGAAAGAGGACAAGCTGGTTCATCAAATACAGTAAAGCCCAGGGCCATACCAGTATTGTGCTGGAGAGAACAAGCATCTGGGAACCACAGGAGTCCTTCTCTGGTGTTTATTGAACCACCTGTCCATTACTAGGACCATACTCATCAGAATATACTAAAGAAACCTGCAAGACATTTTAGGCCTAGTGGCTCACGTGTATAATTCTAACACTCCGAAGGCAGAGGAAGGAGGATCAAGAGTTCAAGACAATATTTGGGTACATAGAAAGTTTGAGTTCAGCCAAGTATGTTAGACCCCCATCTTAGAAAAGAAAAGAACTTAGTAAGACATGTTCTCTGCATTTGAAAAATACAGAAGAGGACAAGGATAAGCTAACGTGTTCTGTAAAGGGCAAATAATTACTTTCAGCTTTGCAGGCCAGGCTATTGCAATCTTTGGGGCAGGTTGGTTTTTTTCAGTATTTTATTTTGTGTGTCCCCACTTGATTCTACCTCTATTGTAGAAACAACTATACATAAGTAGAAAACAAATAGCACAGCTGTGTTCTAATAAAACTTCATTTATAAAACAAATTGTGGGCCAAATTTAGCCCAGGGGGCTGTAGTCTAGTTGATGAGAGCATCAATCCCAATGAGTCTGTAATTGATTGCGTAGAGATGATAAGCCTGTGTTAATATATAGTCATCATTCAGTTAATATAAGTAAGTAAATATAAGTATGTTGTATTACTTTCCACTTACACTAACTTGTGTACACTAGCTCATCTACAAAGAAAGCTCCAAAGGCCACTCTTAGCCTCAGTTTCTCTACCTGTAGAATGAGACCCCATACTCTGACACCCAAGAATAGAACTCACATTGAGGGCTAGCATCTCCCAGCTGAAGAATTCTGTGCCTCTGTGTGAAAAATATATGTGACTCTCTGACTGATGCTTTGACTGTTCAGATTCCTTGAAGACCACGGAGTCCCCATTTATAGCCATGTCCTAAACAGTAGTCCTAAGCTACCTCACCCATTCTGAAGTTAGGAAATAGCAGTTCAAAAAAGCAGTTGGACTTGCACAAGGCAAAAGGTAGAAGAAGGGACTTCAGCCCTTTAGTGGGAGCCACAAAGCCACAGCCTGGGGATAGGAAGAAGGGATTGATGAAGCATCAGGCTAATGAAGCTGAATGGGTATTCACTATCATTGTTGCAGTAATCACCTGATTCCTTTCCCTTCCCCCACAGTTCCTTGGGGTCACAGAGCTCTCAGCATACTGTGAAGGCTACTTTCTTAAAAACATGATGGTTCTCATCGAAAATGAAGCATTCAAGCAGCTCCTCTATGACAAAAATGGTGAAGGGACGGGTCAGGATGTTCTTCAGGACTTACAGAGGACGTTAGCCATTAGGATTCAATCTATCCACCTGTCATCCTCCAAGGGTTCTGTGGTATGAAATGCCCCATGCAGCAAATGCTTCCCAGGAGCAAGGTTTCCGGTTCCCTCCTGTGTTGGCTCTACAAAAAGACACAAATTGTTCCTGGTGTCTGTTTCTGCTGGGCCAAGGAGCTCTCTCTACTGCCTCAGCCACTCTCCGGCTAGTGAACTTGGCCTCCGTGTGCTCCTGAGTGAAGAACCTTCCATGGGTCTACAGGTTAGATTGCAGCAGGGTCCAGAACCTGCAGGCCAACTTACAGCAGCCAAGCCACATCAAGTCAGAAGTGTCCAGGAGCCATGGACCCCTGCTACCGAGGACCACAGTCTAACAGATGGACCAACGCTTAAAGGTCCCTCTGCTTCCTGGTTGACTGATGAAAACCCAACAGTATGATCGTGAAAAGCATCCCTTCACAAAGGCATGACTCTGGAGGTTGCACTTGCTCAGGCTTCAGTCATGGTGGCTAGTTGTTGATGCTGTCAGCATGAGGAAATCACATGGCCAGTTTTTAGGGTGGGAACTTTTTAAAAATGTTCATGTATAGCAAACACAGATTACTCTCGTAGTTTCAAATATATTTCTAAAAGCTTAACAGTTCATTTTCAACTGAATTGTGTTTAGGGAATTTGTGTTTGGGGTTCTTTTCTTCTTTTTTAGACAGTAAGTTGCAGGTCCATGTGGTATAAACTTGCATCCAACAAATTCCTGCTGATACTAGACAAGGTCACATATTCCTGCCTTAGTGATTCCATCATGGTTACACAAAAGAGGTGCACTGCCAAATATCTCTAATTATCTTGAATCCAATAGTTGACAATAACCTGCATGCTGATTGTGGTTTTGGGGTGAGACTAGGGCACCCCACATAACAAAACATGCGTTTGCACGGACCCAATTATACAACATCATACTAGTGCTTTGTTTCCTTTTGCCAAAGTAAAACATGTTCCCTCACTTCGTGCTGAACGTCGATGTGGAGAAACAAACAGATCTGTTTCTTTTCCTGATTATGAATGGCTCTGGGAACACTTTTGCAGAAATATGTTCATTTCTGATACTGAATGGGGTGGGGGAGCACGTCAGAGAATCTACTATTAATCTCAGAGCTTTATCTGTATTCTCAGAAGATGTTCATAGTTTGTTACTAGCCAAGAATATGACTATGTTAGATTATTTTTAAAGATTAAAAGTGTACGATAGATAGGCTTGACACTTTCTGGATTCTGAGAATGTACAGTCTACAATTATCTATGATGAAAGTTTATATTGACAGGGTTATGTTTACTCTGCCATATAATATATATACATATATGTGTGTATATATATGCAAAAGAGATTGGTAAAGTGCCACAATACTCCAAATAATTCTTGAGTTGAAGCCTTTTTTGTTTTCTCGCTCTTTATTTTGAATCCTAGATGCATTATGGTAAAAGCTAGAAGAGTGGCCTTTAACTTTCAGGATGGCCAAGTTTTGTTGATAACCTGTTTCCTAGCATGCTTTTAGGAAGTTGCACCAAACCCTAGAGTCTAAAGGAACCTGTATCCTTCGTCTGTTGTCCTACTCAATGAACGCTTGTCAAGGACCCATGTCAAGTCTTGTTTCATGGGTGTGGTGTGCAAGGTACCCAGTTTGAGTCTGTCTGCAACATCAGCCCCTTTGTGAAGCAGGTCTCTGGAGACTCTCTTCTCTCTGTGAGCCTACCCAGTCCTACCATCAAATGAGGAAGGGAACAACTGCTTGAGGTGACAACCAAGTCACAGACCAACAAGGGTGGCTGGCACACTGTCACTTGTCTTCAGGGATGCTGCTCTCTGACATGGTTGGCTTCTCTGTGAATGTCTAATGCTCTCTGAACCTCCAGATGTTGATCTATACATTGGTAACTACCCAGGCTTTTGTTGCAGTTTGGTGTGCTTTCTCTGTTATTAAATATATATATTTCCCACAGTTTGCATCCTCTGTGTGATACACAGGAGTGCTTCCTCCCTAACTCAAGCCTGGGGTCTTCCACCAGTGAAGAGATTGAAATGTAGCTCTGCAGAAAATATGTAGGATAGGGATGGTACACAGAGAGGACAGGGGTGATGGGTTGCATGTTAATGGCCGTGGGAGGGGGCGGAAGGGTCTGTATATACCTCTGAGTGATTCTCCAGGTTTCCTTTCCATCAGGCAAGGTAGCCATAGGTATACCCACCTTATCCACAACAGTCGTACCTCTTGTCTACTGTGGAGACCTTGCCTGTGGGACCCAAGTTCTGGCTGTCCTCAGTGTATTGTGATGGAATTTGGGGGGATGGGGATAAAAAATTAACAAGTCTCAGTCGATCAGGATGACTGAGTGGTGGGCCCAGGGTGGTGGTACATGCCTTTAATTCCAGCACTTGGGAAACAGAGGGAGGTGGGTCTCTGTGAATTTGAGGCCAGCCTAGTCTACATAGCGAATTCTAGGACATCTGAAACTACATCATAGAGAGACCTATCTTTAAAAAAAAAAAAATGGCTCAGTAGTTGAATGTACTTACTGTGCAAGGCTAGAGACCTAAGTTTGGTATCTGGAACTTGTGTAAACATAAAGGAGAGAACAGACTCCACAGTTGTTCTCTGCCTCCACACAAGTTTGAAAACAGTGCATTTCACACTGTATGCATGCACCCTCCCCCCCCACACACACACACAATAAAATTTAAAAAGAAAAAAGGCAAGTTTCTGATATGGAGCATGCCTAAAATCCCATCATTCAGGAGGCATAATCAAGGAGGTTGATAAAAGTTCAAAGCCAGCCTGGTCTATGTAGTAAATTCTAGGATAGTCAGGAATACATAGTGAGGTGTTGTTAGGGTTACTGTTGCTTTGATAAAACACTATGACCAAAGCAACTTATGGAGAAAAGGGTTTATTCAGCTTACACTTCCACATCACTATTTTTCATTTAAGGAAGTCAGGACAAGAACTCAAATAGGGCAGGAGCCTAAAGGTAGGAGCTGATGCAGAGGCAATGGAAGGGTGCTGTTTACTGGCTTGCTCCCCGTGGCTTGCTCAATCTGCTTTTTTATAAAACCCAGGACCGTCAGCACAGGGAGGCATTATCTACATGGGCTGATTAACTAACTAAGAAAATGGCCTACAGGCTTGCCTGATCTTATGGAGGCATTTTCTTTTCTCTCCCCCCCCCCACCCTTTTTTTCTTTAAGGTCTACAATTACACCTGTGTGCCAGAAGAGGGCATCAGTTCCCAGTATAGATGGTTGTGAGCCACCATGTGGTTGCTGGGAATTGAACTCAGGACCTCTGGAAGAGCATCTGAACCATCTCTCCAGCCCTAGAAGCATTTTCTTAATTGAGGTTTCCTCTGTTCAGATATCTCTAGTGTGTGTCAGGTTGACATAAAACTAGCCAGGACAGATGCTTTCTTGAAAAGGGGGAGAAGCAAGAGTAAACAGGGGTTCAGACTAACATGGGTTGATGATTTTCTTCTTGGGTGCCATCATCTGTGAAGTCAAACCAAGTCCCCAGATGGTGGGTTCTACTGCTCAGCTTGGCCCAGCCCAGGCCCTCATGGATCTGGTGTCCCTTGGTAACCCACAGAGCTGCACTATATACAGTCTTCTTGTCGCTGTGACAAATCATCTGACAAGGACTTTAATGGAGGAAAGGTTTGTCCTGGCTCAGAGTTTGAAGGGATCCTTCCATCATGGAGGGGAAGTCGTGGCAACAGGAGGCCAGCTGGTCACATCGTATCTACAGTCTGGAAGCAGATAGCCGGTGGAAAATGGGACCAAGCTATAAAACCTCAAGACCCACCCCAAGTCACCCTCTTCACCTGCTATGGCTCTTCACTGTATGGGGTCAACCTTCCCCCCCCAAAATACAACCAGCTGAGACCAGCTGTCCAAACATGAGCATACTGAAGACATTTCATATTAAAACCACAACATCCCCCACAGCAGGAAGAGGCCAGCCTGCTGCGGAAGGTCCTTTGGAGCAGTCTGGGAAAGAGCTGGCTGCATCTCCAGTGATGGTGGCTCACTCTGCTCAGCAGTCAGGGGAGAAGAAATGCAATCAAATGGGTCAGGTCATGTCAGAGGGTTCAACATTTCTGACGCGCTCTCCCTTTGCAAGGCCTCAAGTGAGTGTGCATTTCCAGTTGTTCTTTTCACAAAATGAAGCGAGTTTTGTAGCAATCACCTTTTCTTTGTGATTAGTCGAAACCTGTACAGGGGCCCCCAGCATTTGTAGGAGAGGATCGGTGGCCCCTCAAACCTTTTTTCTGCAAGATCAAAACAAAAGCCCCAAGTTTGGCTTCTGGGCATACCCCCAAGGTAATTGGTCTTAGACATGCTATTTCTGAATATAATTCATCCTCCTCCTTAAAGAAGTCTTCCCCCAGACCCTAGAACTCATTGGCACAGGAGACTACTTCCTGAATAGAACACCAACAGCACAGGCTCTAAGATCAACAATCAATAAGTGGGACCTCATGAAGCTGAAAAGCTTCTGTAAAGCAAAGGACACTGTCATCCGAACGAATCGACAGCCTACAGATTGGGAA
>CM053766.1:85461387-85611955 GCA_028658305.1 Pachyuromys duprasi
ATGTGTGGATGTGGCCTGGAACCCCCGCTCAGATGGGGCCCATGATAGCTTGGTGTAGGACTGAAGACCCTAGTGAGGGAAACAGGGACTGTTTCAGTCATGAACTTGACGGCTGACTCTTTGACCCTCCCCATACATGCCGGGGAGTGACAGACTGGCTAGATCCCAGGGGAGGACATTGCAGCCAGCCCTGAGGAGACAGGATGAGCTGGGGTTGGATGGAAGGGGAGGAGGTCCTCCCCCGTTGGTGGACTTGGAGGGGGAGGGGAGAAGATGAGGGAGGGTTGGGGAGGGTGGAAGGGAATGAGGGAGGGGGCTACGCTTGGGATGCAAAGTACCTAACCTGTGATTGATACAAAAATAAATTAATTAATTAAAAAAAAAAGAAGTCTTCCCCCATGGAACCCAAGTGTGGGCACTCACCATTAGCTAAAATGGGAAACTCACAAGGGCAGAATTGGATGAGAGTCCCTGGGACTCCATGATGCAGTTTACTCTTCATTCTGCATCTTTGTGGGTTGCACATCAAATTTTTGTGTAAAGCCCTGGGCAAACAATGTCACTTCCAGCTAGAGTGGAGAGTCCCATGAAGGAAGACCTTTTATTGCATAGAGGACCTATTCTGGGATGTATGGACAAAGGAGACTAAGGAAAGTACTGCTAAAAGCCGAGGGTCTGCTTTCAGAATCCAGCACTCACCACTCTCTGCCCACCTTGAGTCACAGATAAATGTTGGAAAAATGTTGCCTCCTGCCATTTCTAATGCCCTTTCTGACCAGTACCCTATCCTCCAGAGACCCTCAAAAGCTGACAGTCCCATTCCCAGTTCCGTCCCAGGAAACACACTTGAGAATCTCCTCTTTCCATCCTGGTTCTGCCCCTGACTAACTGAAATGCTGGACAATTTATTAATGTGTCTAGTTTACATTTTTCTCTTGGAAAACTTAGGCTTAAGGGATATAGTTCAATTGGCCACGTGCTTGCTAATTCAGTTCCAAGCTACCACATAAACCAGGTATAATGGTACACACTTACTGTCTTAGGGTTTCCATTTATGTAAGAGGCATCATGATCCCACCAACCCTTAAAAAGAAAACATCTAATTAGGGCTGGCTTGTAGTTTGGAGGTTTAGTCCATTATCATCATGATGGGAAGCATGGTGGCAGGCAGGCAGACATGGTGTTGGGGAAGGAGCCAAGAGTTCTGTATCTGGATCCATAGGCAGCAGGATGAGACAGTGAGACACTGGGCCTGGCTTGAGCTTCTGAAACCTCTAAGCCCACCTTCCTTGACACACCTCCTCCAACAAGTCCATACCTCCTAATAATACCACTACCGATGGGCCAATGGGAGCCATTTTCTTTCTTTTATTCAAATTTTTAAATTTATTTATTATGTATACAATATTACATCTGTATGTACACCTGTACGTCAGAAGAAGGCACCAGATCTCATTATAGATGGTTGTGAGCTACTATGTGGTTGCTGGGAATTGAACTCAGGACCTCTGGAAGAGCAGCCAGTGCTCCTAACCTCTGAGCCATCTCCCCAGCCCCAATTTCTTTTATTTATTTAACTACTTTACAGCTTGACCCCAGCCCCATTCCTCCTGTCCTCCCAGGCCCACTCTCATGCACCCCTCCCCCTACCACTGTTCTCCCCTTGACTTCTTCTCAGAGAAGGAAAGGTCCTTACCTTCTTGGGTGACTCTCATAGTGTTCACCTAAAGTTCCAGATTCCACAAATGACTACAAAGAGCCCTGACCCACCAGAATCACCAGTCAGGCCAGAACTGGGAACCATGGCTCTGTGGACAAGGAGACGGTAGTCACAGATGATGCAGTGAAGCCAGATAGATAACAGCTCCAGAAAAACCTGGGACTGCTGTCACCATGGAAGAAGCAGCGTCACCATATGTCCTTTGCAGCCGTTTATACGGCCACTCAGCCCCGACCCCTCCACGGAGAAAAGGCCCAGACACAACTCTATCACCTCTGGTCCTCCCCAGTAAGCTGAGGACCAGCAGCACGTGTCTTCGGACAGGGCCTCTGAGGAAGCTTTCTTTCTTTTTCACCTCTTTAAAAATAACCCAGTAGATTTTGAACTTCCTGCTTAGGAGGAAAAAAATAGAACCTATACTCAGCAATCAAACTGCACTTTAGTTCCCATTCCTAATGAGGCAGCCAGATAACAAGTGCTCTGCAGAAGGACATATCTCCAAGTTTAGATCCGAATAAGAAAAGACAATCCGTCTGCGTGAATAGGCAATTAAAAGAGATGTCCTGATGTTGATCTCTTCCTCTGGCTGTTGCTTTTCAGACTTAACCTTAGGGTGAGTTCTGACTTCTAATGTCCTGAGCCTCCAGGATGAATGGAGCTCTAATGGAATGGATACTCAGGTGAATTTCACTCTTGGTCCTCCTTCTTCAATCAGTTGCTTGGGTGACCTTCCTTGGTCAGGCCTCTTCTACATCCTGGGCTTGCTTTCTCAGCTCTGAATCAAGGGTCCACTGAGCTGGTGTTCTGTGGGTTTACAGAAAGACATTATATTCTCTCCTTAATACATTCATGTATTTCAAAACCTGGCAACACCATTTAGAGTGATACAACATTCTAGAATGCATTGGTAACAACCACAAAGTTCAGAACAAGGTTGGTCCCATATGTTTAATTCTGAAGATAGTTCTCATTAGGTCACAGTCACATTGGGAACATCTTGTTTTCATCTTGCTGGCTTACCTCACATTTTAGTGTCCCCCTTTCCACAGCTTCGTCAAGTGGTGAAAATTAACACCCAAACCAGGAAATTAGCATCACTACAGTGTGTGTTTTGTTCTGTGACATTAGATGAGATTCCTGTAAATATCACCAGTCATCGTACCACCATGGAAAATATCTGCCTCCTGCCACCTTTTAGTGTGAAAAACAATTATTCTCAGTGTCACACAAAGAAGCAAAGTAGCTAAGCCAGAAAGTGTCTTTTTGAGAAAAGAGTGCTCCATGAGCCAAACAGGGCTAACAAGCACACTGAATCAAGAAGCATACTTGGTCTTTATTCTGAAGTAGGTGATGATCTTGTCTTTTCCCTATGGTCATTCAAGACTGGCTAGTTTTAAAAGAATTGGCACCAAAAAAAAAAAAAAAAAAAAAAGACAAACAGAAAAAGTTCAACTGCCCCAGGCCATGAAATTCTGGGAGCTGCCTCAGGGTCTTTGCATAAACTAAAGTTGTAGCTGGGTGGGGTGAGATTTATGGAGGCTCTTGGCAAGCCTCACTACCTTTGATAGGAAAAAATTATTTTCCTCTCATTAGCCAGACCCACATACCTCCCAACCCTTGGCAAGCAGTCATTGGATCAGCATTTCTGAATTTCTATTATTTCAAGAATATTACAGAAAAAGAGTCATATAGTAAGTATCAAATGTGTGCTTCGTTTTTTTCTGTCTCGTCTTCCTTCTCTTCCTCCTCTTCTTTTTTTTTTTGTGAAACTCAAAATTGAACCCAGGGCCTACTACACATTAGGGGAGGGATCCTTCACTGTGCTATATCCTCAACCTTATTTTATTTTTTAAACTTTCTTATTTTGAGACAGGTCTCACTAAGTAGCCCAGGCTGGTTTTGAACTTGTGATCCGCTTACCTCAGCCTCTTGAGTAGTTGAGATGATGGGACTATACCACTGAGCATAGCATCTTGGTTCCTTTTTATTGTTAAATAATTTTCTCTCTTGACCCCTTGCTCGTTCAGCATACATGTGCATGCTGGAGATCAAACCCAGGCCCTCCCCTGTGCCAGGCAAGTAGGCAGGCACCATGAAACTGCATCCTTCTAACTACATTATCAGGTCAGGAAGCATGACAGTAAGAGGACTCAGCTCTAGAAGCTGCCTGTCTCCTCAGTGCTGACTTGGGTTCCTTATCTTGCAGCATGTGTCACAGGAAAGCACCAACAATCCTGGGTTTGTGAGGAGTCCCTGGGATCCAGGTGCCTTGACTGAGGCTAACCAGGTTTTCATCTGATCTGTAAGTTCTTGGTGGTGTAAAAATCCATGCCCTGAGATGCAATGCAAACCCTGACTCAGCTCCATTGATGCTCTGGACCAAATGCCACAGTTTCGCACTTTTATGCTTTGAGTAGAAAAGGCCTAGGGTATAGAGGTCAGACGTTCACCTCCACAGCCAGGCCAACCTGTGGCCTTTGTCCTGTTACCTGTCCTATCTGGAACTCCATAGAGTGTTGTTGGCAGCTTGCTTTCTGACATATGCCATGAGGACATTTTAGTTATCTATCCAAAAAAGTCTTTTGATACCCTCTCAGTCAGGTTAAGCCTAAGGAATGTCACCCATAGTCTGCTTCTATCTACTTGTTCACTGTGCAGACGTTGGTTCTAAGTCACATTTCTTATTCACAGGTGCTATCCTCTCTACACAGGACACCCACCTTTCCCCCTGGCATTAAGCACCCAACCTCTGCTGCCTTGACTCCTCTATTTTTTTTTTCAGGATTGGATTGGAAGGAAATAAGCTCCTGCTCTATTTTGACAGTGGTATGAGACAGGTTCTATGCTCATGGGCATTCATAAGCCCTAGAGTGGGACACGGGATGCTTGGGAGGGCCAAGGTGGAAAGAAGCAAAGATGCCATCCCTCTGCATTTATGTCAAAGTGCCTTGAATAATTCAGAGGAGTGAAGGAAAGATCTTGTTCAAAACAGCCGTGGGGTGACCTTGAAGCTTGTCAGTTGTACGAACAAGTGAGCAGAAAGAAGACTCTTCCCAATTATCAGTCACTATTTTTGTTCCTTGTCAAGGTCTGTAGTTCCAACACTCGAAAGGAATCTCCTTCAAAGATCATATCTGAGGACAGTGAAAATACTGTTCTGTTAATACGTAGGAAGAAAGCATATGTAATCCACTTTTTCTGAAATGCCTTGAGCTAGGCATTAAATCTCTGTCCCTAAACTCAAGGTTTTCAGTTGGCCAGTGAGTTTAAAATAAACCAACTATGCTGTGGTTATATGAAAAGCGAATGGAGCTATAGGTTGCACTAACAGAAGAGTGACTTCTAGAATGAGGGAGGCGATGCTTCTCTGTGCACTGGAGTGATCACTACGTGAGTTACACATTCAGTTCAGTACCTGTATGAGTCAAGGACTCCAACAGCAAGCAACTCTGGCCAAGTCAGGAAGAAAGAGATTTATCCAAAGACGTGAAAGGGGTCTCACAACGATTGGAAAGATGGTTAAAAGCAGAGCCTTTAGGAACAAACTAATAAGCTATGAGATAAAAGTGGTCTTATGAGGTCATTGTGGTCACTGCTGCTAAATATACAGAGGCAGGAATGAATAGGGACCATTCTCAACTTAGCAGAACCTTGTCTTCAGTGACGACCCCTGCCTGCCACAAGCACGCTGCAGCATAGACTCCGCCCACCCAGAAAGCTGAATGCCTCCACTTACTCTGCATAAAGCAAGACCCCCCATTCTCTTCTGTCGTTCCCTGTAGGTGCAGCCCCAGGCGGACTGCATTTTAGCAGCCAGGGAGGGGGTTGTGGCATTAGGGATGCAGGGCACAGACTGGTGGTGTCTATTGATTACCTAGTCTTGCTCTAGAATCTTCTAGAAGACAACCTTTGGATATGGCCATTAGAGGGTCTCTAGATGAGGTTAGCTGAGGCTTACTCTAAATGTGAGCAGCTCTATCCCATGAGCTGGGATGATAGGCAACATACAAAGGAGAAAGTGAGGAGCTGAGCAGATCACTCCGTTGGTCAAATGCCTGCTGTGCACACATTACGACCTGAATTCAGAGCCCTAGCACCTGAGTGAAAGCAGAGTACCAGCAACCCCAACACTGGAGAAGCCGAGGCAGAAGAATCCCTCAGGTTTACTGGGCCAGCCACCCTAGCTGAACTGATGAGCACCAGGTCCAGTGAGAGACCCTGTCACACATATTGAGTGACATAGAGCCAAGCATGGTGGTGTGTGTCATCCATCCCAGCATCCAGGAAGCAGAGGCAGGAGGGTCTTTGGAGTTGGATGCCAGCCTGGTCTATATAATGAACACCAGAATATCCAGGACTACATAAAAAGACCCTATCTCAAAAACAAACAAACAAACAAACAAATGGCATGAAGAAGGATTGAGATAGACACATGGCACCAAACTCTGGCCTTCACCTGCACACAACTGCATGCACCTACCCATACAAACACATATGTGCCTCCCACATACCTGTGTGCTTAGGAAGAGAGGGAAGGAGGGAAGAAGGGAAAGAGGAAGGGAGAGAGGGAAGGCGGGAGGAAAGGAGACAGGAAGAGAGGAAGGGAGTGAGGGGGAGCAGAAGGGAAGGAGGGAGAGAATGGTGAGCACTCCCCTTCATTACTCTTTGCTTCCTGTCCCTGGATATAGTGTGACCAGCTACCTCATCTCCCTGCTGCATGAATCCCTGCCGTGGCATGAAACCAAATCAACCCTTTTCTTTCTTAAACTGTGTTTGTCAGGTGTTTTGGTATAGCAACAAGAAAAGGCAGGGAGACTCTTTCACTAGAAATGAAGGTGGGAAATGAGCACAAAAAAGGGGGACAGAGTCACTGGCTCAGAGAAGGAGGTAAGCAGAGGCAGAAGCACAGGCTGAGAGGGCTTGGCAAGGCACCAGGCCTGCTCTGGCGGTGGACTCAACCAGGATCAGAGTTCACCTTATGAATAAAGCCTTCCCAGGATGTTATGAGCCAGGCGTGGTGGCCCATGCTTGTCATCCTAGCACTGAGCAATAGGGACAGGAGAATCAGGGGTTCAAGGCCAGCCTGAGCTACACGAGACCTTGTCTCAAAAAATTAAAAGTGAAACAAAACGTCGTGAGGGAGAGTGTGTTTCCCATCACAGAAAGTATTTGAGAAAATACTTGTCAACCCTTTAGTAGGTGTTCAAGAAATGCAAGGTGGTAGAGTTTGAGGGCCTTAGAGCCCCAGACATCGTTCCTCTTCCTTTTCTTCTGATAGAAATCATTTATGTGGCCTCAAAGGACAGAGGAACGCCATGATGGATCTTGTGTAGCATGTATAATGAGCTCTCAGCATTCGTTATTTTTGCCAGGACTGCATTTTATTAAAACCTGCCACCCTATCTATCCTCATCAAGTGAGTGAGGCAGCGGGCTGATTCATTATTCTTACTTATCTCATGCAGACGGAAGAGAAATGGGCCACAAAACCCCACCAGCTAGAAGAGAAAAGAGAACTAGAAGCAGCTCCGTCACTGAAATATGGGATTTCTTTTTATAAAGGAAAAAAATGGATTCCAGTCATCAATCAAGCTAAGGAAGAGCCTCTTTGTTCTTTCCTTTTTATAATTAGGGTATTCTATCATTCCGTTTTTCATCTATTATTTTAGCTAACACACAGTATAACTGGTTTCATTATGGCATTTTATATATTTTTAGTCAATCCCCTCTTCCCTCCTTGTGCCCTTCCACCCCTTACACTTTCAGGTCTCTTATATTCTGTTACCCTCTTCCAACCCTCTTCCTTGATTATATAGCTCCTTTTTTAGTTTCATGACCTGTATAGCTCACTCCCACATAAATATACATGTTCTATCTTTATGTTGCTCATGAATCAATCTTAGTATAAACTCAACGATCAGTATTTGTTTGCTTCCTTAATTAACTTTTAAGACAGAGTCTAGAGCAGTGGTTCTCAAACTTCCTAGTGCTGCAAGCCCAGCCCCTCTTATGTGCTTCTTGAACGAAATTCAACAGAGAAACCAGCAAGTCAAAAACATGTGTTTCACACGAGTGTCTAGTGTCTAGTAAGCTCCCTCAGCAGCATCTGTAGAGTGGAATGTCACTGCATTAACACAATGGGCAGGTGACTTAGGCCTTCTTGAAGCTCCAGTGTGTTGGGGGAGGGGTAATTCTCCCTCAGTTCAGAATGCCTCCTTAACAGAAGCTGTGCAAGAGGGAAGCCAAGCATCTCGCAGGTGCTGGGTCTGGCAGCCTCCAGTCTGATCACTAACTACTTAAACCCACTTGCCTCGCATGTGGGCTCCCAAACACCAGCATTGAGTCAATAAGGCCTCTAGTGAGGGGCAGCCAAGTACCACCCACCCTCCCACACACATACCCATGCTACACTGTGGGGTATGAGAACCCATCGGCTCAGTTTTGAGTTGATCTGTGGCACTCCTGACAGTCTCAGTCCCTGGAGCCCAGGAGTATCTTCTGCTTGGAGCTATCACTAGGGTAAGGGAATCTGACTGTATGAATGACAGCCAGTTGTCACATTTCATCTCAGAGGCCTCAGGAGCACAGCCTGCATCCCACGCCTCTGTCTGTCACTTACATCTCATGAACTACAATTTTCATTGTGTGAGGGCCAGGACATTTTCCAACTACTCATTTTTCATGCTCCTATTTATACACATCATCTCAGTTCTTGTAGTAAATTCTGCATAAATTTTTTCATTTCCACCCAACAGGTAGGAAAACTGAGCCAAAGCTAAAAGTAAGTGAACTAACCTACCGATAGGAGTTAGTCTGACCACTCACACCCTTTTCAAACTCTGCTTCTTATTTAAATGTGTCCTGTTTTTTTTTTTTTGAGAACATCATATATGTGTACAACAGAATACGATAATATCTACCCTCTATTTCTCTCCTTCAACTCCCCCCAAATCTCAGCACTTTGACTAGTTATGAATCTGCACTGACTGCTGCCCACTGCAGAAAAACACTTCTATGACAGGCTGAGCAAGGCTGGGCCTACTGGTTTCAGCATAAATAGTGGGAAGTTTGACAACATGACCATTTAGCAAAATAATGATAACAGGGTCTGTTAGCCAAGGCTATGCCATTTTGTAAACTCTTCAGGTTTTATTGAGTTATGACAATTACAATAACTATAGTAATTTGGTTTCCAGAAGTAAATTAACTTGTTTTTCTAGTTCTCCTTTCTTTCTTCCTTTCTTTCTTTTTCTTGGAAACAGCATCTTACTACATAAACCAGGCTGTCCTTGAACCTAGAGAGCCACTTGCCTTTCTGCCTGACCACTGTTGGGACTAAAGGATATACCGGCATACCCAGCTTCTCTAGATATTTGACTTCCCTGTTCTGTGAGCCCCAGCTAATGTCCAACTAGGAAAGATGTTAATCAACCATCTAGCATTCTTGAACTAACCATTACTCCTCAGTGGTTAGGACTTCGTGCCTAAAGTAAACCAATCATTTCAAAAGTCAATTTCCCTTACCCAATCATGTAACTCCCTGCTTGCGGTTTTTCACTTTAAAAACCTTGTTCCCCTAGACAGCCCTGCTGCACTTCTCCTCTTCACCAAGGAGGTTGCTGTGACCCAGGCTCAAGCTTGTATTAAATAAACCCTCACGTATTTGCAGCAGAGTCGATTCCTGGTAGTCTTTGGGGGTCTCACGAACTGGGCATAACAGTTCTAGTAGATTTCTTACTTCCACAGGGATACAACCAACTCAATTGGTTGCCCTTGCTGAGGATACAAAAAAAAAAAAAAAAAGTTTCAGGACTTGGAAGCTAGCTTGCTTGGAAGGACTTGGAAGCGCTTGCTGTGCAAGTGTGAGGACCTGGGTTTAAGCCTTAGAATCCACATAATAAAGCTGAGTGTTGCAGTGTGCACTTCTAATCCTAACACTGGAGAGACAGAGATAAAAGGATCCCTGGGACTTGCATGGTTCCAGCACAGCTTCCTTGTTGAGTTCTAGACTAATGAGAGACCCTATCTCAAAAACAAAGTGAACAGCACCTGAAGAATGGCATCTGAAGTTGTCCTCTGCCATCTTGCAGTTGGAGGTCTAGGAACTGCTGAGCGTGTTGATGGCTGGGAGACATAATTGTTTTCCCAGGTCACTGGGACCTGCTCCTTTCACTCTGAGGATACTTCAAATGGTGCTTGGCCTATGTATGGCCAGGACTAAGGGATGGAAATGGAAAATGGGAGATGTTGCTTAAAGTGCTTTCTGTATTCACCTGAAATAAGTCATCTAAAGAGGTCTGTGTTCTCTGTGTGCATTCTTCTATAGCCTGTGACTCTCTCTGGCTGAGGGCATGTAGTATTTTTCAAGCCCCTGGTGAATGTTTGTTAAATTAATTTTCTCGCTTGGATGGCTTTTTCCCTGCTATCTCTCCCAGTGGGGATGTTGTGGGAAAGCTTTAGCATACTACATAGGCAATCACCCTTTCCAGCCACCTGTTTTGATGACAGCTTTGTGAATTAGCAAGCATTAGATTGCAACCATTCCATTTCTGGGAAAAAGGACAAGGAAAGAAAAGGGCTTTTTATGAAACTACAAAGACACACAGAAAGTTTATCCAAACCATCAGGTGCCCAAAGTACAAAAGATGACTACTGAAGTGTTAAGTGAAGATATGCTAAAGAGAGGCCTGTGCTCTTTCCTTGGCTGTCAGAGACTATGCAAAAATGGACCCCAAGGAGCCTCATGCTGGGGAAGAAAGAGGCTGAAGCCTTGATGCTAGCTAGTGGGAAGCTTGTCTCTCAGAAAATTTCACACAGAACTGACAGCCTGTCAGAACACTCCCCTTGCAGGAGAGACTGACTAGTGCAGAGACAATGATGGGTCAGCAATGGATGGGACCACACATTGGTGAAGAGTCCTCAGCTACTGTGGAGGAATAAATAAGAATTATCCCGCTCAGGCTCAGGTATCTGAACACTGGTTCCCAGCTGGAGCTGTTGGCAGGAGGTTGTGAAACCTTTGGGAGATGGATTCTTGCTGGAAGAAGTGCACCCTGGGTGTGGGCTTGATTGCTTACAATCTCCTCCCTCTTTCTCTTCCTCTTCCCTTTTTGTTTCACACTTGTGTTTGAAGATGTGAGCTCTCAGGTTCCTGCTTCTGCTGCCATGCTTTCCCTTCATAATAGTCTAGTCCCCTGAAACCATTATTCAAATAAACTCTTTCTTCTACAAGTCTTTTTCAGTCATGGTATTTTATCACATCAACAGAAGGGGGGAAAAAACCAAGTACAGGTACTCATACTTCTTGTCTTTTATTTGCCTTGGCATCGGGGGAGGGAACTCATTATTTCTCCCTCTTCCCAATGCAACCACAGTGAGTAAGTCTCTCTCTGCTTTTCACTATTACATGCCTCTTTAACTGACATACTAGCAACAAGCTTTGCTAGTCAGGCTGCCAGGGCCTAGGCTCTGACCCTAATAAGACCTATAACAGGAATGGAGATTTAGAAAAGGGAATTTCTGAAAGGCTTATTCCACAGACTGAATTCTATGTCTGAGCTCCACCTCAAACTCATATGTAGCTTCTAAACCTGTTACACCAGAATCAGAAAGAATGCCCTTTGGTACGTGATTGGCTCTAGAGTTATGAATGCAGGTGATCTTTCAGGGCACCTTTTCCCTTCCTGCTCTGTCTGTGAGGTATACAAACGTGTCTAAGAGTCAGGAGTAGGACCTCATTGGACAGTGAGTCAGCTGCAACCTTGATCTAGAATTTCTTGGGTTCTAGAACCAGGAGAACAAATGTTTGTTTGAGGCACGTGTGTGTGTGTGTGTGTGTGTGTGTGTGTGTGTGTGTGTGTGTGTTGTGTATGTATATCCATGGAAGCCAGAAGAGGGTAATGGTTCCTCTAGACCAGGAGTTACATGTGGTTGTGAGCAGCCCAACATGGGTGCTGGGACCTGAACTCAGGTCACGTGGGAAGGCAGCTAGTGACCCTAAGAGTTGAGCCACTTCTCCTTCCCAGACTAAAGCATCTTGAAGGAGAATTTTCAAAGGTACATTAAGAAAAGAAAATCTCAATCTGAAATTTCTTTCCCAGGAATGTCCTTTGAAAGTGTAAAACAACAAGAAACTACTTTTTATAGAATGTCCTAAATTGCCAATATTTCAGCTCTTTAGTTCTGCCCTACTGTCCTTATCAAGAACTGCTAGACAGTATACAAACAGTTCTCAGTATAGAAAAAAAAATCCCATCACAAAGAAGCCATTGTCCTGCCTACAATGCAGCAATGTCAGTTTTCCAGAAAATCCTGGGTCATATATCCCCCCCCCATTACCACTATATACAACCATTACCATGTGTGGCCTTTTCCAGAAAGATCTCACTGGGGTGGTAAGTCTTGCTATTTATGCTGAATCAGCAAGCTGCATGCCTACCCTGCAGCTTCCTGCATTTGCTCTAGAACATTGGTTCTCTAGAAAGGGCTTCTTTGACCATAGGAGCATCTGGCACATGCACCACACAGGGCAAAAGTCCCACAGCAGAGGACTAACTGATCCCAGTAGTCAGCAACATTCTCAAATTCCAGTCTGGGAAGCGGGAGTAAACTCTGATCACTGCAAAGAAGGCAAAGTTGAAAGAATAGAAGGGATGGATGCAGCCCTTTCTCCTTTGTAGGAAAGGTGTGTGTGTGTGTGTGTGTGTGTGTGTGTGTGTGTGTGTCCATGTTTCAAGCAATGAGCTAGGTGTTTCTACACTCCAGAGCCAAGACCAAGCATACTCAGAGGGCACATCATTTGACATCTCATGGTGAATGAGCTAGGTTGTGCACATTTCACACCTGTCTTAGGCTTGCTTTTGTTTGTTTTGTGTTGTTGTTTTCTGTTTTTTATTTTTTGACAAGTTCTCACTGCATAGCTCTGGCTATCCTGGAACTCATTATGATAACCAGGCTGTCCTCCAACTCAGAGATCCACCTGCCTCTACCTTGTGAGCCATCCTGCCTGGGTCTTAGTTACACTTCTATTGCTAAAACACCAGGGCCAGAGTGTAATGGAGCACTTCTTTAATCCTAGCACTTCGGAGGTAGAGTTTGAGGCCAGCCTTCCAGGACAGCTAAAGCTACAGAAAGACCTTGTTGAGAGAAAGAGAGAGACAGAGACAGAGACAGAGAAAGGGGTTATTTCACCATACAGCTTGCCTTCCTCTATGAGCTCAGGCAGGAACCTGAAGGCACTGCTCCCCACGGCTTGTCTTAGTTTGCCTTTTCATGCCACACAGGAACTCCTGCCCAGGGTGGCACCACCCAGATGGCTTGCCTTGCCACGTCAATCACCAATCAAAACAAACGCCCCACGGGCTTGCCTACAGCTCAGTCTGATGGGGCACTTTTCTCGGTTGATTGTTCTCTCAGATGACTCTAACATGGTTCAAGTTTAAAATAACAAAACAAACATGCAACAACAACAAAAACCAATGAAACCCTGATCAATGTGCTTCCCGAGGGAGTTGTGGGATTTGGTCCTTGGAAGTAGATCAGGGATCCCAGGAGGTTAAGAGAAAGACACATATGTATGTATACAATCTGGAACATCTAGATAACATTGTAAGTGGTGGGATATTGGTGTACAGAAAATGTTATACCAGCACTTTGCTGTCCTGATTTGCAGACCGGAAAACCAAAAACTTAGAGAGATTGAGTAACTTGCACAAGATCACATATTTCCAGCGGGCCCATGCGTAGAACTGTGATCCACTCAGAGAGAGCAAAGCTCCAGAGCACACCTTTAATCACAGCATTCTGGAGGCAGAGGCAGTTGGATCTCTGTGAGTTCCAGGCCAGCCTGGTCTACAGAGCAAGCTAGGGCAGCCAGTCTGTTACACAGAGAAACCCTGTCTCAAAAAACAAAAACAAAATGATATAAAATGTGTCACAGTGTAATACCAATGGCATAGCCTATCAGAGTCCGGAGGATCAGAGTTCAGACCTTGGATCCAACCCTTATTTTCACTAAAGCCTTGGGTTCCTTACTTGATCTAAAATCAGTGTCCTCTACTGCAGCATAAACGTGGTGGGCCCCACAGGATGTGGGAAGTGGCCCCAGACACATGATTTGGACCATCATCATTTATGTTTCTGATCTCAGACTCACCTTTCCCACATAATGCGGGAGATGGGTTGCTCAAGGACACACAGCTAGGCATGCATTTCAGGACACCAGCTGCAGTGTCTTTTGCACATCACCAGCAGCTCTAAGGCAATCCATCCTGGCTATTCTACTCTGTTCTCTAAGAGAATCTTTTCTCAAGTTGCCCATTTTGGCTCTCCAAATCACCTGGAATACCATGCTGCCATCCTCTGTGTGTGAAGCAGAAACACGAAGCTGAAGAAGCCACAGGAATAAAACAGGTGATGGAGGCAGAGTAATGTCCAAGGTTCAGGCATAACTACACAGTGTCCACTAGGTGGCGACATACCCCTACATTCAGTGTGAAGAGCATAAATCTGCCTCAAACAGAGCTTGAGAAGTTTCTTTTACTCATTCATCTACTCAGTTACTAAATCTTTGCTAAGTGTGACTAGGAATTCTGGGAGAACCTGGAGCTGTTTGTCCTGGGCCTTAGCACATCATTTCAGCCTTTTGTTGATAATAAGTAGATAATGGGCAAAGAAATCAATCATCTTTAGCTATTTCCTGCTGACACTGGGTCAGCCACTGGGAGGCCAAAATGCTGAAATGTTGGCCAAGTCCAGGGAGAGTAGACTGTTGTATTTGCTCTCCAGGATCTAAAAACATCTGTGGCTAGGAGGGAAAGTGCAGGTCTGCCTTGATTCAGCCTGTGAGGTTAGACTGAGACTGAAGCAATTGTGGGTAGCTGTTTTGGCAACATCTTGGATGTAGGAAACACCTGGCAGAATGCTGATAAGTAGGTTAGGGAGAAATTTTCTTTAAGTGTACATTTGAGAGAGTAAGCAAAGACAGGTTTGGAGCATAAAAAGAGACTTGAACATGGGAAACTCCATTTGCCGGATCGCTGACAGTAATTAAAAAGAGCTCATTTTGGATCTGTCATCGAAGGGAAATTGAGGCTAAGTTTGGTTGCAGAAGTGGGTAAGCTTAGGGGCCTTAAAGTGAGCACTAGGTGTAGAAATCTGAAAATTTTCAGAAAACATCCCAGAGGAGAATCTGAAGGGATGGGCGAATGGACTATTCCCATGGGGAAGCAGTGACCCACAAAGGCATACCAAGAGCAAGGTTTGACTCAAGGAAATTGGTGCAATCTGTTCCAGCAACTCATCAGCGCTGGTCAAGAGCACAGTTGCCCAAACAGACACGGTTTACCTAGCTAGGATTTTGTAGATGTGTGAGAAGAGGAGGAAGCAAAACCGCGCTGGTAGAGAGAAAAATATCACCAAAAGAAGAAGGCGCCGACCAGGAGGGAAGACTCACCAATCATCCAGTGTTGGATACAGAAATGTAGCAATCAGGTGGCCAGAAAAGAGATCTCAATTCCAGGGAAAAGGGGAAGAACCCCACCCTCTGAGATAGGCAATAGGTGAGAAACTTAGGCTGTTGATTGGCAGTACTTATCTGCATTCCATTTGACCTAAGAGGTGGATTCAGGTGGATTTTCTGTAGCTTATAAGAATCCTTTTTAAGTTTACAAAGGAGATTAACTTTAGACATGTTAGCATCACCATTGTAATCTACAGTGAAATATACATTATGAAAAAAGGCAGTAGACATATACCTTTATGTTAACAGTAGAAACAGTCTTACAGGTGAGTTCCAGAAAGGCAGAAGTCTTCCATGAAGTAGAAGGGGCAAAAGCTCCCTCGATCCTTAACTTTCAGTACGATTACATATCACAGAAGAGAGGCTGCTTCTCTCTATTCAGAAGACTGGATGTATATAAATGTAGCACAATGAAAAACAACTTTTAAGTTTATACTTAAAAGACAAACTAAAGGAGATTTAAAATCTTGAGCTTGGAACCCTGACAGTGGGCCATACAGTAGAATGTTTTCATCAGAGATAGATTAACGTCAAAGCTCTGGACAATTAACACAACAGTAGAGTAGCAACAGGAGGAAATCTGAAGCAGTTTTCTCTACTTAGAATACCTTAAATCATCTTAGACCATTAATCTTAAAACACCGTTTTAGACTCTCAGATCTTTCTTAGAAGCTTTATAACTTAAACTTTTATATCCTTAGGCCTTGTATCCAATTATTTACCATAAGACATGAGTGAAATTTCTGGGAGTAAGGACTTTAATGTAAGTCCTTTTAGCTAAATGAATAGAAAAAAATTACATCTGAGACCTGCTTTTTAAGTCTAATAACGAGGTAGGTTGTGTCTAGACCTGATAGTAGCAGCTCTAGAAGTGGGGGTTAAGGCCTGGTCTCCTGCAGATGAGAGGACTGAGAAGCATCTGAAGCCTCACAAGACAGGGCAATATGATCATGGGACTCGAGTGTCAGGTTAAAACAGATCTGCAGCGTTACCCTGGGCTTGGCAAGGTTGCTGAATTTAGAAGCCATCTGTCTCCCACCAGCTCAAGGAGCCTGAAGTCTGGAAGTGTCTGCGGTACTTGTGCTGGTTGAGTCTCCATGGCTAAGTAGAGGACAAGTCTGCATAGGAGCATTTTGACGTCCAGAGGCCAATCTTCTGGCAGGCAAGGGTATGGCTTGTTGAGGCAGCTGGGGACTGGTGTTCTTCTGGGCAGCATTTGAAATAGTCATGTGGTGGAGTTGACTTAGGCTGGCCCCCTGCTGGATGGGGCATTGCAGACCTCTTGTTCCTCATGAGAATGCCAACAGCCTCAGGCAGCAGCCAAGGCCTGGAGCAGTTTTCTGCTGTAGCTGAGCCTGTCTGGAAGGCTCCTCTCAGGCTTTAAAAGTCATTTTTACCAACTCCTGGATAGGGGTTCAGGGAGCATCCTCAGCTGTTAAGATGGCAGTGAGACCATGTCTGTATTTATAGGACTATAACTATATTTTTGGACATGTTTAAAGGACTTGATCATCTACAAGATGACTGACTATTTAGGTTCAGTCCCTGTTAAGTTGGAGCCTTTAAAAAACATAAACATAAAGAGAGAACAGTTTCCCATGTGATTTAATTTATAAAAAGTCCATAGCTTATAAAAGCCTAAGGCTATACTATAAATTAATAATATTACCATATTTAGAAAATAAGACCTAAAATATTTAACTTTTTTGAGAGTGAAACTATAGCATAATGACCAAGTTTTAACACTGTAAACAAATGAATGTCTCTAAAATTAATAGATATCAATTTAGAGTATCTTTAGAATCATAATATATAGTTTAAGGTTATTCAGGCCTGAGTTATGAGTTTTAGAATCAGCAATACAGTAGAACAGTATAAAATAGTTTTAAAATTACATTCAAACCTATTAGCCAGACAGCCTAGTGGTAAATCTGGATCAGAAGTAGCTGATGGCAACAGAAACAGCATTCACTTATTCATTTAGGAACTGGTAAAGACATAGGCAGTTAGATGTATATTTTAAATTTTAGATATACATTTTAAATTAGCATAGACCTTCATAACCTTGACATTTCAGTATCATATAAAAATTATTTTGAACCAGTGTTGAATCATATATACAGCATGTTGTAAAAATATAACTTTGAATTTATATAAAAATCCGTACCAAATATAAAATAAAAATGTTAATAAAAATCCATTCCAATTTAAAATGATACTTGAAGTGGAAATTTCTGGACTCAGTTTGGTCTGTGATGTGTTGCTGCAAGCTAGACACATAATGTTTTGTTGTGACCCTTACATGCAAGGGGTATGACTTTGGCCAGCTAAGAGCAGCCATGGGTGGACTTTGATGAAAGAACATATACAGAGGCCCAAGCACAGTGAGATATTGCTTTTTGAATTGACACCACTACACTGATCTCCATGCTTCACCACTTGGCTTCACAGAGAGAAACATTCCAGAGAGCTTCTCTGGGCAATCCAACTGAGTCTTTTGGCTTTCGCTACTTTGGATTGGCCTTTGGACTGGACTGCTGGTATCCTGATGACTGAGTCTGGTAATCCCTTAATGACCCATTGACCATGATCAGCAGGAAATAGATGAAAGAGGACTATAGCCCTTTTCCCTACTAATCTCCTACCTAAGGTTGCAGGAGGTTGTTAAGGGAGGTAAAGGTGCTTAAGAACCCTAAATAGAGTAAGTTTAGTAGAAAATCTAAACCTACAGAGACTTGTTTTCTTATTCTAAAAGGAGACAAAATAGAGTTAATTGTGAATAAAAAGATTTAAAATTGTTTCATACCATGTGGTCACCTTGAGGTTTACAGTTGAATTTTAAGATTATGTTTTTTGAGAGCATAAACAGAAATCAGAGATTATTTTTATTTAGTGGGGTAGCAGGCAGAAACAGACAGGACTTTGAGAATAGATAAATAGAGAATCGCTTTTCATTTCACTGATTGCCTGTGGGGGCCATTTTCATTCAAACCACTACACCAGCATTGAAGGGCAGCTAGGAGTGTTTGTAAGTCTAATTTCACAGGGCACTGAGCTGGAGGGTGCAACAGGGGCCTGGCATGGGCCTGGGTTCAATCCCTAGGGACGCTTAACTCTAAGAATAGCCAACGTGCTACCAACATGCCTCTGGCAAAGACAGTTTTCTCAGCTAAATAAGCTCATCAGTTCTCAAGAACAAAACTTAAGAAACGGAGCTGCCTATGCTCAGGCGTCAGTCTTGTTATATATATATATAAAAGAGTCAGCCGTACTTGGGTTTTCATTTTTCAGGCAAACTTACAACTTGGGCTGAAATGGCACACTGTTGGAAATAAATTCAGAAAAAGAGGATAGTTTGTATAGGCCCAACATAACCATAGAGCTAGCTCACCTTCTATTCTTTAATTTGCTCATTCTTTTTACAAATATATATATATATATACATATATTTACTATATATATATACAAATATATATACTTATTATATATACATATACTATATTTATACACACATACACAAAAATATATATGTTGGGTACAAAGACAGGAGCAACAGCTAGCTCATAATAGGGCAACTGTCATAGGAACCCAACACCAAATCCTCAAACATGAGGAGGCAGTTTCCTGGGTCCACCCATCTCAGGAACAAGCTCCATCTTGCTGGCAGGGTCAAAACTGAGTTCACATTCCCAGGCCCCAGAACCAAACTCCTATCCTGCTTCTTCAGGTGTTTTCATGTTTTTTCTGTTAATCAGTAAAGGCTGTAAAGAAGGGCGTTGCCATTTCTATTAACTAAGTTAAGGCAAGAAAGCAGTAATTATGTTGCCTGTCTTGACTTAATTAAACTAAATACAGCTGGCCCACTCCTTTCTCTGAGCTATGGACCAAATGTCTAGGACGATGAGTTAAGTGCCTTGAGGCCAGGTGTTTCAGGAATGATTAAGTAAGAATTTAGTCACTCTTTTAAATGGCAGGCCTGTCCTTGTATGAAGGCCAGTTGGATTTTCCTGCAATTAGAGAGCATCTAAACACTTAGGGTGGCAGAAATACAGGGCAAAGGGCGCGTGGCAGATACCCCATTCTATCCCGGAGTCACTGAGGCTTTTCAATGTCAAAATGTGATTGGTCAATGGAACACCCAGCCTGCCCCTGTTCCCACCCTTTAAAAATGTTGTACAATCTCCCTTTGGGGACACAGTTAGATCCTAAGTAGCCAACTGCCTGTGCACTCAGAAAATAAAGCTTACATTCTAAGCTTCTGTCTCTGAAGTGAGTTTTCTTGGCTTCCACCTGAACCCAACAGACCCATGTAGCAAGCTTAGCTAGGAAATATTAAGAGGTACCCTCTACTAAGTAGCCAGTTCATAACAGAAGGTGTAGTTCTTGGTAATGTGTTTGCCTAGCATGCACAAGGGCTCTGGGTTCAACCCCAGCACAGGAGCACAGGAAAAAGAAAGAAGTCAATTCATGTGTGCTGTTCTAAACACAGCAAGGAGTTCTCACCTGTTCATAATTGCTGCATTTTAAAAGACCTCAAAATGTTGTATGTTGTAATTATAAACATAAATTGCACACTCAAAATTGGTTTAAGATGGTACATTTTTGTTATGTATATTTTGTTATAATAAAAATTATGGAAGTAAGTGTGTGGGTCCATGTTAGAGCACTTGCCTAGTATATGCTGTTGTGCCCGAATCACGATTCCCCAAAAGACCACCACCAGGAGCTGAGTCCGTTGTAAATCACATGAGGATCTTTTTATTATAAATCATTACAAGCTGCAGCTTGGGCTCACAGCCCCCACCGCTGAAGCAGTGAAGAGCCGAGAGCCTTGTGCTCAGGTTAGTTGGGTATTTTAAAGATTCTGGTCCCTCCCAGCATGCCCAAGACAGGGGTAATTCCTCCCTGGCAAGCATCTATTGGTTGCAACATTGCATTTTGAATTGATTGGCTATAGGAAGGTCCCCAAACCATTAATCCCTCCTTAGGGGGATGGGCCAGTTTCCTAGCAACTGTATCTCTAGTGTCTGGGTAAAGAATGTGGTAAGGCTAGTTCTTCCCCTCAGAGCATTACTGGACCTCCCCACCCAACTATTTTAGGCCTTAAGCACTAAAAACAGCCACCTTTAATCTCTTGGTCTCTCAATGCAAATTTACATGGTTAAATGGGCATTGTAATGTGGGCACTTAAAATTGTGCCCTCAACTTAATAAGCACCATGTGTTTGTTACATTTAGTAACTGTGGTAACTCATAGGTGCTAACTGTTGTGGGGAGAGTAGGGTGTGCTGGCTAGTTGACATAAGCTAGTCACCTGAGAAGAGGCTCCCCAACTGAGATGTTGCCGTAAGACCAGGCTGTAAGCAAGCCTGTAGAGCATTTTTCTTAGTGACTGATGTGGGAGGTCCCAGCCATTGTGGGTGGTTGCCACCCCTGGGCAGGTGGCCCTGGGTTCTTCTCATAAAGCCAACTGAGCAAGCCATCAGGTGCAAACCAGTAAATAGCTCTCCTCGTGGCCTCTGATTCAGCTCCTGCCTCTAGGTTCCTGCCCTATCTGAGTACTTGCCTTGATGCTTTTTACGATGAACAGTGTGGTGTAAGTCAGTATCCCTCCCCAGGTTGCTTTTGGTCATAGTGTTTCATCACAGCAATAAAACCCCTAAGACAGAGGGCATGGGCCTTTTTAGCTAAGCCTTGCTATGAAGTCCTGGGTAGCCTCTAACTGGTGACTGGTAGGTCTCAAACCTGGGACAAACGGCTAAGGTGCTTATTAACATACCAAAGTGGACTCTAGCATTAAGTCCCTACCAATTTCAGAGTCCTCTAGTCTAGCATGCCCTTAGTTCTCCAAACCAGTGGTTGGCCTCTCCTTCCTCCAGGGGCTCTTCCCTATATAGTCCAGCAATTTTGGCTGCATGGCCTCTTTTGCCTTTCACTTCCTGACCAGTGTCTTGGCTCAGGCCGCACCTCTCCGTCGCTCTCTTCTTGCCTCCCGTGCTCTCCTCACAGGGCCTGGCTCAGTCTGGCTCAGTCCTGAGTCACTCTGGACTCTCTCAGATATCTTTGACGGTCTCTGTATTTCCCCTTATGTTTATAATTAACAACCTCGACCCTTCAATAAAAGGAGTCATGTCCTCCCTTCTTTTTTTTCTTTCAATGGCAAGCCTGTCCAGTTTTGGAATTAAAAGCATACCTGAACATGCTGATTCAGGTGCTAAATGTTTGTAGCAACGTTCAGTAACGAAACTGCTGAGCGAGTTGAGACAAGGCAGGAGGATCCAGAATTCTAGGTAGGTCAGCCGGGGGTACACGGTGAGATACTGTGTCCAAAAATCGCAGGCGGTGGGGAAAGGGCGGTAAAGCGCTTATGTAGCATGCGGGGATCCCTGGGTTTGATCCCATACCGTAGGGGGTTAAAAAGTAAACAAAACGACGGAACCTCCTCGAAAAATAAAACTCATTTCATCGAATGCTTAAAATAAGCATCCTACAGACGTCTCCACTTGTCATTTTACAAGCATGGAACTACAGGCAAAACTGAGAAGTGGAATGGTGAGGGCTGGGAGTTGCCTCTGGCCCTTGAAGGTCCAAATAACTGCCTCCGTCTCCAGGAGACACCTTCACCTGAGCAGGCACCGCCTAGAAAACGCTCTTCCTCTACCAGCCGCCGGCTCGCCCACTTTGCGCAAATTCCCCGCCCCTTCCCCTGCGGCGCCCGCGAATGTCGTCACCGGGCGCCCGCGTTTACGCGTCGCTCTCCCTCGCGGAGCTCCAGTGTAGTCTCTCCGAGAGACCGAAACCACGTCTCCTGCCTGAGACGTGTCCAAACCGGGGATCATGAACCGCAGCCGCCAAGTGACCTGCGTGGCCTGGGTCCGCCGCGGCGTGGCCAAAGAGACGCCAGACAAGGTGAGGGCTGTTCGTAGGGGAGCGCCGCGGGATGCCCGTAGCGACGGCCCCGCCTGGAGGACACACGCGCCCGGCCTCAGCCTCGAGTTGAGACCGGCCTGGTTCCCGAGAACTGAAGCCACTGGAGGGGTGGCTCCGAAGCCCGGGGCAAGCAGAGACCGCGCCCCTTCCCTGCCTGGAGCCGGAAGCTCGGTCCCACCCCCAGATTCTTGAGCACGTGGACTTTGTGCACAGGAAGGGGGCGGGGTGCTTGGGTGTTTAGGAATTTTTTTACGGTGACCCAGGTAAAAATGTTATGGGCTAGAGATGACAAGGTGACAGTGTGACACATCATGAAAGAAATCTTACAAAAGCTCGAGGAGACCGTGGCAAAGGGTCCGGTTACTCAGGTGGTTTGTTCACCATACTAAGTGCTTTTTGCAAGGAATCGGGAGTTCAGAGGCCTGGGCTATGTTTGATCAAGATAGGGCAGAGCCCTATCTTTTTTGCCCTTGATTTCAGGATGTCAGAGGGTGTAAGTGTCCCACGAGAAATGAAGAGGTTACTGTGGGTGTAGTTCTCTGGGTCAGTAACAACTTGGTATGTGGTAGGCGTGGTAGTGGCCTATACATGAATTTATAGCGGTGAGGGCTAGAAATACTCCCTAGAGGTGTAAATTCCACCAGAGTGCAGGTAGTGTTTAGTCACTATTCCCTTTGGTGTTTTGCCTAAAGCAGGTAACCAGTGTATATTTATAGAATAGGGACAACAAATTACCTCATTGAAATTTGTCCAAAATTACTTTCATTTTTAAAAATGAAAGCCTTTGAAAGAGAGTCTTAAAAATCCCTAGTTCTCATGTCCCACCCCCAACCAATACAAATACCTTTGTGTGTGTGTATGGCCGTGTTTGTGTATTTGTTTATGTGTGCACTGTCTAACTAAATCCAGAGCTAGCCAGTTGAGACATGCTGGCTGGCCAGTGAGCCCCAGAAACCCTCCTGTCTCTGTAAACCCCAGTGCTGAGATTACAGGTGTGCTTGTCACTGTGCCTAACTTTGAAGTGGGCTCTGGGGTGGAATGTAGGTCCTTATGCTTGCTAAGCAAACACTTTACTGTCTGAGCAACTCCTTTCCCCAGTGTACTCTAGCCTTTAACTTCTGGATCTTTCTCAGCCAGAATAGAACAGAGTGTCATTTTCAGGAGGATGGCTTGTGTTACAAGATGTTTGTTTGTTTGTTTGTTTTGGATTCCAGGTCTCAATCTGTAGCCCACTGTGGCCTCAGACTTACGGCAATCCTTCTACTTCAGCCTCCTAAATACTAGGGTTACAGGTATAAGCCACTGAATCGCTGGAAGCTCATCAGTAGAAACTGAGCAACTGATCACCTTCAACCTTGGAGCATTGCATTACGGCCAGCGCCACACTGTGGGCTTATGCATACAATACCAAACCAGTGTTGACCTTTACAAGCTTAATGTAGTACTGTTTGGTGGGTTTGTTGTTGTTGCTTTTGCTTTTTGGAGACAGGGTTTCTCTGTGTAGCTCTGGCTGTTGTGAAACTCACTCTGTAGACCAGGCTGGCCTTGAACTCACAGAGCTCCGCCTGCCTGTGCCTCTTCTGGGATTAGAGAAGTGCACCACCAGCACCTCCTGGCTATTAGGTGTCTTAAAGGTGCTAAATCATTGTTTAGGTGAGGGAATGCCAGTTTTGAAGAGAGTGGCCTCAGTTTTGAACTGTTAGACTAAAAGATAGCCGGATAGGAAATCTTACTGGAAGTTGGGAAAGTAGAGATAGAATTCAAGATGAGCCAGGAGGAAAGTGGGGGATAATTGGTTCCCAGAAAGAGTCAGTTTGCATTTGGCAGTAATGATAGGGAAAGAAGCAGAGGACCAGCGTTACCTGGTTTATTAGCGGATGACCACTGACAAGAGTGGAAGGTGCCCCTGGAGTCTGAAGTGGCTTCCACAGATCCACTTTACAAAATCCAGCCTATTTGAATATTAAGGACGGTAGAGCAGAGTGAGCATGACTTCTGAACAGAATTAGGTGGAGGGAGTCTTAATCATAAGGACCTATACAAGCTCCACCTTGTTATACTTAGAGCCTTGATCAGTGTACAAGATTTTTTTGATGGCTCTTGACGCTGTAGCTTACATTTGCTTGAAGGCTTCATTCAAAGGCTTCTAATGATTTCTGTAAATATACCCTAATGAAATGTTTGCTCCCTTGTAGGTAGAGCTAAGTAAAGAAGAAGTAAAGCGTCTCATCGCTGAAGCAAAAGGGAAATTACAGTAAGTTTCCAAGTTTCGCTGGCTGTGGTCAAATCTAGGTGAAGTCTGTCACATGCCTGTTTTTGGGAGGTGACATCCTTTCCCTTTCTGTTTTCACTCAGAGAAGAAGGTGGCAGTGAGGAAGAGGAGGCTGGAAGTCCTTCAGAAGATGGCATGCGGCGTGCCCGTACGCAGGCACAGCCTAGGGAGCCCCTGGATGATGGTGACCCGCAGGATGACCATACTCTAGATGATGATGAGCTGGCTGAGTACGACTTGGACAATTATGACGAAGAGGACAGCCCAGGTGAGAAGCGGCTTTAATGTGTTTGCCCACAATGCTCTCAGTTCTGCCGAGTTATCCCAATGCTTTAGTCTGTTATACTGTCCCTGGGGTCAGGTCAGGTCATTTGGCGCAGAATTTGGTTCCTAAACCAATATAGAAAGAAGCTCTAATCCACTGGTCTAAGGTGTAAATTTGAGCTCTAAAGAGACCATTTATTTTATTGCATATGTCAGGAGTGACCCTCTGACTTCTGAGTTCTCTGCAGCTACAGTACTGTTGGAGATAATGAGGAGAGGGAACCTGGTGGCAGGAGGAAAAGGAGGTACGGTTAAGACTGTGAGAGACCCAGTAGGAAGCCTGGGGAAATACAGTAGCTGAGAACATTGGCAAAGCTGCTTATTAAGCAAAGGAAGTATAAGGATAAATACAAAGAACAGGCAGAAGCTGTGTGAGCTTCTTTCATGGCCTTCTGGTATGGTCCTGGACGACATTAACCTGTAACCTTTGTTTTTTCTGAGAAAGGGTTTCCCTGTCGAGCCCTGGTTGTTCTGGAACTTTGTAGACCAGGCTGGCCTTAAGCTCAGAGATTGGCCTGCCTCAGCCTCCCAAGTGCTGGGATTCTAGGTATCCACCACCACATCCAGCTAACCTGTAATCTATAAGGGGAAGAAACAGGTGACAACTTCATCACTCTAAGTAGGTTGATAAGCTCTGTATCGTGTAAATCCTAACTACTCTGATTCTCTGGGACTTAGTGGAATTCTCTCAGAATCAGCAAATCCCAACTCATAAAATCAGAAAAACAAGTAAGCTGACATATAAAACATCAGCTTAGTATGAAAGCTGTCTACAACACAGTGACGTGGCCGCCACCATCCTGTTCTCAGGATTTCAGTAGGCAAGTGACAGTCTAGAAGCATGCTCTTCTTTATGTAAAGGAGACTACATAAACACCACGGATGGTGCTTTTTTGTTTAATGTGCCCTCGATTTTGATGTTTGTGCTTTCTGGTTGCTGCTGCTGCAATGCGCTCTTTCCTCATGAGGTTGTAACCTTCCTCAGCCCTGTTGGTTGATGCTGCCCTTGCAGAGGTGGTATAAAGGTTCCATTTTCAGATCTGTGAATCACATGAGTGTGTAAATCTGAGAGCACTGCTGTAGAGCGTCCTGTCCAGCTGTGAAGCCTGCCATCTTAGTTCTTACCTAACAGCCCTTATCTATAAGGTTTGTTTATTTCAGTGTCTCAGGGACACTTTCTTCTAGATGCTGAAAGCTGCCTCTCTAGGACCTTAATATATTTATATATATATATATATATATATATTTTTTTTTTTTTTAGATAAAGTTTCTTTTTTGTAGCCTTGGCTGTCCTGGACTCACTTTGTAGATCAGGCTGGCCTAGAACTCATGTACCTTGAATTTTAATCATATGGAACAAGCTAGAGGATCTGAACAGAGCTGTAATATTTTATAAAAAGGGTTAAATTCTTGATTTAATTCTTTCATTTGAAAATTGTGACTTCTAAGACTTAGGAAATCATTCCACATGTCAAATAGAAATGACTTTGAAATTTTTGGTTGTGAGCCTAGTCTTTTGCGGCTTAGCCATCTCTCCAGCCTGACTTTGAAATTTGTAGTTTCCTCTCCCAAATATCAATGATACAGTTAGTGAGAAAATAGACACAAGCCCAAACTGAATGTCTTGAGGAAAGGGTTTTGTCAAGGTGACTTTTATTTTTCCATTTTGATGGGTGAATTCTTATTATAGATGCTGAGACTGTTGGTGAATCTCTGTTGGGTCTTACGGTCTATGGCAGTAATGATCAAGATCCATATGTCACCCTGAAAGATACGGTAAGTGTTTAGCCACATTGGTTTTCAGATTGCCCCTAGTTTTGAAAAGTCTTATTAAATCTCTGCCTCTAGCCAGTGACTGTTTCCTGCCCACTTAGGAACAATATGAGCATGAAGATTTCTTGATTAAGCCCACTGACAACCTCATCATTTGTGGCCGTGCTGAACAAGAACAATGCAATTTAGAGGTACATGGTGAGTAAAGGAAGTGCCCTACTAAAAAGCTTTCCACTTGATGTTAACTATTGTGCAACTTTAGAGGCCAGGTTCACTGCACCTTGAGTTGGTGACACGAATCAGTTTTACACCACACAGCCTGTGCTGGTTATCTAGATGTGTAGTCTAGAAATATGTCCCCTGGAAAAGGGATTTTGTTTTTATTTCTTTAATTATTTATTTGTGTATGACTGTTTTGCCTGTATGCAACTGCATGCCATATGCATGCTTGGTGGCCAAGGAAAGAACAGGATGTTAGATCCCTGGAACTGGAGACACAGACAGGTAGCAGTGTGCAGGCATTTGAGAGGCTGAATCAAAAGAATCCATGCAAAAAGGATTAAATTATATTAGTCTTTTTGAGATTGGTTTTTATGAATGCACACTCTGAGATCATATCATCGCCAGTTTAGTTTACAAGGTATGCTGCAAATACGGATTTTGCAGGACCTTGCCTTTTCAGCAGAGGCTAATGTGATAGAATCTGGCTTTAAGTTTCCAAATTCTCAGAATCTGACCCATAATCAGAGATCTGAAAATTAAAAATGAAACAATAATAACAAAAAACCCTTAGTTTATTCTGTCACGTCTTTCTTAATAAAGAACCTGTTAAGGAGATTTTTGTCATCGTGTCATTGTATTCATTCTTAGTGATTTGACTTTTAATGTGATTTTGCTCCTTGACTTTCTGTATGTGAATGTTAAAAAGCTACTTCTGCAAGTTGCTATATTTTAAAGCATATCCTTAAAGCTTCGTCTACAGTGTTAGTTTTCATAAACTCTTGAAATTACAATCATTTTCTCCACTGTTAAATTTTTGTTTGTTCTGACAAAATCAGCTAGACCTTTAGCAGATAATGTTATTCCTCCTTGTTGAGTGTGATTTTTGTAATGAAGGAAATGACAGAACCATTTTTCTGCCTGGCAGTGTTCATAGAAAATCCTAGGAGATGAGAATGTATTAGATTGGACAAACAAACTTTATCTGGTAATAGTGACCATAAAGTTTCCTTCAGTGTCATCACCTGTCCTGTTTTAATAGGAGACTGTTGTGAGGTACGTGTGATTTCTGAAGTCTTTTATGGAAGTCTCTCTTTTCAATCTTTTTAGTTTACAATCAAGAAGAGGAGTCTTTCTATGTACACCATGACATACTCCTGTCTGCATATCCTCTGAGTGTGGAATGGCTGAATTTTGATCCAAGCCCAGATGCATCTTCTGGTAATTGGGAAACGTTTATTCTTCATGGGTCAGAACTGTCACTGAGAGTTTATGAAGTGTGACTTATATAATTCTAGTGTAATGTCACTTAATCATTTGGGGTCTGTGTGCCCCAGAGTTTAGATAAGCCACTACACTGTGCTGAAAGATACTATCTGAAAGTTTTTTGACGATAGAACTACTGAATCTTGTGAAAGCCCAGTGTAAAGTGGTATCATGTTGCCAGCTGGACTTTTAGGAACATAACCTGTCTCAGAAAACACTCAGTGAGCCAGGTATGGTATGATAGTATATCATTTGGAAGCTGGGACAGAAGAATCTTGAGTTCTAGGCCAGCCTGGACTATATAGTGAGACCTGTCTCAAAAATTTTTAAAAAACGAAATAAACAACAAAAAATAAAAAGCAGATAAAAGTAAAGCAAAGACCCTTGTCCCAGGTCACTGTCCTTTTCAGCCACATCTGCACACACTTGGTTGCCTGGCCAGTGCGTCTCAGTAACAGTACATACTGTAACACTAATGACTTTGTGGTTTCTGCCAGGCTTATTTGCGCTCGGTCTTGACTTGATCCTCACCCTTGCAGTGGTCCATGGAGGACAGGGCAAAAGGCTGTTGCTTACCTGTAGTAAATTTTATAACGGAGGCCAAAGGATTGACCCTTCACTACTAGAATTGCAACCACTGACAGCGGCTCAGCAGCGGCACGGGAGCCGTCAGAGCTGCAAGTCTCCAAGACGGTGCAATAGGCCTGAGAAGCGCTGCTCAAGTCAGTCCACGGCATGTTGCACTAGGCTCGCAGATTTGGGTGTTAATTTGTAATGGAGAGGGCATTGTTTCTTTCCATAGGAAATTATATTGCTGTGGGAAACATGACCCCTGTCATTGAGGTATGGGACCTGGATATAGTGGACTCTCTAGAGCCAGTCTTCACACTGGGAAGTAAGCTTTCAAAAAAGAAGAAGAAGAAATCGAAGAAGGTAAAGAGTAGATATTAAAAGACAAACTGGGCTAAAAACATATATTTTTGCAATTAGATCATTTAGTAGACTAGAACAGCATTTACAAGGGTAATGTAATGTTGGTTTGGTTGGTTTTTGTTTTTCCAGACAGGGTTTCTCTGTGTAGCCCTGGCTGTCCTAGAACTCTCTCTGTAAACCAAGTTGTCCTCGAACTCAGAGATCCATCTGCTCTTGTCTCCCGAGTGTTGGATTAAAGTCGTACACCACCACCCAGCTAGTTAACATAATTTCTAATTTCAGAAAGCCCATTTATTTTCTGGTCTCATGAAACCTGTTGGAATATAATCATCACACAAAACAGATGATTCAGGTGATGAGCCTTCACACAAAATAGCTATTCTACTAAGTGCTAATTTTGAACTTTAAGGTTCCTGTTTAGCTTCTTATGTGATGAATTCTAAATGTCTATATTTTTCTTGTAGATTTGAGGAGAGGTGAAGGACAGTGTTGATAGATCATGAATTGCTATATTTTTTTCCTCTACAGAATATCTATCATAAAAATCACTAGATAATAGGAAGACAGTTTGTGATGAATAACTTTTAATACAAACAAATTAAAATATATTACAGAGTTCCTCAACAGAAGGGCATACTGATGCTGTCCTTGATCTTTCCTGGAATAAGACAATCAGGTAAGAAGATGGCATTCATGATGTGGTGTCTGTAGTATCATTCTTTTCATGCCTACACTGTCCACTGTGCAAGCAAGGAGCTTGCACCTTATGCCCATCTTTCTCCCCTTTCCTGCATATGCACCATTCAAGGGCAGCAGCTGTACTATTCAGTTGCATCCCTCCCATCCCCTAGTCAACTTTGCCATAGGTGCATAGGTACAACCCTGGAAACCATGTACCCTCCTCCCCACCACTGGGTAATGTGTACTGCAGTGCTGGTGATTCCACAAGATGCTGCTGTTTCTCCACAAACTCTCTCATTTTATTTCATTTTCACGTATTACCCATTTTCTCACCTTAAATTATGGTCAGATAGTCCCAGCATGAAATCATCACTTTGACCCGTTCTTAAGTTCAGTGATTCAGTACCTTTACATCATGCAACTACTACCATGGCCTATCTTCAGATTTTGTAGTCTGTAGAAACAGATTTTGTTTCTGTTGTCCCAGACTGAACTCTGTACCAAAACCCTGCCTTCTTCCCCTTCCTCCTAGACCTGGCACCACCATTCCACTTCCTGACGAAATTTAGAATGTATTTTGGTTCTTTGTTTGTTTGTTTGTTTTTTTGAACATGGTCACGCTGTGTAGCTCTATTGCCCAGGCTGTCTTAAACCCTGCACTCAAGCAGTATTCCTGTGTCAGCTCCCAGTTAGCTGGAACTACATGTGTTTGTTTCCTAGTGATTAGTGATATTGAGCATCACAGTGCTCTTTTACCGTTATATATACCTTAGTGGGAAATATCTTTTTCACATTGAATTGTAAAAGTCTCTTATATATTCTGAAGTAAGACCTAGCTAGAAATGTGTTTCAAATATTTCTATCATGCTGTGGTTGGTTTTTTTCTTCATTTTGTAAAATCATTTTAATGTTGAAGGTGTCCCATTTATTTTTGTTATGTGTTTGCTGGTATATCTAAGAAATGTTCCCTACAAGATCATCAAGATTTATATTAATGTGTTCTGAGATTTTTTTATTGTTAGCTCCCACACTTAAGTCTGCTGTCCATGTTGAGGTATGTGGATGTTGAAATGGGGGTCAAACTTTTTCACAAGGATATTCCATTGTCTTTGACTCATTTTTTGGCAATGGCATCAATGTCATTATCCCAACTTGAACATTTAATTGTCTTGGCACTTTTTAAACATCAAAAATATCAATCAATCACTGAGAAATACAAACTAAAATATGGCCATAACCCGGTGGGCAGCGGGCATATAGCTCCAGCTCCCAGTGAGCTGGAGCTGAGGCAGTAAGAGTGCTTTAGCACAGGGTTTGAAACAACCTGGGCAAAATGGTGAGACTACATCCTAAAAACAAAAACAAAAAAACAGGCTGGAATAGTGGCTCAGAGGTGAAGAGCACTCAATGTTCTTACAGAGGACTGAGTTTGGTTACTAGCACCCACATGCAGCGGCTCACAACAAAATGTATTTTCTGAGATTTACTTCTTTTTGCTCAGTCTATAGCTTTGTGCGTTTTGTTGAGATACTCTTAATTTTTCTATTAATTTTGGAAGTTTTCAGGATGAAAGTCTTAAGGTTTGTTTTTTAAATGCCTATTTCACTGTTTTGATCTTATAAGTGAACTCCTTATATTTGATGTTCTTTGTTTTTAAAAACAATTTCTTTATTTTTTGTTTCTTTCCGTTCTTAGAAATGTGCTGGCAAGTGCATCTGCAGATAGCACTGTGATTCTCTGGGATATGTCTGTAGGGAAGCAAGCAGCCAGGCTTACTGCACACACAGACAAGGTATGGTGACTTAGTGGGTAAAAGGGCTTCTAAAGAATCTGGCAGATTATTTGCTAAAATAATCCAGACATTTGTATATGGCTTTCTGTGACATACTCATTGCTTTCCACAGTTATCCCACTGAGGTTCACAGAGCCCTGTGCAATAGATAACCACCCTCTGATCTTACAGAATAGTAATCAGGAACATTAATGCCCTGTGAAATGTTCATGGAGGCTCCTGGGGGCTGGGGTGGGGTTGTCAGTCACAGCAGTAGTAAAGATTGTAGTAGATGTGTAACTACAGAACTCTGCTCAAGATGCTGACGTCCTAAAAACAGTTGGACTTGACGGCCTGTGTGCTTGCCCAGACCACTCTACTCCCCTTTCTTCTGAAGGATCTAAGTATTCCACCACAGAGCCTGAGGAGTGCTACATTATTCCTGCAAGTGCTGGCTTTTACTTGAGAACATGGTTTCCATTTTAAAGTATTTAATAACTCCTTTTTTGGCTAGGTAAGGTGGCACATACCTTTAATCCCAGTGCTCAGGAGGCAGAGGAAGTTCAAGGCTATTAGGCCAGCCTGGTCTATACATCAAGTTTCAGACCAGCCAGGCCTACCTACTGAGACCCTTTCCAAAAATCAAAACAAACAAACCCTGCAGATTACACACTACTGGAATTTAAAGAGGGGACATAGAAACACTGCCAGTTCTGTCTGACCACACCATAGCAATAATACTCAGAGTGGATAAAGACAGATCTTTTCTTTTCTCTTTCCTCCCTCTAGGTCCAGACACTGCAGTTTCATCCATTTGAAGCACAAACTCTGATTTCTGGGTCATATGATAAGTAAGAAAGCACTTCTTGTACTGCAGTTGCATTATCCCTGCACTTATTTAAAAGTACCTGGCCTGTGGGTGTAGCTCAGAAGGGCTTTTGCTCATAATGCACAAGACCTTGAGTTTACCTAGACTAGGCAGGTGCCATCTGATGCTTAGACAGGTGGTACTATTGAGGTGCTACACGTTTAAATCATTAGTGCTTGTTTTCAACCCTGATCCTACTTTCCCTCAAAAAAAAAAAAAAAATGTGATTTTGTCATTGTAATCTAACTATAGAAACTAGAAAGGTCTCTGGTTTTTAAAAGGTGTATGACTTAGCCATTTTTGTGATACAAGCAATCCCAAACTAAGTGACTTAAGACAAGCATTTCTTAGGCCATTTGAGATTGTGCCCATGAAAACTGAGCTCAGCTGCTCACAATGGCTCGGTTAGGCTAAACAGACACTTGATTCTCCAAAGGCAAAGAGACTTTGGAGACTTGATTTAGAGCTATTACACCCTCTGTGGGTGCCTCTACAGGGAGCATTCACACATTACATGACAGAAACCATGGGTATAGGAGAAATGAGCAGTCGGAGCTACTTCTGTCAACTGCAGGAACCCTGGTCACATGTACTCTCCTTTTTATAGATTGCATCTGAGGGATGGCTAGTAGACTCAAACCAATTAGCAGACTGTGTTTTGATTCCTTATTCTTTATAGTAGTTCCAGTTTTTCTTAGATGTGATTTGTGGAAAAACTGAAAGACTGTATTTCTTAGTTCCCCAAGCACAGTAGAGAACAGCTGTGGTTAGAGCCTTAGTTGCATGACTTTGAACCTTACCTGGGAAAAGGAAATAAGAACTGCCTTGGACTTTGGGAATAGGATTCATCCATAAGTCAAGTTCTTGACCTGCAGAAAAATTAGGCCCCAGTTAGAGCCATAGTTTCTTCCAGTGACAAAAAAACAGGATCCACCAGTAAAATTCAACTTGGGACGGTAGAGATGGCTCAGCAGTTAACACATTGTGTTCTTTCAAAGGATCTTATTTTAGTTCACAGCACCCACATGATAGCTGCCCACAATGTCTAACTCCAGTTCCAGGGGAATCAGATGCCCTCTTTGGCCTCTGTGGGCACTGCATATACATGTGATGCACATACATTTATGCAGGCTAGAGAGATGGGCCCAGTTGATAGGAGAACTTGCTCCTCTGAAGTTCATTCCTAGCACCTACATCAGATGGATCACAACCACCTGTAATTCCAACTTCAAGGGATACCATGTCTTTGTGAACCACATGGACACCTATATACACAACAGAAATGGACTTTTTCTTTTTACTTTCTTTTTTAAGTTTAGAACTTTAAAACAAACTTTAAATAATTGAATTCTCAATTCATAATACTGCTCTGTTATCATTTCACTAAAGTAAGATTAAACCTAACATGGCATACCATATTTGCAGGTCAGTGGCTCTGTATGACTGCCGAAATCCAAACCAGAACCACCGCCTCTGGAGATTCAGTGGGCAGATTGAGAGAGTGACGTGGAACCACTTCTCACCTTGTCATTTTTTGGTAAGAATATGCACATTGGTTTTTGGGGGGTTTAAGAACTTCCTTTCTTTTCTGATTCCACAATAGTGAGATTGTCAGAAAAGCATTTTCTCTGCTAGTGTGAAGTTTCTGGACCTTAGAACTGAAAAACCGAAGTGGGTTTCTTAACAATACAATGGCTTAACTACAAAGAAATTAGTAGCTTGTGAATCACTTAGCTAATTTTCAACTATGCCAGTGTGCTACATATTGTTTTTACATTTTTAGATCATTTTAGTACATACAATATTTTTGAAATATTAATCATAATAATAATCTATTGTTTCAAGGTTTTGAGATAGAATCTGTGTGACCCAGGCTGTGATCTTGCAAATCTTGCTTCTACCTATTTTATGGTGCTTTTTAATGGTTAAATCAGTCCAAGAGATAGTCTTAGTTAAATCCTTTCATGTAGATGGAACTCTGATGGATGCCAATGTTTGCCTACCAAATGGGAAAAAAGTAAAGACTTTTTAAAGGTTCCACTAATATCAGCCAAACAGAATGCCTCAATATTACCCACTCTGTAGTTTCCTTTTTGCTTTAATATTTCATGTGTTTTGTCTCTCTTAAAAAAACAAACTAGCTTTATTTGTTCTCAGTTTGCAAACTTAAGTTTATATGTATATGTGTTCTATCACAAAATCTGGCTTTCACTTTGATAATGGGAAGCCTCTGGTATAACATAGTTGTAATAAAAACACGGGAAAGCAAAAGTCACAGTAATGTTAAAAACCCACATTTTAAAGAAAATATAGCTTATACATACACGCATTTTAAGTATACTTTGCCTTGCGGTATATTTAGACATCAGCAGTATGCAGTCATGCTTTTAGAAAAATAATGAAATTTAATCTAAGTGCTTTAAAGTATACTATTCTTAGCTGTACAACATAAAACTGTTTTCCTAAATTTCTTTTGCCAATGGGTGGGGGTTGTTCCAGACAGGGTTTTCTCTGTGCAACTGTGGCACTATTTTCCTAATTTATAACTACACTAATTTAAAAAAAAAAAAAGGTTTTGGAAAGTTGGTAAGTAGGATTGCCATTTCCAGGTGTATTTAGCCCACACTGGTTTTTCTTTTCTTCCCTTCTACTCCAGGACACAGTGTAATTTGTATCCCAGGCTGGCCTCAGACTGCCTCAGCCTCCTGAGACCTTTTAGCAGTGTACCACAGCTTCTTTACCTACAAACTGTAAAATGTTCCAGTCCCCGCTAATTAGGAAATTAAGAAAAGCACACTGTTCAGTTTAGGACAGCTTTTTAATAATTAAACTTTCAAAAGTGTTTCTGAAAAGGTCATTTGTTTTTTACCATGAGATCGTTTTATGAATTCTAAACATTTGAGTGTTGTTTTTCTCATGGAAAGAGAACTTCACCAGTAGCAGATATACAACCTAATACCAATGCCACTCGTAAAGTTACAAGGCAGCCTTCAGTACAACTAAAACAGTTAAAACAGAATTTGCCAGTTCCTTCCTACTTAGAAGGCTACCACTTTAGGAACTGGATTGGGAATCGCTGGCATTATACGTGCAAAAATGGTGATGTTACAACCTTTGGTAGAGATGCCTAGTCATTTCACCCTGGGGTACATGAGTTTAATGCATCATAGTTACATTCATCCCAGAATTCAGCTTTTGCATAGAGGATTTTGACAATTTTTTCTGGTTTTATTGCATTATAGTAGATATGAGTGTTTTTTGCCTCTGTGTATGCAAGTGTACCTACCATGTGATGCAATACCAATGGACTTCAGAAGATGGTATCGCATCCCCCAGAACTACAGTTATAAATGGTTGAGCCACCATGTGGCTGCTGGGAACCAAACCTAGGTCCAGTCTTACTTTTTGGCCCTACATCTGGCATTCATCAAGGCAGGCCGTAGTTTCTTCTGCCCTTTCCCATTGGTGTTGCCCTATGCATGTGGAGAGCTTTAGGTCTCCCTCACCTTTCTTTGCTCCGGATACTTGGGAGCCCAGCAGCTTGTTCCCACCTGTCAGTCCACTGCTGTGGCACTATTAAGACGTCGTCTGGTCATCATCTTCTTCCTCATTTCCGTATTGGCTCCTGACATCCACCTTCTGTACCCCTGCTTCGCTCCCTGCCTTCTTCAGCTCATGCCTGCAGCTGCCACGCTCACCAGGACTGGCGCTGGCCCACTGCTCTTCACCCACTCCCCTTCTGCCTGTCGTCCTGTCTTTAACCTGCTCTCTTCTGCTTTATAGCTCATGCTAAAGTTATATCTGCCTTAATTTTTAGTAAATTCCACAGATAAAATTTTTACTGTAATTTATGTACTTCTCTGTTGCCACATTTTATTGTTATATAACAAACTTTTACTCTCTGCAGGCCAGTACAGATGATGGCTTTGTATATAATCTGGATGCACGTTCAGATAAGCCAATATTTACACTTAATGCACATAATGATGAAATCTCTGGTAAGAATGATGTTCCTTTCAAATGCATTAAGTTATGACAAGGTAAGTCTAAATTTCAGGCAGTAGCTCCTGAACTAATCTTATCTTCCAGGTCTTGATCTGAGCAGTCAGATCAAAGGCTGCCTCGTGACTGCTTCAGCAGACAAATATGTGAAGATCTGGGACATCTTAGGAGACAGGCCAAGTCTCATTCATTCTAGAGACATGAAAATGGTGAGCATCTCCCTGACATTGGTATTGTGTTTCTGTCCTATTTATTTGCTTGTCTTTTCCCGGGAAACACTGCAGTTAAGGATGTGTTGAATCCAATTTTGAACTAGTCAAGTTTGATGGGAGTTTATAACTTAGGAGAGTTTTAAAGACTTCAGTTGCTGTCTGAATTTCTTTCCACTTTACAAGCTCACTAGTCACTTCATAGGATCAAGAAGAGTGGGCAAAGGACATAGGGAAGTGGCCACAACTTAGCATTAACTGAGAGCTGCCTCAGGAAATCTTGGGACTTCAAGCATTAGAACTCTTGGGGGCTCTATTTTTCATAGCTAACTCTCTACACTGAAGTTGGTAATATATGTGTACACAAAATTTTAGAATAAGTAGTATTTTTAACAGCGAGTGCTTACTGGGTGGGCCACTGAGTTATATGAATAACATTAGCAGCATAGTAGAATGTCATGGCTTTAAAACTGTGTGCATACTCATTTAGCTTACTGAAAGGCAGGCAGCCATGACGTTTCTTAGCTCCATCCCAGGCCTATCCATTTACTTATACTGAAATAACAAGTTATCTTACTGAGGGATTTTGTAGTTTTTTTTTTCATTCATACTTTCTATAATATGTATTTTTTAATATTTAGGAGTTAAAACATTAAAAGTTTACTAATAAATTGAGGGCTAGAGGTGGCACTTACTGCTAAGCTCAATGGCCATGTTGTGAAAGGAGAGAACCAACTCCTCTAAGTTGTCCTCTGTCCATACACATGCCCACCTCAACACATAAATGTAATGTTTGCCAGTGGTTTGAGGGCTTAGTGGTAGAACACCTGCCTAGGAAATCCCTGATCTCCAACCTGCATACATGCAAAGGGACTATTTAAGAAAAAAGACTTCATAGTAACCTACAATATGACTGTTACTGTATGAAAAGATGAATAAAGTTTCTAGGTGTATACAGGGAACTAAGTAGGAGATCCCTAATAAAAGAATGAGGCTTGCATAGTGAAATCATGACTGGCCTCATAGTGCAGCCATAATACTGTGCTTATCTAGCTTTGAGTAACAAATCAAACCTGTCCGTAGAGACTAGGGGTAGAGAGGTAGGGATCTAGAGGTTAGAACTCTCTAGAAGGATAGAAATCACTGACATTTCAGTTCTTTTCTTCCTAGGGAGTTCTTTTTTGTTCTTCATGTTGTCCTGATTTGCCATTTGTGTATGCCTTTGGAGGACAGAAAGAAGGACTCCGAGTTTGGGACATAAGCACTGTCTCTTCAGGTAAGAAGAGCCTTCTAGCTCCTGCTCTGTCTCAAAGTGTAAGGACTAAGCACAGGGTAGGAATTTAATGTGTTAAATAGTAATTGTTGACTTATTTTCTTCAGGTTACTTACTGTTTAGTGTACCCTATAGACAGTATGTCCCCACTAAATTCTCCCTCCCATAACGAGGAAGGATCCTAAGCTTTGTCAGTTGCTTTTATTTGAATTTATAGGATAATGAAGTAGTATAGATTATATATGTATGGTCATGATACAGAGGAAAAAATCTGAAGCAAAGCCCTGTTCCAAGGTAGAGACCTCTAGAACAAGCCCAAGAGAAGTACAAAAGGATGATTAAGATTCACCAGGGACTGTCTCTGACATGAACTCAGTGGCTAGCTCTTTGACTGCCTCCCCTGAGGGGGGGAGCAGCCTTGCTAGGCCACAGAGGAGGACAATGCAGCCAGTCCTGATAAGCTAGGGTCAGATGGAAGGGGAGGAGGACCCTACCTATCAGTGGACTTGGAGAGGGGCATGGGAGGCGATGAGGAAGGGAGCTACAGCTGGGATACACAGTGAATAAACTGTAATTAAGATAAATAAAAATTTAATTAAATTTAAAAAAAGAAAAAGAATAAAAAGCTCCTTGAAATATAGAGATACAGAGACAGGACCGGAGAGATAATTGTGTCTGCCCATGCTGTGAGATGCTATTATGCAGTAAAGACGGATGAAGCAAAATTGGAAGAAAAAAAAAAAAAGGATTCACTCATTCAGTACATTAAATTGGTCTGGCATCCCTGCTTCACATAGTATTAAATATATCTTTCATAAAGTTTTCACCTCACAACAGGCCTTTTACTGTTTTATAGTCTAGTCTTTATAGTACAGACTCTTAACTCCTTATCTCATGGTTCCTTTTAGTAAACGAAACATTTGGAAGACGGGAGAGACTGGTTATTGGAAGCGCAAAAGTCTTGTCTGTTAGTGGCCCTTGTGGGAGCAGAAGCCCACAGACACCAATGGAGACCTGACAAAGATCAGTTTCCTGTGATCTGCTTACCTTAACAAGGGATTTCCAAAAGCTGGCCTAGAAAGTTCATGTGTACCCATAGCCATAGTGGCGGGAACAAAACTGAGCTCAGTCCCTGTTGCCATTCCCCTCTGCAGCTTTGGTGGCATCCCACAGCCTTTGTATCTGCCACCAACTGGGTATTGCACAGAGTTCTTGCATTTCTTGAAAATAAAAGATTTTCAAAAAATTGTTTCTTAAACATGCTGTCTGACCTAGGAACTGTAGGTTTATAAAATGCGTAGTGGAAGTTTTTGAGACTGGTCTTGCTATGTTAGGCTGGTGTGGTAGCTCATGCTTGTCCTCCCAGTACTGAGGAGAAGGGAGATAGGACTAAATAGCCACCCAGCCTGGCCTGCTCCAGGAGCCACTTGTCTCCATCTTCCCAGGCTAGGATGCATGATAGGTTCCAGAATTGAATTCATCAGGTCTTTATGCTTGCAAAATAAGCATTTTTGCTGACTAAGCAGTCTCTCTGGCCCACTAATTTAAAAATGTGATTCCTACAGGTATTTTCACCTTTTGCATATTAATCATATTTTTGACAAGGCCATTATGAATTTACATGGTTTTTAGGAATGTTTTGTCTTGAATTTAAAAAAAAATAACTGGGGAGGGGGGTATTTAGTTCATACAGATTTTCTATGATCACAATATTTTACTAAATGGACAACAAACTAAAAGCAGTCATATTAATAGTCTATATAACCTTATAAGTTTGGGCTCCAGAAGGTACCAGTAAATTCTCCCTCCATTTACTTCATAATCTCTGTGTTTATCTTTTAAAATGAACTTGACCTTGTCAAGCTCATAAAACACTGGACTTAGAGGTATAAATTTTAAGAATCTTACACTACTCCATTTTTCATTGTTCAAGAACAACTGTTTGTTTATTCCTTCCATGAAAGTTAATCCTCTTTTCAGACTTCACCAATTGCTAAGCTGATTTCCAAATTTTATAATGTTAATACTTAACAGGACATTCTTACTTTGAAGCAATACAGTAATGCATTTTACTTGTCATTAAAATTCATCTCACTTGTGTTTTATTCATTCTTTTCAGAGTGCCAGGGCCTTTCTCAGGTCTCATCAGATTTACATGATCATTATAGACTTCCAAAATGGGACTACAAGCACCCAAGTTTTATGTGTTTCCCACTCAATGACTGTTGTGTAGCAGACAATGGGCAAAGCACAGGATATGTAACTAGATCTAAGTGAAGCACAATCTCTGCACTTAAAAACTATCCTGTCAGGCTTTGGTAAGACCCTTTACGCTGTTACTGTGAAAACAAAACTAACATGCAGTAGGGGCTTAATATACTTTCCCTTCACTTTGGCTTTGAGCTTGAAATTAAATTTCCTGGTTCAAGATGCTGTGCTGTATTCCACACATATGACTTGGTTTTCTAGACCTGGTCTGTTCCTTCTCAAAGTCCAGCTGTCTTCACTGAGCCAAGGTTATTATGCATTTTACTCCGTATCTCTTTTCAGATAGCACCTTTTACTCCTGTTCCTAGCCTTTAACACATTGAACATACAGTAGCATGCAGTAAAACAGTATGCAATACATGACACTGTCCCCATGGATTTACAATGGGGTTGAAAAATCTCCAATGAGGACGTTATAGTGTAGGTACCTTAACATTCTAATACAAAGCATTGCTCATGGGTTTGTGGGATCTGGCTATAAAGCCACTACACTGTCCCTGATGTAAAAGTACAACACATGCAATACAGTATGTAATACTTGGTAACTTGTTACTGTAAACCACCCAGCCATGTTTCACCACAGCCTCCCACATCAAGTGTTTTTTTCTACACCGAGGCCATCCGGAATGATGGTCTATGCCATCTGGGTTTATGTAAATATACCCGGTGCTGTTGCAAAGCAATGAATTGCCTAGAGACATGAACAGACCTTGTCTCACTATAAGCAACATAATAATGCTGCTGCTCTAGCATGACTCATAGACACTAGCTCTGTATTTGCAGGGCTCCTACATAAAACTGCAAGCTGCTTCAGAATCATCTGTTGTGGGGAGCCTAACAGGCTGCTTGGACATCTGGAGCTTCATAGTCCATAGGAAATGTGAAACCAGATTTTGGAGGTCCAGAAAAGTACTCTGTATAAGCAGGCCACAGCGGGTTGCTAATTCTTTCTGCATTCTTCCTACAGTGCCTTGAACTGTTCTTTTGTGGGGGGGGGCAGAGTATTTTGTGTTCCATATTTTTGATTTAAAACAGGGACTTACAGTCTAGGCTGGCCTTGAACTCGTGATAATCATCCTGCTTTGGTCTCCTAAATGCTAAGATTACCAGCTTGCATCACCAAGCATTGGCCTTAAATGGTTTCTGGGGCTGAAAACACTGTGCCTGCTTGAGGTCTATGGCCTAAGATTTTTCAAATACACACACACATATAAGGGAAGCTAAAGAACAACAAAAATACACAGTTGCCACCTGCGGTAACACTCTGCTGGCGGCAACAGGAGCCACTGTGTCAGCGGTCTCTCACACTGATCACAACTATCCTGGAAGCTACTCTTCCCACACTTCGGAGACGTGGGCAGAAAGTTACCAGGACATTGGCAGTGTTGTCTAGTGGCTGAGTGAAGGAACCTCTTGCCTTACAGGCATCCATTATGTTCCTTCTGTATGAGTTCTTATCCAAACTTAGCTATTCTTTAAAAGACACCAATCATTGGATAGGGGCCCAACTTGAGGGCCTCATTTTAACTTTGATTAAATGCCCAAATGTGAGCTAGGTGGTGGCAGCGCATGCCCCTGGTACTCAGGTGGTAGAGGTAGGCAGATCTCTGAGTGTGAGGCCAGCCTGGTCAGAGAGAATTCCAGGACAGCCAGGGATACGTGGAGAAACTGTCTTGGGGGAAAAAAAAAACGAAACAATTAAAAATAAACTCCAAATGTGGTTACATTCCAAGATACTAGAGGTTAAAGTTTAACCTAAAAAGGGAAGACACTTTAATCCATATAGACACTAGCTGTGTATACAAAGAGAGGTTATTCGTCTGTGTGCTTCCAGGAGGCACGTTGATAGGATAATTTAAGTTCATGTAGCTGATGGACTGAAAGCTGCTGGCATGTTTACGCTTTTCAGAAAACCAGTAAAAGAACACTTGTTGCACATTTGCACACAGGTATGAAAAGGCTGGTACAGACCCAGACTGACTTTACGCTGCTACGGTCACTCTGAACCCAGCTCACCACATACACAAGAAATATGAACAACTCACCTTTTAAGGAATTACCAGCATAATCAAGGCATTATAGAAGTGTTCAGGCTTTAGCCCAGTCCTAATTTCCAAAGCTTAGGATGATTTAGGGCATCACGTATCCAGTTTATTTCAGGATCTGAACTAAGATGAAAGGAAAATGTAGGCAAGCGTAAAACAGTATTATTAACAATTAAAGAGGCACCCAACAGGTTATGTAATTTGGCTAAGGTTACAAACTGTTATCCCACAGTAAATCCCAGATGAGAACTTTCAGCTGGATCCAGACGCCACATTTACCATATCCTGCCTGTCAGTGTGGCCACTGAACCAACAGTAATAGTGGACATGACCTCCTGCTACTAAGCAAAGAAGTTTAAATCCTGTCAAAGGTAGTTGCTAATTTATCTCTTAATAATTAAAAATAATTATTTAAAATGTGCCACGTAACCCCAAGAGGTTAAAAGGTAGAAGCAACAATATAGTGGGCTAGAGTGATGACTCAGAGGTTAAGAGCACTTGTTGCTCTTCCAAAGGTCCCGAGTTCAATTCCCAGCAACCATATAATGGCTCCACCCATCTATAATGGGATCTGGTGCCTTCTTCTGGCATGCAGGCAGAATACTGTATACACAATAAATTAATCAGTTAATTTAAAAATATATAAATAGTAATACCTGCTACATTCTCATAGCAAGGATTTTCTGCCCTTCCTCTTATTTTGTGATTTTTTGGTACTTAGCTTAAGTATTTTGAAGAACATCTGTGTAGGAAAATAAAAGAATATAACCCAGTGTGTGCTCATGAGAAAAGGGAGCAGCCCCATATAGTTTTGAGAAGTAATGGTGATGAGGCTTCATGCTTTGGTATTAGCAGCCACCCCTAGCCACCCACAACACCAGGCTTCAACTGTAGACATACTGGTTTCCAAGGAGATAGTAAAGGGCCCACCTTAGGAAGAGGGAGGGAGGAGAGACCACAAATCTCAGCAGCATAGTCTAAGCACCATTACACAGAAGCAGAGTATCTCAAAGCTAAAACTAAGAAAAGCTTTCTTTTTTAACCTTCGAGTCCTTCCTCCACAAAAGATTGAGAAATTCCATATTTTCATTAAAAAATGATTTTAATTCTTCCTAAAGGAATACAGATTTGAATGAAATACATTCATTCCATAAACACATTAGCAGCAAAACCTTCCCGGCAGAGTCCTCCACTCAAGCCAAGGTTGTGCCCTTGAGCAGGAAAGCATGTTCCATCAATCCTGTCAACTTCAGGGTGTGTTTGCTTCTTGCCAAAAGCTGGTTATGCCTGTTCACTGGGACCTGAAAACAGACCCATATGAGGACCAGTAAGCCTTCTCTATCTTCCAAATCCTTTGAAATCCTCTACACTTGGCTGGTAAGGACCTTCAGCAAGGAAGATAACTGGGAAGGCCTGTGAAACCTACCAATGCATTTGGAACTACTTGTTGCGTTCAGCCAGCAACATTTTAATGGTTTTCATAAAGTAAACCTACATCAACAAACCATTCCCCTCCTTCCTTCTGTAGGCTGCAGTGCCAGTCTTGTCAGCTGAGTCCATGTGCACTTGCTGGTAGGCACTGTTTGAACACTGTTAATGCCAGATCCTCTCTGAATGACTGAAGGCTTTCCTGAAGACAGACACATGGCTACAGCACAAAGTACTGCTTGCACACAGAACCAGGTGGTTTCCATCAAAGGGGTTTTCTGGACTTCAGTCACTGTCTTCTGAACCATAACTGCTTCTTTACCTTTGAATCCCTGCTGAGACTGGGAAGAAGGATCTAAACTTGAAGTGGCCACAAGTTACTTGAAGTGGCAGGTGTTACTTCTTAGGAATTATAGTCACCCTAACACTTGCACTGCTATTAAAAGTCTCTCTGTGAAATGCATACCTTACAATAGTGCTTAACGTGGTCAACAGTAAGGATGGGGGCACAGGGGGAAGGATGGAACAATGTGAGATAAATCTGATTTGTTTGGACAAAAGGCCACTCTGACTCAGGCATAAGTGCATCTCCCAAGTAAAGAACATGTAAATAAAGAACAGATATCACAAGCTGGCCCTTTCCTTGCCACCCATTAAAAATAGGACACATGCCTTATCTCCTATTCCATCCTAAAGAATCCTTGGACATTCTTCTGTAAGTGCTTTAGCTACTCCCACTCAGTCCACTTGTGACAGTGGGCTGGAAGGATCAGAGAGCATTTCACACCAAAACCACTGCAGGGCAACACATTTACGGGCACTTAGTGTTCGCCGGGACGTGAAGTACGGGTGCTAACTCAGCGACATATGACAGGGTGTTGGCAGTAGCATGCAAAGCCAGCATGCCAGGATGCCAGCATGCCAGGATGCCATCACCTCAACATGATGCCATAGTGCTTCCTCCTCTAGACATTGTGCTCAATGCAGCCTTACCCAACTTGTGTACTCCTGAGATGACCAACTCCAAAACTCTTGGAGGAACTGTTATTACTCCCTATTTGTTGCCGACTTGTAGTTTTTCTAGAACTATACACAACAAGAAAGACCGTTTTGGGAAATGTATGCCTTGAGCCAACAAAGAGGTCAGAGAAACACCAGCCCTGATGAACTCCATATTCAAGAGAGTACTTGGGCTTCTCTACTATTCCATTTGGAAACCTCAACAAGCAGCTATTCAGCAGATCACAAAGTGGTTCACCACTAAGTGTTTACTCTTTTCCAAGGGTCAATCCCACCAACTGTTGAACTTGATACTGCCACTGACCTTAAGGCAGCTGCAATTAGGCTTGCTACATACAACTTAGATACCAGATTTCTTGTTTTGGGATGGAGGCAGAAGCAAACAATGCCACAAAGGCAACAATTGGACAATTTTGTCTGTTGTCTGCATATTGCCAATATGACATCCAACTTAACAATATGGTGTTTCATAGATGAAGAATTCTTTTATGCCTCACTTCTGCCAGGAGTATGTGCAGAGATCTAGGCATTTATACATACTGAGGCCGACCTGAGGGAAAGACATGTTTCTGTATAAAGGCATTAAAGCTTGAGGGTCATGAGCGCATCGGTCCAGCAAACTTTCTGAACTTGTGCAAAGTTGCCAAACTCGCACAAGAGGTGGCACATTCAAGGACTGCAGATCAACCAAGGAAGTCTATCAAGGCTGACCCTCTGAAAAGAGGAAGTGGAATCAGTGTCGACCAAGATGCCATCAAAGAAGCCTCTGGAGTAACAGACGAAGACGTTAATGCTTCAAGGAGCCAGCTTTGAAGTGCGCCCTCAGGGAAAGGAAAACAAATGACATCAACTCGTTGATTAAGATGATTCAAAATCATTATAAATAAAGAAAAAAAACCCACTGCAATAGGTTGGTTTTGTTTTCCCAATGTATGTTCCATCCAAAGCAGCTGCTGCTGCTTTTATTTATGTGCGGAGAGAGACTCATCTGTTGAGTAAATAGCACTGCTCATCCTACAGTCGTCTGTCCTCATGGAGTCTGTGACATCTTCTTCTTCTGAGTCATCATCCTCTTCCTCCTCCTGTGCTGAGGAACTGGAGGTGGGCCCTTTGCAGGTCTTCAGGTGGCGAGTGAGATGGTACTTGGTTAGATAAGCCTTTGTACATTTTTCACAGACATAATCTCGTTTTCCTTCGTGAGAATTGAGATGCTTCTTCAAGTGGTTTGTTCTCAAGAACAGTTTATCACACTTTGGACACTTGATCTGGCGTTCTCTGAGAGAAACACAAGAACAATATCTGCTATGGGAGTGCAAACCACAACCTAGTCACAAACACTCACTAATCTCAGGCCTTTAGGAATTTTTAGAACCAAACTGTGTTTCTCTTCCCAGAGTATTATGCAAACAGGACCACCCAGTATAGGTTTCTTTGAGTATGAAGCCTGTGAAGTTTACTCAAGTTGCACAAGTACCTACAGTTTGTTCTCTTCCATTAATATGAAGTATTTACAGTCTGCAATTGGCTTTGCTTGTTCTTAGTATATATTTTGGTGGCTTTCAGTTTTATATTTTCACAAGCAAGATTCCATGAACATTTCTGTATTTGTGTGTTTTTCTGATATTTTCAATATTTCTAGTATTGAGAGGATATACACAAAAGAAATACACACTTGGCTCAAAAAAAGCACCCACATTTAAGGTCATAAAGATGAGAGCTCTGCTGTTTTCTACACACTAAGCAAGCACCCCACCACAGAACTACATCTCAAGCCCCTAAACAAATCATAAAATACTGTGTTCACCCCTGATAGAACAAACTTAAAACTAACCAAGTAGGACAAGCTGGAGAAACTATAAAGACAAGTGCTCTGATAAAAAGATCTATATGGAAGCATGACAGTGACCACAAAGTATATAAAAACCTGTTAGTTATAGAACTGATAGCAACTGGGGTTGTAACTCAGTGGTAGAATACTCGCTTAGCATGTGGAAGGCCCTGGTTTTGATGCATTGCACTGCCCACCCTCCAAAAAACGAGTATTAAACCTATATTTAAACCTTTGTAAAAGAGGATGTCAGAATGAAGGACAGACACTAATAGAGGCTCAAGTGGAACAAAACTTGCCCCCAAAATTACATTGATTATGTAGTATTCGGAAAGAAGTAACATCCTTATCTATCAGGGACATTTTGAACGTTAGTATATCCCATGACTCCTACTGATATATGGCAAGACCTCCAGGGGCTCATGAGTCAAGAGTGTATTGCTCTTGCGGAGGACCTCACTTCAGTTCCCAGTACCTACCCTGAATGGCTCACAACTGCCTCTCAGCTCTACAAAATCTGAGGCCCTCCCTCTTCTGACCGCTGCACTTGCATGTACACAAGCATACATATACACATAATTTAAAATAAATCTTAAAGAATGAGGGTAAATTTATCTGTGGAGGTGCACTCCTATAATCCCACTTCAAGGCAGTGGAGAAAGGAAAGAAAAAAGCAAGGTTGGGGCTCTAGTCCAGCCAGTTACATTAGAATCCCTAAGGTGGGATCCTGACATCAGTTGATCTTAATATTCTCCCATGTGTTTATAACAGGCCACTGGTGTTATAGGCTGAGTCTTCCCCTACCACCCACCAAAACCCCAAATTTCTATGCTGAAGCCCTAATCTCCAGAATGAGGTGGGGCTTTTTGGAACTGGGTTTAGACATAGTAGAGAATATGGAGCCTGGAAATGTGTCTTAAAATAAGAGAAGAAACCAAAGCTCTTGTTCTTGCTCACACCCATCTCACCATATGTAAAAGGAACTTTTATTCAATTGTTTGAGTTGTTGTCTCAGAGGATTAGGGACTCTCTGCTAACCTAAGTCTAGTCCTGGAAGCTTCTAGCCTTGGTTCAATCTAACCTAGGCCTTGAATGTTTCAGCCTCTGAGATTTACTGCTTAATAAGCTCATCCTTGATAGGTCTTTCTGAGCTCTCAGCTGTTCTGGCTCAAACTCCTTTGCCAGCTGACTTATTCAAACTGGGTTTTCTCTCAGCCTCTGAATTGCTCTGCTTGGCCTCAAACTAACTCCCACAATCTGCTCTTATCTCCTGGCTCCTTCTCACTCTCTGGTTCCTTCTGTCTTCACCTATGTCTAGTTGTTCTCTCATTTAACCTCTCTCTGTAAAACTCTCCCGGTAAAGCTGCCTCCTCTCTGCATTGTCTCTTAAGTAGCTTCCCTTTCCTCTTCTCATGAGAGTTAGGCGTATCCTATTCTGTCAAATCTTTCTCTATTAGGTCACTTTTTCTGCCACTCAATTAAGTATCACTTTCAAACATGGGTGCTTCCTTTTACAAACTAATTTTACCTTCATTTTTTTGGGATTAAAGGCATACACCACCATGTCTGGACCTGATATCTGCTCTATACCAGGCAGGCCTTGAACTCAGATCTGCTTGCTCCTGTCTCCTGGATTAAAGGCATATTTGTATTCCAGCCTCATCACACAGACCTAGAAGGTCTTTGGATGTGATCTCTTGCCAGAGAAGCTATGTTCTGAATTATAATTCCTATACGCCACCTATCTTCCAACTATAAGGCTGGGGCTTAACAGTGTTATTTCCTCACAGCTCTGGAGGATAGAGCAGGGTGCTGGCTCATTCTGCCAACTGTCCAACTGCCAGCTTAATCACAGCTACTTCCTCCCCATGGGCTGCTGCTGTTTACAGTGTTATGAGCATCTCTTTCATGCTCTCATACTGTACAACTTCTAGTGAATAATCAGGTCAAATTTTCTAAAATTTGACACTATTAATAAAACTAAAAGGTATGTCACCAAATATGACATCCCTTTCCTTAAAGTCCCTCAGCTTACACAACTAATATTGGTGAACTGAACTCTTAAAAAATGCTAAATTGTTTCTCTATTAACCACAATTTCAACACACAGATACACCCTCAGCACAGATCTGCAGGCAGTGTGGAAGGGAGCCAGATCTGTTCACAGTTTACCATTATTCTGAAAATGAAATTCAATTTCCTAGGTAGACCTTCAGCAGGGATGTAGCTCAGTGGAGTACCTATCTAGCATCCAGAGCCTGTGCTGGATCCCTAGTAGTGCATAAACAGTGGTGCACTAATATTATCTTATTAGGTCATCCCTAACCACTGGTGAGTTCAAGGCCAGTCAGAGATACATGAGATCTTATCTCAAAAAAAGAGATTATTTATGGTATTGGGTCTGCTTCTCAGCACTCTCTCCAAAGTACTCTGTTTTCTAACAAAAAGAAACAATGTTCTGTTTCTGCCTATGGTGTCTTCACACTCTTTCCACCACCTAGAATATCATTCTAATTCCTTACCCTTTTCGATTCTCTTAACTGATCTTAAGATTAAGGTCAAACTACTGGGGAGTGAGGAAAGGACCCGAGCCTTAAGCTAGACGACTGCCCTATTATTTAGCTGTACTGCCAACCATTTATTTTGTTTTGTGTTTTTGTTTTTCAAGATGGGGTTTCTTTGTATAGTGTAGCCTTGGCTGTCCTAGATTTAGCTATGTAGACCAGGCTGGCCTTGAACTTACAGAGATTCGCCTGCCTCTGCCTTCCAAGTGCTGGGATTAAAGGAATGCCCAGCCTGTAAGTTTATTTTATTTTCTGTGTGCAAATGTTTTTTGCCTGCATGTATGTCTGTGCACTACTTGCCTGCCTGGTGCCCAAAGTGGCCAGAAGAGCATGCTGGATCCCCTGAAGTTATAATTGGAGTTATAGACTGCTGTGACCCTTTATGTGGGTGCTAGGAATCAAATGTAAGTTTTCTGCAGGAGTAATCAGTCCTCTTAACCACTGAACCACTTCCCTGGCACCCCCTTATTTTAGTTTTGACTGGCCTCTCACAATCTGCCTGTCTTAGTCTCCTGAGTGGATGAGACTACAGGAGTATATTGCTGTGTCAGGCTAAAGTTCTGATTTTGTATGGTCTTTAACACCCAATGCAACATGGTTAACTATCTACTTATTTGTTTCACTTCCCAAAATTGGAGCTCTTTGAAGATAATGATAGTGTCTTTCATCTGGATCACTATCACCTAACACAACACTAAGCATCAGAGAGGTCATTTTAGAAACGTATTGGTAAGTGAAATGTTTTAAAAACTTGGATAAAAATGAATGCAATATTTCTAAGAATAAGAAAAGAAACAGAAAGTGAAATCTTCCCGCAATAAAGCCCTGGCACTGCTTGGTTTATCTGGACACTAGACTGTGCAGGCCGTAAAGCAGATGCTCAGAGTACCTCAGGTGCAGGGAGGCGCACACACTGGTTCGCCACCAGCAGGCAGCACCTCACTGCAGGGCACTTACTGTGTATGGATGAGCACATGCTGCTTGAGGTCCTGCCTCCGCATGAACAGCTTGTCACAGTAGTCACACTTGAGATTCTTCTCACCCGTGTGGATGACCATGTGTGACTCTAGGTGAGCCTTCTGGGTGAAAGACTTGTCACACAAAGTACACCTGTAATTCTTCTGACCTGCAAATTAACCCAAGACATCACACTGAGAATAAAATAGTTACAGATTCTCAGACAAGCAAGCATGTTTGGAGAAGCAGCCCAAGCAAGAATCAAGCAGAACTGAATCATGCGTGGCACTTCACTCTCTATGCTATCTAGTTAAAAACAGTTCAAGCCATTCCATTTATAACCTAAACTAAAGCTGGGAAAGCCAGTAAGTCTGACCTCCCTCAAACCTTAAAGTACATATATGTCTGTAGCTGGTACAGGATACAAACTGTGAAGTGAATTAAACATTATGGTATCAGTGCATACCTAATTTAAAAGAACTTGGGCGTCAGCCACGTAACAGAGTTGATAGAATGCTTGCCTAGCATACCTAAAGGCCTAGATTCAATTTTTAGCATCATATTAGCTAAGTATGGTGGTGCACACTTCAGAGCCCAACACTTGGGAAGTGGACACAAGAGGATCAGAAGTTCAAGATCATACTCAGCAAGTGTAAGGCTAGCCTGAGCTAATGAGACTCACTTCAAAAGAGAAGAAATAACTCAAAAACTGTAGCACTTATCTACAGATCTATGAGCCAACATTTCCACTGAATATATTTTTCTTTCTTTTTTTAAAAAACATAGTATGATCTCACAAAGCAAAAATGAAATCAAATCCAAGTATATTTTTTAAAAAAATAGGTCAAGGCCTAGCAAATCTTGTAAAAAGCAAAAACAAACAAAATAAGAAGGGAAGGAAGGGAGAGAGAAAAAGAAAGAAATAAGAAAACTTTAGGGTGTTTAGCTGTTGCAGGACAAACTGTCTCTGCTCAACTATCCATTCTTAATAAAATGGACTGAGGAAGAAACTGCCTTTTAATGATTTGTTCAACAAATGATTCAACCAAGAAAATTAAAACCTCACGGGTTATTTTGAAGCCTATTTGGGGGGTCCGGGGAGAGCTGAAGGACTGAAGAGATGGGCCAATGGTTAGAAGCAGTGGCTCACTGGCTACTCCTGCAGAGGATCTGAGTTTGGTTCCCAGCACCCTATAGCAGCTCATAACCATCTGTAACTCAAATTCCAGTGATGGATGTCCTCTTCTGTCCTGCACAGGCACTGCATGCAAGTGGGACACATATAGACTAAATAATCATATACATAACATACAAAAAAAATATCATTTTTTAAAGAACTGGTCTACATCGAGTTTAGAAACTAAAAGCTCAAATACTGAAACTGGGCTCCTTCAAACTGTACAGTATGACTCCTTAAAAGTGAAATACCTTTGTAACTAGAAATAACACCCTTAGAGGCCTCAGGTTTCTACCTCACAAAGCTTAGCACCCAATGATATCCCACAGCTACCTGGATACTTACTATGACATAGTACAAGTATACCTCCAATAATTTCTTTCTGCCAAGTCTTTATAGCTGCAATTTCTAACTAATATAAAAACTCCATGCCAATGCTTCAATACTGCTTACCTGTATGTATTTTGAGGTGTGTCCGTAGGTTGCTTGGATCACTAAAAGCTTTGCTACAAAAATCACACTTGTGGGGCTTCATACCCATATGACCCATAAAGTGAACGTGGAGTTTGGAAGGAGAGATAAAAGCCTGGGGGCACATTGAACACTTCCACTTCCTTTCTTTGCTGTGGCTTGGCCCATGGCTGCTGCTGTGGCCCTGGCTAGGGAGATGGTTATGGATATGGCTGGTCAGATGAGCTTTGAACTCTAAATAGGAATTGCACTCCTTGCCACAGTTACAGAGGTGAACATCTGGGTGTTCAGGAACACCTTTAAAAAATTAAATCAATATCTCCTGTTACTTTAACTTCAAAATTATTCTTGAGATTAATAACTGACAATTACAATTCCCATTTCTACCAAAATGTCTAACTTGCTTACTACCTGTCAAATTAAGATGCCTTGTTCAGTGCCATAGTCCTATCAACTAAAATCGTGCACTAGGGCACAGAAAAGCACTTGGTATACATACAAGTGATAAGATCTCTTTTCCTAGAGAAACCATTTACAATTTGTACTGCACTCTGAAACAGACCTGTGTCAAAGTAACACAGTGGAAAGAAAACAAAAACACATTAAATCAAACCCAAGGGACTTTGCTAACTTTTAAGAAGTTCAAAAAGAAGACTTGGGAATTTACAAACTCAAAGCCCCAACTCAAAGCCCTACAACAAAAGCTTGTTTATTTGAAACAGTCAGTAACACAAACCTAGTGAAGAACTATAGATTTCTGTGGCCTCACACACAGAGCTGGAAGCTTGCTTTCATAAAGCTGCCACTATAAAATCATTACCAAACTCTCTTCCTAGTCACTGATGGTACTGTACTAGATTAATGTAAAAAGTTTGACAGACTTACCAATCTGTTGAGCATAGTCCCGGCTATAATAGAAAAGCAGTTCATTTTCAGGAGGGATGTCTTGTGAGGTACAGAAATAGATTTTTCCATCATGGGGATAGGCCACCAAATTCTGTTCTTCACGGTTCCTACATAGTCACATTTAATAGGTGCTCAGGCTGCTTGCAAACTTCTAGCCTCAATTTTCCTGCTTCAGCCTCTCAAATAGCTGTGCTACAGGTATATACCACCACACTTGGCCAAAGATACTTTTTATTCAGTTCTATGGGTCAAACTAAAGCTTTCCACATACTAACCCTGCAATCCTATCAATAAGCTACATCTCCTGTCCCTTGAGTACAGTAATTTTCACATACATACTTGTGATGTCGCACCTTCAATAGAATATCCAATAGAAAAGCTTAGAAAGAACTATTTTCTCTATCATTTCTGTACCTCTATCCTCCTTATTAGGGATTATAAAAAAACATAATTCTTGCTTTAGTGCATAGGTGGTTATTCCTTATAGTCAGAAATATCAGTCTGTTACTAGATGTGAAACAAGTAAGTAACAAGGCAGGGTCAACTCACATCTGTAATTCCAGCACTTGAGAAGCAGAGACAGGATTGGTTACAGGAGGGTTGCTCCAAGTTCCAGGCCAGCATGAAGTACATAATGAGATCCTTCTCAAACCAAACAAATCATAAATAAAATGAAGTGTGCCTGTTTATTTTGACACAGGGTCCCAATCTGTGTTCAGACTGACCTAGAACTTGCTATATAGGCCAGAGAAACCTAGAATTTGCAGACATGCTCCTATATCAGGCTCCCAAGTGCTAGATGCTGGGTGTTTTAGGCCTAAGTGACAATGTCCACGAAGTCCTAAAAATGCTTTCCCATTGAACAACTAGCTGAATGGTAACAATCCGATTATCTAAAGTATACCCTTACCTGGCTTTGCGCACAAACATCATCCAATTACACTCATTTTCGTCAGCTGTAATGATGTAGAATTCTAGGACACCATTGTGGTATATCTGCCAACAGAAGTCAGGCATACATGTTAAGTGAACTGAAAATCCTTTCATTTATTCATCTAGTAAATGCTAGTTAGTGCCCTTTTCACAAGAGAGAGCATTAGAAGTCTTTAGGTGTTGCAGAATGTACAGAATGACTTCACTCTTGAGTGCCTTTGGCTAAAAAGATAAAATACAGCCTACTTAGCTATCGATCTTTATCAACACTACCAGGTAGGTACAGTGGGAATGACTGTCTCCTGAGGGCCATTTTTTTTCCAGTCAGATATCAAAATTACAGTCCCCTATGATGCATTGCCTTACCACTTCAATTCTGCACTTATCATTCTTTAAGATTTTATATAAATGTTACTACTATAGCTACTGATGTCAAAACCTTATATTCCCATTAGGTAACTAGAAAAATAATTGTAGCTAGTTCTAAAGCTAGTTCTTAAGCCAAATGTTCGGGGAATGTTTAGTTAACTAAAAATAACTTTGAATTTGTAAACAAAATCCATAGCCTCAGCAGCCATAAGAAATCAGATTGCATAAAGTGATTCAAATTGGGGCTGAGAGAGCCTGGTGATTAAGAGCACCAGCTACTCTGGCAGAGGCTCTGGGTATGGTTCCCAGCTCCCACATGGAAGCTCACAACTGGCCCTCTGACACCCTCTTCAGGCCTCCATAGATACTACACACATGCAGTACACATACATTTAGGCAAAACACCCATACATATAAAGATAAATATTTTCTAAAGACATCAAAATCATTGCATGCATTAATCTACAAAATGAAAACTATCCATTTATTCCCTATTTGTTCAACAACTGGAACACTGTTATACAACATTTATATCAGCAATGAGAGAGAATATAAATCAAAATAAATAATGACAATGAATGCCCTCAGTCCTAGTGGATTTTTAAACTATCACAAAATAATGAAAACAGCCCAAAAAACTGTCATGCATGGTGGTGGCATGGCATAATCCCAACATCTGGGAAGCTGAAGAGGAGTGTGAAGACAGCTTGGGCTACAGAAAAACAACAGCAGCAACCAAAAGCCAGAGAAGTTTCTTCAACACTGACCTTCCAGACATGGTTAACTGCTTTGTCTGTCCACTCTGCTACTTCCATGGAGTGGCTCTGCTGACCAATTAGAGGCCCGAAGCAAGTCCGCACAGGAATGGTTTCTGCAGTCCACACACCTATCAATGGAAGGACACCAACTACACAATGATTTAAACAACTAATAAGGGTACTGAGACAGAAGCTTAACCCACACAAAGGATCTCATGTTCACTAAAGCTAACACTTCTGATGTGTCAACAATTCTGAGACAGCTAAGATGTGTAAGTCCCAGTCTACAGTAACTGACAAAAGTAGCCAACAAAATGGGTCACTGGGTAAAAGCACTTATTATGAAAGCCTGATGACCTGAGTTCCCCCTGTAGAATTCCACTCCCAAAAGTTGTTCTTTGCCCTTCAGCTGTGTATTATGTATATCATGTCATGTGTGCACCTGTACTCACACATACATGCACACTAGATACACACACAATAATAAAATTAAATTGAAATGTGGAAAGAAAATCAAATTCCTGCTGTATACACACAAAACTTATGTCCTACCAAAAATATTTTAGAATAAGCAAACAAGAGAACAAAAACCATTTTATCAAAAAACAGCAATTTATATACATCACGCTTCTAAAATCCCTTATGCTTAATGTACTACGTAAGCTATTTAGTGCTTTCAAGATTCATGACTAAGCTGAAGCTGAAAAAAAACCAATCTCATATTTTCAAAGGACTGGCACAGTAAACCTGTGTTAAATTCAGATATAGGCAAGTATGCCCTAGTAATCTCAATTCCTTCCTGAGGATTGCTACACAGGCACATTTTTCTGAAAGTCTGTATATCATCAGTTTATCAGAGGTAAATTTCCCACATTTTAGTAGAAAACAATGACAAGTTTTGAGGAGTAGATGTCACAGCTACATCTGTGAGAACAAAGGTTGGCAATAGCTCAGGCCAGGATTTGTGCTTCTATTTAATTCTGACTCTAAGAGGAGGCTTCCCACATAAGTCTTCATGGACTTTACTGTTCTCACCATCAGAGAAGTCAACTATTCTCTAACATTTACAACTTTATTCCAAAAATTTATAATTTTAAGCCACTAAATTTAAGATCAAATAATCACTAATTACACACATATACTTTTACAACTCCACTCTATAAAGGAGACTCAAGGAATTTTTGTGGTTTCTTCCAATATTCTTACCAACTTCTGTTCCCACAATGGACTGGCGGAGAATAAGCTGCTTCGGAAGGGATAGTCTTGCTCTGCTCTCTATTGGTGTGTCAGGAACAAAAGTCGCTGGTCCATGATCAGGGCAGTCTGAGGGGTAGGCTCGGTCACAAAGAGTGCACCCTGTAGATAGCACATGTGAAAGACACAAATGCAAACGGGTGAAGTTCACATAAGTAAATTACCACTTGGTACCAAATGTAACCAGTAAAAAAAAAAGGCCTTAGTGTAATACATATCACACAAGTAAGTAACAAGGCAGGGTCAACTCACACCTGTAATTCCAGCACTTGAGAAGCAGAGACAGGACTTGCTGTCCTGGACTTGCTTTGCAATACCAGGCTGGCCTCAAACTCACAGAGATCCTCCTGCTTCTACCTCTTGAGTACTGGGATTAAAGGTGTGCACCGCTACCATCACACTGGTAATTTGAGACTTTCAAGACTAATACAGAGGGGCGCCTTACTGACGGCTTCTGTACCTTTGGACCTTTTTGTTCATTTATATTCAGACACTCTTCTGTACCCTTAACAGATGGTTCATCCCACTGTCATAGCCATGACTACCACCCCTTAGGTAATCCCTCTCTGAGCAACATTAAGTATCTTTGTGGAGCACCTTACACACTGAATCAATGTCTAAAATGGATTCATCACTCCCCTCTCCCCCCAAAAGAAACAATAATCTACTCTTACTCACCTTTCATCATAAGGTTTATATAGTCTCTCATGCAGAAAATCGAGCTTTTGCCTTAGCACCACCCCTTTATCCCACCTTACAGGTGCTAATGTCTGTTCTACTTTCTTCATCTTAGTTACTTCTACTATAAAGTAAGAAAATAATCACCTTTCACTTAATTTCAGAACTATCTTCCTACAATAAATGCCTCAAACAAATCTAACAGCTCACAATGCAGTAGAATCCCACACCAATCCTTACTCTTAAAACGCCTGTATGTTCTGTTCCTACTTGTCTCCCCAAGTAACTGTTCCCTCAACCCCATTTTCTACTACAGCCATCTGAACCACTTATGACTCTGTTCACTCTCGGCACTTATAGGTGCCAACAGCTGTCTTCCCATCTACTGCCTACCATTTTTCCTTTCCTTAGGCCTAAGTTAAGACATATGCTGCCCTCTGTAGCTTATTTGCCCTGAACTTAACCCCAAAGTTACATTTTCACTGTTATTCTGTACTATAGTAGTCCATGTCTTGGCCATGCTTCCTATCAGGCTAAGGTCCCCCAGTTTGTACTGTCTTGATAGACTGCCCTGTCCCCTGCATCTGGCAGAGCACCGCAGATAGTGAGCACATGAAAGTTTATGGATTAAGCACACATTGAAATTAACAAATCTACCATATTTATTTTTTGTTGTTACCTAATAAAAAAGAACTTTTATATGCCCAACTATAGTAATTTATATACTCTAAGACAAACCACTGAATATCAACCTACATTTTCCCATAGTTATAAAAGTGATCTAGCAACTTTATTCTTCTGGCATATGCTGAAAAGGCACACTGTGTATCACCAAGATTATCTGTGTCAAGTCTTACTCCTATAATGCTATTTGGGTAATACCTTGAATATTATAGGGCTAAATTAATTGGTAAAATATAGACATGAATATACAGTCTATTTACTCCAGAGAGTCACTGTAAGAGCCAGTAAACTGTGAATATATTACCTTGAGGAAATGATACCAGATTAATATAAGGACAAAGAAAAATTCCAAAATGAAATTCCTTTCTACACTCCCTTAATCAGTGTCAGAGTATGACAAACTCTAGCCAGGACAATGGCATTTTAAAACCAATACTTAGGATCTGGAGAGATGGCTCAGCAATTAAGAGCACTTGCTACTCTTGCAGAGGACCCACATTAGATTCCCAGATGACTCAAACCATGTGTAACTCCAGTTCCAAAGGACTCCAATATTGCTCTAGCTTATACAAGCACTATGAATGCATGTGGTACATGTATATGTATATAGGCATAACCCTCAAACATGTAATTTAAGAAAATGAAACCCATTACTTCCAAAAGAGAACAGTGAAGCACACTTACAAATTGTAAACATGGCTGCCATGTTTTCCTTGTTTGAATTAGAGTCTTCCATTTGCAGTGAAGATGGTACAAAAGACAAGCTATCTGAGGGTACATCTACATGACCTGTCCCCATAGCAACCTCCTGTGTGATGGAAGAGACAGCCACAGGCTCTAGACTAAGGCCAACTTCATGGAGGGAAACAGATTCTAGGGAGGCGAGGTTGTGTGAGGTAGAGAGTGCCACGCTTACAGAGTTGGTGCTCATGGCCACGGTGTGGATGGAGTCACTGAGGGCACTGTCAGACATCCCATTGACCCGATTTGCAATGTGGTCTGTCTCCATGACCACAGGAAGCTCCAGACCATTCCCATGAATGGGTATAACACCACCATGTCCTACAGTGTCTGCAGTAAGGTTGTTGCTCACAGAATCCACAGAGAGAGGCTCATGAGTTCTGGAGCCATTTGGGATTTGGGAATGTTCTCCTGTAACACCGTCCATGGTAAGCTCCTCTGCCATTCCATCTGTAGAGATTGGGCTGGTAACCCTAGAAACATTCTCCATAGTGATTGTTGTGTCCAGTGCCACTTCGTGGCCATCGTTAGGATGAAGACTTTGGGCACCATGTGTGTTCACAGAGCGAGAGTCAACTGAAACAACGCCTAGTTCTAATCCAACATTTCCATTGGCTTGATAGGGATCTAGTGCCGAAGGGTTGTTGCTGATAGATAATGCTGTATTTCCATCAACGTTTATAGAGTTGGGGTGGATGTACTGAGGAGGTGGTCTGTCAGCTAAATAAGATAAAATGCCTGAGAAAAGAAGATATATCAGAGATATTTAGCACATTATTAAACACAAGAAATTGCAACTGCTAGGAATCATTTTCCTTACAAAAACAGCTAAGTTAGATAACCTGCTATCTCTTTAATCATTATCTATTCAAGTAGTACATATACCATTCTGAGTTCCTCTATGAAATTCAAATCCTAAACACATGAAGCTGATCTGAAGCCAACTAGAAACAACTTAAATAGGATCAACCTCTAATAGCTATGTGGTTGCAATTCTTTGGTCCTAAGATGCTAAAATTTGCTCTATTAAAAAATATATAAATAAATAAACAATAAAATGATTCAAGAATTTATTGTAAAACTATTAGAACACATAAAGTTATTCAAAACAAGTATATTTTACAGAAACTTTTTGGGAGGCGGGGGCAGGTTGGGATCAGACCCAGGGTCTCAAAAAAAAAAAAAAAATCTTGATTTATATCCCAAATCCAAAACTGTGTTCTAAGGATTCTAAGGATGTGGGATGTCACCTGCAGTATTGCTAGTGGGAAAGTATATACTAAAACACAATATATTTATGAGACTCAAATATACACAAAGACACCCCTAAAAACATCAGCTATAATGACAATAACGTCTGGAAAAACCAAACTGCCCAACAAATAAAAGACTGATGTAACAAGCCAGACAATATCCATTCAGTAGATTTTTGTTTTTGAGATAGACACAGGCTAGTCTGAATTGCTGGTCTCCCTGCTTTAGCCTCCCAAACATTGAATCACAGGGTATGGTATTTAAAAATACTATTATGGATGTCAAGCTTGATGGCAAACCGAGGCAGGCAAATTTCTATGAGTTCAAAGCCAGCCTGGTCTACATAGTGAGTCCTTAGGCCAGCCAGAGCAATACAGCCTATTTTAAAAACAAGGATAGGAGGGGGGTTATGAAAAATCACCAAGGGGGCTGGAGAGATGGGTCAGAGGTTAAGAATACTGGCTGCTCTTCCAGAGAGCCTGAGTTTAATTCCCAGCAACCACATGGTGACTCACAACCATCTAAAATGAGATCTGATGCCCTCTACTGATGTGCAGGCAGAACACTGTATATGTAATAAATAAATAAAATAAATTAAAAAAAAAATCATCCAATGGGAGGGTAAAATACTAAGTGAAAAAAGACATACAACTGTAGAAAAATCATGGTCTTAATCATGAAAAACTGTGACAACCAATACTTAAAAATAGAAGACAGAAGTACACCAGAAACACAGTCATGGCTTCCCTTTCTCCAGGTTTGCCAAATTTTCTGAAAAGAGCATATATAATACATTAGTAACAGAATAGAAAGTCAAAAAACTTTAAACAGGACAGGCAGCTGGTTAAGTACAAAACTAAAAATTCTGAACCAATATTTAGTGATCATAATTCGCTTTAAAAAGACTGACCGTAGGGAACTGGAAGATAGCTCAGCAGGTAAAACATTGCTATCTGAACCTAAGAACCTGAGTTTGGATCCCCAATACCCACATGTAAATTCCAAAAGTGCATGGTGGCCCACCTATAATCCCATAGACCACTAAAGCAAGCTAGTTAGTTATACTAGCTATTTAATCAGCAAGTTCTGAGTTAAGTGAGAGGCCCTGCTTCAATATTTAAGGTGGAAAACAAGAAAAACAACCAACACTAACCGCTAGCATCAACACATACCTGTGCACTCAAATATATGCATGCACACCACACACATATACAAATACAAAGAAAAAACTGTAATGTAAACCAGGCACAGTGAAGCTCATCTATAATCCTAACATTGAGGAGGCAGAGCTAGAGAGAATAACTCCAAGTTTGAGGCCAGCCTTGTCTTCATAGCAGGTTCCAAGGCTACAAGCAAGACCCTGTCTCCAACCAACAACAAAAAACTTCATGCCTGTAATCTAGCACTTTGAAGGTAGAAGGCAAGATCGGAAGCAAGATCATTCTCTGCTATATCTGCAGTTAGCTGCCCAGTCTCAAAATAAAAGGGGCTTCAGAGGTACTTCTATGGTAAAGTGTCTTTCTAGCATGTATGAGGCCCTAGGTTCAAACACCACTACTTCAAAAAATAAAAAAGCATCAGCAAAACTCTGCAAAAATAAAAAGAATTACCTTAATCAAACTGCTTCCTTAATATTGAACCGTCTGCATGTTCTAAGCAAAGTACACCAATATCAACAAACCCAGAGATTGCTATCCGATAACGACAGAGAAAAATATGTTAATTCTAATCTCCGGAAGCTAACTGGTTCTACCCCCCATCACCCCACATTCCCCCAGCACAAATAACTATAAAACTTACCAGGTAGAATGGTTCTGAAGTAACTGCTCTCTAGGTGAGGGTAAGGTGGTGGAGGTAGGGTGTAGTTTCTTTCAGGTAATCCACACATCACTCCTCGATCTCCAATGCCCATGGGAAGCATCAGAGACAAGGCAGAAGGCAGAGAGCTCAGGGAGGGACCCAGGTTTGGAATTGCGACTGGGAGACCTTAAAAAAAAAAAAAAAAAGTGTTCTTAATTAAAAGATTAGTATGTAAAAAGCACTTACAAGACTCTCAGAATTTAACCCCATTTACAATTTAACTGTAATCCAACACAGTACTGGGAAACATCTATAATGTTACTAAACAAACAGTCCTAGTCCCCAAATTACTTCTCAAAAAAGGTCTATGTATCCCAGGGTGATCCATGGTCCTCTGGAATGCTGGTTTACAGGTGTGCATGAGCAAACCTGACCCTTAAATTAGTATATTTTTAAAGTGCTAAACTGATCCTCCAGTTGTGTTTCTCCTAAATACCAAAACAAGTAACAATCTAGTTAAATATCAGGTAAGAGAACAAATTACATTAAAAATAAAAACAACAAAAAAGGGTCTGGAGAGATGGCTCAGTGGTTAAGAGCATGTACTGTTCCAGAGAACCACAGTTTGATTCCCAGCAACCATATCACTGTAACTCTAGCTCCAAGACAAACCTCTGCAAGACACCTGCCCTCATGTGCATACAGTTACACATAATTAAAAATAATTTTAAAAATCCTTAAAATAAAGAAAATAAAACATTAAAAACACAACAGGTGTTCACAGGTGTGGTCTCTTACAGTGATAACTTTTTAACACTTTATTTTCTCATTTTTATCACTATACATTTCACTTTAAGAACACACAAATGCTTGCCATGGTGGTACATTACTGTAATCCCAGTATCAGGAAGGCCAAGGAAGAAGGATTTTGAATTTGAAGTGAGTGTGGGCAACATAGTGAGATCCTATCTAAAAATATAAAAGACAAAAACCAGATATGTTTGCATTTGGAATCCATCCAGATTTAAGCTAAATGTGAATCTGTGTGTATTTTCAACCCCTTCTCTACATGCTGTACTTCACAATCAAGAGTCTGAACCTTAGACTATCTTCACCTTGGATTACACCCATTTGCAAAATCGCTTAAATGACTTTTCCTGTGCCTAAGCATCAAATGAATATCTACCAATTTAGTGAGTGCTGATCTGCATATTTTACAAAGGGGAGTATTTTTTAATATAAGCCTTTTCTTCTTAATAAGAGTATCTCCTAAAAGGAATGCCTAAGAGAGAAACAGATGGGTTATCAATTTTTTAAAGAAAGAGTTTCAAGGCAAAGGCTAGCCTTCAACTCCTGATCTTCCTGCCTACACTCCTAAATGCTAAGATTAGAGTATAGTCCACTATGTTCTTTTAGGGGTTTTTTGTTGTTTATTTGGGGAGGGGGGTTGGCGAGATGGCTCAGCAGCTAAGAGCATTTGCTACACTTACAGAGGACCCAAGTTCAGTCTTAGCACATGGTAGCTCACAACCATCTCAAATTTCAGTTCCAAGAATTCTGACTACCTGCTCTAACCTCTGTGAGGACCAGGCACACATGTGGTACACAAAAGTGATCTCTAGTCTGCTTCAGATTATCAGTGTATAAAGAAGTACCATGTCTCCATCAAGAATCAGACAAGGGGCTTGAGAGATGGCTCAGTGGTTAAGAGTACTGTCTGCTTTTCCAAAGGACCCAGGTTCAATTCCCAGCACCCTCATGGTGGCTCACAACTGTCTATAATGCCAATTCCAAGGGATCTGACACCTTCACACTAATGCTCATAAAATAAAAATCAAACAAACAAAACCATGTTTCACAGATGTAGACCATGGCAGTTCAGTGTCCAAGTGGGTTCCATAGTAATGGGAACAGGGACTGTCTCTGACATGAACTGATTGGCCTGCTCTTTGATCACCTCCCCCTGAGGGGGAGCAGCCTTACCAGGCCACAGAGGAAGACAATGCAGCCACTCCTGATGAGACCTAATAGACTAGGATCAGAAGGAAGGAAAAGAAGACTTCCCCTACATGTGGACTTGGGGAGGGGCATGCGTGTAAAAGGAGGAGGAAGAGAGGGATTGGGAGGGGAGGAGGGGGGAGCGACAGGGGGAATACAAAGTGAATAAAGTGTAAATAATTTAAAAATCTTAAAAAAAAAGAATCAGACAAAATACAAAGACACACATGCATCACATAAATAAGAATTTTTTTAAATTTCTTTTGCTGATACTTTGAAAGAGATGCTAATTTCAATTTTAGCTACTGCATTTTACTAATTTAGGATACAGTTTTCTACAAAGACTTATTTAAACATCTTTTCCATATTATTTAAAATATAAACATAAAGTCCAATACAACATTACGATGCTACATATCCTTAGGAATCAATAGCTTACTCGTGTTTCATTTCAAAAGGTAAAGAAAACACAACTGAACAGTAAAAGGCTTTCAGAACCAATATGGTGGCACATGTCTGTAATCCTAGCACTTGGGAAGTAGAGCCACGGGGATCAGTGCAAGGTCATCCTGGTTATATTAAGATTGGGGCCAACCCAGGCTATATAAGACCAGTTCTCAAACAAAACAAAATCTCCCAGCAACAAAAAAGGAACTTAATGTATTAAGGCATGGAATATGGAAGAACAAGCCTCCCCTCCTCTGTTTCTGAGGATGTGAATGTTTACAGAGAATGCCACATAAGAGCTCTACATCTGGCACTAATTTTCCATAAAACCAAACCTTGTGCATTTCTACAGATGCTCAGTTTCCAATCTAAAAGAAAACAAGTCTGATTTCAAATGTTTTAGGAACTTACTGAGGAAATCTAACTGATCTTCTTCTACTAGTGAAGGACATGATGTCAAAGTGTCAACCAGATGGTATGAGAAGCCCCGGATAAAAAGCCAATTTCAGTTCTGGATGAAAGACACTAACCCCAAAGAGACCACTAGAAAAAACTGCTACTCTCCATCCACTTGGACCTGCAACTCTACAAAATACTTTGTAGAGGGCACTCACTAGTTTCTCCGTTCACCCTAAAAGGCACTCAGAACTGAGCCCAAGGCTGAAGTGCAGTGGCTCTCCCTCCCACTCACCTGGGGCAGGGAGGGCACTGTGAGAGGGAGAGGCAGCCAAACCCAGGTGGCTTCCTGAGACTGGCAGGGCATTGCTCACAGAGGATGAGAACAGCTGCTCCATCCCCACTGGGCTCAAGTTCGTGTCATTCATCCTAGGAAAAAGTATACACAGTGATTATAACCACATGTTAAAAGAGCCAAGCATCTAAGGATGGGGAAATGGGACCTGATCAACTGCTCTTTACGCACATGATCCTGAAACCACAGGACCTGTGACTCAATGTTAACTAATCCATGTCGGTGCTGTATACTATACATAGGACTTGAATTCAATCTGCCCTGTTCCAAACACATGGCTATATTCTGCAGCGTGAGTCACGGTGGCTTATTTTACTTATTTTGTTCATGGTGGTTATAATCTCTATTTGGCTTATCAGCTCAAACCAGCAATTTTTAGGCATTTTAAGTACTTGAATAGTTTTATAAATCCTTTTTAAAGTTGGTTAAAAGTCTGGGTCTGATTCAGATGGCTTAAAGAAGTATCATGCTCTCCCTAAGATTCAGTATTTTCTTAAAAATCTGTATCCATAGCTTATTAAACAATAATCTTAATACAGTCACACACTGAGGTCATCATGCAAGCTTTGCTAGAACTCTACTAAAACAATTTTGGATTCTCACACTAATTCTGCAAAGTAAAGCAGATGGGAATTAAGTGTCAAATCACAAGGTAGTTCAATAAAAGGGCATCAGCCATCCTGCAAAAGATTGTCAAAGGTGTTCCAACACATCAGACTCTATTAATACACAGACCATTTTCAGAAAGATGAAAAACAAAGAAGTAGGCTTTTCTGTACAGTCCACCCTGCAATGTCACTAATCACATCTTCGAAGAGTAATACTGATGTGCAATGCTGGCAGTTGTTATTCAAAGGCATTCGTTTCACCTAGGTGTGGTGACACAGAACTAGGAAGGTGAGGCAAGAGGACTACCAGAAGTTACAAGACTAATATGGACTGCAGAGTAAACTCAAGGTCAGTCTACACTACATAGGAAGATCTTGTCTCAACAGTATATGGAGCTGTAGAGATGTCTCATGGTTAAGAATCCTTGCCACTCTTCCAGGGACTTGAATTTAGTCCCCAGTAACCATGCTCAGTTCCCAGCATTCACATCAGGTTGCTTCACAAACCTCCCGTGCTCCAGCTCCAGGAGGTTCCACAACCTCCTAAAGCCTCAGAGACACCTTCACAGACAGCATTGGCACAGACACACATAATTTAAAAATAAATATTTTAAAATACATATGTATTAGTTTCTAATCAGAATTTTAAAACCATCACATTATCATTTACAGAAGCTAGACAGCAAGTTATTCAAAGGAGATCTCCAATGACCTCTCATCCTTACTCTGCATTCATTGCAAACATATTCTTGCTGTGAGCCATGGGTGATTTACTCCTGTCTCTCCTAAACCTCATACTTTAAAGTTATATGACAGTAAATCTTCAGAGGTACATACTTCTGAGTGTGCCTATGAGGGTATTTACAGAGAGGTTTTCTTAAAAAAGTAAGAGGCACACTGAGTGTGGTTGGAGACACCCACATTCAATGGGGTAGGACCCTGTAATAAATAAAAATGAGAAGGCAAGCCCATCACCAGCATTTCCCTTTGCTTCCAGATTACAGGCTACCATGTGACTAGCCTTCCCCACCATAATGGATTGTGTCCCCTTTTAACTAAAGTCAAATAAACCCCTCAAACTGCTTGTCATGTTTTTTGTTATAGCAGCAATATAGTGTTAGCTAATCCAGTCTGTCATCTTTTTTTAAAATTAACATACATGTACGTGTATGAAGAAGAGTGCTGAGGATGTATATGGTGGTCAGGAGGCAGTTTTTTCAACTTTGATGCTGCTGAGGCAGGGTCTTTCTTTTTGCTGTGCTATGTTCAGACTAACTGATCCACCAGCTCCTGGGTGATCTCCTGTTGCCTCTCATCTCCCCTCGGAGTGCTAGCATTAGATGAACACCATTGCCAACAGCTTTTTATTTGGGTTCCAAGGACCTAACAGGAACTGTCAGCCTCCCTACACAGCTAGTGCTTTTATTCACTGGGCCATTTCCCCAGCCCTAAATGTTATCCCATTTTAATAAGATGAGATTTTGAGGTTAAAAAAAAAAAAAGACCTAAAATTATGTAACTAGTCAGATGTACAATTGAGTTTTGAACTCAGACCTAACTCAAGATTTCCAATCTTAAACTTTGTTACTAAGCCTAGTAACAAACTACAAACAAAACTGGTTTTGCCTTTTACAGAGTCCTATTTACATAAGGACCTAGCCAAACTGTGGGGTATAAAGGCCTATACAGACCTGTTTCTTGAATTACACCATATCTGTATGGACATTAAGTATGAAAGACCTTAAAGCAATGCCCACCCTGACAAGACAACTAGAACCACATGGCAATTGAGGTACACTATCTGAAGGACCATACACCAACAAAAGTATGTCATTTCTCACAGAGTAATGGAAACACCTTACCTTATAGCCTAAAAAAGCCACTGGTACTTTAACTGGAAAAGTTTCCAGTCTCCAGCTAGTTTTAAACAGACTTTTCTAATTTTTCCCAGCTGCAACCATCATCACTGAAAGTATAATCATCACTGAAACCACAAAGCCTACAATACAACGTACCGATTACAATAAATTATTAGAGTTAAGTTGTAGCTTCACCTCCCATTCTGAAAGCTCCGGAATGTTAAACTGTATGTCAGAATTTTTAAAAAATCGGTATGAAATCCCGGATCCTCTCAAATCAGACTTTGATACCAGATGCAAGCATTTGTGCTTTTTTGTGAGTCCCCAAAATGTGATCACCTCAACAGCCATAAACCAAAGGTAACAAGTACTCAAAGACGGAAGACATGAATATGGAGTGCATGCCGTTGATTCTCACTCAACAACGCAATTCCATTCTAACTGCCTGCCTCACATCACATCCTGAGAAGGCCTAGAGTGTACCGAGTTCTGTCTTCTACACTACATCTTTGGCAAATCGTTCTTAACCGTTTTTGTTTCTAACTGACCTACACAATCATTTGGCAGTTGCAGACCTCACACTGTTTCCTGGAAATGACGCGTTTGAAACTAACAGAAACAAAGCCACTTTGCAAAAATGTATCGACCAGCTCCAATAATTTCAGTCACATTTTCTCTTCCTCACTCTAAAAAGCTCTTTAACGGATTCTAGAAAATACCAGCTAAATACAACTCTGGTTTGTTTCTGTGCTGCGCCGGCACAGTACCTTCTAATTAACCAGGCTTGCACAATTAATAACTTAATCTCCACACTCCACCATCCCCGTCTACGGTAACCTGCAAACCCAAAGGTGTAAGGGCAGTGATACTACATAAAAGATAATTAAACACCAAATTAAAAATAGCAAAAGCTACAGTAACTCAGGCAGGAAAAAGGTGCCAAGCAGCAAACGATGTGTGGCTACTCCCAAGCAGTCACACAGGGAATCAACCAGTACTCTGGATTTGGGGGGTGGGGGCAGGGAGGTGGGAATGTTCCGGTGTTCAAACGTACATGCGATACGTGTATCCCTAAAGGCACCCAAACAAAGACTGTCTCCGGCGGTGTCCGCCCTCACCTGCGCATACAGTGCAGGGGACCCGCGTCCGTCAGGAGCGCGCCAGGGCTGGTGTCACGTGCTACCACATCCCGCCGGCGACCGCGCCTCCCCGGACCGCCTGACGTCTCCGAGGGCCGGCGGCAGCACTCCGCGCCGGGTGCCCAGCATGCTGGGCGGCGCCCAGGGTTGTTTTTCCGGAAGCGCCGGCAGCCAGACCGGCTGACCTGGAAGGGGAGAAAAGCATCAGCAGTGGCCTTTCCCTGCCCCGGCCGCTCTAGCCCACCCGGCCGCGCCACCAACCTGAGGCCCGCGCTGAGGAGCACCGGCCCAGCCGCCTGACTCTTCATCGGGCCAGAAGCCGGCCCGGGAGCCCTTGCCCTCCCGGGACCCAGCGTCCTGCTCAAGGCTCCTCTACCGGTTCCCTCCCGGCCCCCGCCCAGTCAGGCCTGCCGCCTCCTCTGAGCCTCACCCTCTGGGGCGCGTTTCCGGCTTCTCAGCCACTCGGCTTACGTGCAACCTGTCCACTGCCTGCGCTCGGACCCTCCCTTCCGTATATGCGCACGCCCACCACGCTCTGCGCGTGCGCAGCACAGGGCTCCCGGGAATGGGCGGGCTTCGAGATGCTCCACCCCGAGCGTTGAGCTCAGGTGTGTCCCAATACGGTAGAGCGCCGAGTAATCAACCCGCCGTTGCTAAGAGACCAAAACAATAACTAGTGCTAGAAGTGATTTCTGAGCTCCAAGGTTCTCCAGGATCTGCTTTTCGGTCCTAATAGCATGTCCTCAAATAGGGAAGCATAAATCCGCATAGCACAACATTATGAAATACAGGATTAGGCCAGACAGTGGTAGTGTGGCCCAGGAGGAATTAGGTTTCGATTCTGAAACTCTCATAGGCTTGTGAAGTTTCCCCGCTTCCATGTCATAAGGGATGGTATTGGGATTTGTGCAGCTTTCCTTCTCCTTCTCTCCTTGCCTTCCCATCCCTACAGTACGGGCAGGCACAGGACCGGGAATGCTCTTTGAAACCACATCACCTGTTTGGTAGGCAACTTTTTACATTATGTTTATTCATATGGGTAATATCGGTGAATGCTTATGCGGTTACTAGAACAAATGTGCATGTGGAGGTTAGAGAACAACTGACAAGAAATTAGTTCTAATGCAAATCAAAATGACCCTGGGATTTCACCTTACACCCATCAGAATGGCTAAGATCAAAAACACAAGTGACAACATATGCTGGAAAGGATGTGGAGAAAGGGGAACCCTCCTCCACTGCTGGTAGGGATGTAAACTTGTACAACCACTTTGGAAATCAATCTGGTGCTTTCTCAGAAAATTAGGATTAGTGCTTCCTCAAGACCCAGCTATACCACTCCTAGATATATATCCAAAAGATGTTCAAGTATTCAACAAGGACATTTGCTCAAACATGTTCATAGCAGCTTTATTTGTAGTAACCAGAAGCTGGAAACAGCCCAGATGTCCATCAGCTGAAGAATGGATACAGAAATTGTGGTACATTTGCACAATGGAATACTACTCAGCAAATAAAAACAAGGAAATCATGAAATTTGCAGGCAAATGGTGGGAACTAGAGAAGATCATCCTGAGTGAGGTATCCCAGAAGCAGAAAGACACACAGGGTATATACTCACTCATAAGTGGATATTAGATATATAATATAGGATAATCATACTAAAAATCTGTACACCTGAAGAAACTAGTCAAGTTGGAGTACCCTGGGTAAGATGCTCAATCCTCATTCAGAAAGGCAAAGAGGATGGACATCAGAAGAGGGAGAAAACAGGGAACAGGACAGGAGCCTACCCAGGGAACAGGACAGGGCCTCTGAAAGACTCTGCCCTGCAGGGTATCAAAGCAGATGCTGAGACATATAGTCAAACTTTGGGCAGAGTACAGGGAATCTTATTCATAAGATTCTTTCAAGAAGTAGGAAATTATAAGACCTGGAGAGGACAGGAGCTCCACAGGAGAGCAACAGAAACAAAAAATCTGGGCACAGGGATCTTTTCTGAGACTGATACTCCAACCAAGGACTATGCATGGAGATAACCTAGAACCCCTGCACAGATGTAGCCCATTGCAGTTCAGTATCCAAGTGGGTTCCATACTAATGGGAACAGGGACTGTCTCTGACATGAACTTATTGGCCTGTTCTTTGATTACCTTCTGCTCAGGGGAATGCAGCCTTACCAGGCCACAGAGGAAGACAATACAGCCATTCCTGATGAAACATGATAGATTAGGATCAGAATGAAGGGAAAGAAGACCTCTCCTATCAGTGGACTGGGAGAGGGGCATGGGTGGAGAAGAAGGAGGGAGGGTGGGATTGGGAGGGAGTGGGGGAGGGGGCTAAAGGTGGGATACAAAGTGAATAAACTGTAATTAATAAAAATAAAAAAATTAGTTCTATCCTTCCTCGTGTGAGACCCAGGGATCAAATGACATTACTCTCTGAGCCACACTGTCAGTCCATATGTGGTAATTTCTTATACCATACAATTAACTAATCATACTGCTACATAGTTACCTAACACTATACATGTGTGTATATGTATGTATGTACAAAGACATATGCACAAATGTTCCTTGCAACTTTGTTAATAATGATCTTTAACCTCTCCAATGTGTATTAACCAGTAAATAGTTATACTGAGTCACTGTAGTGGAACCCTAGGCAGCAATAAAAAGGAACAAGGAACTAGCATGTGGGTGGACCTCAAGCCACTTCCTACACTAAATGAAGAACACCAAACACAAAAGACTACAAGTGTGTAGAAAATACAGGAAATACCAGACTACTCTAAAAGCTCTGATGGATAAAAGGATGATATTGCATATGTGTGTGTGGAGAGAGAGGAGGGACCATTCAGGGTAGTGTTTACTTGGCTGCATGTGTTTATTATAATTAGCCAAGTGGTAAGGTTAAGATTGGTGAGTTTGCTGTGGTGGTGCATAAGTCCAGTAGTAATGACACACACCTTTACTGCCAGCATTTGGGAAGCAGAGGCAGGTGGATCTCCGTGAGTCTGAGGCCAGCCTGGTCTACACAGATAGTTCCTGGACAGCCAAGGCTATACACAGGCACACAGGCACACACACACACACACACACACACACCCTGTCTCTGAGAAAAAAAAGAAACAAACAAACAAAAAGGATTGGTGAGTGTTGTTATGAGTAAAAATACATTAAAAAGGCAAAAGTTGGGCATGGTGGTGCAATCCAGTAAAACTAAGGAATGCGGAGGCAAAAGAAGCTCAAGGTCGTTCTGGTTTACATAGTAAGTTCTAGGCAAGTCTGGTTTATAAAAGATTCTGGCAATATGTAGCTGAGCATGTAAAGATGTTTTCTATATATGCCTCATAACCTGAGTTTGATCATGTGCCACACACATCATGTACCCATGCAATATTTTCTTCAAAATAACACATATGCATGCACAGGCATGTGTACTCATACAACACACACTATACAAGCAAACAAATTCACAGGGACTGGAAAGATTTCTCAGTGGTTAAGAGGATATACTGCTCAAGTTAGATTACCTATAAAATACGAGTTTTTTTTCTATGTCTGCCCTAGCTCCTGAATAATAACATAGAGACATAATATTTTTATTATTAGCTTTTGGCACTATAGTTGGGCAGACACTGAGCTATTCTAACCCAACTATGCTGGCCTCACCTCCTCCCCAGCCACAGGGCTGTTACCTTTCACCCTTGCCTCCCTCTGGCACCTCCTTGTTCATCCATGTCCTTGTGGCAACTCCCTGGTCCCTTCCTGAGACCCATTCTGTCTCTTTGGCCCCAGAATTCCCACCTATACTCTCCTGCTGGACTATTGGCTGTTCAGCTCTTTAATAACCAATCAGAAAGTGATGGAGAACAAGTTTTACACAACATTAAGACAGGAGATGCTTCATAAAAATTACAATGTCAAAGTCTGTACTGCAACCAGATCTCTGGGTATAGAAATCAGCATTTGAATACACTGTGCATCTCCAACATTTCCCCGTTTTAGTCCAATGAGTCCAGAGAGTCTTTAGTCCAAAAGGTTCTTTCTCTTACATTAATAAGATATAACAATAAGAAAAACTATGAGAACTATTAGGTAAGAATTACATTCCCAATGTTCAGTCCATTTGTAATTGACAACCCTAGAGAAAGTACTCTACTATCTATCTGTTCTTGGTGAGTTCAGAGTTTTATACTTAAGTAATTTTCTATCATATTGCATTTATCAACCTATAAGTATCCTCTTAGACTTAAGATATTTTATTAAATCTTAAACAACTTAAGCTTAATTGTTAGGCTATACCTATCTAGTCTTCAACCCATTCAGAGATCTGAAAAAGATAAATATTATCTGAGTAGACAGGAAGTACAGAGGAAGCAGCTTCCAAAACTATAGAAATGAAAGAGGTATATGGCTGCCTGGACAGTCACCCAAGGTTCCTCTATAACATTAAACATCATCTTCTGCATTCTGAGTCTGAATATCTGAGAGATTTTTTTGTGGCGCAGGAATTATGAAGGACTTGCCTACCTTGTCCTTGCAAAGTTCTACAGTCAACTTCTTCCTTGTCCTGCTTGTCCAGTTTGGACAGCATACAATCAGCAGTTGAAGCAATGGCAGTTTCTTGCACAGTGGCTAATTTGTCATATAAGAAGCAAACTCAACATGGAGGTTCTTTGATGCCCATCATCTTCTTTGAAGTAAAATGGTAGTGCTACTAGGAGTTAACATGACTCATTGTCCAAAAAAAAAGCCTTTTATTAATAAGACATCTTTAAATGCCATATTTTGTAGATCTCCGAAGTTTTGGAAGACCATCTTTTTATCTGTAGTATATTAGTATAGTATAATTTGAATAGGTGTATGTCGCTTGTTTCTAGCTATTTACTAACTGTTTAACTTTTAAAACATTTACAGGAGGCTAAGTAAAGCTTATTTCTGTGATAACTAAATTAATACCTAACATGGCCATAAGTTCGATTGACTATTAACTTATATTTCTTACATATCCTAAACAGTATGTAATAGTAGCTTTCAAAAGTACTAGAGCTTCACATTGCATAAAAATGAGTTGCACAGGTACAGTACCTTGAGCAAGAGTTGAAATACATATGCAGTGTGTTGTAGAAATATATAATCTTCAATTTTTATCAAAATACAAAAATCCATACCAATGTAAAATGTTTGATTTGTTAATACTTTTTCAGTTTAAAAGTAGATTTAATAATCTACCCTTTTATTCTAGCATTCTTATATCTCCCTTTTTTTCTTTTCATCCCTTCCTCCTTTTTTCTTTATCACTAGATAGGAGAGAAAGAAATATAGAGGAAATAGAAAGAAAGACAAAAGGCGATCCCTGAATCTAACCTCTTAAACTTTGTTTTCTCCCTGACCAAGACCATTAACAACTTGTGACCAACCCCCATTTAACAAACACAAACATTCACCACCCACCAAATGACAAAAAAAAAAAAAAAAAATCACCCATCCTACAGGGGAATGGGACATTGTTCTCTTAAAATTGCTTCCTGCTGTCTGGGGGTGACATTCTTTTTTGAGGATCCTAAGAATACTGGGATAATGGTCAAGTCCTAAGAATGCTACCTGTAACATATGCTGCCCTGTCTGTGTGTGATGGGAAAGTACAGGGCTTAACGGAAGTCCTGGCTGGAACAATCTGTGAGGCTGAATGATCTAGATAGTGATACAGAAGTTGCTTTGGATGTAGATTTTTGAGGAAACAGCTATTGAGGCAGTCTTTGAGGTTGGATCATTTGGGCTACTTGTCTTCTTTTGTGTTTTGTCTTTTTCCTCTATAAAAATACAAGTTTTTAAAGACCATACATTTCTGCATTAATACATGTATGGAATGTGCAGTGTACACAAATCAGGTAAAGATGATTCTCTGCCCTATGTTCTGGCAGGAAAAGCATTGTCATTCTTTGTAAATAAGTTTGAATTTATAGAAAATATATAGAAATGATAGGACAAAAAATAGATTATTGAACTACTCCTCAACATAAAGCTTTAATTTTTATTCTCAGATAAGGTTATTTTTAATTCATTGATATCGAATTGTAGATGAAAGTTAATTCAGAACATGGCTTTCCTGGCAAGAGATCACATCCAAAGACCTTCTGGCTAGCAAGAAATCACATGTAGAGATCTTCTAAATCTGTATGATCCACCTGGAATACAAACACACATTTAATCCAGGAGACAGAGGCAAGCAGATATGAGTTCAAGGCCAGCCTGGTATAGAGCAAGTTTCAGGTAAAGAAACTCTTGGATTCAGGCGTGGTAGTACATATCTTTAATCCCAAGCAATGAAGGTAAAGTTAGTTTGTAGAAGGAAGCACCCGTGTTTGAAAGTGATGCCTAATTGAGTGGTAGAAAAGGTGATAAATCAGAGAAGGATTTGACAGAATAGGATACTTCCAACTCTCACAAAAAGAGGGAGAGAAAAAGGGAAGCTACTTAAGGGGAAATGACAGAGAGAGAGAAAGAGAGAGAGGAGGCAGTTTTACCAGGACAGTAATAGAGAGACAGGTTGCAGAGAAAGAACTCAGGTGAAGACTGAATGAGCCAGAGAATGAGAAGGAGCCAAAAGACGAGAAAAGATTGCTGGAGTTAGTTTGACGCCAAAGAGCAATTTAGAGTCTGAGAGAGAAGTCAGATTGAGTATGTCAGCTGGGAGAACAGTTTGAGCTTGAACAGCTGAGTTGAACCAGCCAGCCCAGAGCTCAGCAAGAGCAAGAAAGGATGAGCTTATTAAGCGGTAAGTCACAAACCCTGAAAACATTCTTGGCCTAAGTTAGGTTGTAGGAAGGGTAGAAACTTCCAGGACTAAACCTAGGTTAGCCAAAGGAGGCAGTAAGACTCTGAGACAACAATGGAAAATGGAAAATAAACAATCTTTTTACATAGAATTTTAGGTATTGATGCAAAATAAACTTATTTTGATACATTGGTATAGAATTCAAATTTAAGGTTATCTGATACACATGTGTATGTGTGTATATATATATTTATTTTTCTCTAGTATGAGGTATTGTGCCCATACAACTCATTGATAGATAAAAGGTTTATTTCCACTACTTTTAAACTGACTGCAGGCTGTTTAGGATAGTAGAGAATAGTTCATCGTTAATTGATCAACTCATGGTCATGTCAGATACTAGTCTATTTATTACAGAAATATGCTTTCTAGGCACAACAGATGGATAGATAGGTGTGATTTTATAGATAGGTAGATATGAAAAATAAAATTAATATATGCTATGGATGTTTTTGGTTTATGATATGTAAACATGTTTTTGTTAAAATTTCAAGTTGGGGATTTTAGTTTGTCTGTACCTGTTAAGTGTCTCATGCAGAGACAAAAAGTGGTAGAAAAGTTCTGAGGACTTTGAGAAGTATAAACATGACAGCCCAGAGGAAGAAGGTGTGGCTGCTTGGAGGAAAACTACTTGCTGCTGGTTCATCCCACTGTTTGCTGATTTGCTGGAATTCTGGATTTTATGACAACTGATACTGGTATTGCCCCCAAAAGAATCCTACCACCCTACCCAGTGGGAAGTAGAGAGAACTCTGCCCCCTGGTCTCACTGACCTACTTTCCCCCATACTCAGTATTGGAGGGTTGGAAGGTAGGTAGAAGTGTTTAATAACCTTAAATAAAATAGGTTTGTTTAAAAATCTAGATCAACAGATAGAGGTCTTCAAAACCCTCAGAGACCTACAGAAAATGGCATTTAAAGATGTCTTTATCATTTTAAGGACTGATTGGCAACAAGACACGTCAACTCTTGGCAGCCTCAACCCCTACTCCCACCCCTATCCCCCGCCTACCTCAAAGAAGATAATGAGCATCGAAGAACCTCCATATGGAGATGGCTTCAAATACGGCAAGTTAGGCAGCCGGGCAAAGAAAAATGCCCTTGCTTCTACTATAGACAGGATTTGCCTAAAATGGGCAAGTTTAGATGCAAGACAAGTCGACTGTCTAGCTCTGCCAGGAAAGGGTAAGCAAGTCGTTCCTGCTTAACAAATATGTCTGTCAGATATCCTGTGCCAGAAGGCTGAACTCATGTAATACTCATGCTTTACTGTAAGGGTGAGATTTGCAGTGACTGTCCAGGCAGTGAACTGTCTCTGTCACATTTACTTTTATTTTGGAAGCTGCTAGCCTGTACTTCCTGCTTACTCAAGTAATAACTTTTATTCCTTCTCAAGTGTCTGATGGGGTTGAAAACTAGATATCTATAGTTTTACAATTAAACTTAATTGCTTAGGAATTCAGATATTTTAAGGTCCAGATAGATGTTTGTAGGTTGATAGGTACAAGATATGTGCCATTTGGGCAGCGTCTAGCCACTTCTCTGTGGCTGCTAATGCCTGTTGCGGCTGCTGGTTTGGTGTTTGACTAGAATACTGGTAGCCTAATGACTGATTTTGGTAATCCCCCTAAGAACCCATCAGCCCTAATCAGGAGAAAGTAGAAAAAGAGGTCTACAGTCCCTTCCCTCCTAATCTCCTACCTAAGGTTGGGAAGTTGGAAGGAAGGTAAAGACATTTAAGAACCTTAAATAAAGTAGGTATTTGAAAAATATAAGACTTTCTTTTAATCAGTTTGCACTGTCTAGCCAAACTGTAATATAAATGTTTATCCATGGCATATGAAAAGATGTCATGATAAGTCCTCAGGACTCTGTAAACAACAAGATTTACTGGCTATATGGAAATATGCCTCAGCCAGTCTCAGTGCTATTCCCATGTAGGGGGATCTGCATTTACGTCATCTGTTTTGTTGTTCTTGGTTTCTGCCTTCATGTCTGCAGTCGAGATTTTCAGGAAGTCTCCCCTCATCAAGTCTAATCTTTCTTATTTTTAAGGAATCCATAGATTTTCTTCTCCTGTTAAAGCAAAGGCAAAACCTCTTACCAAATGCAACACATTCCCTGCCTTCCATTCAGAAGTTAAGATATCCTTAAAAGTAAACAGGCTGCTTTCGTTCAGTGTTTTTTTTTTTTTCTATCATCCAATGTCTTTCAGAAGTTGTTGTTTTTAGCCCATTAACATTTTTAAAACTTTAAGGTTAATAAAGCATTATTTAATGTATCTCTGGGGGAGGGTGTTTGTTACCCCTTTCTGTTTATTAAGCATATTTTAAAAAAATATGAGATCTCTCTACAACTGTTTGTACTATAGGGTTGTACAGCATATGTGTAATATGTTTTATATTGTAATATGCAAAAAACTGTTCCATTTTACTATAGGCATATGCTGGAACATTGTCAGTTTTAATTTATAGAGGCATAACTTCTAATAAGTGTGCAATTACAGAATCAGCCTTTTCAACTTAAAGCAGTTGACCATTGAGTTCCTGAATATGTGTCTACAGTATGGTGCGCATATTTTAATTTTCCAAACTCTGCAAAATGAAACACATCCATTTGCCAAATTTCATTTCTTTGGGTACCTTTAGGGTTACTTCCTGAATGTAATCGAATTTGGTTATGCAAAGAACAAGTAGGATATTTCCTTATAATTTCCTGTTGCCAAGTGACACAAAAATCTTTCTTCAAACCTTTGCTGTTAACATGGTGTTTCTTATGAAATTCTGAGTGTCCTAGCACATTTTCTATTAATAGCTGTCCAATGTCATTATTAACTTGTGCCATAAAGCCTGGTAGACCTATATGGTATCTGATGTCTCTTGTATATAACGGATGATTTTTATTTCTCATCACTTGTAGTTGATTGTGTAGTGAAGTTAATTTTGAATCATCCTGAATAAGTTCAGTGGTTTCTATATAAAAACTCTTTCTGCATATTGAAAGTCAGTAACTAATTAAGAGATTCAGGAAAATTGTATAATACCATATGAATGGCATACAGCTCTGATTTTTGAAGTGAATCATAAGGGCTCTGAGCCACTCAGTATAGAATATAGGGGCTAAGGAAATTGGTGTCCCTTTTACCATATTAGGGAAAATCTAATCAGTTCTTTTTATAAATTGAAATCATTTGCTTTTCAGGCATTTGTTCTTAAGTATTCTTCCCAAAATTACTGAAATCTCTTTGCCAATGTTCAATTTTTGCTCATAATGAGGAAATTTCAGCATTAATAAAAGGTATTACAATTTCTGTTGGGTCTATTCCTGCTAATTGACAAAGTTTCATGTTTTCTTTCAGAATCAATTCACAAACTTTTTTATATAAGTCTTTAACTTTTCATTCTGTTTGTGTGATAAAATATCTATTCTAAGATATAATATTTTCTCTGCATAAAAATTCCTGTGGGAGCTCTAAGATCAAAAATCACTAAATGGGACCTCAGGAAACCGAAAAGCTTCTGTAAAGCAAAGGACACTGTTGTCAGAATAAAACAACAACTTACAGATTGGGAAAGGATCTTCACCAAACCTATATCTGACAGAGGGCTAATATACAGAATATATAAAGAACTTAAAAAGTTAAACAACAACAAATCAAGTAATCCTATTTAAAAATGGGGTACAGAGCTAAACAGAATTCTCAATAGAGGAATATCGAATGGCAGAGAAACACTTAAAGAAATGTTCAATATCCTTAGCTATCAGGGAAATGCAAATCAAAACGACACTGAGATTTCACCTTACACCCATCAGAATGGCTAAGATCAAAAACTCAAGTGACAACATATGCTGGAAAGGATGTGGAGAAAGGGGAACCCTCCTCCACTGCTGGTAGGAATGTAAACTTGTACAACCACTTTGGAAATCAATCTGGTGCTTTCTCAGAAAATTAGGAATAGTGCTTCCTCAAGACCCAGCTATACACTCCTAGATGTATATCCAAAAGATGCTCAAGTATACAACAAGGACATTTGCTCAACCATGTTCATAGCAGCTTTATTTGTAGTAACCAGAAGCTGGAAACAGCCCAGATGTCCATCAGCTGAGGAATGGATATAGAAATTGTGGTACATTTGCACTACTCAGCAAATAAAAACAAGGAAATCATGAAATTTGCAGGCAAATGGTGGGAACTAGAGAAGATCATCCTGAGTGAGGTATCCCAGAAGCAGAAAGACACACAGGATATATACTCACTCATAAGTAGATATTAGATATATAATATAGGATAATCATACTAAAATCTGTACACCTAAAGAAGCTAATCAAGATGGAATACCCTGGGTAAGATGCTCAATCTTCATTCAAAAAGGCAAATGGGATGGACATCAGAAGAGGGAGAAAGGAGATCCAAGATGGCGGCCCCCGGAGGACACTGTGTCTGAGGAGTAGGACAGCAGTGTCGGCACAGCAATCAGGAGACTGAACTCTGGGACCTAAAAAACACCAGCGTTTGTGACTGCCAGGTTAGAGGAAATCCTACGGTGTGGAAATCAAGTGGGACTGACCTCAGGTCACCCAGTCAATCCCTGGAAAAGGTCCTGTGGACTGGCGGGCACACATCTGCTGGCCTAGATCGGCGCACACGGCCTCCAATGGCGCCCCAGTCGCCATCCAGACACACAGCCTCTGGCCCAGAGTGAGGTGCCCAGCCTCCAGACCAGACTGGTGCCCACCATTTACCTGAAAATTTCATGATTTCTTTGTTTCTTATTGCTGAGTAATATTCCATTATGTAGATGTACCACAATTTCTGTATCCATTCCTCAGTTGAGGGGCATCTGGGATACTCCAAACAAGGACCATGCATGGAGATAACCTAGAACCCCTGCATAGATGTAGCCCATGGCAGTTCAGTATCCAAGTGGGTTCCATAGTAATGGGGACAGAGACTGTCTCTGACATGATCTCAGGGGCTGTCTCTTTGATCACCTCCCCCTGAGAAGGGAACAGCCTTACCAGGCCACAGAGGAAGACAATGCAGCCTGATAGACTAGGGTCAGATGGTTGGGGAGAAGGACCTCCCCTATCAGTGGACTGAGGGAAAGGCATAGGGGAAGAAGAGGGAGGGATGATAGGACTGGGCATGAATGAGGAGGGGGCTACAGCAGGGATACAAAGTGAATAAACTGTAATTAATAAAAAATAAATGAAGTATTTAAAAAATCCTTGTGGGAGAAGGAGTAGAAGGCAAAATAATTAAAATACAGTTCAGCTTTATATCTAAATGGTACACATGTGTATCTTGTAATTTTTTTTTCTGTCAGAGAAAATTCTCTGTCATCCTCAGCTGATAATTTTCTTGGACTACTTAATTCCTTATTACCTTGTAAGGTTTGAAATAAATTACTTAGCTCTTGAGTATTTATTCCAATTGTGGGCCTTAGCCAATAATATCTCCCAATAATTTTTGAAAATTATTAAGAGTTTTAAATTGGTCTCTTCTGGTTGAACCTTCTTACTAGAATTTTCTGTAGACCTATCTTATTTCCTAGATAATTAACAGAATCTCTTTAGTGGATTTTTTCAGGAGCACTTTGTAATCCCCAGGAACACAAAATTCTCTTTTACCTCATCAAACATTTTCCCCCTAAGGTATCTCAATCTGAAGTAGACAGCAAAATATCATCTATATAATGGTAAATTATGGATTTAAAAAGTTGCTTATGAATTATTTCTAATGGCTGTTTTACAAAATATTGACATAAAGTAGGACTATTCAACATTCCTTTTGGAAGTAGTTTCCAATGAAATCTTTTTATTGACCACCTATTAGTATAAATATGTATGGAGAAAGCAAACATTTCTGTATCATGTGCATGCAAAGGCATTATGAAAACGCAATTTTTAAAGTAAGACCTAATGATTCTTTATATTTCCTCAGTGTGTATTGTTATGTCTTCCTTTTCATTTCTGATTTTGTTAGTTAGTTTGGGAAGAGTTTGCCTATCTTGTTGGTTTTCTCAAAGAACCAGATCTTGTTTTTGTTTTTGTATTGTTCTCTTTGTTTCTAATTTATTGATCTCAGTCCTGAGTTTGATTATTTCCTGCTGTCTACGCCTCTTTGCTTCTTTTTGTTCTAGAACTCTCAGGTGTCCTTTTAAGTTGCTAGTATGAGATCTTTCTAAGTGTTTGTTTGTTGTTGTTTTTTTTATGAACTTTCTTCTTAGCACTTTAATTGTGTCTCATAAGTTTGGGTATGCTGTACCTTTGTTTTCATTAAATTCTAGAAAGTTTCTTTTGTCTGATTTTTGTTATTGTTTTGTTTTGTTTTTCAAGACAAGGTTTCTCTGAGTAAGTCATGAACTTGCTTTGTAGGCCAGGCTGTGCTCAAACTCACAGAGATCTGTCTCCCTCTGCCCCCTCAAGTGCTGGGATTAAAAGTTATCATTTAGCAGCCTAAAAAGATGTCTCAAAAGTTACAAAAGATAGAATCATGAGGGCTTTGTTACAGATCCCAAAATTCAAATTAACATGTAAGGCTTCTAACCTATGCCTAATACCCAGCTCCAGGAAAAGCAAAGGAAGAGGTCTGTTGGACTTGATGGCTTTTATCCTTTATAAGAAAACATGAGCTCCAGATTCAGGGAGAAACCCTGCCTGAAAGGAATAAGTGGATAGTAACAGAGACAAGTAACTAAAGGATACATGTTAAACCAAGGCATGGTAATAAACAGTTGTAATTCACACACTGGAGAAGAAGGGGCTCACTAGACAGGCTATCTAAACTATTGGTGAGGTCCAGGCTAATGAGCGATCTTGTATCAAGAAACAAATTGAGTGAAGCCTGAAGAACTGAACCCAATGTTGTCTCTTTGAACTCCATGGACAGGCACACATGCTAGTATATACAGCCCCATCACACAAACATATTCACAGAAAAGAGAAAAAAAAAGAGAGAAAGAGAGAAGGAAGAGTAGGAAAATCAAACATTCTATGTCTTTAACTATGACTATTTTCTTTGTCCAGTGTAAGCATACATTTATTTATATGAAGGAAAAGGAATCCTCAACTGTATAATAGATGCTAAGTGAGAAAAATATATTTAGGTATTATGTTGTAGGTGGCGATCAATATTTACTATTGATATATCTTCTGGTAAAGCTGCTGTTAATCCTAAACAGCTGTATACCCAAATCACCACACAGACACTGAGATTTATTTAATTAACATAGAACACAATGCTGGGCAATAGTTGTTCCATCCTAAACCTCCAAGCCCACGTAGTTTCTACCATTCAGATTTCTTCCATTATACTTGCTTTTTGTGATATATTAGGTCCAGTCCATCTCTCCACGTTGTTCCAAGACCTTTCTTCCTGCCTCTGTCTTCCCTGCTCTCTCTCTCCTGCCCTCTATCCTCTTCTGCCTCCCACCTTCCTGTCTCTGGTTCCTCCCTCTCTTCCTGCTTCCTTTTCATTGTTCAACATTGTGGCTAGTTGCTTTATTTTGGCATGTTTACACAAAGTTGAGACAGATGATGCTTAGAATAAGTATCACAATGCAATGTCCATATTAAAACCAGAGAGTGGGGGAGATAAATCAGCATTTGAATGAACAAAGGTAAGGTGTATACATTTCAAAAGAACATTATACCAACAGTATTGCTAAAAAAAAAAAAAAAAAAAGATGTGCACCACTATGCCCAGCTTTCTAGAAAGTTTAATTTCTTTCTTGTTGAAGTCCAGCTTTAATCCATGGTGGTCTGACAAGATTCAAGGAGTTATTTCAATTTTCTTGTATCTGTCAAGGCTTGCTTTGCGATCAACTAACTATATGGCCAATTTGGAAAAGGTTCTATGAGGTTCTAAGAAGGTATATTTTTTTGTGTTTGGTTGAAATGTTCTGTAGATACATTTGATTCTGTTAGGTCCATTTTATTCATTATATCATTTAGTTTCATTATTTCTTTGTTTAATATCTGTTTTGAAAAACTGTTCATTGGTGAGAGTGGGGTGTTGAAATCTCCCATTATTAATGTGTGGGTTTCAATGTGTGATTTAAGGTTTAGTAATGTTTCTTTTACAAATGTGGGTGCCCTTGAATTTGGGGGAATATATGTTCAGAATTGAGATGTCATCTTGGTGGATTTTTCCTTTGATGAGTATAAAGTGTCTTTCTCCATCTCTTTTGATTAATTTTCATCAAAAGTTTATTTTATTAGCTATTAGAATGGCTACTCCAGCTTCCTTCTTGGGTCCATTTGCTTGGGAAACCTTTGGCCAGCCCTTTATTCTGAGATAATGTCTATCTTTGTTGCTCAGGTGTGTTTCTCATAGGCAGCAGAATCATAGATCCTGTTTTCACATTCATTCTGTTAGTCTGCGTGTTCGTTTTTATGGGGGGAATTGAGTCCATTGATGTTGAGTGATATTAATTAACAATGGTTGTTACTTCTTAGTATTTTGATGTTGGTGGTGGAGAGAAGCAGAGGGAGGGCAGAAGGGAGAGAGAGAGAAAGAGAGAGAGAGAGCTTCCCTTCTTTTGTTTTTGCTGGTGTAGAATTATTCATTTCCTGTGTTTTCTTAGGTGTAGTTAAACTCTTTGGGTTGAAGCTTTCCTTCTAGTATCTTTTGGGGGCTGTATTTGTGAATGGATATTATTTAAATTTGATTTTGTCATATAATGCCTTTTTCCCTCCATCTATGGTGATTAAATGTTCTGCTGGGTATAGCAGTGGGTGCTGACATCTGTGGTCTCTTAGACTCTGCCGCTGTGCTCTTCTGGCTTTTAGAATCTCTGTTGATAAATTGGGTATAATCCTGTCTTTATTTGTTTCTTGGCCTTTTCCCCTTGCTGCTTTTAATATTTTTGTTGTTGTTGTTCTGTACATTTAGTGTTTTGATTATTATGTGGTGGGAGGATTTTTCTTTGCTGTTTTATAAGATTCTTGTATGTTTACAGTCATCTCTTTCTTTAGGTTGGGGATGTTTTTCTGGTTTTGTTTGTTTGGTTTGGTTTAGTTTTTTGAGACAGGGTTTGTCTGTGTAGCCTTGGCTGTCTTGAACTCTCTCTGTAGACCAGGTTGGCCTCAGACTCACAGTGATCCACCTGCCTCTGGCTCCCTGAGTGCTGGGATTCCAGGCGTGGGCTACTGTGCCCAGATGGAAGTTTTCTTCTGTGACTTTGTTGAAAATATTTTCTGGACCTTGGAGCTGGGAGTTTTCTCCTTTTTTTATTCCTATTATTCTTGCATTTAGTCTTTTCATGTTGTCCCAGATTTCTTGGATGTTTTGCGTCAGGTACATTTTAGATTTCACATTTTATTTGACTGATGTATTGATTTCTTCAACTGGATCTTCTATGCCTGAGATTCTCTTTCATCTTTTACATTCTGTTGGTGATTTCTGTCTGTAGTTTCTGTTCTTTTCCCTAGGTTTTCTATCTCCAGTATTCCCTCAGCTTGTGTTTTAATTATTGCTTCTATTTCCATTTTCAGGTCTTAAACAGTTTTATTTGTTTCCTTTACCTGTTTGATTGTATTTATTTATTTCCTTTTTAAAGGCTTCTGTCATATTAATAAGACTGGATGTAAGGTAATCTCGTGATTTCAACTGTGTTGCATATCCAGGGCTTCTTGTGGTAGGATGGCTGTGCTCTGGTGGTGCCATATTGCCTTGGCTGTTGTTGACTGTGTTCTTACACTGGTCTTTCGCCATCTGGTTGTCCCTGGTGTTAGCTGGATGTCCCTGATGCCAGCAGGACTCCTTGGGGAGTCAGGCAGAGCCTTGGGCCTGAGAATGGAGGTCAGGGGACAGCTTGCTGCTCACCTCTGCTGGCTGTGCTCGAAGTGAACTTGAATGTCCCTGGTCTCATGGGCCTCCTCTGAAAGGGGTGCAGAGCTGTGCACCTGAGAATGGAGCTCAGGAGACAACATGTAGCTCACCTCTGCTGGCTGTGCCCAGGTAGACCTGGAAGGCCAGGGTGAGAGTTCTACATCTTGATCCACAGGCAGCAGAAGGAGACTGTGTATGACATTCGGTGTTCTAGTGTAAGAATACCACACAAACCACTCAGACTCTCATCTCAGTTAGATGTGGATGGTTTATTGGAATACCTTTTCCAAGCTGATCAATCAGGATAACAGTAAGGACTTGGGAGCCTATTTGTGACATCTACAAGTTCTCACAGCAGGGTTTTAATAGAAAGAATCAAATGCGAAAGACATGAGGAGGGCAATAACATATTTTGGCAAACAGTACAAAGTAATATTACAGTTTTGGCTATCTAGACAAAGTTTTATCAGCTAACCTTTAAGTTGATTGGTCCTAAGTGAGGTAACTGAAGCAGAGCTTAGGGTCTTCTAGAGTACATCCAAAGTGTAGCCAGGTGTGTAGATAAGAAGGGTGCAACCAGAATGTAACCAAGTGAATAAATAACAAAGTATGAGTTATGACAACTATTGAATCATAGTAAAATATAAGGTCAGCTATGAACAACTGCTTCCAGGAAGCAAAGTTGAAAGTTTAAAATTTTGAACTTAATTCCACCTTAGAAACAAAATGGAAGCTGAATACAAAATGGCTGTAGCCTTGTTTCAATTAGTAGGCTACAGCACTGGGCATAGCTTGAGCATAGGAGACCTCAAAGCCTGCCCTCACAGGGTATGCCTTCAACAAGGCCACACCTCCTAATATTGCTAGATCCTGTGAGCCAAGCATTCAAACACATGAGTCTATGGGGCTGTTTCTGTTCAAACCACCACAGTTGTCCTTGGAAGATGCTGCACATAGAGATATAGATACTTAATACTTATGCTGTATAGAGAAGGGATAATTGAGTATACCCATGTTAGATAATCAAGTTAAGACTGAGTTAATTATACCGAGTTGAATTCTAGCATGAGATTATAATATATGGATACTTGTTACCTCTTGTGATGCATGATGCAAATCCTGGGCCCAGAACCAGAAGCACATGTATAGCTCTATATCACAACCCCAGGAGACAAAAATCTGTAATGAAACATGAAATATTTTGCAAGAAGAGCCAATGCAAATCCTCTTCCCTTCTCTTGTTTCAAACAGGTGATAAGAGAGCTGTCAGGATAGAAATTTTCCTCTTTCCTAGGAGCATTCAGGCTTCACCCGAAGGCACTCTAGCTGCCTCTGAGAAAAAACAGAGCCATCGTTCTCTATCTGGAAGCCAAACTCCAGGACCCCAACTGAGGTCCAGGCCCCAGCAAATGGAGAACAGCAACCACAGACCTCACTAAGTGATGTATACTCTTCATGTGACCAAGGTCTCCTGTGGTCACTCCTGCTTCATGATGGTGCTGCTCATGTCAATAGTGAAACAACTATACCACATTTCTTAAAAAAAGAATTTATAAGAAAACTTGGTCCAATAACCTTGAATGCTAATAATAAATTTGTCAGTTTATCATTTAAGTGTGACCTATATATCCTCTTATTTTAAAACTTGTTAGATTGAAAATATAAAGCTTGTGCTGTTTATAATAAGTGAACAGTAGAGAGGTCTATGGACAATGATCACTATTCTATACCCAGTGACATGCTTGCTAGGCAACCAAAGACAAAAATTCGATATACATCTTTCCCTTCATTCTCCTTGTCTGCACAAACACACAGAGACATGTGTGGCACAGTCATGGTGGCATACACCTGTTATTCCAGCACTCAAGAGGCTGAAGTAGGAGGAGTTTGAATTTGAGGCCAGACTGGGCTACACAGTGAGATCCTGTTTCAAAACAATAAACAAAAATGTGCAAATCATATAAAATTGTTTTATGTTCCTATTACAAACATTAGTCTGACTGTTAGTATTTTGGAACAGAACCTGCTTCTGGGTTACCTAGCAACTTATGATGTCATCTTGTGTCACCCGGCCAGGTGGCCACACCTGGGAGGCATGGTTACCTGGCCCCTTAAAGGGACAACCCGACACGTGGTCTCTCTCTTGGCTCTTACTCTCTTGCTCCTTCCTCTCTACGGGGCGCCCCCTCTCCTCCCTTCTCTCTCTTCCTCCCACCCTTCTTTCCCTTCTCTCTCTCTCTTTCTTCCCATCATGTCCTGCTCTCTACTTAATAAACCTCTTTCATATAAGATCTGTTGTAAGCCTCATTTATTTATAAATTGGTCCTTACACTGACAGTTTCTTATTTTTGTTTTGCTTAACACTTCTTTTACATTTCTGTAAGTACTTCCATAGTTTTTGCTTGCTTTTAATAATAACATAAAAGTCTGGAAGTATTAGTCTTTTCCTTATGGAAAAGTATTCAGAATGTGTCCTATATCCCTTGGGATAGGAACCTAGGGATTATCCTTACCCTCATTTTACTTTTCTTTTGAGACACAGTCTCACAAGTTGCTCAGGTTGGCTTTGGACTCACTCAGCAGCCCAGGCAGACCATGAACATTTTGTCTTCTTTTTAAGATTTATTTTATTTTTGAAATTGTAATTATTTCTTTTTACTTTTTGAGATTACAATATAATTACACCATTTCTCCCTTCTCTCTCCTTCCTCCAAACCCTCCCATATTCACCTCCTGGCTATCTTTTAAATTCATGGCCTCCTCTTTTTTTTTCATTAATTGTTGTCACATACACATATGTATATTATAAACATATATATTCCTAAATGCATAAATAAGTCTCACCAACACAACTGCCTAAACATGAGCTGGTCAAGGGCAAACAGCGATAGACATGCTATGTGGACAGGGAAAGCCCAAGAAGCCTCAGTCATACACAGGGAACTACAGGCAGCTAAGTATGTTGATAGTGGGAGAAATAATCTTCTTCAGGGGAAAACACACCAATTGATTATCAAATATCACTGGGTAGCCCTGAAAATGTACCTACAAGTAGCAGGCCTTGACCTCGCATTCATCTTGCCAAGCTTCCCAAAGTAGCTGGGATTAGAGGTAGGCGGCCCAGCCACAGGCTTGTTCTCTGTTTTAATTCACTACAATACTGTGATAGGTATTGATCTGTAGCTACATATAAACCTGTAGTGATGCATTTATTTCTGTGGGACAAAACTGTCAACATTTCCAGATCAAAGACAATGGGATAATAAATATACTGTTGATTATAATTATTCCTTTCCCAAATATTTCAGTGATTTATGCTTTTACCCCTCCCTCAAGCCTTAGCATCACCAGTTGTTAGTCAGCCTTTATGAGTTTTTATTTTATTTTTAAGACAGGGTCTCACCACACAGCTTTGGCTGCCCGAGAATGCACACAGGCCTACCTGCCTGCTTCCTCAGTGCTGGGATTAACAGTGTGCACCACCACACCCAGCTTGCAGTCATTCTATTTGTTGTCAGCCTGAGAAATAAAAACAAAATTATGTTATGTTCCTGTTTTCAATTATCTCATTTTTTCTTGTTACTCTTAGCAGAAAGGTCAAAATATTTGACCTGGTCCAAAGTAGCTCTTGGTCTCTGAGCCTATATTCCCTGCAGGAGGCTTATATGCTAATAGGCAGGATTTCTGAACTTATGAAAAAGTGATGACTTGTGAACTCATGATACCATATTGAGTTTTTTGCCAGTATAAGCTTATAGGGAACTATGCCTTTTAAAATGTGACTAACTTATGCCTAAAAGGAATAATTATTTTTGTTCTATTTGCCTTAATGCGAATGTTTTTCCAGTTGCTTCAGGCTGATCAGTGAATCTCCAAACTTTAGTAAATATGGAAGTGAGGACTCTTTAAGAAAAAAAAATGTTAGGGCGACACCCCAGCTCCTAGAAAAGAGGCAGGTCTGGTTGTAAACGTGGGGGTGGGGGTTTGCATCTCTTGTTTTTAAGTTGGAGTTTTCAAGTAGAAGATGCCTTTAATGTGTTGGTTTGCAGAACAGGAAATCTGATTTTTCCATGTGATAACAGTCTTTGACATTAACCAGTATAGTTGGTTTTTAAATGATACTTTCATCTTCAAAGCCCTTTACCAGCACAGATGGATTAATTATTCATTTGTGTGGGGGCAGGGAATGAGTGTTAAAAAGACAAACCTTCAAAGCAATATCCTTTCTCCTTGGAATTGGGACTCTCTACTTTTCAAATGTTGTTTTCCAGTCCTCAAGGGAGGAAATAAATTTAAAGATGAATAAATGGGAAAGTACTTTGTGCAATGGGAAGATATCGTTATCCCCTGAGTGGGATTAGAAGAGGTTGAGAGGCAGGACTAAAGCTGTGTTTACAGTAAGCACGCTGAGAAACAATGCTAAAAGAGTTTGTTACTGTTCAGGCTTTTGATGTGTTTTTACAGAGCAGCAGAAACAGAAAGGGTCTCACGTTAAAGATAGGTCAGAACACAATGTACGGATCCTTATATTTGATGCTAAAGTACGTATATTTTGTTCTTGTTACCTTCAAAAAGTGTCTAATTTGTTTTTTAAAAGATTTGATATCACAGAAGAAAACCTTGGGCTTCCCCGGAGGTCCAAGAAGGACTTGACACATCTTCTAACCACAAGAGAGCAGTCTTCCCTTTGATGATCTCTTCTTCACCACCACCGCAGAAATGAAAGAGCAGGGGTATGTTTGCAAACACCCTGAAAGCTCTTTCCATCAGACCTGTACGCCGGAAACCACAAAGGGCAGTCAAGTTTGGAGTTTCAAGGAGAAAGCCGGAGTAAACTTTGGCTCTGCCAGCCAGCCGATCTGCCAAGTGCCTGGGACGGGCCGTGCTCAATTCCCCAACAAGATTGTGCTCCTCTAAGAGTCACACTTGCTGACCCAGAAGTGAATTACAGCAATTGGGCAACTTTGAAAGATTAATCGGTTTAGGGTGAGATCATCGATTCAAGCTGGGGACCCTTTGTTAACTCTTGAACTGAGATCGGAGGGGACACACGGGTACAGGCGTGGATAAGGCAGGTCCTACGTCTTTGCCCCCTCTGGTGTGAGGCTTTATGAAGATGGGAGAAGAGTAACGAGCTTCGGAAATCAAGCAAAGTTCCCTCCAAACGTGTTTAGGTACCTAGCTTCTGGACCTAGACACTTCTCCAAAGACAGGCTGGGAAGTCTGGATGGACATCTTGGCCACGAAAAGCTTCAAGTGTCGTCTTCCTGCTGAGAGAGAGCCATCTCTGGGTGATCTGGGCGCTTTTCGGTGGAGGATGGAAAAACGCAAACCGGCGGGATTGCTGGCCCTGCCGACCCCACTACGTACCGCGCCGCTGGGTGCGCTGCCCGGTAGGGAGCCCTGGAGGGTCCCCGCGAGCCACAAAGCCTCCGACTGCGCGCGGAGTCGGCCGTGCCGGTCCCAGCCGCCGGGGGGCGCGGGCGAGCCCGCCTTTCTGCGCCAACGCAACGAGCGCGAGCGGGAGCGAGTGCGCTGCGTGAATGAAGGCTATGCTCGTCTTCGCCAGCACCTGCCACGCGAGTTGGCCGGCCAGCGGCTCAGCAAGGTGGAGACGCTGCGCGCCGCCATCAGCTACATCAAACACCTGCAGGAGCTGCTGGAGCGCCGCAGGCCGGACTGCAACAGCGACGGCGAGTCCAAAGCGTCCTCCGGGGCATCGCCTTGCAGCGAGCCAGAGGAGCACGGCTAGCAGCATCTTGGCCCACCAGGCTTTCATGGTAACTGGCTTCTACTCTGGGCCCAAATCTTAAGAAAAAAGAATCAAGTGCTTCTGGATGGGAGAAAGAAAGCTGTTTTAAATGTTTGGAGGTTTTTTGGATTTTTAGCCCTCTTTGGTTCTGATCTTCTAACTTACAAATGCTTAAAGGAAACTTGTTTCTTGTACTTCTAACGCACGGAAGGACCGTCCTAAATCTATGAGGTGATTTTAAAAACACGAAGGGCTGTAACAAAGGTCAGCCAGAGAAGAAAACTACCCACGTGTACGCAGGTGCGCGCACGCACACAGGGCAGTCTTTTATGTGAGAGGAACATTCTCACTCATTCCTTCCCTTTGGGAAAGGTGTTGGACGTTTCATCAACATTGTGCTGCGGATGAAGGTGGCCGAGGTGATATTCTAGTACACATTTGTGGAGCGTCGGCTGAACCTGAACGTAGGCCTGAATCGCTGTCCTAAAAAGGGGAATGCTTGACAGGTACTGCTTTACCGGCAGGAAGTTGGGAAACTTCAGCAGGTAAAAAAGTGTCACAAATGTTAATGAGCTTTTTGGAGGAGATTTGGACGTCCGTCTTCACTACCAGGTTCTGCCTACTGTTTCTCTTGCCCTTTTCTTTGTATGTTCCTCTGTAGAGTTCTCATCCATCTAAATTTTGTTTGGGTGGGGGGAAGCAAACATCCTCAGTGCCTTTTGGTGTTTGAGCGGACTGGGGAGAGGTGTGGACAACGGGGTTGAAATTAACTTGCTACATGTCCAAGCCATTTTTCTTTGAAGGCATTCCAGAGTATTGAATATTTACCTACGCCCTGTGCCTCACCAAAACAGTTACGAAGTATAGAAATGGCTTTCTAAAGCCCTTGCCCCCACTCACCCACACCTTCCGAGGTGCTGGGAATTGCGTGCTAGGCAAGTGCCTTCCCACTGGTCTACCCCACCCCCATCCCTATGCTTCTTCTAATAGAGTGAATTAGCCTTTCTTTAGAGGTAGCTTGGGCTAAGAGGGGTAGAGTTGAGTTGGTGAACACTGTCCAGGCACCATCTTACGCAGTCCCTTACTGCCTGCCCCATTATTCAGCGGCTATTTTTTCCTTGCTAGAACTTTGGCTATTGATTTTTCAATTCTGTCGTATTTAATTCTCAGATATTTATGGGATGGATATTACACATGTATTGTGCTTTAAAACTTGTACTTGAGCTGGCATGGTGGTGCACACCTTTAATCCCAGCATTTCAGAGATAAAGGCAGGAGGGTCTCTCTAAGTTCAAGGCCAGACAGGTCTACATAGCCAATTCCACCCGGGCAGGGTCTTCACTTACACATGTGCACTGTGGCACTTGTGCCCAGTTACGTGACTTACACGATAAAACTGTCAAAACACAACAACAAGAACAAAACACTTTTTTAAAGACATGGGGTGGGGAGCGCTGGAGAGATGGTCCAGTAGTTAAGAGTGCTTGCTGCTCTTGCAAAGGACCTGAGTTTGGTTCCCAGCACCCCCATGTAGCATCAGTAACTTTAGTTCCAGACAGACAGACACACACACACACACAAACACACACACACACACACACACACACACACACGGTGCTCTTACATAATACCAGCAAAAATAAAAATACACCTTAAAAAAAAGGACGTAAAAGTGATTATATACCGCTGAGCTGCATCCTTAGTCTGCCTCACTCCCAGGCCTGCTCCCTCGCTGTGTTTTTTGCTAACCACACGCCCCAGCAATGTTGTTTTTATCTTCTCCTCTACTATTTCACAGATGTGGAGGTGCACGGCTTAGTGGTCTGTGAGGTACAAATAGTAAGGCAGTAGTGTTGTTTGGAGAAAGTCTTGTACTGTTTTGTGAATTGTGTGTAAAGCCAGGAATACTCTCTGGGTGGAGGTGATGGAACAGCCTGACTGTTTCTAAAGAGTACAGTGACCATCTTATTTTAGGATTTGACCTTCTATGCTTCTAGAAGACAGGACTTGGTCCCTAGCGTGTCGGATCCATCTTAAAACATGCAATTGTTTACATTGATAATAATTTATAACCTGATGTTCCTGTTCCATGCTGCATAGAAATACACTGGGTTGATTCACAGCCCAACTATTCCTTTTGCCTACGAGCTGGGGCCAACCAAGGAGTGGTGGTAGATACTTATAATTCCTACTATCAGGGGAATAAGGAGGATTGTGAGTTTGAGAACAGCCTAGGCTACATAGCGGGACCCTGTCCCAAACAAAAAAAAAGAAAAAGAAAAGTTCCTGGGATCTTTTGGGTTGACTTAGCTATTTTTTCTCATTCATTTTTCATTAATCCTTCCAGACTCCTCCATTTTGATCTGTAAGTCAGGTTGTTGTTTGAAATGGGGCCTTCAATGAAGCCTGCCTACCTCGGAAGGAAAAAAAGAGAGACTCCTGCTGGGTTGAGAAAATGATCAGCCATGTCACTGCAGACCTTCCTGTTATTTTGTTTGAGGTGATGATCTGGGGAAGATTTTTAGGAAGTCTCAATAATGTTATCTTGAAGGGGGGCAATTTGGGGGGGAGCTATCCTGACAGTTTAAAGGTGGAGCACTAACCAGAATGCGAAATGTCTTCTTTGTTAAATTGTGTTTTTTGCCCCTGGTGTGTGTGTGCGCTGGAGCACACATGGGCACAAGTGCCATAGTGCACATGTGGAAGTAAAGACCCTGCGCAACTCCTTTTTGAAAGCAGGAGCCATTATACTGTACTGTTAAAAATGACTGTCTGTGGTGGTTTGAATGGGTTTGGCTCCCACTGACTCATGTTTGAATGCTTGGCCCACAGGGAGTGGCACTATTAAGAGGTGCGGCCTTGTTGGAGAAAGTGTGTCACTGTGGGGGTGGGCTTTGAGGGCCCCTATGCTTAAACTCCTCCAAGTTTGGGTTTCCAGTCTCCTGGCTGCCTGCAGCAGATGGTCCCCTTCTGCCACCTGCGGATCCAGATGTAGAGCTCTTGCCTCCTCCAGCACCATGTCTGCCTGCACACTGCCAGACTTCCCACCACGATGATAACAGACTGAACTTCTGAAACTAAAAGACAGCCCCAATTAACTGTTTGTCTGTATAAGAGTTGCCTTGGTTGTGGTATCTCTTCACAGCAATAAAATCCTAACTAAGACACTGTCTGTTTCCTGCAATCCGACCTGCTCCAATCCATGATCTTGACTTGTTTTGGGGAGCACACAAGCACTCCCTAACTCCACCTAATTACATTGTAACCACATGGTGATGGCTAGGGTTTGTTTGTTTTTTGAAAAAAAAAATTGTACTTTTTTTCTGCCACATTTTCTTCTGTAACCTGCTTGTGATTATACTCCTTCAAAGGGCCCTAAGAAGCATATTCAGGACTGCTCTCTTTAACCTGATAGTTACAGCTCTTAGGTACAACCCTAATATAATCAAGCTTGCTTCAAGTTAGGCTCAGAGGAGCAGTAGTGGACTTATTCTTGCCCAGTGAAATTAACAAAAGCCTGTGGAGTCGGTTCTCTCCTTCCACCCTTACGAGGATTCAGGGATTGAACTCAGGTAGTCAGGCTTGCTTGGCAAGTTTACCCACTGAGCCCCAGGAATGAGAACTTTGAAAACATTTGCTCTTCCCTTTTTCTGGGATGGAGCCCTCCATTAAGCCAAAGAACATTTGTGCCTTCTAAAAGAACAAAATCAAGCCCCAATGCTGTCTATGGAGTAGAGTATTATGCTATGGAAATACAGGGTTGATGGAAGAAGAGAGGAGGTTTCCAGGTCCTCCGAGGTCCTCCCTGGTTGGTGTGGGTTTCGCCTGTGGGCCTAGAAATCCCTCTTGGTTATAACTTCACTGCAGTCAGATCTTCCTCAAGGTCATCCTCTGATAGCCGCTGTCACATGCACTCCCTGAGGGCAAAGAAAAAGAACCTTGACTTTGAACTTTTGGCCTCCAGAGCTGAGAAGTAACTGCTGTTTAAGCTATGTGAGACAAAGACTTACCTTGAATTTGAAAGCCAGGCCCCATCTGACCAGGGCAGGAAATAGAAATGTGTCAGCACTAGCCACAGTAAGGAAGCACACACAGGCCCTAAAGGGATGCTGTTGTCAGAAACATTCTAGATAGTTTCCATCCATCCAGAGGTTTTCTTCAGAGCACCTGGAGTTATGTTTGCTCTCTTCAAAGAATATTAATCCCATTTGCCGTTCTGGAAATGAGACGTTGGTTAGAAATGTGAGTCCCCAGAGGCCTCTGCTGCAGTGATGGCTCCAAGGTAGGATCTTTCTAGGTAGCCCCTTTTGATCCTACTTTGTTGACCATCACATACCTTTCATCTCATGGTAGACGGACGTGCTGCCTACTGGCATGGAGCAGGGGGTTTGAAGTTGCTTTCTTATTCCTTTACAGGCCTATGACAACGAAAAATGTTTCTGGCCCTTTGATTATCATCACTGAGTTGCATGTGTGTTTTCTGTGTGGCCTCTCTGGGTGGTAAGGCTGGTTTGTAATCTCAGAGCCATTTGGCTGTGTCCTTTGCTTGAAGACCTGTCAGCCATCCTTTCATGTTAGGTTACTCACTGTCATTAACTGCAGCCAGAATGAAACCACAGGTGCTGCACAAAGGTGTCCACCCAGACAGCAGAACTCTCCAAACTGGTTTTTACTTCCAGAGTGGGCCTGGAGGGGCCGCTCCTGAAGGTGGTTTTCATTTCCCTGACACTGGAAAATAGTCAAAGAATTCTATGTCAGCTGAAGGCAGGGGCTTGTGAGATGATCTGGTCTAATTGAACAGTGCAAGGCACATACTCATCTTCAAGCATACCTTTTTTTTTTTAACACCTTTGAAGGCAGATCATTTCATATGCTAGCAGTTCCTGAGGTTGCACTATAGAACTATAGGCTAGCCCTTCTGTGTACTGTTCTCGGCTGATTTTTACAACTGTGTGAAGGGATTGATATATCATGCCCATTCTAAAGATGAGGAACCTGAGGCTTAGAGAAGTAACTTTGCTCACTGCTTCAAGAAAACACACAACAGAGGAAGCTTAAGAGAGAAGAGATTAATTTGGGCTCACAGTTGGAGAGGGTTGTCCACAGGGAAGGACAGAAGCCTGTGGCTTCAAGGTGATGGGAGTTTGGCTATACCTAATTGTTCACATTTCTATGAATCATAAAGAAGAAACAAGACAGGAAGCAATACTAGGCTATAAATCTCAAGGCTTGACCACCAGAGATCTGCTTCCTCCATTGATTCCCCACTTTGAAAAAGTTGCATAGCCTCTCAGAGCACTATCAGCTAGGGACTGAGTGTTCAAATACATGGCCCTTTAGGTGATATTGTACATCCAAACCATAGTATTCTGGTTAGGCTCATGGCCATCTTATTATGTAAAATACACTAAATTTAGTTTCAGAAGTCTCCATAGTCTAACAGTTTCACCACGGCTAAAAAGTCATGTCTCTTCTGGGTATCAAGGCATGCTCTTAACTAGGATCCCCCATAAAATATGGGTTTTTGTTTGTTTGTTTAGTTTTGACTTTTTGAGACAGAGTTTCTCTGTGTATCCCTGGATGTACTGGAACCCAGACTCAGATCTGCCTGCCTCTGCCTCCTGAGTGCTGAGATTAAAGGTACTACTACCACCCAGCTAAAATGAGTTTTTTAAAAGATATGTTTCTAACATATAATGGTAAAGAGTAAGTATTCTTTTTCTAAAAGGTACATAACAGGGACAACCAGACTAAAGCAAGACTGAAACCCAGCAGCCCCATGTGTAGCACATCTGGGCAGCATGATACCATCTGAGCTCTACCAAGCTTGCTAGTACTGCCTTCCAGCTCTGCTGCCTGCAACACATTTGGCATCTCTTATGCAACAGCTCCATTCAGAGCCTATAGCTTTTATTGGTGAATGTTTTAACATTTTTGGCATCTCCAGGATCTTGGAGTGTCCACTGTAACTAAGACTTTACCTTCACAGCTTCAAGCACATCTCACTCAGGAAATCCATGTAAGTCATATGATCATACTACAATGCATGGCTTCAGTGGGTTTCTGGAAACTTGGTGTAAGCTATTTTGACTCCACAAGTCTTGTTTTCTGCGTGTGTGTGTGTGTGCACGCGTGCAAAACCAGTACCATGGGGCTGAAGAGATGGCTCAGAGGTTGAGCTTTTGTTGCTCTTGCAAGAGGACCTGAGTTCCATTCCCAGCGCTCAGATGGCAGCTTACAACAATTCTAGGGTATCCAATGCTCTCTTCTGATCCCTGTGGGCACCAGCTGTGCACATGGTATGCACATACACACACAGGCAAAACACTCATAAACAAAACTTAACAATGATTGAGTCTAAATTTAAAAAGTTTAAAAGCACAGCCTCTCAAAGCAGCTTTCCTCGGTGGATGACCCTTGTCTGGCACCTCTAACGTACTAGGTCTCCACTGCAGCTTAGGTTTCATCTCTACAGCTTCACGAAGTAGCCTCTCAGGGCCTCAGACAATGCCACGCATTGCCTGAATTTAGCTGTTCTCTGAAACTGTGATGAAAGGGTCCACAATCCCCTCAATCTTGCATCTTTTATGTCCAAAAACCTGTACCACAAGAATGATTACTGCCACGTTGTGCTTCTAGCTTGAGATGTAGCCTCGCCCCTTTGGATCACAGCTTTGGTGTTCTGACACTGGCAAAACACTTCTTTACTTTCAAGGATCAAGGAGCCCCTTCAGCTGCATTCTTAATTTGGTGCTCTCCTTTCTAATAAGATGGCATTTTTTGCAAGGTGGAGCCTTTGACAATGGAGTTTTGCCATTGGGGCAGGTTTCCTATTGTCCTAGTACAAAGTGGTCTCTTTAACAATTACTGCCTCTTTTTTTTTTTTTTCTGCATGCACCTTGGTTGCATCTTTCAGCTTGTTTCAGCTCTTTTCGTCTTTTTGTTTCTTCTTTTTCTGACCATTGTTTTGTTCTTTTTTTTTGTAGACCAGTTAAATGTCTAGGCATATTATTTTTAACTTTTAAATTTAAATTTCTGATATCTTTTTCTCCCTACTCCACCCCAGTCCCTTCCAATAGCCCAACACCAGATAGGAAAGAGAAAGGGTTAGTGGGAGAGGTGTGGTTCTATTAATAGCTTCCTGCTGGTTACGGTCCTCGGGTTCCTTGGAGTCAGTCCAATGCTTGTTTCAGGAGATCTCTAGCTGCTTGTATTGCTGCAACAAAAGTAACAGGAGCCAAGGGGGGGAAGCAGCAGCAGCCTGTTCCTTTTCATCAATCAGCAGTCTCTCGGCTCTGGCATTTATTCTCTCTCCAGAGTCCTCAGATTTAAACTATCTGTGGCTGGCAAAGAGCTCATTTCAGAGGCCACATGAGGCAAATAGTCTGCTGCAGTGGACCATCTGAATCAGTCTCACACCATACACCTGGGACCAAAAAAAACACAAAACAAAACAAAAATGCTTATTATATCCACAACAGAATGCCACAGATTCAATTTGCTCTGCTGTATTGAAATTTCCTCTGCTAAAGAAACTGTCCAATTGCTTTTCAATTCAGACTCACACAAATGGAGATGATACCTCCAGATTTGTTGACAGAATATAACCAAATAGCTTTTTAAAAATAGTTTATTTAATTTTATTATTTGTGCATTGGTATGGTGTCAGAATCCATGGAATTGGAGACAGTGGGGAGCCGCCATGTTGTTGCTGGGAATTGAACTCAGGACCTCTGGAAGGGCAGACAGTGCTCTTAACCACTGCGCCATCTCTCCAGCACCCCCAAAATAGCTTTTAGCCTCATTCCTGATAGTCTTTTTTGTTTGTTTGAAACCTCAGCAGCTAAACTTCCAGTGCCTGTTCACCTGACTTTCTGGTCTTTCAAACTCCCACCAGAAAGTTCCATTAAGCTCTGTTTAGCATTTTAGGAAGTTTTTTAGCCCAGAGTTCTAAACTGCTCCACATTGTTCCCATGAACCAGTTCCAAAGGCTACAAACCACATGCTCAGGTTAATCACAGTAGTGATTGCTTTTCTGACTTACTTTTCATGTTGCCCTGATAAAGTATTTGGACAAAAGCAATTTAAGGGACTAAGGGTTTATTTTGCTCAGTCTGAGGGTACAGTCTACCATGATGGGAAATGGAGCAGCAGGCCCATGAGGATGCCGATTATTTGCATCAGCAATCAGGAAGCCAAGAGCAATGAATGCTCAGATTACACTCTTTTTCATTCAGCCCCAAACCTCGCCCCATGGAATGACGACACCCACAGTAGGAGGTTCTTCTCACGTCAGTATCCTAATTAGGTAATCTTTCACAGATATCCTCAGAGTTTCTAACCTAACCTGGATAACCCCTCAGAAGCACACTTAGAGGTGTCTCCTAGGCAATTTTACATCTCATTAAGTTGACACTTCCAAACCCCATAATTTAGGTGAAAATTATGTGTACATGCTATTTTCTTCTGAAAAATGGTGAGTTTTTATTCTGGGAGTGAGCCTAGCCTTCCTGTGATAGAAGGTCCTTGCCTCAACGCAGTCAGGCACCATTGATTGACATCGTCTCTAGCACTAATCCAGTCCTTCAGATCTGCCTTCATTAGTCCCATAAGCAGTAACTTGATGCTTCCAATTTAAAACAATGCTCAGTCAATATTAGCTGCTGGGATTGTTAGGGAAGACCCTCATCTTGGGATTCTAGATCCTTCAAGGTTTAATGTTTGAATATTCTAGTGGGGTTTCCAAGTTAGAAGCTTATAGAATGTGCTAAAATAAAAACAAGAGAGGTAGGGAAACTCTTGTATTTTAACATGCTGAAGAAGCACATGTTGACTTTGGTGTCTCAGGTAGAAGTTTGTCAAGCCTTGTCAAGTAAGAAGCTTGTCACTTGGCAGCTCTGGAATGAGAAGACACCCAACCACACCATTATCATGGCCCCCATTGCTTCAGTATCCCTTCCCTCACCATGGTTGGTGTGACTAAAAGTAATGTGGGAAGATATGTGCCTTTCCAGAATCTTCCAGAACAGCTAAGGCAACCTCTCTGTCCTTAGAAAACCATAACATGCCCTGTTTCATTTTCAGTGAGTCATGAATTGCCTTCCAGAATTAATTTTACTTCATTATTTGATGAAAGCCTTCTAAGGTAGGGCATAAAACTTTTTCACTTGTCTATATTTTCTTAAAAAAAAAAAAAGTTGTGTGCGTATGTAGGTGCCCACAGAGGCCAGAAGAGTGTTACATCTCCCACAGCTATTGTTATAGGTTGCTATGAGCCACCCAATGTGGGTGCTGGGAGCTGAAACTTGGGTTTTCAGGAAAAACAGGAAATCTGTCTTCATTGCTGAGCCATCTCTCTAGACCTGTCATTTTTAACTGTAGGTCATTGTCACATGTGAGAAGGCTTTCAAGCTAAAGTGAGAGCCCGTCACTCTGGCTCAGCTCCTCAGCAATGACCAGTGTGAAGTGGGGAAGTTAAATGAAGTATGTATCTTGGCTTTGATTCCTTATCTATCATAGGGAGCTGAGTTATGGACTATCTGGCTTTCCCCAAGCTTTGCACCATATAACTATGCCACTTGGCTCCTGTGTTAGTTTTCATAGTTTTATCCTGTTTGGTGGTTTGAATTGGCATGGCTCCCATTTATTCATGTGTTTAAGTGCTTGGCCTATAGAGAGTGGCACTATTAGGAGGTGTGGCCTTATTGGAAGTTTGGCCTTGTTAGAGAAAGTGTGTCACTGATGAGGCGGGACTTTTGAGATCTTAAATGCTCAAGCTATGCTCAGTGTGAAACACATCCAGTCTCCTTCTGCTGCATTATGATCAACATGTAGAACTCCGGACACCTGACCAGGCTCTGCACAGTGCCTTCTTCCGAACAGCTGCTGGCAATCTGGCCAGAGGGCTTCCTGGCCCTGTCTCGAGCCCTAGGCGACTTCACCTACAAGCAGGCTCGGTGGAGGTCTTCTGAGCTGCAGCTCATGTCTGCTGAGCTTGAGGTAGCTGTGCTGGCACACCCCAGCCCACGAGGACTAGTTTGTGCTCCTGGCCTCCAACGGAGGCCTCCGATGGAGTATGGGATGCTCTGTCCCAGGTGTGAACCTTGCTGGGCTGGAGATGTCACATCTGCCTCTGGGCCTGACCCTGGAGCAGGTCAATGAGCAGACACGTGTCTGCAAGGGAAGTCTGAATAACATGACCTGCATGGTAGTCTGCTTTCCAGGGACCCCCAGGCCTTGTGAGGAGGCCATTAGCAGGGAGATGGCTTTCGATGCATCCCTGAGCCACAAAGTGGCTGGACCCTGGCCTCAGAGGACATCCCAGGCTTGCCTTCTGGATGAGGGCTCCACAGCAAGAATATTGTCATTACTGAAGCATACTCTAAATTTTGTCAGATCCAAGAGGAATGTCAAGAGAAAGGATGAGGTGGTGTGGATGCACCCACTCAACCCTTGACTTGAACTCAGAGGCCTGACAGCAGCTGCTCTCTGGGGACCATCTACACAGCTTTGGGGAAATCTGTGCTTCCTTACCATGAGACTGAGAAGACGGAAGGCCAACCATGGAGGAACCTCGGATCTCCAATTCCCCTTCTCCTACTACTCCATACAAGACTCTCATGATGGGGGAATTCCACCCTCTCCCAACAGCAATAATAAACCCCCCAATCAAACCTGCTTCTTCCCCCCCTCAATATTTAAAGCCAAATAAATCCTTCTCTACAAGTAGCTGACTATGAAATTTTCTTTAATAAAGTAATTCCAAATGCAAAACAAAACAAAAGAAAAACAACAACTACAAAAAAGATGTAGCACTCTCAGCTCCTTCAGCACCATGTCTGCCTGGATGCTGCCATGCTTCCCACCATGATGAAAAGGGACTAAACCTCGGAACTTACAAGACGTCACCAATTAAATGTCTTTTTTTTTTTTTTTTAAGTAAGAGTTGCCTTGGTCATGGTGTCCAAGTGATAAAACCCAAACTAATACATCCTGTTTCATGTATAAATGAAGAGTAGCATTTATGCCTGCTTATGTGAAATACAAGACCTTAACTTACAGCTCTCTGTTGGATCCTTCAGACTTGGACACTACCATCCAGGGAACAGAGTGAACAAAACAGATGAGGTCTTTGTTCCCTGGTACTTGTATGTATGTGTATGGGAAGACAGAAAACAAACTGAAGAGTAAGTGTGCTATTGTGATTTGTCCCCCAAAGTCCCTGTGCTGGTAACATAATCTACTCTAAACAATGTTGAGAGGCAGGGCTTAAGAAGGGATAGGTCATGAGGACTCTGCTTTTGTGACTAGATACACGCTGTTATCAAGGTCATTTCCTGTTTAAAAGGATAGTCTATTGGTATAGCAATGGTCAGTTTTCTGTCACTATAGCTCAGGTTCCATCTAGCCTTTGACTCAGTGCTGTAGGGCTCGCCACGGCTTATGATGAGGCAGTGCATCGACCTAGGATGTGTGTGTTAGGGCAAAGCTGCTCACCCTTTGGACAGAGAATGAAAGAAAAAGAGGAAGATACTATGCTCTTTGAGAGCTCCCTAAGACCTGAAAACATTCCACTAGATAATACCGCTCATAGTTTGTGCCACCCTGGAACAAAGCCTTAAATACTCCAAACTGTAGCAGAAGGGTTAGACACCTTTCCTGTACACCTCCTATAACTACCCTTCCATCTTCTACCATAGGATGGTACAACCCAGAAGACCCTGTCCATGACTTCCCAGCCTTTACAACTATAAGAAATAAACCTATGGTCTTTTTTGTTTGTTTGTTTTTTGAGACAGGGTTTCTCTGTGTAGCCTTGGCTGTCCTGGACTCACTTTGTAGAACAGGTTGACCTTGAACTCACAGAGATACGCCTGCCTCTGACTCCCTGGGTACTGGGATTACAGGCATGAGCCACTGCACCCGGCTAACCTGTGGTCTTTATAGATATCCTCAGGTCCAGTATTATAGCAGTCAAAAAGGACTAACACAAGTGCCATGTGGAAATTCAGTCAGGCCACTGTGTAGAATATCTTTAGTTAAATAAGGCCTGTTTAGGACTCACCCACTTAACCTGTACCCCTTCCAATAGACTAAAGCACCATATAACATATGTCCATATATACATAAAAAATCCCCAATATCAAGAATAAATGGAAAGGATGCTCTTTAGCACAATCTTCTTTTGTTTACTGAACTGTAAGTTAGGTGGGGTAGGGAGTAGGGACTATTTTCCTTATGATTTATAAATGAAACCAGGCACAGAGAATTAGAGAAAACAGTGTATAACATGGTGACTACTATAATCAAATTAGAATCATCACAGCATACTTCTGTGAGGATTCCAGTAGTCTGAGTTAATTTTGTATTCCTGTAACAAAATACTTGAAATACTCACAAATTCTTTTTTTAAAAGAGAGGGTCTCTACTACCCAGGGCTGACCTCAACTTGCAGTGCAGTCAAGGATGGCCTTGAACTCCTACCCTCCTGCCTCCACTTTTCAAGCAGGTATGCATCATCAGGCTTACTTTAGAGGAGAAGGTTAATTTGGCCATTAAGCCCACTGCTTTTGGGCTTGTAGGAAACAGTACATCATGGTGGAAACACAAGGAAGAGGAAGCTGCTCACTTCATGAAAGCCAGGAAGCAAAAAGAATGAGCAAGGTGCTGGGGTGCCACTCTCCTCATGGAGGGCACACTTTTGAGGATGAAAGGCATCTCACTGGATACTGCCCCTAGTTTGTATATATGTATGGGTATTTGTTTGCATGAATGCCCATGTGTGCACAGTAGCCATGGAGGTCAAAAGGTGTCAGATTTCTTGGGATTGGAGTTACAGCCAATTATAGCCACGTGGGTGCTGGGAATAGTCCTCTGGAAGAGCAAGTGATCCTAACTGCATAGTCCTTGGATACTGCTTCATAAAAGCTTACAGTTCTCAACAGCACCAAACTGAGGATTTAGCCCCCTTTTTTGGCACTTAGATAAAACCATAGAAATACTTTTAAAACTTCTACCCTTCTTACATGACTGAGTGGGGTTACTTGGTGTCTCTGAGGCAGCTCAATCATCTGTGGCCCAAGGACACTAGTTCATAAAGGCCTCCTACTTAGTAAGTGCTGAGGAATATTAGGTGGTGATCTTACTGGTAGTTAGAGAAATTAATATAAATGTCAGGTTCAGGAATGATATAGATAGAAAAGAACGGTTGTCCTTAATCTAGTGGCTTCTCTGACTGACAGTTTACCTGTCCTTTCATCTGTAAAGCAGAGCCATTAGATGAGACATTTACCTCCTTGTGACCCAGTTCCTGGAGGGCTGGATTTGGTCCAACAGGAAAGTACTGAGATTACTTATGATGTACCTAAACAAACAAACAAACAAACAAAAAACCGGTTCAGTGATCCTTCTATGTTTCAAATAGGTCGGCGCACACTGGGAAGTGCAGGCTTTTTCTAATTTCTGGCACAGATGAGTCACATATCATTCACCTGGATTCATACTTTCTCTTCCCTTCAGCCCCACTTCCCTGTATGTGGGCTCCATTTCAGCAAGGTTGTATAAGCTAGCTGTTAACAGGTATAGACCTTTCTCATACTATCCTAGCAACCCAGGGTAGGAGACATCACCTCACTCTTGATCCAGAAAACTTCCACAATCATCTTTTATTTAATTATGTGTGTCACTTCCTCAGTCTGGAACTGGAAGAAGTGATGATGTGGGTGTTCTGGTCTGAGCCTGTGTGTGGTTAGCTCACCTACACAAACAGAGTGGGGATGGGGGTGTTGGTTCTCTGAGAAACAGAAGTTCAGTTATCAGAAGAAAAAGATGCATGTGGCTGCTGTATTTGGAGAGCTGGTATCTAAAGAATGGGATAGGGATTGAAATGAAGAGAGGCAGGACTAGAGATGTCCAGGAATTAGGTGAAGGTCAGGGGGAGGAAGTACCGACCATGACACTATGCCTGGCTGCACTGACTCAGCGAGTACAGACGTTGGCTGCCAAGCCTGCAGACCTGAGTTTGATCCCCAGAACCTACTTCTGCAAGTTGACCTCCCAACTATGTATACACACCAAAGTGCCTGATTGAAAAGTCTTCACATTTGACACTGGCATAGCCAACTTGATAGGATCTAGAAATATCTAGGAGACAACCTCTTGTGTACATCCGAGAGGGAGTTTCTAGATTGGGGTGAGGTGAATGTGGATGTGAATGGCCCCATTCCATGTGCTGGGGGATGAATACAAAGGAGAACATGAACTGGGCACTAGAATTCACCTCTGCCTTGTGAATTTAAGTGCAATGTAACCAGCTGCTTCCAGCTCCTGCTGCTAAGGCTTATTTGCCATAGTGGAATGCTTAAGATGTCGCCATCTGTAACACAAAATCTTATATGATGATGAAAAAATAACACAAAGCAACTATTAATATCACAGCGGTGGTTGTTTAATGTTTTTATAACAGTTAAATAAAACTGAAGGTGTGGTGTCACATGGGGGCTCTTTTGCCATCCTTGTGCAAAGCATTACTCAAAGCTGGCTAGGTCAGTTTCATTAGTGAGTCATCAGCTGATGCCATGCTGCACACACTCTGCCCACATTTAAGATAAGAAAGACAGGAAGGCTATCGAAAGTTATTTTCTCCTTGGCCCCTATTCCTTAGCACACTCCATGTCCTCAACATAACCAACTATGCACTTGTCTAGGGTCTTGATCAAAACACCTCAGGTGGTTGGTGCTCTCCATGAGAGAAGGGAATCTGAGAGCTTGCCTGGTGTAGAAGAGGCCCACAGATGAGTGGGCAAAACTGACAAAGTAAGACGAAAGAAAACATTCAAAAACCATATTTAATAGAACATTTTTCATGATACCTACTGGGCTAGAAGCGGCTTTGTATAAAGAAGTCCATTCTATACAAGTGACTACAGATTTATATGACCGAGCAGGGCAATTTCTTGATCCCTCCCCACACTCCAATGGATATTCCAAAAAAAACCTGTGGGACAAAGGAAGAGACATTTGCCTTGCTCCAAATGCAGACACAACATGTGACTCCTGGAAGGCTATTTTACAACCCGGCAATAGCAGCCTCTCCACCAGCCACTGCAGCATGCACAGCGACAGCTGTACATTGTGGATCCTGTCAGGCCTTGAGTGTGATGTCGTAATAGTCCACGGGCACTTCAGAGACTCTGGTGGTCTTGAATCTATCCTTTAATAACAGCAATTGGTCTCAGTTTAATGGCCTTCTTGCTGATCCCAGCATCATGGCAGGTGTTTACAACATCTGTCACATTCTTATAGGACTCTGGAGCCTACAGGGAAGGAATTAAACACTGTAAAATCCACTAACAGGAAATCTTTCAAAACATTAAGCTTTACTTGAAATTATAAGAAATACTCAAGGGCTATTTTTGCCATTAACTTAGCAAAGATAGAAAATAGCAAATTCAGTGCTTGTAAGGGGTATGAGATAAACACTTGGTTTTACATTTTCTTCTGCATTTTCTAATCTTTCCAAAAACATGTTTGTATTATTAAAAGCAGCACCCTGTGAGATGGCTCAGTGGGGAATGTGCAAGCCTGGTGACTTGACTCTGATTCCTGGAACCCATATGAGTAGGCGAGACCGGACTCTACTAAATTGCCTTCTGGCCATCACATGTGCTTTGGCAAAGACACTCATAGACATACATATATATACTAATTTAAAAAAAGAAAAACAGCTTGGTAAACACATTTCAAGTATACAGACCAATTTGCCTGAAAGGAAATGCTCCAAATGATACATTAGTAATGTAGCAAAATTACTTCTCTATTTTAGCAGCTATTAAAGTTTCTGAATGTATTATTAGTAACTTTCTCTTCACAATAGATTTTTATCTATTGAAACAACTGCAAGTGTATGTGGCTGTGTATGTGCACAAACTCCCTGTCCTACATATACCCTCTGTCTTACAATCACTGCTAATCCCTTACATCTGCCTTGTCTCTAAGCTTGCTAACACAAGGGCAGGCCGCTGAGACCCTAACTCTGCTGTGTGCGCTTCTACCATGGCAGCATTTCCATTTCTGAACTGTTCTTACTCTTGGACCACCTCTTGTGACTCTCCAGTAGAACCCTCCCTCTTTGTTCACATCCTTCTTCACCTTGCGGTTACTGATTTTGCATCTTCCCTAATGTAGTTTTTGACTCCAACATTCTGAAGCAGATTTTTTTTTCCCCCTCAGATGGGGTCATGTGATTGGGTCTAGAATGAACAGAAGTCCCCCTTGATATTTGTGGGTATTTCCACTCTTTCTTCCCTTCCCAGGAACTACCAGTTTTAAGCCTTACATTCATATTAGACCACCTACCAGCTCTCATCTCAATTTCTGTGTGTGACTTACTCCCCAATGACTTGGGAGACAGACGTCTAGCTTCTGAATCACTATCACTTTCTAGCAAAGATTCTGAGTGATGCCATTACCCAGTGAAGACTATTCATTTGCAAGCCCCTTCATTCCACTCTGTCAATGGCTGTGGCTCTGCATACCTCTACCACTCTCTGTAGGTTGTAACCCAGAGCTTGTCATGACCAGAGATACAACTTTTCTACAAGCCCACTTTTGGGCTCCTACTCCTGTTCTCCATGGCAATACTTCTTTAGCCAACCATATCATGCCCTACCATCCCTGTTAGTGAGCCACCCTAAAAAAACCCTCACATCTCTTTCATTGTGCTGTACTTTAAGGACAGTGCCAGCACTGTGCCACCCCTACACAGCCAGACGCTTCCAAGAGAAACACAGCATCACTCAAGGTCCCTCCTGGCCCCAGTTCCTCTCCTCTCAAAGACACTGAGCTCTAATAGGCAACCCATCTCTCTCTCGCTCTTTTCCTCATCAGTTTCTCTTTTCTCATCAGCACAGCCACACTAGTCAGATCATACCATTCTTCATTTAAAATCCTTCACTGTCTTTTCACTCTAAGGAAAAGCAAAGTCCTCTGCAAAGCAAAGACTAGACTGGGTTGATGGTGGGGTTTACAGCTCAAAGGATTTAGCACTCCTCCAGGTCTGACTTTGTCTCGTTCTTGCTTGTACTTGACCCAAGTTTTTCTGTACAGCTCAGGAGTTTTACATCTATGTCCCTTCAGGCCCACACTCAAATATCACATCAAAGCCTTTCCTGGCCATTCTACTTAAGATTGCACCCCTCCTGGTCATTCCTTACACATTTTCCCTGTTGGCTTTTACTATGACTTTACTAGTTCCATAGGAAGGGATATTAGTTTTCTCCACTGTGTCATCCTTAGCACCAAGAACAAATGCCTGTCTAATAAGTAGGAGCTTCAGGAATAAAAAAAACAAAAAAAACAAAAAAAACTACAAAGCAGAAAGGCAGAAAAGCAGCCTGAGCAGTGGCTATCTCTGGCTGGTTGAATGCTGGTGTTTTCCAGATCCATTACATTAAAGTCATTATTTTTTAGATTGTGATTATTAGATTTATTTATTTTATGTGTAGAAGTGTTTATGTTTTATGTCTTTGTTTGGTGCCTGCAGAGACCAGAAGAGGATAGAGTTAATTGAACTAAAGTTATGAATGAATGTGAAAAACCACATGGACGCTCAGAATTGAACCCAGGTACTCTGAAAGCACAGAAAGTGTTCTAAGCCATGGCTCCAACCTGCACCGCAAAATGTATTGCTCTTTAGACATGTAAAAATTAAGTTACAGCAACAACAAAAAAGGCTTGACTCAGTCATTCTACTGGAAAGTTCTAATCATCAAAGATTCAAGAATGAATATACCTATTAAAATTAATTTATAGCAGCAAAAAGAGGGAAGTTGGGATTGGGAGGGGATGTGGGTGGGGGCTACAGCTGGGATGCAAAGCAAATGAAATGTAATTAATGTAAAAAAATTTCATTAAAAAACTATTGTAAGGAGCTGTATTTTCAAAAGGACAAATAAAGTTTAACAACTTTAGCTTGAAAGCAACATCAGGGAAACACGGCGGTAAATGATCTACAAAATGAAGGGAGGGGCCGCACAACTGGTTTTCTCTAAGTTCATGTAGATCTTTTAAATACAGTTTTTCCTCTTTGTGAATCAAACACAAACTGTCTCTCTCTGAACACGGCTCTTTCCTTTTTCAAATTTGTCCTAAACTGAAATGATGTTTACATACAACTGTGCAAAATCAAGGTTACAACATCTTAAACTACTTCTATTTATTACTTCTAGATTTTTACAATTTTGGGTTGGTGGGAGCGCATGCCTTTAATCCCAGCACTCAGGAACCACAGGAAGGTAAATCTTAGAGTTTGAGGCCAGCCTGGTCTACAAACAGAGTTCCAGAATGGTGAGGGCTACATAGAGAAACCCTGTCTTAAAAAAAACAAAAACAAAGTTGTTTTTTTTTTTGTTTTTGTTTTTTTACAATGAAACTCTATTGCCTGTATGTGTGCACATGTGGAAGCTGGAGACAATCTCAAGGAATAAATTCAACCATATGGGACCTGGTAATTAAATTCAGGTCCCTATGTTGCCTCATAACCTACTTTTAAACCCAATCTAGATAGAAAGTATAAGAACAATAAAAATCATTTTTATAGACTTAACTTGCAATTGGTCTCCAAACAAAGGCCAAAACTGAAGCCAGGAGTAGTAGCTCACACCTGTGATCCTAGCATATGAGGCTGAGGATTGCTTCAAGTTCAAGGCCGTTATAGGTTAGAGTTGGTCACTCTGGGCTATAGGGTAGGAATAGTAAGTGGTGGGTGTGTAATAAGGAGGAACTGTAATGGCGAGGGTGAGTGGCATGATAAAAATATTTGTGGATGGAATTCTCCAAACAGAAAAAGTGAAAAAAAAACCACAAACACTGAAAATGAAGTCACTGAGAACCCCAAGTCATTTCAGTAAGTAATACCAAGAGCCCTGTCTCTGCCCTTAAGGGGCTTTATGTTAAGCACTTATGAGGACTTCACTTACCTCTTCCATAACCAGCTTGGGTGAAGCAACACGGATTGCAATTCCCATATCTGCCAGTTTGTCTAAGACATCTTGGAAATCTAAATTACGGCGTGATTTTGCTCGAGACAATGCACGACCCTAGAATGAGAAAGGACCCGGGACATGAGTAAACTTCAATTTAAGAACTGTGAATTAAAACTTTGTTTGACTCCAGTAATTATTTAAGCTTTTAGAATTATGTGTTTTCCATTATTTAAATTCTCACCACTATCACATCCTACTATGTTCTTATTCATTTCCCTTCTTACTGTTAGTGTGTGTGAATAAGAGCACACATATGTACAAAAGCCAGGTCATGTGTGGAGGTCAGAAGACCACTTTCAGAAGTGAGCTCTCTCCTTCCACCAGGTTGAGGCAGGCTCTCTTATTTCTGCTACTGCCGTGAACTCGAACTCCAGGGTAGCTAGTGTGTGAGTTTCCAGTGACTCTTTAGTGTTGGCCTCCCATCTTGCTGTAGGAACGCTGGGATTCTAGATGTGAGGGCCCCACTGCTGGACAGTTAGGGTCATCAGGCTTACAGCACTGATGATTTGCTTGCCTTAATGTTCATTTCTGAGCAAATCTTGCTGTGCTGCTTACCGTGCCCTGGCAGGCCCTGAGCTTGCACGTCCCCTGCACCAGTCTCCTCAGTAGCTAGAATTATGAGCACATATCACTGTATGAGGACTGATTTTTCTTCTTTTAGTTTATGCTAAAAACAACCAGCCAACAAAACAAAAAACTTACCTGAAAGGCCACTGAGATGGCATGGTTAGTAAAAGTACTTGCTGCTCACCATGGTTGAGGTAATACCTTTCCTCAACCCAACCATGTCAGTAAAACTGACAACCTGAGTTTAATCTCTGAAACCGTACCAAGGAAAGAGACCCAACTGCCACAGAATTGTCCTGACTTCCATATGCATGCTATGTCATATCATACCCCATCTCCTGCGCCCAACATGCCCACATACAACAAATTAAAAAAAAGTATAAAAAGTTTAAAAACAAACAAAATGACCTGGGCTCCAGAGACAGTTGAGAAGGTAAAGTGCTTGCCGGACAAGCATGAAAGCCTGAGTTTGGCTCTCACATAAAAGCTAGGGATGGCTACACAAGCCTGTTAAATCAGCACTGCGGGGGCAGAGACAGCAGGATCCTAAAAGCTTGCTAGCCAGTCAGCCACGTGAACAGTGAGCCCCAGGTTCAGTGAGAAACCCTGTCTGACAAAACAGAGGAAGACAACCAACGTTGGACTCTGGAACACATCTGTGTGGGATTGCATGCATGCACACACGTACATATACATCAACCTGTCTTTTCTAATTTATCCTTATCCTGTGTCTTTTATGAAGAAGCCTCATCACATCCATTTTGGATATAAATTTCTTTTCTGTCTTTTCTTTCTTTTTTCTAAGACAGGGTTTCTCTGTGTAGCCCTGGCTGTCCTGGACCCTCTTTGTAAACCAGGCTGGTCTCAAACCCACAGAGACCCATCTGCCTCTGCCTCCCAAGTGCTGGGATTAAAGGTATATGCCATCACTACCTGGCTGGAAGTAAATTTCTACCTAAATCATTTTATATTTAACGATTTTGTATGCATTTCAATATAAATGTTAATTTTTCATTACACACAGCTTTTTGTGATTTAAATGTTACTCTAGTTTTGAACTTGGTAATTGTCATAGGCAATTTTGATTCTTAAACTGTTTAGCCGCCTAGTGGCTGCTACTGCTAGATACAGGTAATACCTTTCCTCAACCCAACCATGAGCACTGATTATGTATCCAGAGCTCACACTGTAGAGACTCACTAGGTGAGAACTAGGAAGGCAAATAGCTGGAATCAAGAAGGGATTAGAGGGGAAAAGAGAAGGTTATGATATATTTATAAAGATCTGTTCTATGAGAAGGTAATCTAGATGGTTTTTCTTTCCCCTTCCAACACTGGCTAAGAACTTTGATAGTTTAAAATAGGAGGTGGCAAACTACAGTTTGTTAGCAAACTACCTATATTGTAAGTAAAATTTTTCTGAAACACAGCAGTGGCTATTTATATAACACTATGGCTCCTCTTGCCCTATAATGTCTCAGCTAAAGTGTGGCAAGGAGAATGTGTATACCAAAATACCTTAAGTGCCTGGATCTCTACAGACAGTTCACTGATAGGTGGCTTAGAAGATATGAGGCAACACACAGAAACAAAGAGACTCTGACTTGCAAAGAGTACATAGCCCCTAAATCTGGAGTGGACTGTCCAAGAGAAAGGAACACATCAAGTACGTAAGTAGGTCCAGTGGGTTGCTGAGAGAGTGATGAGCTCAGTGTGGCATACCAGTTACTTATACCACTTACAAGCCAGTGGCAATAAATTCAACTATATTGGTAACTGTTCAGTTTGGATGTTCTGGACTTGCAGATGAGAACATACCCGGGTCCTATAGTCAATTCACTAAACATTATATTATGGGGTATAATTTGCAAGAAGTAGTCATGACACACTCAAACCTCAATTTTGTTAAACTTAATTAGGTATTAACCTGTCAAAATGCAGAACAACAGTTAAAATGACTAAGCAAGTTTTCATTTTCCTTACCGCTCCATGACAGGTTGTTCCAAAGGTCTCAGTCATGCCTTGTTCAGTGCCAGTCAGAACATAACTACAGGTCCCCATGGTGCCACCAATAAGCACTGGTTGTCCAGTGAGCTGAGGGTACAAAACCAAATGTTACAATTTTATGCTTTTTATGTCTGAAATTTCTTCTTGTATTATAGAATTAAAGAAGAAACCTAAACCTCTAAACTCAATGCTTTACAGTTATATTAAGGCATTACTTTGGCTTTTGACTCCTCAGGAAAAAAGGAAGCTATAAAGGCCTGCAACAGACTGAATGTGATACAGGAAACTCCCAAATTGGAGGAAAGTAGTGTTAGGATTTTCATCCATGCAAGGCATCTGCCCTCTCTTGCCTTCTGTTTCCTCATCTGCAAAACCGTAAGACTAATGGACAGAAACACTGCAGTTTAAACTTTGTCCTGCCTTCCACTAACGTTTAGGCCATATTTAGCTCAGGGGTGAAAACAAAGCTAATGTTTCAGCATTCACTATGGGACGGGAGATCACTGTGCAGAGACCAGGAACCACTGCTGTCTTTGGTGACAGGACTTTTTTTTCTTTACACACTTGTTTTCTTGCTTAACTGAACCTGAATCTAGAATGCTCAAGATTATGACTTCAAACATCAGTGCAGGAGTACATACTTGGTAATCAACAGCAATGAGGGGGTGGTGAGGAGGGAATGCACGGGTAGATCCCTTCCTGTGCACCAACAGCGTCCGCTCCTTTCCATCTACCACATGCTGCTCCACTTTGGCGATATTGTGAGAAACATCATAAATCACATGCAGGTCCAGGTCATCAGGGGTTGTATTGAAGACTTTGGCAAAAGCCTAGGGGGAAAATTTCCATTATAAGTAGTCAGTTCTAGATCTTCAGAACACATTTTACTGCTTTCACCTAGTGAATTCCTGAAGCGAGTGGGGGATTTCAGAGTTCTAAAACAGCAGTCATGAGTCTTTAGACAATCCTTCCCCAAACTTTTTAACCACAGAGAATGGTATTCCATTCTAGCTGAGGCAAAAAGCAAATTTGAGGGTCATTCTGGGTCTATTCTGTTTCTAGACCCCAACACCTTAAACACTCCCCTGGCATCCAGAATACACATTTCTAAAACCAAACATGGTTGGCTTCCTGATTAACCTAAGAGAGCAACTTTATTTTACCTGACGGGTTAAGAAGGTCATAGAAGAGCGATTAACCCAGGCATAATTTCCAGCTGCAGCCATTCCCTTTAAATAGTCTTGCCCCTCTGGGGATGCAATCCGAGCACAAGCCAACTGCCGATCGTTGACTATAATCTTGTCTCTCTTCATGGCCTTTTCCATAGCTACCAGTGCATCTGCAACAGAGTCACAGGTCAGATGAGGGAGCTGTCTCTTAAATGAGCCAATCAGATTTCCTGTAGAAAGGCAGTGAACTTTATTCAAATTCAAAACAAAACCCTAGGTATGCTTCTGAGTTCATCTATTTGCTCAGACAAGATATATTTGGGGCTGGAAAGATGGCTCAGCAGTTAAGAGCACTGGATGCTCTTACAGAAGATCTGTATTCAGTTCCCTGCACTCACGTGGCAGCTCACAATTGTCTGCTAACTCCAGTTCCAGGGGATGTGAACCCTCTTCTGGCCTCCCCAGGTACTGTGCTGATACTGCACATACAGACAAGCAGGCACATAGACATACACATAAATAATGCCTTTAAGTTTTTATAAAAAGATATTTATTGAGATATGTGTGTGAGACACACATTTGCCTCTAGAAACTTGAAATGGGATGTGTACAACAGCAACATGGCTTTAGTTACTCCCCCTAACATGTGAATGAATGAAAACAGCATTTTTTTTTTTTTTTAATCATCATGGGTTTTAAATAATGTATTTATTTTTAGTCTTTAGAGACAGGGTTTTTCTGTGTAGCCTTGACTGTCCTGGATTCCCTTTGTAGACCAGGCTGGCCTCAAACTCAGCAATCTGCCAGTCTCTGCCTCCCTGAGTGCTGGGATCAACGGTGTGCACCATGATGTCCAGCTAGAAAGATTTTTTTTTTTTTTTTAAAGACAGAGTTTCACTTTGTAACCCATTCGTCTTCCAACTGACTACAATGTTCAGGGTACTTTGGACCCGTGATCCTTCTTCTGCTCAGTAGCGTGTGGAACAACAGGCCTTAAACATAATGTTTGGTGCCCTCATATTAATGTGGAGAATTTCTCAACACCAAAGCCAAAGTCAATGATTCATTTATCTGCTGGATTAAACTGAAGGGTTAGCCTGGCAAAAATGAGTATGTCTTACAGTATAAAATACAATGGCATGCTGGGCACAGTGATACATGCCTTTAATCCCAGCACTCAGGAAGCAGAGGCAGAAGGATCTCTGTGAGTTCGAGGCTAGCCTGGTCTGCAAAGTGAGTTCCAGCACAGCCAGGGCTGTTAAACAGAGAAACCCTGTCTCTGGGAGAAAAAACAAAACAACAACAACACGATTGCAACACTGAATTGTAACATGAAATAAATGTTTATAATTTCCACGTGTGTAGTACACTATCTCACCCATTTACTAATCCCTGTAAGTCATGCAGACATTTATTTCCCTGCTCCTTGCTTTTGTTCTTGCTGCCTGTTTGTCATGAATGTCCTCTATGTGTTACTCAAATCCCAAGGCCTAGCTTGAGTATTGTCTATGAAGCTATCTCTGAGTACTATCTATGAAGCTATCTCTGAGTATTTTTCAAAACACATTATATTTATGTTGCCTTTCTTACAATATTTTATCAACTACTACTTTTTATCTTTGGTGGTGGTGAAGGGTTTGGATGAGTGCTCATGTAGATGCCAGAGGTCAACCTTGAGTGCTGTTCCTTGGTTGTCTTCTTTTTATTGAGACAGGGTCTTTTACTGCACTAGAACTTGACCATTAGGCTCTGTTGGTTGGCCAGAGAGTTCTACACATTTGCTGGCCTCTGCCTCCCCAACACTGACTACAAGTGTGTACCACCGAGCCTAGCATTTTTTCCTGTGGGGTTGAAGAACTGCACTTAGGTCACTGGGCTTGCTTTGTACTTTACTAACTTTCCAAACCCTTCTTTTTCTTGATGAGCATGATTTTATCCAGAGAGTGAGGTCAAGCACCTACTTTAGAAAGCAATACACCAATTCCCAACATTGCTAAATACTGCAGGCTCACTAAGTGAGCATATACTTTAACTCCACAGTCCATGTTCTATCAAGATGACTAGCACTAACCCCCACAGTGAATACAGTGCTAAACAGAGCTAGCATTCAAGTGCTTCCTAGTGCCAGAGTTACATGCTTTGTATATGTCATTCTACTACCCTCCATGACGTACCAGATGAAGTCATGATGCCCATTTTTTTCAGATGAGAAAGTTAAGGTTTGATGAAGTTGTCAGTTTGTTTAGGATCACAACTGAAGAAAGCCACAAGTGAAAAACACATGCAATGTATTTCTATGGCTCAGTTAACTCTCTTGTCTTATTCCCCACAAAACACACATTTATTTCCAAGTAAAAAAATTAGATCTAGAACATACCTGTAGCTACTTGGTGGCCCAAGCCTCTGCTTCCACTGTGGATCATCACACACACCTGTCCCTTATGGTCAATGCCCATTTTCTTAGCAGCATACTCATTGAAAATCTCATCTACAACCTGGATTTCTGCATAATGGTTGCCTGCTCCCAGGGTCCCTAACTGTAAGTATAAGAATGTCTGATTAAACCGTGTCTATTCTAGTTAAAAGCAAACAAACATACATTTAAAAATCAAACAGATAAAATCAAATCAACAAATAACCATACAAAGTAAATCTAAATTACGGCACATTTTGTAAACCTCATAATCATGTCACTTTTCTCCTAGACACTTAAAACTCAGAATCTTTTATGAATATTTGAAAGCTCTGCATAAGCTTTCAGAAAAATCATTCAAAAGCCAATAGATTTGTGTCCTTTTTGATGTACTATAAAAAAAAAAAAACCTCCAAAGATCTACTTTTTGTAAAATAGAAGGTGTAGATTTCTTCCCTTGATAAAAGCTAACATGGCACACTGACTACAAAGTGAGTTACCTGAGGGAGGCCCCTTTTTTTAGCCCTGGGAGAGACCTTATTGGGGTCAGCTTGCAGCATCCGTCCATACTCCTCACAATGTTCCTTGTCTTCAGCCCACGCATAGCCTTCTCTCAAGGACCAGTCCACACCCATCTCCAATGCTTCCTCTAAGTCTCTGGGGATGAGTAAGGAAATGCAAGTTATTTCGCAGCAAAAGGGCAATAACACTTAGGAAGAAACACATCTCAAAGAGCATAGGAATATCTGACAATTAACATTTCCTGTGAACCAGGTTATGTACTAGAGTTTATGCTTCCTAGCTTCCTTTGTTTTTGAGGAAAGTAGTTGCATAAATGATTACCATTTGAAATGGTGACAGTGTCATTACAATAATTATAGCTCCACTTGACATTTACATGGTCTGCTGTACTTAAAAAACAGACAAACCAAAACAGGTTCTCATGTAATTCACGCTGGCCATGAACTCTCTGTGGCCAAGGATGACCTTACCTTCAGATACTCTTGTCTCTACTTCCCAAGTGTGGACATACAATATACTGCCATGCTCAGTCTAGGTAAGCACTTTACCAAATGAGCTTATTACCAGTCTTTGTGGTATACTTTTCAATTATTATTATTTTCTTTTATGTTACATCTGCCTGATTCTGAATTCCATTAAGAGAGCAATTAAATAGCCAAATGAAAGCTGTAATCTTAATCAGAGATTACTATTATCCTCTATTTAATTACATCTTTATCAATAATTTATGGAAAAATTAGCCAAATAATGAAGGTATCTGAATATTCTCAAGTAACACAGGTTCCATTTTAAGGTTTATTTTCACCAAAAATTTGTGTAGCTTAATTACACCTGCACTTTGAAGCTGAAGGACACAAACATTAAACAGAGAGAGTATGTCTTCACTTTCACCCGAGGTCCAGGCTTCTCCAACACAGGCAGAAAAGATCACAGCTTTTAATACTCCCTCTCCCACTACCCTAGATGACAGCCCTTTACAAACAGTATGAAATAGGATAAAATTTATACCTGAAATATTTGTAAAGATGCTTCATGTCAATCATTTTACATGTATGCTTTTCACAGTGGGGCAACACAGGAGTCATGAAAACAAAGGATAAGCGTCTTCTAAATTAATTTTTCCTCAAGTGTTTTCTTATTTTTGGTGGGAGTGTGCAACAGTTAAGAGCATTTCTGAATTAATAATGGCACACAAACTTAAAATGCAAAGTTCATACAATGTAGAAATTGTCAAAGGAGCATCTTTGACTTATACTTGATAAGCACATAATTTGATCCAGGTACAGTGGTGTATACATCCAATCCTAGTATTTGGGAGGCTGTGGCAGGGGGGCCATGAGTTCCAGGCCAGCCTGGCTACAAAGAGGGTTTGAGGGTAGGCAAGCCTGTGCGTGAGCACAGCAGCACTGTGATAGGTACCGAGAGACAGTAACATTGTAGCCCTTATAACTGCACTACTTAACTAAATAAAGCATATTCAGTACCGCTTCTGAAGACTGTAAATGGATGGCTTCATTAACTGGTACTCAGAACATAGCCTGTCTGAAGGGCAAAGATCTTTGGTCTGAACCCCAACATCACGTACCAAGCTCAACTTACTATTGCTTTCACTTAGCTTTTTCCTAGCAGTTGTCATCTTCTGGATGAAATATCAGGCACAGTGCCTTATGCTGAGAAAGTGCTATTATTCTAAAAATATTCTATATCAAGGATATTCTGTATCTTTTTCCTAAATTTTAATTAAGTAATTGTTATGAATATGGGAGTTTTGCCTGAGCATTTACCTGTGCACCATGTACACTCAGTACTCAGAGGTCAGAACAGGGTGTCAGATCCCCTGAGACTAGAATTACAGATGGTTGTAAGCTTGGCCTCTGAAAGGGCAGCCAGTGGCCTTAACCACCTCAGAGGACCCACTGAGTCATCTTTCCAGCTGCATGCTTTTTCTTTTTAAATTTTACACATGAAGTCTTATATGTTGCCCAGGGTGGCTTTGAACTTCTGGGTTAAAATGATCCTACCATGTTAGCTACCCGAAAGGCTGGGACTACAGGTGTATTCCACCAGGTCTAGCTCAATGAACATGGGCTGAGAAAGATGCTTTCAAAAGCAACCAACTTGCACTTCCTAAGAAATGACTGAGCGAACATCTAAGTTGGAAACAAAGCTGAAGAGTCATGTGGTTTCTCCCTCCTTTTCAATTTACCAGAACCTGTGCTCTTACTTAGCATTCATTGGGATGACGCCTTTTGATCCCACCCCAACAGGAATGTGGTCAAACATAGCTTGGGCAAGTTGTTCCTTCACAGGCTGTACATCACTCTCATCTAAATTGGTTCTTAGCAAGCGGACACCGCAGTTAATGTCAAATCCGACACCACCTAAAACATACAGAAGTTAAGTCAAATATTAGCAGATCAGACAGACAGAGCATTACTTGAAGTTCTTTACTATTAACATAGTTAAAAGGATACTCATAAAAGGAGTAACATGCCTTCCTGCACCTTTCTTGCACCAGACATTGATGAATTCTAAGTCTTCTCAAACAGCCAACCTTTGGCTTTAGTGACCTTTCCTACTGTGTATCTTCATTTTTTTTTCCTAATGATTTCCAAGTTTTTTGCCTTTTGCTAGTCTAAATTGTTGTTCTTTCTCCAACTTTTAAATTTACAGGAGGCCCGAGAGATGGCTCAGTGGTTAAGAGCACTAGCTGTTCTTCAGGGGTCCCCACTTTTATTTTCTACACCCACAAAGTAGCTCACCTCACCTTCCCAAGGGAAGGTCCCAAAGGATCTGTTATGCTCTCTTTGGCCGTCACAGGTACCACACACATACATGGTGCACAGACATACATGCAGGCAAAACACCCACACACATTAAACAAATAAGATTATTTTTAAAAAGAAAAGATATTTTAGTCTCCTTCTTTCCTAATTTGTACATTTAAGGCTATCATATATTTGTATTTAAGAATGGGATTAACACTAATTGAAAATTTTAGGTTGAAGTATTTCTGAAAACGATGTCTCCCAGGACTGACAAGGAACAACTTTTACATAAGTACATGTATATACACCACGAGATGATCACTACAATTAATCTAGTTAACATATCCACCACTTTCCTTTTCCCTGGGGAGAGAGAATTCAAGACCTGATGTCTTAGCAGATCTCAAACAGTGTTACTGTTTCTGTATTCAGCATACTGTATATTAGGTACCCAGGACTATAATTCATCTCAATCTGTAATCTGAATCCTTAGCCAGCCTCTCCCAAATCAGCACTCTCTACCCTTCCTCTACTCTGGCAACCACTATTCCCTCCATTGAGTGGCTGTTTCCCCCTTTGTGTAGATTATTTTGTTTCATGGGTTCATCCATGCTGTACCAAACGGGCAGGATCTCCTTCAAGCTGAGTAATATTCTACTCTCATTGCCTCTATTTATTCATCTGTCAATAAACTTTTGGGTTATTTCCTTGGCTTGGCTACTGTGAATTAATACTACAGTAAATATACAAATGAAGACACCATTTTGAAATAATTTCAGTTTGTCTAGATATATACCCAGAAAGCATGACTACATCAAGAGGTTTTTTTTTTTTTTAATTTTTAAAAAGAATTTCCATGAACTGTTTCTATATAGCTTTATCAATCCAGTCTTACCAACAGTGTGCATGTCCCTTTCTCAATGTCCCTTTGTTTGTGGTATAAACACAGGTGTGCATTCACCCAGGAGTGCATGCACACGTGGAAGCCAGTTACTCTCTATCTTATTGAGACAGGGTCTCTCACTGAGTCTGGAGCTCACCGTATCAGAAAGACTGGCTAGCCAGTGAGACCCCAGGAGCTGTCTATTTCCCAGCACTGGGATTATAGATGCACCACCATGCCCAGTTTTTATTAGATGCTGGAGATCTGAACTTATGTCCTCATATTTGTACAGCAAGCACTCTGCCCAGATGATGGTGAAATTCCACCTTACCTTAAAATGGCTATCATCAAGGAAACAACAACCAGTGCTGGGGACAAAGTGGGGAAAGAGCCACCCATATTCACTACAGCCTAGAATATAATATGAACGTGTTTATACTATGGAATAGAATAGAAACTGTGTCACCACTATGGAAATCAGTATGGAAGTTTCTGAAAATAGAAGCACAGTATGACCCAGTCCTAGAACTCTTCAGTTTATACCTGAAAGACTCCAGGTGACTGTACTAGAGATACTTACACATGCACAGCTACAGCTGCACTATTCACAAGAGCCAGGAAATGGAACCAGCCTAGATGGCTGACACATGAAAAAAAAATGTAGTACATGCACAGTAATTTTATTCAGCCATAAAAAGTAATATTTGTAGGAAAATAGATACAACTGGACTTTACTGTTTAGCAAAGTAAGCCAGACTCAGAAACACAAATATCCAATGTTTTCTTTCATGTTAAATCTAATTATTTTTATACAGTATTCTGCCTGCATGTGTGCCTGTAGGGCAGTACCAGATCTCACGATAGATAGTAATGAGCAACCATATGGTTGCTGGGAATTGAACTCAGGACCTTTGGAGGAGCAGACAGTGCTCTTAACCTTGAGCCATCTCTCCATCCCGTGAAATCTAAATTTAAAATTATGTATACCAGAGTATTACACACATGTCTGTGGGTCATAAAGTTAGAAGGGATCATGAGAGGAGACAGAAATCTTAAGGAAGGTAGGAAATAGAGACATAAAACACATGCACGGGGAGCAGCCAGAGTGATGGAGGGCAGCTGGGAAGTGGAGTCAATGAAAACAGAATGCAGAATGACATGTGTAAACATGCCACACTGAAGCCTTTGTTCTTATATATTAACCTAAAAATTAATGAAAAGTACTCCTGTTAAAAAAATATGAGGAAATACTGTGTCTACCTGCATTCATTCACCCCTCCCAATAATGCTCTGTGGTGACATCAGACACATATGTCTGTGTAGTAAATGAGTAACCAAGAAAATTTTGCCAGAGAAATATTTGTTTGTAGCCAATGTCTAATATTGTCTGGCATCTGACAAAAAGTGCCCAAAGTTTTCAATAAGTGGTTTGATTGATATTTTAACAGCCCAATTGTTCACAACGAACTTTGGTGTGGAAAGAAAGAAATCACAGAGTATAAGACCGAGACATGCACGCAAATCCCACCTCAGAAAGGCCACACGACAGAGAAGCCACACACGACACAGAGAAGCAGAAGGGGGTAGGGGCCTTACCTGGGGAGACCACTGCTTCAGGGTCATTCATATCAAAGGCAGCCATGTTCCCTATGGCAAACCCATAGCCTGAATGCACATCAGGAAGCCCAATAGAACGCTGGAAGAGAACAAGACATGAAGCACAGCTGCTGCACTCTGTGCCCAGGCTGCCTGACGGGCCTGTCCTTGACTAAGTCTCTGCTGGTGGGCCATTCGCCTATAGACTGCTATGCACAAAGCTGAATACGGCAGAGGACATCTTTTCATAAAATCTGACTGCCAACAGACAAGCCTCACAGTAAAAGGCGAAAGAGGAATCACACATTCAAGCAAGGTGCTGTTACATTTTGAAACTGTCTTAAGACACTGGCAAACTGTGGTTGTACCAGTGTTTATACAGGTCATGAGAAATTTCACAAATGAAATAATCTATTTGATAACATTAAGACAACATATTTTATATATCTGGGGCTGAGTGAAGGACAGGGTGCCTAACAGAAAACAGCTCCATGTGAAGACATAGAGACACTAGAAATACAGGTTTTTAAATACACAAGCACGTCATTTCATGAACCCCACACCAAGTGCACATCACTGTAACTACCGTTAAGTAGGTAGCCTCATGAAAGTCTGGTAATGGACCCACTCTCAACTCTGAATGTGTAATCTGAATGCTAGGCTAGCAGAGGCCCAATTTTACCATCCAGTTCTACCTATTTGCTGTTATTGCTCCAATAATGCTAGACAGCAAGCTAAGTGGTCCTCTCTTCTTTTTCAGTTCAACTTATTCCCTTCATTTCCTCTTCAATTACCCACTTAGACAGAGCCACGGTAAAACTTAGAATGGTGCATTAGTGGAGGAATAATGATGCACAATGGCAAGATTTAAGTATCTCCATTTAAAAAATCCTCCAAAGGTTTCCAAATGCTTAGATTCTAGAGCTGGAGAGGCTATACAGACTGAGTTCTTAGCCCTAAGGGTTACTGTTATGGTCAAAGGTGACTGTCTAAATGACACCAGCACGTATTAGGTGGAGCCCTTCATTTGTTCAAAAAACTTTGGACAATATAAATGATTAAGGTTCTGACTCACATGAACAATTCCAGGCAGGGCTGCCACATTGCCAATCTGCTTCATGGCTGGCAGGAAGCCACCAACACCTGAAAACAAACAAAAAACTCAAGTCTTAGAAAACTGACACATTTGATTTTCTCCATTAGTTACATACATGAAGGGGCAGTGATTATGTTAGAATTGAAAAGGATATTTGAAATGAAAGTGGGGAGGAAACTTCAAAAAGAAATAACATTCATAGGAAGGATAGGCCAATTAGACATGCTTATCAACATGTCACTCAAGAGGCTGGCTTGCAGACGTAGCAGGGATTGAAAACATTAACTATTAACCTCTATGTTGCCAGTATAAAATGTACTCTCAGTAACTCACTAGTTATTAAAACTATTAGCAGTGGTGTTGGGGAGACTGCTCAGTGGTTAAGTGTATTGGCTGAGGATTTTTGCAGAGGATCCAAGTTCAAGTCTTAGCACCCACACGGCAGCTCACAACCATCTCTAAACATCTAGATTTCCAGTTTCAGGGGATCAAGACTGTTTCAAAACACAAACTACACCATAACAGAAGTGGTGTTCATCTGAGAGACAAAACGAAGGGCAATAGGGAAGAGCCAGGAAAACAAAGCAATGGCTTGAGAGCTAGGACAGATGGAGGAACAGTCCAGCTTGGCCAATTGCTTGCAGAATGTATGTGTGAATGTATGTAGAAGCCACAGGTCAACATTAGGTGTCTTCCTTAGGGTCTCTCCACCTTATTTAAAAATTTTATCTATTCACTGTATGATATGGTTGCATGGACAGGGAGGTCAGAGGAAAGCATGTAGAGTTAGTTCTATTCTCTTATCTTTACATGGGTTCAAGGAACTGAACCCAGGTCATAAGGCTTGTGTAACAAGCAATTTTTCCATTAAGCCATCTCTCTAGCCCTCCATCTTATTTTTTGTGAGGCAGCATCTCTTCCTAAATCTGGACCTCAATTATTGGTTAGGCTGACTGACCAGCAAGCTCTGGAGATTTGCCTGGTCTCCCTTGCCCACCAAGTGGTGAGATTACAGAGGTACTTTTCCGCCTGGCAGTAACATGCATGTGGGATCCTAACTCTAGTCTTCATGTTTACACAGATGGCACTTTGCTCACAGAGCCATATGCAAAACCTCTAGCAGTGCCCTTTAACACAAGTATACATCTTTAAGTGAGGAATGAAGGAGTTTATTTTTGCTAAGCTAAAAAGTGGAAAGGGTTAAAAGATGTTTTCCTTTCCACCACCACTTTGGAGTATCATTTTTAGAGCACCTTTATCTCTAGCCTGACCTACAGCCATGTGAGACAGGCATCAATCCTGGTGTTCACTACAGCTAGTACACCAGTTAAAAGTACTAGTTTTGCTTTTGCGTAGTCTATTGTGGCATCTGGTATGGCCTGTGCCTTTGGTCCTGCTGAGATGCTTCAAAGCCTTGTTAAGAATGTGTGGGTCTCCATGAAGCCCGACTACACCCAGGTATCCAGGAAATACAGGTAGAAATGAGACTAATGAACTTTATCCTTTATAAAAACAGAAGTGCTGATAAAAAGTAAAGTTTTTAAAGGCTCCAGCCTGGCTCTGGCCCATGGTCATCACTAACCACTCCCTGATTCCACTCAAGACGAATCATGTTGGCTAAAAATAAGCAAGCTGTATTAAGTGGGAACATGAAACAACACTGTACACTTATCTGGTACTATTTACAATGTGATATTAACAAATATGTCTAGGAAGCAACACCCTACCCCACCCCCCAAAAAGAAAAATAGTACTTGTTTTAAAATCTGGCACTTAGAATTCTGGCTCTGTTAACTTAAAGTTGTGACTAAGGACAAGTTAAAAATCACTCAAACTCACTGCATTTTGAAAATCTGCAAAAGACAGATAATATCTTCCTTTTTAGCTACTAAAAATATGACATGAACAATCAATACAAAGTACCTAATAAGGTACCTGGTACAGTGAATGCAGGATGAATAGTAGCATTAGATATTACTGCGTGAGGTTATTTGAGAACTAACTAGCCTGGAGCTCCAAATCCTTTATATATGAGCATGCACTAAGATGTGATCACAAACAAATAGGCGCTTTGATTCAAGTCTTGATCACTCCTTGAAAGTATTTTTTTACTGGTTGAGTTCTTCTTTATTTAGGATACGGGGAAATGTCCCAAAATGACTCTCTAGTGGACTTACCACCGCCTCGACAGGCGTTCCTTAATTCCTCAAACATTAGCTTTTCCAGAGCATCATTCACATAAAACACTCCTTCAACCTGATACAAAAGAAAAGCAAAAAATTTATCTGAATCCAAATCCATCAAGTACAGGGACACTGGGTAGAATGTATGTACTGTACGTAGTGTTTACATTGCCTTACTTTGCATGAAACTACCACATTACTTCTGATAAGAGAAAACCTTCCAATCACAAACTAAAAAGATTTCAGAGAACTTCAGATCTGTCTTTTAATTAGGAATGTTCAACCAATAAAACCTACGCAACTATCTCCAAATTGGAAAAACCGTTCGAACATTTCTGAGGAGGTATATCTACCATGATTCTGCTGTTATACAACTTACACATTTTATATACAAATATGAATTATATATTTAGCTATATAAATATGTAACCTAAATAATGCATAATTTTCATTTGTCACTTAAAAAATCGGCAAATGAATCTACTAACCAACTTCCTCTTCTTCCAGAAAACAAAGGGAAAATAATGTTTTATTGCTGTGGACTTTTCCTCCCCAGTAGCTGGCAAAGTGGTGTAAATGAATGGCTAAAAGGAAATTTTGTATTTTTGAGACAGGGTCTTAAAGTTGCTCTGGCTGGCCTCATATGCATCCCAGACTGTCCACTGTAGCATCCTCTAGTAGGATCTTCCTCGCTCAGCCTCTAGGGTTTACAGGTGCGAGCCCCGAGCAAGACCTATTAGGAACTTTTTACCATGACAAAGGATTGCAAACCTTTATTGCATTTTCTCCGCACTTAAGGCATCTAGTCACTTACCACAGGATCCAAAACCTCACAAGTGCCCTCTTCTACTACTTTAGTGGAACCCACGGAGACAGGCTCAGGGTTTCAGGCCCTGATCTTCAGCTCCAACACATTATCCAAGCAGAGAAAAAGAAATGGGCTGCTCATGAAATCAGGCCTGTCTTCCCAGATGGGTCACCAACTGATCCTCGGGGTCCTTCGCCAAGAGCACATTAAAAGCCTAAATCTTGTCGACTGTCAGTACATTAAAAGCCAATTAAGTTTGGCGAATTTCCTCTGTAAACATTATCTAAAGAACTACCATGACTAAAGAGGAACGGAGCTCCAGGCTAGCAGTGTGCCGGCTTGGAAGTGCACATTAATCTCGGACCAGGAACAAAACGTGTCTCATGGTGCATGGGTAAAACATGCGTGAACCGCCCCGCTACGTCTGCCCTCGTGTGTGTGGACCTGGACTGCGCAGACCGTCGGTCCGAGCTGGGGAGGGAGACACGCAAGCCTGTAGGTGTCTGCCCGGCTAGCGGCGGACGGAGGGGGCTGGCTCGAGGCGGCGGCGCGGCCTGCAGCCCCGAAGGCCGCCGGCCCCACTCACCTGCATGTTGGGCACAAAGCCCTTCTTGATCCTCCAGCAATTTTTATTGATCTTGTCTAAGAACTGCAGCTCATCGTTGTAGCTGCGACTCATGGTAACGGCAAAGGTGGCTTAGCTCCTGACTACCCTTAGAAAGAGAAACCGCCGCGCTGTCCACCCGCTCCGCGCAGCACCGCCTCCCAGGGCGCAGGCGCGAGCGGGTCCGCCCCAGGAAGGAAGACGGCAAGCGCCGAGGCTCAAAACTTCGCGCAGGTCGTGTTCTTTTTCTTTATAATGCTTTCCATTGGACTACAGCTAAACCAAATCGTTTTTAGTGATGTCTGGCTAACCTACCCTTCTCGCAGATTTTTTTTTTTTAAGTAAGGTCTCGCTATTTAGCTTGGAACTCGCTATGTATCCAGGCTGGCCTCTAACTCTTAGAGATCCGCTCACCTATAGCTCCAGACAGCTATGATTAAAGACTTGCTCAGGAATATTTTGAGCAGCTCCCAGAAACCCTTGGATCTGGATCAGATCAACTGCTCTAGAGAATATATAGCTTGAAGTTCCCAGTCCCATGAGTGAAGCAGCTAGCAAGATAAAATAATGGACAATGTATTTAACATTTGTAACGTTTCAGAATGAAATAGAAGAGAAACAATTGTTGGTTTTACCTTCTTGTGGAATGTATACAATTTACTCTTGTTCATTCAAATGCTGATTTCTTTACCCCACTATCTGGTTTCAATCCGGACATTGCATTGTGATATTTATTCTAAGCATCACCTGTCTCAAGTTTGTGGAAACATGCCACCATTTGTTCTCTGTATTTTAATTAAACAACCAGACAATGCTGAGCAATTGGGAGAATAGGGTGGGACATCCTGGTCCGGAGGGGAGGAAAGGAATAAAAAGTGAGTGGGAGGAGTCGGAGAGCAGAGATCTGTCAAGAAAGGAGTTGGAACCTTGAGAGATAAACCAGACCTAAGATACGACTAAAAGCAAGTAAAATGTAGGAAATTTGAATGGGAGGAAACTATGCAGGCATGGAGGTTTAGGATGGAGTAACTATTGCCCAGCATTGTGCTCTAGGTTAATTAAATATATCCTAGTCTCTGTGTGGTGATTTGGGTATACAGCTGGTTTAGGAATAACCACTGTTTAACTAAAAGATAAATCAATAATAAATATTTATATTCAACTACATACAACATTTTTTTGTTGTTGTTGTTACCAAAAGAGCATTTTCAAAGAAACCTATCTACAAATGCTTATGAAGGAATCTGGTATGGCCCATAATGCCCTGCAAAGATGCAGTTGTTGTAGATCATTGAGGTTTCCTTAGCCCAGGTTTGTTTGGAGTAAGCCCTCTTTGATTGTGCCTTTAAACACGGTTGACACTTTTTTTTTAATGGATTTTGTTTGTTTTCCTTTTTTAAAGTGATTTATTTATTTTTTTATGTGCATTGGTGTTTTGCCTGCATGTATGTCTGGGTGAGGCTGGATCCCTGGAACTGTGAGCTGGGGACTGAACCCGGGTCCTCTGGATGGGCAGCCAGTGCTATTAACTGCTGAGCCATCTCTCCAATTCTTTGCAGTTGGGGTAAGAGAGCTTGCAGTGATCTGTTTCTAGTCCTATCCTGTGAAGAACAGCACAGTAGCAATCAGGAAGACTTGGACTTGGTTTCCACCTACGTTGGTACCATACTTTGTGTGATAAATTCCTCTTACCCTCTGTTTTCTCATTGATGAAATGGAAACATGCTTCTTCACAGAGTGGCTGTGAAGGTCACAGGAATGAAACTGAAGGAGTAACTAGACCAGTTCTCTTCAATCCCCCCAAAATCTATGCAGTGCATAAAGAGAGGGTATGGTTTCTGTTCATTTTTACATATCTGTCCCAGCGTCCTATCCTCCTATTCCCCTGTCCAGTTTTACCCAGCTGATTAAGAACTTGAATGCCAAAGTTCAGTAAGCTGAACGGCCATTCATTCAGTCTTTGAAAGGACACATCCTCAAACAAATGACACAGGATGACCACAGGAAGACTTAAGAGTAAGAGGCTCTCAGCTGATTTTTAATATTGGTATTTGTAGAATATCGTTCTTTGCCAAAGTTTAAAAAATAAGTACTTTCCATTTTCTGTCATTTTATTAAAATAAATTTAGGATAGGAACTTTCACACACAGAGACTGATATTGATAGAAAACAATTTTAATTAAGCACAGGACAGTAACAGTAAACATAAAACACAAAATCCAACTAAAGAAGAAAGTCTCTTAAAAGCAGACATGGTCTTCACACACACACACACACACACACACACACATTTTCCAATGCAAATATAGACAAATTCTTTATCCATCTGGTCAGGTCTGCATGCCTCGCTCTTACCCATAAATTATAAACACAGGCATATAGCATGCTAATGTTTGCTCACATACACAAAGCCCGTTCCCACTGCCTTGTCTCTGTTTAGCCCTTTAACTCAGTCGGCCTCATTCGAGGTCTCCTAGAGCTCCCCAAAATTTTTTTTCACAAGGGCTTTAATATCCAGGATGCATGGCTTTCATCTTCCAGGTTTACAGTTTCTGTGGAACTGAAGGTTGCTTACTTCCTGGGGTAGATAGTGAACAAGCAATCAATGGTTTGGCTGTCCTCTCCATGGTCCATTTACCAGGTTCAGATCACCCCAACTGTGGCGATTTGGCTGTTGTTTTGAGGCTGTTTCATGTGCCAGGTCAGTAGAAATCAGAAGGAAACCCTGAAAAGGATGACGAATGAAAATAATTTTAAATTAAGGACGTATCTGAGTTTGCCTGAGGGGAAGAGAGTTTCTTTGCCAGGCCCTAAGCCATCAAGCCTTTCCCAACCTTTGTGAGGGCCCCTGATAAAGGAAGGGGCCATTTTGGATCACTGTCCCTAGATAAAACTTAGGTAGTGGGGAGTGGAGAAGAGGGAGGCTGGGAGGTAAGAGGAAATGTGGACTAGGATGTAGATGGGAGGCACTCTCTGAAACATATCCCTACTTTCCTAAGCTACAACAACAAAATGCAGAAAAGAAAGGGTGGTGGTATTATGAAGTTAGTTAATAAGAATCTTTCAGCAAACAGCTTTCCATAGAGCACAATCCTGAGAATGGTCTTCAGGGCAAAGTTCATTGGCTGAAGGTTTCAAAGAGCCAGTCATTTGGGTTCTTAGCTGTCTGTGGCTTCAATGCAAAATATCCCTCAGCCTTAGTGTGTTTGGAAACTTGGTTACCACTCATGACACTGCTTTGAAAGGTTGTAGAACATAGGAGGTAAAATCTTGCTGAAGGAAGTGGGTCTCTGACATATGTCAATGTTTTATGGCTTAGTCTATTTCCTGTGCATTGCTTCGTGACTTCTCCGAAAGGTGATGAGGTGCCTATGTTTCTATTGCCGGACCTTTTCCTGATATGGTGGACTATATCCTTTTGTACTATAAACCAAAAGAAACTCTTTCTGACTTACAACAGGCATTTAGTCACAGCAACAAGAGAAGTAACTAATATACCATCCATTTTTCTTTCTACATAAGACACTAAACTTCTTAGGGTCTAGTTTCCTCATTCATAAAATGGGATTCATAATCCCAGCCCTACAGCGTGTCTGGTGAAATAAAATGCTTTAAAATCATTTCCTTACACTGTGGAGCAATTAAATATGACTTCAAAGTGAAATTAGACTCAATCTGACTTTAAATTCTTTCATTGTTAATTATAGCTGGATTTTTTGTTGTTGTTGTTTATAAAACTCATTGGGCTGGTAAAAGTCAAAGGAAAGCAAAGTAAAACATAGTGAGGGGAAGGAAGATGGCTTTGTGGATAAGAGAACAGAGGCCCTGGAATTGGTTTCCAGCATCTACACTGTGTGACCCAGGATTGCCTGTAACTCCAGTTCCAGGGGATCTGATGTGGCCCCAGCATAAATGTGGCATACATATGTACACTCGTGCATACACATATCCACATGAAATAAAATAAATAAAACTTTAAAAAACAAGCAGTCAACAAAACAGGAAACTTGTTGTACCGTGAAGATAAGTAGTGAGGAAGAAATTCAGAACCTTACCTCAAGCACTTCAATATCTGATTTGACGAAGGAGATGTTGTAGGGGTTGGGAAGAGGAAATCCTTGCTGCAATTTTGCTACAACGTAGAAAAAAAGGTGTTAGGTAATTAATTGGGCTTGGGCACAGACTTTTTGGCAGATGTTTCAGAAAGAGATGAGGCTTCTTAATACTTTATCTTATCATTGTTACTGGTCTTGTTTTAATACAAACCAATATGTCCCTACTATTTTGCTGGACAAATTAGTAAATAATTCACACTCAATAATAATGTACCTGTAATTATGTATATTTGGATACTAAAACAAACACCTTCCATTTTCTCCCAGTTAAGTATTAACCATGCTTGACTATGCTTTTCATTTTCAGCATATTTATAATATATATGTATTGAGTAGGGGTGTATTTTGTATTGTATGTGTGTGTGTGTACATCTGTGTGTGCATGTGTGTGTGTGTGTGTGTGGAGGTCAGAAGATAACCTCAGTGCCATTCCTCACTTCCATCCACTATCTTGGTTTGCTGTTGTGACTTTTGAGATGGGGTCTCTCACTGACCTAGAACTCTCAAATAGGACAGGCTGGCCAGTGAGCCCCAGGGATCAACCAGTCTCTCTTCCATCAACACTGAGATTGTATGCATGTACCACCATGTCCAGTATTTTTTAAAAAATGGGTTCTGGAGGAATGAATTCAGGTCTTTTTGCTTTCAAGGCAAGCATTTTGCCAACTTAACTATCAATCAGGCACCCTATTTATGTTTTGAAAATTCCCCATTAGTTGGCCTGGGAACATTTTATGCCTAATATAAAAATATTTTAACTGGGAGAATAATATTATTCCTAGTTGACCCGAAGGAGACTTTACTGTCTTAAGTACAGAAGTTTTATGTCTTTAACTTAAGCCAAGTTAGCCTTTCTTGCTGAATTTCAAATACTGCTGCTAACAAGCATGAAACTGTTAACTGGTTTCTTCACTTCTTAACGGTGTAAGCTGCAGAGTTCTGGCTCTGGCCTACATTCACAATGACATTCTAAACATACAGGCATCAGGGTAGGAAGTTCCAAACAAAACCTAAACTGTAACCGATACCAAAGTCCAATAATTTCCTAAGAATTCCTTACTGTTAGCCAGTGGAAGGACTCCAAAGTGAAGAATGGAAGAAAGGATATTCTCAAATCTCACCACCTAAAATGAAAAAGCAGACTATATCAGTTGCCAAATCAAAGCTTCTTGAAAGAAACATGCCTGGTTTGGGTGTGCAGGTCCCCAGAACTCAGCTGGATAGAAAGCCACAATTAGAGCTTCCCGGGAGGCACAGACATGCTTTGTGGAAAGCCATGCCACACAGGTTCTTTTCTCCCTGGAAGGAGACACTTGTGTTTCTGTCTACACTGGTGATAATGAACAGAGACCCAGGATAGTAGCCAATGTAGTAGTTTACATACAGACCAGGTAAAACTAAGGAGAGTGAAGAGGTTTCCCAGTTATCAATTTTTCCTATGTTTACTGGAACCTTAGCCACAGGCCCACCCTTTGCATTGCATCATACTCTGAATCTAAGTCATCACTGGAACACCACTTTGCCTTCAATAAACTCTAGTGTTTGAATATTATAGGCAGGGTTCCGTTCTGTGAAGATCCAGGTATTAAATGTAAATGGGGGCTAAAGAGGTGGCTCATTGGTTAAGAGCACATATTGCTCTTGCAGAGTACAGGTGTTCAATTCCTATTACCCATATCAGGTAGTTCACAACTCCCTGTAATTCCAGCTCCGGGGATCTTATACCCTCTTCTGAACTTCGAGAGCACAATCCTCACATGTACACATAAACACACACTCACACACACACGCGCGCACACGCACACACACATGAGCGTGCGCACGTTAAATCTTGACAAAGTAAATGGACCTGGATGAACAGCAACTCATTTAGAGAATACTTTTTGATTTGTTTTGCTAAAGTAGGGTCTCACTATAACTCAGACTTACTTGGGAGTCCTTATGTAGCCTAGGTTGGACCTGAACTAGTGTTCCTATTAATTTACCCTTTCCTAATGCTGGGATTACAGGTGTTTGCCACTACATCTGGATCAGTGAAAATTTTTGGGCATCTTGAAGACAGTCTGTCTAGCCTTATCTCTCTTGCTTTATTTTCCCCCGTTATTTTGTGATATTGGAAGAGTGATTCAACCTCCCAATGCCTCAGTTCCATCAACTATAAGACGAAGACAAAAATAGTGGGATATCATCATCATGATCATTATCACCACCATCATCCTCATCATCACCACTACCATCATTAGCAGCAGCAGCTTCTTATAGGGCGGTTGTCAGAATTAGACAACGCCAGGCAAATTCTAGCATAAACAACTGCTGATTTTCTGAAACGCCACGGTCAGCACATTGTCTTGTCAACACTAGGCATTTTTCTGGGATTACAGGAGTGCATCACCATACTCAACCTTGATACTGGCGTTTCAGACTTCAGAAGGTTGCATGAATGGGATGTCTTAAATTCTAGCAATATGTCCTGTATGGCTCCTGACTCCTAACCTCAGGATTCTCCTTGAAATGAAACATTTATTTTGGCTTTAGCTGAATTCGCTGACTTGACTAACATCCCCAGACCTGGTCCTGTCTTACTGCCACCTTTCTGTTGGATGTGGCAACAATTAATTCAGTCCCTACTATGTCCCATGCACTACCTCATGAGAGGCTAAGTGACCTGTCTAGGAACACACCGTGTAGGTGGGAGTTTACTGTTGCATTTTGGCCTCAGAGTTAATGTATGAAACTATTGTGCTTCTTATCCTTTGATACAGACTGATGAATCAGTTATCATAAGTGCAGGAACAATGGCCATCCTTAATTACTACCTACCAACTACCATGCTGCCGATGTGTTGGGTGAACTCAGCAGATCCTCTCAACAACCCTGAATGATCCCTGGCTCCATCCCTGCTCTAATTGTTTATTTTTTCTATACATTTTCAGTATATGCACTGTGTATTTGTTCACTATTTGACATCAAAATCCATGTGCTTTCACTCTCTATGACAGCATGTCATTTGTGAACAAATCAAAGGATGGACTTGGCTGAGCTTTTTAATATCTAAGAGCATGGACATTCCAAGTTACTCGTTGGGCTATGTAGGATTTGAATGAGAAACTTCTCCCACAGGCTCATTTGAACACTTGTTCACCTCTTGGTCACACCGCTTGGGGAGGTTATGGAATCCTTTAAGCCTTGCTGGAGGACGTATCAACCAGACCATGACATCCCTGCTATTGTGGGATTCCCGCTCAGGAACCATAAGCCAAAACAAACAGTTTCTTCTCTGAGTTGCTTTTAGCTATGGTACTTTATCACAGCAATAGAAAAATAGCTAAGACAGGGTGTCGAATCCTAAGCACAATTTGGGCTTAATGCCTTTGAAAAATGAACTTAATTATAAAATTCTGAAGCTTAAATTTAACTCAAGATGGTCATTTTATCTAGGAAACCAACCCCCCCCCATGAAAATGCCCATTTTTTTTCTAGCATCACACACAGTCTTTGCAGTTCTTTTCAAAGTTCTGTAATACAAGAAAAAGAATATCGCTAAACTAATAGGCTTGATAAATGAAGATCCAGGTTCAAACTTCTGTACTGCAAAATCAACCAAACAAATAAACAGTAAAAAATTTCAAAACCAAAACTTAGAATTATGGAGAAATTATAGAAAACAACGTACACAGGCTACAATACAAGAAAATTCTGTTTTTTGTGCCTTTCTCAGGGTGCCCTGAGAGGTTGCATTCCTACCTTAACATCTCTATGGCTGTTCTCTGGCAAAGAGAGGCGGAATCTGAAAGGAAATAGGAAGGTACATTTATGAGGGTGGAGAGATGGTTCAGCAGTTAATCGTTAAGAGCAGTTGTTGTTCTTACAGAGGAAGAGGGTTCAGTTCTTACTTACCCGCACGACTCACAGCCATTTAACTCTTGTTCCAGGGGACCCAATGACCCCTTCTGACCTCCACAGGCATCAGACACATGGTGCACATATATACACGCAAAACACTCATACACATTAAATACGTTTAAAAAATCTTTTTAAAGAAAGGTAAATTTTAAAATAATAAGAAATGCTAGGTGGTGGTGGTATACACCTTTAATCCCAGCACTCAGAAGGCAGAGGCAGGTGGATCTCTGAGTTCGAGGTCAGCCTGGTCTACAGATCGAGTTCCAGGACAGCCAGGGTTACTGTCTCAAAAAATATAAAACAAAACAACAACAACAGTAAATAATAAGAAACAATACAACAAAAGAAAAGTAGATTTATATTTATTTTTTAAGATAAAAATAAATCATTACTGAAAAAATTCACATATAGCCAGATATGATGGTGCACACTTTTAAACCCAGCACTTAGGAGCCTGTATCAGGATTAGGAAATCTTTGCCAGACTGGGCTACCTAGCAAGAAATTACTGAAACAAACAAACAAACAAACAAACAAACGATTCACAAACAGATTCAGAAGGTCATAGGGTCTACTGCAAGCATCCTTTGCATTGTAATTCACTTCTTAGGAAGCAGAACAGAACCAAGCAGAGGATGTAGATCTGTCTTTAGGGTGACCCCCAGTGCTCTGGCCTGTATGTGGGGCTTAACTGTTGACAGTCAGGAATGCAAAACATCGTTATATATTTTGCAGATCTCATGACTTTCTCTAGGTCTTCATTTTCTCAACTGTGAAATCAGCCTGTGGGGGTGAAAACTGGCTGAGAGGATGCATGTACTATATTTTTATTGCACTCTACAAATGTGACTCATTTCTTTGGTGACTTTCTTTCTATTCCTCATCAAGACAGCAGATGATCTCTCTTCTAGGTTTGCTAAGGGCTCTTCCCAAGATATAGGCTTCACTTTTTTTTTTTATCCAAGAGTGAGGGTCATGTGAAGAAATAGTAATTAGTGAGGAAGTCCCTTCATTTTGCAGATGAAAAAGTGAAGTCAAAGAGAAAAAAAGGCAGACTTGTGACAAGAACCCAGACACCCTTCCCCCAAAGCCACCACCACCAGAAAAGATATTTTTATGTAGCCCAGGCTAGCCCTGAACTCCCCAGCTTCCCAAGTGCTGGGATTGCAGCCCTGTGCCACTATACCTGGCTAGAACCCAATTTCTCTTGATGTCCATCTCCTATTGCCTCTTCCTTAGGTTTGTGTGGCTAAAGAAGACTTTGCCAGGTCTGAGCCTCATTTCTATTTCAGCTTTCTCCTGAATTGGCCTGTCTCTAGTCTTGATCTTCTTCAGCCTTACACCCAGGGTAAGCTGTGTTGTGAACATGTCTGATGAGGACATTCCCCTGACCAAACGTTTTAATGGCTTGTAGTAAAGTCTAGGTTGCTTACATGGCACAAGAGACTTCCTTCTACCTTGGCTCCCTGTTGCCTTTCCAGTATCAACTATTGATTGTTTTGAATCTTGAATTTTATCCTCATTAACCCTGAACTGTAGAATGCGACACTGTTTTATTCACCAAGCATTACAGAACTAAGGTTTAAAAAAGTATTGTCACCAAATGCATACCAAAAAACATCCTGAAAAATATGTATTCACATAAAACATGGCCACTGGTCATTGCAATTTAACACTACACATAGTCAAATGTATTGTATGTTAGCTGCATTTGAATATATGTAACATACTTTAGGGTGGAGTCCCCAAATATTAGAGGGGCTGAAGATCATATGCTTGGGAAATATCTCCTTTCCTTACACATTTCATGATGTTTTTTGCTTCTCTGTCTTCACTCAGGATGTTTCCTGTTTTAGGAATAGGCCGCTTTTCTTTCTGCTCCAAGGTCTTTCTTTTAAACTGTAATACAATTGCCCTTGAACTTAACTAAACTGAACAAAACAACAACAACAAAAAAACCCAACAGGCTGTAGGTTTAACCTTCAGTTAAAGGTTTTGTGGGGAGAAATATCCCCTTAAGAGTTAAGAATTCCCCCAGTGTTTTAACCTTAGTTTCTCCTACAGCCTAGAAATTCTCTCAAGAAGGATCCATTTAGAGTTTCCTCCTTTACCAGAGTCCAAAGGATCCTTACAATTGAAACTGCAGATGCATTCTATCTGGACATGTGTTCCTAGTTCTGATGTCTTATGTAGGGAAATACTTACTTGCCAACCTGTGAGGAGGAGAGTTACTAATCAGTTGCATTTGTATTTTCTGACTATGCTGCTTGGGAGGGGTTGTGGGGTGTGTTTCTGTGTTTCATTCTTTTTCTCTGTGTGTGTGTGTGTTGATGATGTTGGGTAGAGAATTTGGGAATTTCCAGAGCCTTCATCATAGAAAAGTAAAAAATTGTTCCAAAGTTCAACAATAATGTACATTGGATTACCTCAAGGTGTTTTTGTGTATATGGGTTCACATTCTTATATGTGTGTGTGTGTACACATGAATGCGAGAGGTCAACGGTCTACCTCAATCGCTCTTCACCTTATGTTTTGAGACAGGGTCTATCACTGGCCTTGGAGCTCCCTGACTTGGCTAGGCTGGCTGACCAGGGAGCTCTGGGAAGCTGCAGATGCAGCTGTCTGACTTTTCTGCTCTGGGGTTACAGACATTTGTCATGATACCTGACCAGCTTTTCATGTGGGTTCTGGGGATCTGAACTCAAAATTCTTTTGTCTGTACAGCAAGTGCTTTACTTACTGAGCCATCTCTCCAGGCCCGGACTACCTTGAGTTTTACAAAGTGATTGGCAGTTAGAATTAAGTTATTTGAATGAAGACCAAACAAGAGAGTGTATATCACTTAACTTTGTCTGTGGATCTTCAAAACACCTACTGTGTGCTAGAGAGGCCTCCAAACATGGTTCTGTTTGTCTCAAGAGGCTCTATGACAGGACAGTAGGAATCTGCCTTCTGATGAGGAGGGCCAATGCTATAGCTTCTAAGGCCGTCTGACTTGTCATGCCTCTGGGGACCAATGTCCCTATCTTTGGTGGTCACACTTGGATCCTGGAATGGGGAGAGAGAATGAACTAGTGGGGCCAGTAGCAATGACTGTGCTTTGTGCCAGGGCTTCATATCCATCATCCCGTGCACTCATACATTAGCCTGCGCAGAGGTGAGAAGTGTGATGTTTGTCTGATGAGGAAACTGACACTAAAAGCTTGAACAGCTTGCTTCAGATCACAAAGCTGCCAAGTAAGAGACAGAATCCTAGTCCAGATACACCTGATTCCAGACACCGAGCTTCCGACTAGACATTCCCAGACAGGTCAAGTTTTTATCAAAATTCCTGGCTGTCAATTTCTTTTGTCTTTTCCTCTACTTGATTCTAGCAGTGAGAGGGCTGTGTACATTTTCCATCCAGGACATTTTGTTCCATGTCTTCTTTTTTGCCTTTCAGTGCTAGTGAGAAGCGATTTATTGTCGTTTTCAGTGTTGCATGACACCAGGTTCACAATTGAATTTATTTCCTAAGTCCCAGGTCTAAGTGCTATTTTCTATGTCTTAGTTCTTTCCTATGCCAAAATCAAGATAACACTGTAGGCAAACACCCATGGCTTTGAAATAGATTCAAGTTCTTATCCAACCATTGGACAGTTCCATCACCTTGAGAGTAAGCTATCTAAGCTCTGTGATCATCAAGTTACCTCCAGTGATCACTTAGCCAGAGACACTTACTAAGCATGGGTGTCATGTCAAGAAATAGAGCTGTAAGGTTTAACTGAAGCTATGTTCGGTTCTATTCTGGGCTTCCAGATGAACTGCCTCTGGTTCCTGGCTATCTAGGCAATCTAAGAAGCGGGTTCCCTCTCATGGCTCTTTTCCTAGTCCAGCCGTAATGTGAGGGTTTGTGCCTAGTCTTATTGTAATCTGTTAGACCACATTGGATGGATGCCCCAGGGAGGCCTGCTCTTTTTTTGGGGGGAGGGATGAGGGAGGAGTAGATCTGGGGACAGGGAATTGAGGGAGAGACTAGAAGGAGAGGAGAGAGTGAGGAAACTGTAGTAGGGATGTAATGTAGAGAGAAGAATAAAGAAACAAAAATTTAAGTGAAGTAAAATGGGTGCTGTGCTAGGTGACAGACATAAGATTTTAAAGCTCAGCAATAAAGAGGAGCAAAGGAGAGTGTTCCCCACAGCCTCAGCCAGGTGTGAGACAGAGGACTGAGAAGTTCTGTCAATAGAGAAACTCATGAAGTGACCTTGTAGGGGCTAAATGGGTAGCTGAGTGTTAGAACTTTTGTTTAACATGCAAAGCCTTGAGTTTGATTCCTGGGGGTGGGGGAGAAACAGACAGAGAATCAGAAAGAGACAGACAGACACATACACACAGAGATAAAGACAAAGAGATAGAGACAGAGAGACAGAGAGCCACGGAGAGAGACACAGACAGAGAAAGCGACAGAGAGACAGAGAAGAAAGGGAGAGCGAGCACCTGTGTAATTGAACATCTCCTTTGTGCTTGCTCAGGCTGAACAGAAATGTCAAGTAATAGTTACAACCAGAATTCTTTGAGCACCAATATCCGCTGTACATATATGGACTCACAATGTCACAACCTCCTGAAGCAGGTTTTATCAGAACATCATTTTATGGAGAAGGAAATAGAGATCCAGAGAGGTTAAATAACTTGCCTGAGACTACAGAGATGGCAAATGGTAGTGCTGGGACCTAAACCCAGCAAGGCATGCTGACTAATTCATCATCATAATCCCATTCTATTGGGTTTGACTTTGATTTCTGCATCTCGTATCTATACAGCCAATGCCAACCAGCTCAGTCAGGTGTTGCTCCCCATGATATGCTGGGAGTTTATTTGGACAGTATGTATTATCTGGTTCTTCTCCTTTGATGTCTGTTTTGTGGTTCCCCACCCATGTCCCTCCTTTCCTGATGACTCTCTGTGACATCAGCCAAAGACCAAACCAGCTCAGCCAGAAAGGTGTTGCTGAGAGCCCTTAGAGTGGAGTTGCTGGCTGGGCAATGATGTGGGAGGTGAGACAGTTGCTCCCACCCCTGAGGACAAGACTGCCTTTCAGCCCAGCCTGGACAACCTTGCTAAATCCTGTTTTCTGGCTCTTTTCCCAAGTCAGGCATGACCTACAAACCTTCCCCAAAGCTGGCTCAGTTCCTGAATTTAATACAGCATCGTCTGCAGGAACCGCCTTCAGATTCCTTCAGTTTCTACTATGACATTCCTCATAATTTTTTAAACCATGTGTGCGTGTGCTTGCGTGCGTGCGTGCGTGCGTGCGTGTGTGTGTGTGTGTGTGTGTGTGTGTATGATATGCTCATCTGTGTATGTACCTGTATACCTGTGAAGGTCAGAGATCCATGCCAGGTGTTTTTTTAATCACTGTATGTATGTATCTATCTATCTGTCTGAGACAAGGTCTCCCATTGACCTTGGAGCTCACTGTTTCAATTAGTCTGGCTGGCCAGCAAGTCCTCAGGATCTGCCTGTGCACAGCTTAACCCTAATCCTGAGGTGCATGGGTGTGGGAGAGTCAAACTCAGGTCCTTATGCTTATTCAGTTAGCACTTACTCACTGACACATCTTCCCAACCCTTCTTCATAATTTCTGAAGTAGGAGATATCCATTTTCCCTTAGCAGTGGGGCCCCTAAATAATGTAGCTGTTCCTACTCAGACTTAACTAAGACATCAGGGCAGCAGAACCCTCCCACTCTGCAAATCCCAAGGGGACCTACAGGAATGAGCAGTAAGATAGAGACCCTAATTTCAAGGTTCATTGTCACGAGAAAACAGTCTGAGGACTGCAGGAAGCTGGGAAATGTAATGGTATGAATTTGTTGGGTTAAAATCCATTTTAAAAAATTAAGTAATCACAACAATGACAGATGGTCCTATTGGTCACTATATGTCAGAGAGGCCATGATCCATTAAACAGAGAAACAAGCCCCCCCCCCAAGCTTGAAATACCACCATTATTGAATTCTTTCTTTAGATTCTGCCAGGAACATGGGGACCTGTCAGACCTGAGCATCATCTATCTTCTCTTGGCACTCACTGCCACATTCAGCAGCCTTACCCTGCTCCTGCCTTCACCCTGGGCCCCAGCCTCCGTTCCTACCTGCCCTCTCCTTTCTGCCCCCACCACCCCAGTTCTCAAGCTCTACTTGCAGTCCCAGGCTGAAGCCGTTCAGTCTGAATTTTTTCCCTCTTTCCTTTCGGGCCACTCACATGTTGAAGAATCTTAACCTCCTCATTCACCTGCTCTCTGCTTTCCATCCACTTGCCTCTGGGTTGCCACCCTGAAGGTCACACATTATGGCTCTGGGTTTTATCTGTCTAATCCCATAAAAATAGGGCCACGTTGGAGACTCCAGACAATTGAGAGTTCTATATTTGAGAGCCCTTGTTCCACCATAATTATTTTTAAAATTATGATAATTGTTTTGAAATTATTGTTGGTCTAAATCTAGTATAATTGTCTGGATCGTATTTCTTTAGGATGTTATCTTAAGATCCATGAATGCATTGTCCTCGATCTCTAAGTCTGGCAAACTCTGGGTATGGCGTCTCTGGACCTTTCTGAGAAGTTGGCAGTGCTTGAAGGGTAAGTTTGAGTAGAGCCACAAGAAGCCTTTTCTCCATGTGACTGTATTCTACAGATACCCTTTGCAATAGATTCCTCTTTTTGTAAAACCGTATAGCATAATGAATATTTTTATGAAAAAAATCTCATAATCTTGGATCCTGATTTTTTTTGATGGGGTCATGGCTGATCTAGTTTCCTGCCTAGGTATGAAGGTTTTGATTTCAAGTTAGTTACTGCGTTTATGCAGTTTTGTATTCTTTTTCTATTTAACATGATTTTATTGAAGGAGTTTTCCATGTTACTATAGTCCTGCGCCGTTCAGTGGACTTAAGAAGGTGGGCCAACTTTCTCCTGTCAGTTTCAGTTCTTTTCTGGCTGCTTTTATTGCATCATATTCCCTGAGCTTGGTCTGGGCCAGTTAATTTTTCTGTACCCCTTCCCCCTTAGGTTGTCTGGTTCATGACTTCAGTGATCTTGAACTTTGAAGATAGAGTTCAGTGACCTGTATGTAGCAACCATTCATGTATCCTTACACCTCATCACCTCCTGTGAGACCAGCTAAGTCATGAGCCAAGATCTTGTTAAACTATGTATTCCAGGTATAGGGCCCAGTTGTCAGAGTCTGAGAGGTACTAGATCAGTCCAATTCTACTGTATTACACATAAGGAACCTGAGAACTTGGACTGGAAGTAGTTAATAGACTTATGGTGTCTAGTTTTAAGTGAACTTGACACGTTATATTTATGTGTGAGGAGGGGACCTCAATTGAGAAAATGCCCTCCGTAAGATAAGGCTGTCTGCCAGCCTATAGTGTGTGATTGATGTAGTGATTGATGAAGGGGTGGGAGACTATTTTTGGTAGTACCACCCTGGCTGGTGGTCCTGGGTTCTGTAAGAAAACAGGCTAAGCAAGCAAGAGGAGGAAGCACTCCTCCATGTAAGTAGCACTCCTCCATGGCCTCTGCATTAATTCCTGTCTCTTGGTTCCTGCCCATTTGAGTTCCTACCTTGGACTACGACTTAGGAAATGAAAGCCAATAAACCCTTTCCTCCCCAAGTTGCTTTTGGTCACGGTGTTTAGTCTCAGCAATAGTAACCCCTACTAAGAGAAGGTTTGGCCATGGCCAGAAAGGCCAATGAGAAGGGATACAAGACCTGGTCCCTTAATCTCTAAAGATGTATACTGCAACTGAATATTCCCATGCACCCCTCCTCTTGCAATATCACCATTCAATATACTTCTCTCTGAGTCACCAAGAGGAACTTTAGTCATCGTGGGAATGGGTGCTGATAGAATTAGCTTTACAATGACCTTGTTCCTATTTTATCTTACCGTTGGTCTCATAGGAAGAAAGAAGAAAAACAGAAGTACAATTTTCTTTTACTTAGGTCAATCTTTGAAATGCTCTGTTCTGTTAGAGGTGGAGTGCTGAGCTGATTCACAGTCCCACAGTGGGTAAAGCCTTTGTTTTCTCAAGGGTCACTTTGGGAAGGCTCTCTAGTTTGTTACCAAGGTGTCCAACAGTCAAATCAATTCATCTTACCTGTTCAGAGATAAGGAGCAGATCAATTTTTGTCCCAAAATTGCCAGGCCAACATTGGTACTTGCAACCTGAAGATGAGAAGGCCCTTGTTACTGATATGAGTGACTTCCATTTTGACCACGAGTATAATCTCCCATAGTGGAGACATCACAAGCCCAAAGTTTGTTCTTATTCCAAAGATGTTGGCAAGAAACTTCATTACATCTGGGCAGGGCAGCATATGCTTGTCAATAGCATTTGGAAGGGTGAGGAAGGAGGAATGAGAATTACCAGGAATGAGAGAAGCCAGCTTGGGCTACATGGAGATCCTATTTGAAACCAAACAAATGAATGGCTCAGAAAATACTGTCTTGCAGGAGAAGAAGCTAAGTGTAAAGGTCTATTCTTTGAGAATCCTTGTAAATTAATCTTTGGCAGTGCTGCAGATTAAACCCAGGGTGTTATACATGCTAAGCAAGCAGTCTACCACTGAACTACATCCCCAGTCTCCTCTTCAGTTTTGCTTTCTCCTAGTGGCTCTTCTCCTTATTGGTGTGCATAATTTTGTTTAGCTTCACTGTACTATTTTTAACTTTAATTGGTCAGGGAAACTTCACTTGATTATAGCTCTCTATTGTAAACAGAAGAGAACATGGGAAGTAGAGATTGGTGAGATATTTTACATGCCATTTCAGGAGCTCTTCTGTCTCAATATACGGCCTCTTCCAAACATGGGCAGGTGGGTCTGCTTTTAAGACAGACCCAGTATCTATATCTTCACTCTTAAATCAGGAACCACCCTTCACTCCAAACATCGAGAGGCTGCTGGCTAATTCACAGCAGGAGCAGGATTGGTGCTCAGAGGCTGTGCTCCTGTATTCCCAAACTCACAAAGTCCATGGAGACGATGGGTTCAATGGTGGAGTTCTCCAGTTGTGTGAGCATGATGACAGAAGCAGGGAACTCAAGGCTGAAATTGTTTGGGTGTAAGCCGATAACAGGAGGCCCTGTGGCCATGATCTGCAGCATGAATGGCTGGGCTAAGACGTACATCTCTGCAATCTGTCACGTTCAGGGAGAGAAACAGATCGAGAGTCAGAATCTAATGAGGGGAAACCACAAACCTGGGGTTGCTTGTGTTAAGTAAATCTTGTATCACGCAGTTATAATAGGAAGCACCTCTTTTCTAGGAATAACAATGCTCAAACTACAGCTATCACAACAGTTGGCATTTGCTTAATACATTCTTTGTGCCAGCGACAATATCAGGGACTTTATTAGCTCTTATCTACCCTTCATAAAACTCCAAGGCAGTAGTTCCATATTATTTTTATTTTATCTATCTGTCTGTCTGTCTCTCTAAAAGTCTATCCATCCATCCATCTACCCATCCATCCACCCAAACCATCCATCTACCTATCTATCTACCTGTCCATCTATCTAGCCATCTCTCTCTCTATCATCTATCTATCTGCTATTTACTTATTGGTTTTTCAAGACAAGGTTTCTCTGTCTATCCCTGCCTATCTTGGAACTCACTCTGTAGAGCAGGCTGGCCTCAAACTCACAGAGATCCACTTGCCTCTGCATGTGCACCCCCGCCAGACAGTAGTGCTTTTTTATAAAGGAGTGTAAGTTGTAGATGGGCTAAGTGCTTTTTCTACAGTTCTCACAGAATAAATTGTAGAACTGAAATTCAAACTAACATTGTCTGCCTTGAATGCCTTTCTCTGAAGCATCTTGGCCTTTTACGGCAAACTTGAGCCTGTAGGTCCATTGTGAATGATAGTTGGAATGCTATGAAGGGATAATATTAACAGTTGTTTACCAAAGTCACGTGTGACCCCAGTACCTGGGATGCTAAGATAGGAGGATCAATAATTAAGGACCAGCTTGTGTTAAACATTGAATTCAGGATCAGATTATATAGGGAGACCTTATCTAAGAATGAATGAATGAAAGAATGAGTGAGTGAATGTATCACTTAAGGATCAAATGTTTCATTTAAATCAGTAATTTCTATATTTAAGCACACTATTTTAAGGATGATGGAATTTTGTGGATTGGTTATTTTATGAATTTATAATACTTTTAGTTGTACTTTTAAATTATTATTTATACAATGTTCTGCCTGCATGTGTGCTTACATGCCAAAAGAGGGTACCAGATCTCACTATAGATAGCTGTCAAGCACCATGTGGTTGCTGGAAATTGAACTCAGGACTTTTGAAAGAACAGTCAGTGCTCTTAACGTCTGAACCATCTCTCCAGCCCCTTTAGCTGAACTTTAACAGGGCTTGTTTAGTAAATATTTTCAGATATTTGACCAAGAAGAAAAATTCTTGAAGGATAGAAAGACGGCCAGGAAGGGTGATATACACCTATAATCCCAGTATTTGGGAGGCTGAGGCAGGAGCATTGCACATTTATCTATTGCATATTGAGACACTGTTAAGAAATGAAGGAGGTGGAGGAAGGTAGAGGATGAGGAGGAAGAGAAGGAAAGCAGAAAAGTAAAAGTAAAAAGAATAAACAGATGGATTGACACATGCTTGGGTCAAATGAAAATAGAGAATCTGAGAGTCTCCTGAAAGTAACTTCAGTGATAACATACCTACCTCTGAGGAGTGAAATTTGAGAACTCACCTTGGAGAGCACACTGCCAATTCCTTGAGTATTTTGACTGAAATAGTTGGAAATCTAGGATAGAAAAAAAAGTACTGCATCACTGTAAGATTTTTATCCGGGTTGTTTCTTCAGGTAAATGTGGAATTCTCTCTCATGTGCACTGTGAGGAATTGGAGCCACACAATGTTTAGATAACCTCATTTTATAGCCCAACCTTGGGAAACCTGGGGCCCAGAAAGGCAAGAGACTTGCCCAAAGTCACATCCCTTTTGAGAAACACCCTAGTCCCTGGAAAACACTGTATCATATATGCACAAACTGTATGCAAACATTCTACGGTCATTATTGGTAATGTCAAGTCACTGTTCTCACTTTCAGAGACCCCAAAGCATACGTTGTTTAAGTCGTTTATATGATGAGCATCTTTTCAATGTTATGGCACCTGGTACTGCTCTCTTTACTATACCACACGCAAGGCTTATAGTAATGTGTACAATTATGATGCACAGAAAGTAAAGATTTTAAAATGGGTGTTTTGTTGTTGTTGTTGTTGACTAGCCAGAGAGGTGTTCTTGTTATAAAAGAAAAGCACACAGCAGAGAGAATCAATGAGTATCGGTACCATTACTGCTTGCTGCTGTAAATCAGTTGTAATTACCAATAGTAGAAATTCATATGTGGCAGAATGCAAGGAATGGTGGTGATGATGATGATGCTATAACCCAGAAGCAACAATTGCATAGCACTTACTTTGTACTAAGATTGTTCTGGAAGACTTATATGTTTAAACCCCTTAATGACCATTATGACCATAAGAGTATGGGACTCTGGGCCCTCTTTCTCAGATGAGGAAACCAACATATAGAAGCAGGATGAACTGATCAAAGGTCACAGATAATAAGCAGTGGAGAGATGTCTTTGTATTCATTAAGATTATTCTAGAATAGTGGCTAGACACCATGGAAAAGACTAAATTAGCAGAACTGGAAACCCTGCAACTCCCTCCCCCAAATAATAACATCACCCCTATAACCCTTCGCTCATTGATGTTTCTAGGAGCAATGGCATAAAAAGGCTCAGGAATCAAAACTGTGATAGAAAAGTCCATAATGGGCCATTATTTAAAACAAAAAGTTAAAGATGGTGGCCACAGCCACCATCCCAGGGCTTTACTTACCTCCTTGGTGGACAGCATGGCACCAAGAGCCCCTGATACAAAGTGCGCAAAGGATGCAGATTTAAAGAAGTACTCGGAGATGCCAATGTAGAGCATGGAGTCCCTGTTCTTTGGGAGCTCAAAGGGAGCTGGTAGAAAGGGAGGGTCAATGAGGCTTTCCAGTGGGTAGAATGCACCCTGTGGAAAGCAGAAAGGAAAACCAAGTAATCAGGTGAAAATGCAAAAGTATCAGACAAGTTCAGACCTCTCAAGTTAGGATAAACAAAACCCCAGATGCCTCTTGATAACATGATGAGGTCTTTAGGCTCCTTAGCTAATGGCTATGTTTCAAAGCTCTGGGCTTAAAAAAAGATTTATTTTAAATTATATGTATGTGTGTGGGTATGTGCATGTGAGTACGGTGCCCTTAAAAAACAGAGGCATTGGACCTCCTAGAACTTGACTTATGGGCAGTTGTGAGTCACCTGACATGGATGCTGGGAACAGAATTCAAGTCCTCTGGAAAAGCAGTACATACCCTCAACAGCTGAGCTATCTCTTCAGCCCCAGAACTATGGGGATTTCTGACATATCTGTGTGTTTCTGTTTACTCTCGGGTACCACTCCTACGGAAGCTCCTACCTGGAACTTTTTTTAGACAAAGGGGTCTAAGGTGCACATCTGGATAGCTCATGAAATAGCCTCTCTTGTCCTTTAAAACACATGGCTGCTGAATAACTGGGGAGCCACAGAAGTACTTAGGAGAAAGGGACTCCAAATGACTTAATGAAGCAATTTTGAGACATGCTTAATCCTGGTCTTATTAGATATTGGGCATTATTAGGTCTTGAACAGTACTTTTGTTTTGAAAGACGGTGAATGAAGGAAATATAAACCAATTTTTATCCTAAAAATCTATGTCAAGTATAGTGGCACATGCCTTTAATCCTAGCATTTGGGAGGCAGACACAGACAGATCTCTGTGACTTTGAGGCCAGCTTGGTTGGCATAGTGACTTCCAGGACAGCCAGAGGTACATAGTGAGATCTTATCTCAGGAAAAAAGAGACTGTGATTTTAACTTGGATAAGAGGAAACGTAAGTGAAATGATGCTTTTTCAGGATCAGTAACCACCATTTCTATATACTTAGGGTTTCTGTAAAGGTCAGCAGTCTCAGGGAAACCTGCACAATCCACTGATGTACTAAACTTCTCATGCTTGCATGATATGTGGTGTGTTCATATGCATGTGTGGTACATGTACATGTGTGTATATCTGCATATGTGTTTGTGTGAGAAAGAGTACGTGTGTTTGTTTGTGTAGTCCAGAGGTTGATGTTGAATGTCTTCCTTAATCACGCTCTGTCTTATTTTTTGAGTCAGGGTGGCTTGCTGAACCTGAAATTTGTGGATTCACCAGGAAGCCCCAGGGACTGTGCTATCTCTGCCTCCTCATGTATCTTGCCATGCCCGTCCGTTCTCTGCATGGGCTTTAAGAGATTGAGCCTAGGTTCTCATGCTTGTGTAGCAAGTACTTTACCAATGGAGCCATCACTGTCTCAGCACCTCCTGATGTGTTAGCTCCTAATAAATGTGGGTCATTCTGCTTGTAGGTTCTTAGCCTTGAATCTTTCCCAGGAGGGAAGAGGTAAAATGTCTTTCTTTCTTTCTTATTTTATTTTTTAATATTAATTATAGTTTATTCACTTTGTATCCCAGCTGTAGTCCCCTTCCTCCTCCCCTCCCAATCTCACCCTCCCTCCCTCATGATATTTTTCATCCAGAAGACAGAAGGCTGAAATGCCAGCGAAAGGCTGGGCAATGGAGCAGTCCTCAGAAGTGTCTGCTTAGTTGATCCACTGAAGAGGCAGAGAGCAATCATGTCGGCTTCCAAAAAGTCCAGTTCTTGAAAAACAACATGCCTCATGGGAAAGTGGTCAATAGGTTTCTCCTTTAAAGACCCTGTAACACATGGCTTGAGGCCATTCCCGGTGGCAAATTTCGGGGAATGGCCCTGACCAGAATTCATCTCAGTATTTACTATCTAATACAGCTTGCTTTAAATTTGGCCTAAAATGGTGGAATTGGTTTTTCTGGTGAATCTCAGGATTAACAGCAGGTAGTTTAGGAAATGGAATTGCTTGAAGAGCATACATGTACATTTTCTTCTGTACATAATCTAGCCTCCAAATATTCATTATAGCTCTAGAATGATTGTTACCTTCAAATTCAAGTCAAGGTAGTTCTCAGTGATTTCTGGAGGACTGATCAGGGAACAATCCAGCACAGTATAGTTGTCAATCTTGGTTAAAACTAAATGACCAAAAAAGAAAATAAAGGAAAAGTTGTGTTCATTAAAAGCGTAATCTATGAATGTTTGAAACACCAATTCTCCATATTTACATATGAAAACTCAGAAAAATAAGCTAAGAGAAAAAAGTAAATATTTTTTCTCAAAAAGCAGAGAAACATTAGCAAAATGTTGGCACTTTTAATATATGTGTCCACAAAACATTGACATGCACAATGCATGTGTGGTCCTTTAAAATTTTTTTAAAAAATATTATTATTGTGTGTAGGTATGTGTCATGTGTGATTGTGGGTGCACACATATTACGTGTATGTGTGGAGGTCAGAGAACAACTTTTGGGACTGATTTTCTCCCTTTCACCTTTACATGGGTTTTGGGGCTTGTGTGGTAAGCACTTTTTCCACTGAGACATCTCACTGGCACTTACTGTCCTATTTTTAAAACTTGATGGATTGATTAATTGTGTGCCTATGAGTGTGCGTGGTAATGAAAGGACAACCTGTATGAGCTGACTCTCCACAAAATGGGTCCCGAGGATTGAACTCAGGCTGTCAGGTGGTAGTAGGCAACCACACCTGAGTCATCTCACAGGCTCAGTGCTTCCATTTTTAAGAAGAAATTAACAAACAAAGAGGCTAAAGGTGGATACACACCTCTGCTTTTGCTCTTCTAGATCCAATCCTCCCAGCTCTGTAGCAGAAAACCTGCTTCAGTCTCCCTGTCCTCTCTAACCTCATTCCCAATGGATCACAAAGATCTTCCCCAACTTTCCTGCAACAAAATACCCGCTGTAGCCTCCCTTCCCACATGCCCACACCTCCAGTGGATCCCACAGACCGACCTCCTCCTAACCTCCCTTCCCTAACTCTTTGCTTTATTCCAGCCCCCAACTCCAGCGGGCACCCCCTGCTAACCCACCTGTCAGACAACCAGGTAGGCTGCCTGCAGATCTTCTCTTTTTCCTCTGTTCCCCCAGATCTAATCCCTTGGTCTCATCTCCATTTCTGCATCAGAACACCTGTGGCAGCCTTTCCTGGCCCCTGCTCCCATCTCCTGTGGATTCCAGTGATCTCCCCTTCTAGCCTCTCTCCCTCCTACTCATTGCTTTGTCCTAGTCCCCAACTCCAGAAGGCACTCCCTGCTAATCTAAGGACTGCTCCTCCCGGAGCAACAAGTAGGCGAAAGACCCATACTTTTCCTACTGCTCCTCCAGTTCCAATGCCGCCAGTCTTATCCTCTGCTCTGAAGCAGGAAACCTGCTGTGGTCTCCCTTTCCTCTCTAATCCCATCCCCAAGAGGATCACAAAGATCTTCTCCTCCAACCTCGCTTCCCCTAATTCATCCCATTATCTCAGGCTCCAATACCAGCAGACATTCCTTGTGAATACACCAGCCAAGCAGACCAGTAGATCAGGCAACACACAGCCATCACACTTTCTGAAAATCCAGAGAGAAAACAGAAACCAAAGAACAAAACTCCCATCCAACAAAGACAAACACAGACCTATAATCACTCCAAACTAAGATGCCTAGAGGCCAGCATAAGAACACAGTCAGTAACATCCAGAGCCCAGCATAAGAACACAGTCAGTAGCATCCAGAGCCCAGCATAAGAACACAGTCAGTAACATCCAGAGCCCAGCATAAGAACACAGTCAGTAACATCCAGAGCCCAGCATAAGAACACAGTCAATAACATCCAGAGCCCCGCTCTCTTATCACAGCAGCTCATGAAGTGGAAGTGCAAGAAAAAGACCTTAAAAACCAACCATGTGAAGATGATCAGAGGAAAAAAAAAAAGAATAAATCCCTTAAAGAAATCAAAGAAAACACAAACAATGGGAGGAAATAATAAAACTGTTCAAGACTTGAAAATGGAAATAGAAACAAAGAAAGTGCAAAATGAGGGAATTCTAGAAATGAAAAATTTAGGAATGTGAACAGGAACTACAAAGGCAAACTTCACCAACAGAATACAGAGACAGAAAAGAGTCTTTCAGGCATTGAAGATACAATAGAAGAAACAGATGTATCAGTCAAAGAAAATGTTAAATCTAAAAAAACAAAAAAACAAAAACAAAAAAAAACCTTGAACAAAACATCCTGGAAATCTGGGACGTTATGAAAAGACCAAACCTAAGAATAATAGGAATAGAGGAAAGAGAAGTATCCCAGCTTAAAGACCCAGAAAATACTTTTAACAAAATCATTGAAGAAAATTTTCTCAACCTAAAGAAGGAGATGCCTATAAAAGTATAATATGCATACAGAACACTAAATAGATTGAACCAGAAAATAAAGTTTCCTCACTACATAATTAAAACACTTGCCAGGCTTTCTTAGACAATTAGGAATAGTGATTCCTCAAGACCCAGCTATACCACTCTTAGGCATATATCCAAAAGATGCTCAAGTACACAACAAGGACATTTGCTCAACTATGTTTGTAGCTGCCTTATTTGTATTAGCCAGAACCTGGAAACAACCCAGATGTCCCTCAGTTGAGGAATGGATACAGAAATTGTGGTGCTTTTACACAATGGAAT
>CM053766.1:85612455-85650872 GCA_028658305.1 Pachyuromys duprasi
CATTGTTCTCAAGTCAGCAGGAAGCAGACTTTTCTGGACACAATATTTTCGTCCCCACTTTGCCATCCCTTCCTAGTTCCTCACTTTTTAAAATTAAACAAAAAGGGAGGATTGTTATTCCAATAGGCTGCTTCTAAGTTGCCTAGCAACCGCTGCCATCATCTACCCCTGCTGCCAGGTGCATGCCAGGTGTGTGCTGGACAAAAAGGACCCACCTATCTTCCTATGCTCTCTCTTACTCCTCTTCCTTTTATACTTTCGCCCTCTTGGTTTCTCCGTCTCTCTGTCTCTTTCTTTCTCTGTCATGGGCACCTTTCTTTCTCTCTTCTCTCCTCTCTCTTTCTCCCCTCCACTTTTCTCACAATAAATTTTCATACTAGATCTGTTGTATGCCATATTAATCATTATTATAACAGATACCTCTTAACACCAGTGGTCTCAATTCCCCAATGAATATGCATAGATTAACAGAATGGATGTGAAAACAGGATCCCTCCTTATGCTGTATCCAACTCGATGTAGACATAACCTCAGGGTAAAGGGTTAGAAAAAGATATACTAAGCAATTAGACCCAAGAAGGAAGCTGGAGGAGTCATTCTAATATCCAATAAAATACACTTTTAACCAAAATTAGTCAAAAGAGATGGGAAAGGACACTTTGTATTCATCAAAAGAAAAATCCACCAAGATAACATCTCAATTCTGAATATCTTTACCCCAAATGTAAGGCCACCCACATTCATAAAAGAAACATTACTAAAGCTTAAATCAGCATATCAAACCCCACACATTAATAGTGGAAACTTTAACACCCCAGTCTCACCAATGGACAAGTCATAAGACAAAAACTAAACAGAGAATGCTGGAGCTAAGAGACACCATAGTTCAAATGGATCTAACATATATCCAGAACATTTCACCCAAACACAAAAGAATATAGCTACTTCTAAGTACCTTATGGAACTTTCTTTAAAACTGACTATATACTTTGACACACCCAAGTCTCAACAGATATAAGAAAATTGGAATAACTCCCTGCATCCTATCAGACCACTATAGATTAAAGCTGGATATCAACAACAATAGAAACAAACACATGGAACCTGAACAACTCTTTCCTGAATGAAAAATGGGTCAAGGCAGAAATAAAGAAAGCAACTAATGACTTCAAGGGTTCAATGAAAATGAATGCACAGCATATCCAAAGTTATGGGACAATGAAACCAACTAAGTGCCTACATAAAAACAAACAAACAAACAAACAAAACAAAACAAAAAATGGGAGAGATTTCATACTGGTAACCTAACAGCATACCTAAAAGCTTTAGAAAAAAAAAGAAGTAAGCACACCCAAAATGAGTACATGGCAAGAAATAATCAAACTTGGGGCTGAAATCAACAAAATAGAAACAAAGAGAACAATACAAAGAATAAATGAATCAAAGGGTTTGTTCTTTGAGGAAATCAACAAGCTAGACAAACCCTTATTCAAACTAACTAAAAGTCACAAAGATGATGTTCAAATTAATAAAATCAGAAATAAAGAGGGAGACATAACAACAAACATCAAGGAAGTTTAGAGAAGCATAAAAACATACCACAAACACCTGTACTTCACCAAATTGGAAAGTCTAAAATAAATGAATAAATTTCTCAATAGATACCACTTACCAAAGTTAAATTAAGACAAGATGAACAATTTAAATAGACCTATAATACCTAGTGAAATAGAAACAGTCATTAAAAATCTTTTAACCAAACAACACCACCACCCAAATAAAAAACACAGGGCCAGATGGTTTGCAGAATTCTACCAGACTTTCAAAGAAGAGTTAATAACAATACTCCTCAAATTATTCCACAAAATATAAACAGAAGGAACACTGGAATAGAAGAAACAAAAACTGAATCTAAGGACACATAAAAATGATCATCCATCATGATCAAGCAGGCTTCATCCAAAAGATGCAGGGATGGTTTAATACAGGAAACCAATAAATGTAACCCGACATATAAACAAACTGAAAATAAAAAGCCACATAATTACCTCATGAGGTGAAGAAAAGGCCTTTGACAAAATCCAACAACACTTCATGATAAAAGTCCTGAAGAGATTAGGGATATAAGGGCCATACCTAAGCATAATAAAGGTAATTTACAGCAAGCTTATAGCCAACATCAAATTCCTCTAAAATCAGGAAAAAGACAAAGCTAATACATTGGAAACTTCCTAAAACATATGAAGGTGACCCAATGAGGTCTCCTAAAAATGGGGTTATGGAATCTCAAGTGGCCATCTCATCACCAAACAAGGCTTCTAGTAGCAGGACTAGGTTGCATTCATTTGAGTTGCTGGCCACCCGGGTTCCATTGAAATCCCCAAACAATCCAAGCTCTTCCTAGGGCAGTGGTGGGTTGATTTCCACAAACTGACTGTGGGTCCCCTTTGCTGAGGACAATACCCACACAACCCATTGATCATGATGAAATTGAGCTGGTGCCTACATAGAACCTTTACCTATGTGTTCTAGTGTTTACAGTGCAGGAAAGCTACCAAAAGAGAAACATAAGCACCAATGCAGCAACAAAACCTTTCACCTATAATTTGTCCTGCTTACAAAATATGCTAGAGCAATGGTAACATGGAAATTGTGGGAGTAGCTGACCAATGTCTGATTTGACTAAAGGCTAACTCAAGGAGTGGAACCCATACATGACATTGCTTGGGTTACCAAGAGCCAGAGGTTAGATAGCCCAGAGACCCATGGTAAAACCAAACACTACTGGTCTGAAAAAATAGTAGCAACAAAATGATTCTTTATGATATGTTCATAGATCAGTGGCTTATTGAGTCATCATCAGAGAAGCTTTCTCTGGCATTGGATGGAAAACACTGAGCAGTGTCCCTTGGAGGAAAGATTTCATGCCTGAGATGGTGTCACTGCAGGACTTGGGTTCTGATTTGGCTTGGGAGAGCTCCTTTGCTTAATACTCTGTATGTTGGGTCTGAAGATTTCTTCCAAGTTCTAGAAGCAGGTACCCAAACATTACCAGAGTTTCATGAAAGAATACCTTCTTTCATATCTTTTTTGGGTTGTCCTGTAGATGGGGATGAGAAGCAGGAGGAGATAAAGTGGCTTGCTAAGTTAGTAAAAACAGTGTTATCCTATGTCACTATGGCTTTAAAATTTTTTACATTTTTTTGTATATGTGCATGTGAGTACCTGTTTGTCCATATGTGTACCACATGGGTGCAGGTGCCCACAAAGGCCAGAAGAAGGCATCAGGATTCCTGGAACTGGACTTAACAGGTGGTTATGTGCTACCAGATGTGGATGCTGAAAACTAAACTTGAGCACACTGCAAGAGCAACCAGTGTTCTTAGTCACAGTGTCACATCTCCAAGTACCTTTTTAAGCGTTCTTAAAGGGCCCAACCTAGGGGCTGGAGAGATGGCTCAGAGGTTAAGAACGCTTGCTGTTCTTTCAAGGGTCCTGAGTTAAATTCCCAGAAACCACATGGTGGCTCATAACTATCTATAGTAAGATCTGGTGTGCAGGCAGAATGTTGTATAAATAATAAATAAATCTTTAAAAAGAAAAAATTCCCCAACCTAAATGATCCCATCATTCTTGTAAGAGGATCAGGACAAGGGTTCCTTACAAGGAAGGCAGTGAAACTTGGGGTGAAGACACTAGCTTGAGGTACACAGCACATGGCACTCTTCTAGTTCTTTTCTCTTTGCATCATTTCCTTTCCTTCCTTCCAATCCACTCCCTTCCTTTCTATCTGCATCCACTCATCCATCCTCTGTCCCACTGACCATTTCCTTTTATCCCTTCATCAATTCAGTTTTTATTGGCCTGTGCCTGAGATAGAGGGAAGCTCCTGGGAAATCAGAGTCTGAGGAGCAGAGGACAGACACATGACCAATAAATTATAACCCAGTACAGGAAGAACATTCCTGAAGCTGATCTGATGATCTGACCACAAAGTTTTCTTCTGCCTCAGGGTAAAAACCTGAGGTCACTCCTGAAGACTCCTATAACCCATATTTGACCTGTTGGCGGTTACTACTATCTCCTTGCAAGGTATGTGCAGAAGAAGAGCATGCCTTCCCTCTCTGTCGCTGCCAGGCTAGTTGCAATCTTTGCTTATATGGGTCATTGTTCTGTTCTGTTAAATGGTCTCCCTGCTGCCACCTTCCTCCTCCTTCCTGTTTATTACTTTCTTGGACACCAGAGTGACTGTCTCAGACTAAGAAATAGATTGTGCAGTGTCTCAGATCCCTGACAAGTCTACCCTCCCTCTCCCCGACCTGCATTTCCTTTCTTTAACTCCCCTCAACCATGTCCTTCTTCTGGTCTTAGCATGGTCTCATAGTCCCGCCAATGCACTCAGCACATTCCTGCTTCAGGGTCCTTGAGCATGTAATCTAGTCTACCTGACTGTTCTTCATGCAATCTATGATTTCAACATCCCTCTAAAACACACATTTAAATTTAATTACCAATATGATGGGGATTGGGAAGTAGGACAATAAGAGGTGACCAGGCCAGGTAGTGCCCTTTGGAATAGTCTGTGACTGTAAGAGTGTGGTTGTTACAAATTTGACTGGATTTCTTCGTTGTCTCATGTGCACTCACTTGCCCTTCTGCCACATTGTAATTCAGAGTGGAATCCTTTACCAGATATAACCCCTTAATCCTGGGATTTTCATCCTCTAGAGCCATGAGACAAATACCTTTCTATTGTTTATAATTCACCCAGACTCTGGTATTCTGTCACAACCATAGAAAAGGGACCAAGCCAGTCTAGATTGGGAGCCGCTACCTCCCCTGTTTCTTCAGGTTCTTCAGGTTCTTCCTTTAATGTCATCTGCCTAGCAGTATGGTTCCTAGTCACACCATCTAAAAGAGAAACTCCACTTGAGCGCCTCCCTTTTTTCCTTATCAGTCTTAATATCCCTAATACAGGTTTTACTTGCTGGTTTACTGTTCCCTCCCTGTAGTCCCATGAGAGTGGGAGTTCTGTTTCCTAGGCTTTCTCAATTTCCAGCACCAAGATCAGTGCTCAGGTGATTCTAAGTGCTCTCCGTACACCACCAGTCAGCAAATGGCAGGGACGCAAACACAGGCATGTGTAAAGTAGCATGTAGGAGCAGGTATCACTGTGGGCGTGGAAGGGAGGGTCTCTTAAAAAGGTGTGAGAAAGGAAATAGAAGCACTTGCCTTGCTAGAGAAGGAAAAGGGAAGAGATGAAGCCAAGAGAGGTAGAGACTGAAGGAGTACTGATGTGTGGGCCCTATACATACTGAAGGCAGATCCTGAAGGAGTTAGAGAAGAATAGGCAGATAACCTGGTCAAGAAGATGAATTTAGTGCCGAAGGTTGGACTAGAACCAGGAGGGATTTTCTCCCTAGCTCCCCCATTTATGCTTGTGAACCATCTCTCTGCTGCAGTAACAGCTGGTTAGTAGCCAAGGCGTGCATGTGCTATGACAGGGCTTGTCCCATATATATATATATATATATATATTGGAGTCCTGGGACTTTAATTTTCCAGGCAGAAAAAAAAATCAGAGTGATGAATGAGCACTTTATTGCCACAAACAAACAAAACAAAACAAAACCCAAAAAGACCTGGGTAAGGTTTGAAGCTGGGTAGAGAACCATCTAGAAGATAGTTCTAAGACTCACCCTCCAGTGTGCTGAGGTTGACATTGAGTGCTTCCACTTCATTGATGGCAATGGGACAGAGCTGGACCAAAAGAATTTTTGAAAAACCATGTTATCATATTAAAAATAAGCCTTCTCCTTAGTAGTCATTATCCCGGTGGCCATGGCAATTCTCCTTTAAGTTAGCTGATGCTCTTGGTCTTCAGACACCACATGTATAGGCAGTGTTTTCAGGTTGAGCTTCATAGCAACTGAAACCACACCCAATTAGCCCCATAAAAGAGCTTCACCTTTCTCTTTAGACACGTTAAGGCATGTGCTCTGTCCATGCTGTTGGAGTCATACCAGAGGAACCTGCTCCCAGAGCAGCTGTTTCTTTCCTGCCTGCCTGCCCCTGCCTCCACAGTGCATTGTAGCTCTAAGTCCTGCTTGGAGTGGCTTCAGTTGGAACCTTCAGTTTCACCCAGGCTAATTGAAGAGACCATGAAATTAGAGATCCATTTAGGACTCTAATACCCCCTCTCCTTCTCCTATCCTTGACATATGGTCTCATGTAGCTCAAAACCTTTGGATTTACTAAGTAGTATAAGATGATCTTGAAGTTTTAATATTTCTGCCTCCACTTCCCAGGTACTGTGATTACAAGTGTGCCTCACCACATCCAGTTTATATGGTGCTAGAGATCAAATCCAGGACTTCATGCATACTAAACAAGCTCTTCACCAACTAAGGGACATCCCCAGCCATCTTTCTACATTTCTGAAGGGGGTGGATGACAGTAAAATAGATTCCAGAGAGAAACTGTTCAGTAACAAACACGGATGTGTCATCCATGTGCTCATCAATGCTCACGTAGCGTGGTGGCTTTAGCAGAGGCTAGGCAGCCAGGGTCCTAGAGTGAAAAACCTCGGGTCATTTCCTTTCTGAGCTAAGTTTCCTCATCTGCAACATGTGGATGATTATTATATGTATCTCATCAATTTGTGAAGAGAAACTGAAATAGTCTAGAGAATACTGCCTTGCTTGGACTCTATATTTGGTAAGTCTATTGCTGCCCTTTTTGAGACAAGATCTCATGTAGCCCAGGCTAGCTTCAAACTTACTATATAGCTGTAAATGGCCTTGAAATTTCTGATCCTCCTGTCTCCACCTCCCAACAGCTGGAACTACAGGTATGCTCAACCACACTGTGGAGCTGGCTGGGGACAAAACACATGTACATGCTATATGAGTAGTTTACCAACTGATCTATACTCCTAAGCCCTAATTCATGTTCACTGGCCTTCTATAAGGGACCAAAGGACCACACTCCATTTAAAACACTATTTCCAAGCTCCTTTTCAAGGTCTATATTTCACTGTCGGTGGCCCACCTGCCATATGGCTATCAAAGAAGGCCCACATAGCCTCAGGTTACCTTGCCCAGCTCTACAGTGGCCTTGGGCAAGCTGACTCATGCTTTGGAGTGCATGTGTGATTTCCTCAAGGACAATCATTAAATACCTGCTATCTACCAGGCACAGAGCTAAGTATTGGGATCATGAAAGTGCCAGGCCCCCTCCTCACCTTTCTTTTCTACCTCCTTTCATCCCTGTCCTTAATTCCTCCAAAATATGAGAAAGGTACCCAGGATAAGTGTAGGGAGGAGAAGAGAGAAGGAGCATGGCAAATTCCACCTTTCCTTCCTTCAAACTCTGATTTCTGGACTCATGACATTTAATGTTTTAGGAGGCAACCTAATTTATTCTGCCTTTTAAATGTATTGTTAATGTATTTCTTGGAAATCCCTGTCATCCCCCTGCCCAGTCCCCATCTATCCAAATATTACCTGTGTTTCAAGGCCTGGCACCATAAATAAACACATCTCTTGGGAAATGTTCCAGTTCTCTAAACGCCCTTAGTTCATTCTCATCATCATACAACCGTGTATTAAATCCAAGTCCTGGTTCAGCTATTACTTCACAAGGCTAAGTTTGTTCTTTTAATAAATTGACTAATATTTGCTTTTTTCGTTTGTTCTCAGTAGTCCCTAGTCTAGCTGGGCCTGGATTAGAAAAAAAAATGTTTGTCTTTAAGAAGAGAATGCAATTTTTTTTCACGTCTGTGTTTCCTGCCACAATGCTTGAGCCACTAAAAACTATTAAATTGCACAGAATGGTATGAATTAAAGTGTCTTGAATGATGCTTAGCTTACAGTTAGTGCTCAATAAATGTTGATGATAGAAAATTTATTAAAGTATGATAGGCCTGCTGATATCATTTGACAGTGGTTGTCTAACTTCTGAACACTCACCATTTCATTTAAATTCCTCAAAATGGGTTTCTCCATGGGCTCAGCAAAGGAGTTATACAGGACACTAGGGGAAAAAATGAAAAAGGGAGCTTATCAGAGACCGAAGACACCATAGGAAACTTCTCTGACTGGCAGCCGGAAGCTCCAGCTCAGGACTAGAGCCTCTCCATTATGCTGCTGTCGCTCACCTGAGGCCTCCGGAAAATGAGACTTGGGCGTGGCTCACTTGGGCATGGCAGTCCTGGAGTTCCAGGGCTGGGTGGCCAAGGTCATTACGGGTGAGGACAATGATGCCAGTAAAGTAGATTCCAGAGAGAAACAGATCAGCAGCTCCTGAGTCTTGGCTGTGCAGAGAAAGGGAAAGGTTACCCAAGTCTGGGCCCACACATAGAGATGGGTCTGCTAAGCAATTTGGGGACAAAGATCTCACTGTGCTCACATCTGGCTAACACCTGCAACAGACTCAGGAGTATCATATGCGCTCGATGAATGCTTACTGAACAAATGAGTATGTAAACAGACAGTACTTATGTGGTCCCCAGTGCTTGGTGCTACTGTGGCTGAGCAAAGACAGAGCACCACTTACATACAGTCTTCATTTCCAGAGGGAACATCAGCGGTAAACACCTTTCTTGGGCATTTACCTAGGTAAGTGGGGAGGTGATGCTTAGCATATGAGGAGCCCCTGAGGCAGTGGATTGTGTATTATTTGATACTTTGTGCAGAATAATTTCCCAACACATGGCTATTACACCATCAAAGAAGCGAGGAAGAATCTGTGCTGTTTACGGAGGACCATGCTATCTATCTGCAACATATTAGAATGGGGAAATGATACACAGAGATTAAAAAAAAAAATTGTAGATTAGCCTAGTGAATGGTTGAATGAGTTGTTGTGTGGTGCCAACCAAGACAGGCCAAACCTGTCTCAGGCCAAACTGAGTCAATGATTTATATCTATAGAAGTTGGTTTATAGGTACACCTGATGTTTAACTTCTCTCTCTTTCTCTCTCCCTTCCTCTCCTTTTCCTTCTCCCTCTCCCTCCCTTTCTCTCTCCTTTCCCTTTTTCCTCTTCTCCTTCCTTCCTCTTCTCTTCTTTTTATTTATTTATTTATTCCAACCACGTGCATGCAGGTACCTAAAACAGCTAGAAGAGGGCACCAGAACCCCCGGAACAGGAGTTACAAGCAGTTGTGAATCATCAATGTGGGTGCTGGGAACTAAACTCAGGTTCTCTGCAAGAACAGCCAGTGCTCTTACCTACGAAGCCATCTCTCCAACCTCTCTCCTTTCTCTTGGTTCTTCTTTCCTTCCTTCCCTTCCTCCCTCACTTCTCTTTCTCTTTCTACTCTCTCAGACATGATCACATTCTATAACACAGATGGTCAAGAACTCACTATGTACCCAAGCTGGCTTCAACCTAGCTGCAGCCTTCTTGCTTTAGTCTCTCAGTGTGAATTACCTGGCTTTAATTGTTTTTCTTTTATCTGAGGGCACAGGGACTTTTTGATTAGGAAAGAGTGGTGCTCAAGCTAACTGTGATCCTCCAGCCTCTGTTTGAGACAGGAAGACCAGTTTCTCATCAATTGAACCTGCAGATGGGAAAATGCACTGAGATCTGGTTCAGGTCCATGGCCCTAAAATCTGAACATATGGGAATTTCTCTCTCAGCTAGGTCTCTAGTTCTTAGGATTTGTGTGTGTGTGTGTGTGTGTGTGTGTGTGTGTGTGTGTGATTTTTGAGACCCAGTCTCATTGTGTAGCCCTGGCTGTCTTCACATTGTATACCAGGCTAGCCTCAAACTCACAGAGATCTGTCTGGCTCTGCCTCCCTAGTGCTGGGATCAAAGGTGTGTGCCACCATTTCTTAAGAAATCCTAAATTCTCAGTTGCTCTGCTTCTATGGGAAGGTGTTTTTCCTCCACCTCTCTTCCAAACAGGGTTTTCCGGAGTCAACTCTCACCTGGTAACTCTCTCAATTAAGTATGGATATAGAGAGAAAGAAGCCTACACTGAAAAGAGCAGCGAATTGTCTGCATTTGCCTCAGAATAGCAGTAGGATCAGTGGGATACTCACAAAAGCGGAGCCTTGACTTCCCAGTTGGTGCTGATGTTGGCTGTGCCGTGGTTGCTCAGTGCTCGGATTCCTACCCCTGGCACAAAAGCCAGTGAGGTATTTGGCAATGAGAAGGCATTGATTGTTATGCTGTAAAACAAAACACAGGAAACTAAGGGCAACTCTTCTGGGTATTTGCTAAGGCCAGCAGAATTGGAGAGGCTGGAGCTGCCCTGAGATGGCAAATTCCTGTAGAGGAGGAGCTCTCCAGGCTCTCTAGTGGGGAGTGTGGACACAGCCTCATGGGTCCTCTTAGCATGAAGACCCCAAGATCTAGTTGAGGGAGGAAGCAATCAAGTTTGGAACTAAATTTTTAAATAATCAAATAACCTATTTCTCAAATTTCTTTTTCTTTTTGGTGTGTGCATGCATGCGTGCTTGCATGTGTGTGTGTGTGCTGTATGCATGCACCTGTGTGTGTGCACACTGAGGCCAGAGGAGGACTCGGGTGTTCTGTTCTATCAGTCTCCATCTTATTTTCTTGAGACTTGGAGGTAGACTGGTGGCCAGCAAAGCCCAGGGATCCTCCTGTCTCTGGTTCTGCAGTGCTTGGATTATAGGTCTGTAAGAGTCAGCATGCTTTTAATGTGGGCGCTTGAGATTTGAATCAGGCCCTCACGCTTTTGTAGCAAGTACTCTTGCCAACTGAGGCATCTCCCCAGTCCTTTGGGTTTCTTCAGAAACAAAAACAGGTACAACACTGCTATTTCTTCTTCTTCTTCTTCTTCTTCTTCTTCTTCTTCTTCTTCTTCTTCTTCTTCTTCTTCTTCTTCTAATTCTTCTTCCAGTTTCAGCATTCATTAAAGAAGATGACATAAGTTATTTTGTTGAAGCATCTGTTCTCCCCCCTCAGGGGACTGTCATATACACTACCAGGCATTTGACACACGGGTCAGCTATGTCCCCCACTTCCACTCACTGGGACAACAAAACATGCTTCCCTCCTTCTGTTTCCAGTTTCCCCACATGACAAGCACCTTCCCTAGCTAAGGAGCTGAGAAGAGCTGCCTTCTCATAGTGCTCCCTGAGCTGTCAAACAGTCATCCCAGGAACCTGTAAGGTTTGCCTGTAAGCCATGAAGATAGAAAATACATGCACAATGACATATTGTTGTGATTTAGGTGATTCCCAACTGCCTAGCCTCTTGGTAACCACTTTACATTGTAGCTCAGTTTGGCCTTCTCAGTATCCCTGTAGGATTCTGGTGTGTGTGCAAGCTCCTGTTAAGAGACAAGAGAATAAGAGAAGCACATGAAGTCATGTAAGTGGTAGAACCAGATCTGGAACTCTCTGCAATCTGACTCCAGACTCCTCCTAATCACTGGAGCATGCTACTCCATGCATTATACAAATGGGCACTTGACCTGAACTGGAGGTTTGTACTAGTTGTATAACCTCAAGCAAGGGGCTTACTCTCTTTCAGTGGATAGTTCAAAAAGAAGTGCTACTCACAGGGAGGTTGAGAAGATGACATTGAAATGAATTCATCCACGCCTAGCTGCTGCCTGGGAGAAATGTGCTGCTCTGAACTGAGACTGGGAAAAGTCTAGAACATACATGTGCTGACTGGTAAATGAGCTTGTGTGTTCCCTCCTATTCACTATCTCCTGCCTGTCATCCACCATACACCCGAGTCCCACTGGGAGAAGAGAACAACAGAGGTTCATTTAGTGTGCTGTAGGAATATGCTCAGTTGACATATAGGTCTAACCCATTCTCTCTCTCTCTCTCTCTCATTTTTCTCTTCCTGAGACAGATTCTTTCTATGTAACCCTGGCTGTCCTGAAACTCACTATGTAGTCCAGGCTGGCTTTGAAATCACAGACACCTGGCTGTCTCTGCCTCCTGAGTACTGGGATTAAAGATGTGTGCCACTATGCCTTGGTAATCTATTCTTTATAACTATAGAGAATACTTCAAAACCCCTCTCTAGGCTGTTTCCATTATATAAACAATGGCACGGGGAATTTTTGCATACGCATTACTTGTGGACTATATTTTCCCAGGAAGGATGCTGAGAAGTGGAATTACTGGGTCAAAGACTATGTATATACTGTGATGGTTACTGTTGCTTTTCAGTTTGATATGATCTAGAATCACCTAGGAGGCAAACATCTGGGCGTGTCTCTTGTAAAGTTTCTAGAGTAGGTTAACTGAGATGAGAAGAGCAACTCTCAGTGTGGACTGATATGTGTTCTTCCAGACAATCAGCACTGATGAACTTGTCTATGCATTTATTTGTTGGTCTTTTGTATGGTTTTTTTTTTTTGCCCTTGAATTTGATGCATAGCTTAAGATGATCTTGAACTTTGGATCTTCCTACTTCTACCTCCCAAGTACAGGTGTGTGCAAACACACCTGGTTTATGTAGTACTATAATTATAAGCATGAACCACGATCGTTGGCTAAGACTCAGCTTTCTGAATTAAAATTAAGTAAAACTAAGTAAATTAGAATGCAGGTTCTCTGCTATACAAGTCACATTTCAAATGTTCACTAGTTTTGAATGACCAGTGTCTATGGTTTGTTTGGACAGCACAGGTTTAAAATTATATTGATCTATAAACTCATGCCAGCATAAGAACACCCATTTCTTCTCTTTTTTCACCAGCACTTATTATATAGCTGTCCTGTACTATTCTTTTGTGTTATTATCACTATAGTTAAATGAGTATCCTTACAAATGTAATGCCCATCTCTTCCACAAAACATTGAGGGCAAAGACTTACACCTTCATCCACTATTAACATTCTAAACTATGTTTAGAACAAAGCTGTCTGTGAGCTAGTTGCTCAAAAAACACGTGCCGAACAGCTGACTTTCTGCAGGTGAGAGAACTTACAAGGAAGTTTCTCGGTACAATCTCCTTTGCAACAAATATACCTTTTGACTTTATAAAAGGTTATCATTGTCATCAGGGAGATCATTACTGAAAGGGTTAGCACAAAAGGCAGCTGAATCACAGTGAGAGATAACACCATAGGAAAGATTGGTTCTCTTCTCACCTTTATGACTGATCTCAATTTTGACAAATAGATCCTCTCCCTCCTTTTATGATCTTATTGGATCCCAATTGCCATCATATCCATTTCCCCTTCCCTAAACATCCTTGGACATGTGACTAAGTTCTGTCCAGTGCTGTATAGATGGAATGTGGTTAGGTTAGAGCCTCAGTCAAAACCTCCAAAAACAAGAAAGTTAACTGAGCTTCTAAGAGACTTTTCTCCTTTATGAAATCTACATCAGATGGTTGGAACTGTAGTAACTATAAGGCAAAGTTGGGAATAGAAGTCAGACCTTAGATGAAGCAGAAAAAAGACAAAGAAGTTAGGGCTGCCATAAATGTGTCCGCTGGCTTTGAGCCCCTTGTGAGGACAATACACTTCACTCTCTTACTTTGAAAAGTTGTACTTTACATAGTCAATCTTCAGAAACTCAAGAGACTCAGAGCCTTTCAAATCTGGGATGGCAATATCCTTTGCCATTTGCTCCATCATCTTCACCCCAACTTGAAGACCTGTAATGGAAACAGGAAGTATTTGTTGATCATAAGGAAGATGACAGTAATGTAATATCTCTAACCCTACAGATGCAAGCATTGAGTAAGACCTGATATAAGATAAGAAAACAGCACTCCTACGAAAGAGGCATTGTCTCTGCTTCACATATGGAAAACCTTAGTCTTAAGAGAGATGGGGGAATTTGCCTGAGACCACAGGGCTAACATAAGGAGAAGTTTTCATTACATGGCCAGGACTGTGATGGCAACAACAAAAGATATTCTTCAAAGGGGTGCAACAGTTGTTGCTAGGCACATCTTGAAGATATAAACACTATTAATTTTTGTCCAAGAAAGCATGGGTTCTTGGAGAACTAAGAGCTAATTCTGAGCAATTTGGCTTCAGAAATCTGGCCAATTTCAAAAAGTTATTTTTATTCTTTTTTCTTTCCAGATTCTTTGAACCACTGATAATCTAATAAAAGACAGTGAGTGGGTTGTGTGCTTATAGTGTTTCATTTGTCAGCAGAAAGGAGTCACAGATTCCTCAAAGGACCCCCAAACTTGGAAGAGGCAACCAATCACTGTTTCTGTTTTTTTTTTCAGGAACAATCCACTAATTTCTTTACATGGAAGCATCTCAGAACACATTTTCCTCAGCTTGTGCGGTAAAAAGAGCTTGATAAAATTAACTTCCAGGGCTGGGCTGTAGTGGTGCGTGCCTTTGATCCCAGCACTTGGGAGTCAGAGGCAGGCAAGTTCTATACCAGCCTGGTCTATAGAGTGAGTTCAGGATAGCCAAGGATACATTGAGAAATCCTGTCTCAAAAAAAAAAAAAAGGTAGCTTTTGGCTAAACGACTCAGTGGGTAAAAAGGCTTGCTGCCAAACTGGTTGAGTTTGACTCCCAGAGTCCGCACAGTAGAACAAGTTGTCCTCTGACCTCCTGATGTGCTCCATGGCCCATGTACCTACATGCATGTGAGTGTGGATGGACACACACACACACACAATAAATAATAAATACAATAAAAAATTAAAAGAAATGAATGCAACCTTGCTTTTTCCCCTTACTTTGCTTTTAAGTTCATTCCAGTTGTTCTATCCTCCCTGGAGAGGAGGAGCAGATGGTATCCTATAAAACACTGTAAATACTGCTGCAATATGGGGATGTAAAGACAGTATAAAGGAGGTGAAGATAAGAACCAAAGTAATATTGAAGATCTTAGGCTCGAGCCCCGAAACTGTCACCCACTAGGGTTGTGTGACTTGGCCTCACTTTCCTCATCTGTGTCTTGGGAATGATAGTAACCAGGAAGGGATCTATTCACACATATAAAAGGGACAGTCACTGATATTTACTAGGCATTTTGTTTCACTAGGTCCTGTTCTAAGGGCTTCGTACATATAAATTCAATCATTTCCTACCACAGCCGAGAGGTGGGTACCACTATTGCTATCCTCATTTTGATAAACATTCTGCAGATACTACTAACAATGAGCACAACAAATCATGTTCTGTGAAAATATGGAGCATATAATTGGTGAGGTTAAACTAATAAAAGTTCTTTTAAATGGAGTGCCTGTATGGGTCTGGACTGTCCACACACTACCTAGGTTCTTTCTTTCCAGTCTCAAAACAATTCAGTGATATTGGCATTGCCTCAGCTCCACACAGGAGGCAGCTTAGGCTTAGAGTGAGTCAGTGACTTGCCATGAACCTACAGCCAGTGAATGTCATCAGGCAGGACTTTGAGGTATGAGGAGCAGAAATATGAACATATGTTGTAGGGTGAGACAGAACTTACTTGTTTGGAAGTATTTCTCCATGTTTGGTCAGGGAGGTCCAAAACCATATCATTACTGTTTGTAAGTGCTCACAGAACTAGATAGCAAGACCCTATTGTCGAAGACAATGCATGCCTTGGTCAGGACATAGAATAACCAAGCTAGAACTTGGGTGGAATATTCCTCCCTGATGGCTAGCTCTCACAGTGCCAGAGGTGCTTCACAGACTGCTGGGGTGATTTTCCAACAGTCCTACTCAATTGTGCACCTTATGTGAAACAGTCCTAATTAATCAGGCAAGGTGAGCCTCCTGGTGCAATAGCGGCATCTGTTATGTGGTCACGAACCACTTTCTGATTGGATTTCCTTTCTAGTCCATGGGTGTGTGGGGGTCATACGTCATCTGTAAACCTGATCAAAAGCTCATGGCTTGGAAGGTGATAAGCCCTAGTAGAAAAGTTGTTTTGTTAAATGGACATAACATGCCCATCAAATGGCCTTCTAAACAATTAGTGCTATTGTCAGCCTCGGTCAGAAAACTTCTCTTTTGAAATGGTTAAGTAGTGGCTTCAGACTCAAAACTGAAAGACTCCTAACTTTGACTCATAGTCAAGTACTGAGAGTAAGAGACTTGAATGCTCATTTATAAATGGGATATTTATATTGCCTCCTTCCAATGCTCAGGGAGCATCACAAAAGAAGGGAAAGAACTAGAGAAAGACCCCAGAAGTGATGATTTTGGGCTTGAAGTAGCTTTTATATTCTTGAGCTTACAGCAGCTGTAATTACCTGACATTGCAGAATCCCTTTCTGTCAAATGACATCAGTTTCTTCATAGAGCTCTTATTGGAATGCTTTCTACATAAGGCTCGTGAAGCATATTAATAGCCTGGCATGGCAGATGCTGAGACCGTTCTGACTCCAGTGCCTTCTTATCTCTATGGCTCCATCCTGCATTTCCACAGGTAAGCTCATTTGGTCCTCCTACCATTTAAGACGTGGGGATCAGCTACTCAGCTCTACTTTCCCGCATGAGAAAACTACTTGCCCACGGCCATGCATTGACAAAAAGGGTAGAACTGATACCTACACTCATGCATGTGTAGACATCAGATCTGATAAGTGCTATAACTTACAAGGTGGAAAGACCATTTTAAGACTATTATAACATACCTATACCTGATATGCATTTTGCATACACACAGACATATTAGTATAGTAACTGGATACTCACATGAAGGCATATTCCTATTGCCTGTTTATATTTACAATATTGTTCACATAACAGTTATACACAATGGGCTAATTTTACACTCTCTGTACACCATGGGGAAAAGAGAAGGATTTGCCCAAATCAGCCTTTCTCTTCCTTTCCTTTTCCTCCCTCCATTCTGTTTATTTCTTTTCTGATATAACATGAGAGTCATTCTTGGGTTAGATTTAGAGGTTTCTTGGTTAGACTAGTAGGGCTTGGATTGGCTGCTTAGGTTCAAAGAGGTTCTGAATTTGTAGTTTAATAAGCACATATCTGATCTCCTGTAGCTTAAGTCTGCCTCATCTGCTCCAAAGGCCTCAGTGATCTGCTATGTATTACCTTAAGTTTACCTTCTTGACCTGTTTCTTTTTAACATTTTTAAAAGAGGCTATCAATGAGAGAGAGTTAGGAGGAGTGAGAGGGAGAGCGTGTTAGTGAAGTTTGAGAGAAGGAATCTAGGAGGGGCTGGAGGAAGGAAAGGAAGGGGGAAATGACACAATTCTATTTCAATTAAATGTTTTTAAAATAAAGAAAAAGAATTGGCAGAGATCTGGCGATCTATATTCAGCTAGTTTGAGGCAAAATGTGACAGGAGTAAAACAGGCCCATATACTTTTAATTTTGCAGGCAAGATCCTCTGAACCTTAGATTAGCTCAATAAAAACATATTCTCACATTTTTCTGTTTCTAGTCTTGCAAAGACCTTCCAAAAGCAGTGGCTCTTAATCTCTCAGTCTAAGATCTCTTTGAACGTCCACTATATGGTGGAGCCTCTTAAGAATAAAGCACAGTGGCCCACAATAAACTTTGTATATGATTCCAGGATCCCAGGTTTCCTCTTGTTTTTGAGACAGGGTCTCACTATGTAGCCCCTGGCTGGCGTAGAAGTTGCTATGTAGACCAGGCTGTTTTCAAAGCCACAGGAAGCCTATCCTTCCTTTGCCTTTGGAGTGCTGGGATTAAAGGCATGGGCCACTACACCCTTTCTAATGCATTTTTATTTAGAGCCCTGATATGTGTGGTAGGGGCAGGAGAGGAACAGAAGGAGAGAGAACATCTGTGTGTTTGAATATATCTTCCACCAGTGGGGTTAACACTTTTCTTTCCAGTTGTCTGTGACATCTTTTTTTTTTTTTTGAGAAGACCCAAGGAAGTTTTATTATTTTTTTCAAGATCAAAATAAGCATAGATTGAAATTATTTTATTAAATGAGTATTGTCCTAACTTAATAACTTAATAAAGAAAAATCTACCATAAATAACATACCACTTAACATCATAAAATGTCACTAATATTAAGAGACTAGACCACTGAAAATACTGCGACATCTTCATAAGGGTTTACTAGGTGATCCCTGAGAGTTTTTCTCAGATCCAGCTCACAACCTGCTGGTTTGAACCACAGGCCACATCTAGGGCATCTATAGCCTGACTTCTGAATGTACCCAACTCACCATAGTCTAGTGCACGCTGGGTGATCCTCGCCTTGATTCCAGGGTAAACAGTCTGGGAGGAGGCGATGTAGAGATTCCACAGGAGGAAGCACACCCAGAGGACTGGGACCTGCTTTGTTTTCATCTGCAGTGAATCAACATTTAGAGTTCCTTTAATTTTTTCTTAACTTCCTCAACTGTTAATTCCACCCAGTGTTTGTAGGCTTTCTTATTTTCATTGATAACTTCTCTAATTTTACCCATCCATCCATGTCTTTACCCATTTGCTGACCCACCCATGCATCCACTCAGAGGTCAGTAGCAAAATATGTTGTAGATGTAGAGATGACCTGCAGATGACCCTTCATCTTTGTTTTCCATACATGAGGATATATGTATGAACATACAAGCAATTATAACCCAATGTAATAAAACAGTCTCTATAGGTGTATACCTTGAGAAGGGTCCTGGGTGGGGTGAGGTGCGAACAAATAGATTTCAGAACATATAAGTCAGTTATGTAGTCTTATTGCCATGAATCAATCATGAATCTTTCATCTGCTTAAAGATGACCAGTACCTCCTCTTTATCTACAGAAGTCAAAATCGTATTTAAGCTAGCCATTATAACACACTTTTGTAATCCTAGCATTTGGGAGGCTAAAGCAGGAAGGTCAGGAGTTCAAAGCCAGCATTGCCTCCTTAGCAAGTTCTTGAGACTCTGTCTTAAAACAAATCAAAACAATAAAACAAACAAAAAGATCTTTCATTGTCTCTGCATTTCTTAGCTGCTATATTCCCTCCTTCAAATGGTGCCATTTCAAATGGGGCAGGCCAAAACATCTGCTTGCTACTGATGGATTGACCAGATCTCACACACTCATGGGCCTTCTGTTCAACTTTCCGTGTGTGTGTGTGTGTGTGTATGCACCCCATTCTCATTCCTGCACTCTAGTCACCCACCCATAGTCTGTAAAGTGAATTCATCCTCCTGGATCAGCTCCCTTTTCCCTCTGTGACAATATCCTTGACTATGTATATCATGCAATTATGGTTCATCACATCCTCCTGTCACATTTGCATAATGGATGTGGCTTAGTCGGGGCTTCTATTGCTGTTGCAATGACTAGCTCTCTGTTCTCCCAGACCAAATCCACGGGGTTGTCTCTAGCACTACAACAGAACACCAGCTGCAGCCTTCCCTCCTCCCTGTCCACAGCTGCTCTGGATCCCACAGGCCATACCCCTGGCCTCACTTCTGCACCTCATTGCTGTGTCCCAGCCTCCAACTCAGGTAGATATACATGCTCAACCATAGGCTACTTGAGATCAAGCGATACAAATTGGAAAGGAAGAAGTCAAAGTATTATTTGCAGATGATATGATAGCATACATAAGTGACACTAAAAATTCTACCAGGGAACTCCTTCAGCCAATAAACACTTTCAACAAAGTAAATGGATACAAGATTAAATCAGTAGCCCTCATATATATAAGTTACAGACAGACTGAGAAAGAAATCATGGAAGTAACACATTTCACAATAGCCTCAAATAATACAAAATATCTTGGGGTAGCTCTGTCCAAACAAGTGAAAGATTGAAATGATAAAAACCTCAAATCTTTGAAGAAAGAACTAAAGAAGAAATGTGAAGCTGGAAAGAGCTCCCATGCTCATGGATCAGTAGGATCAACGTGGTAAAAATAACCATCCCACCAAAGCAATCTACAGATTCAATGAAATCCTCATCAAAATCCCAACACAATTCTTCACAGACATTGAAAGGACAATTCTCAACTTCATATGGAAACAAAAATCTCAGGCTAGCTGAAACAGTTCTGAACAATAAAAGAACAGCTAGATTTCAATTTGTGCTACAGAACTATAGTAAAAACCACATAGCATTGTCATAAACATAAACATGTTGAACAATGGAATTAAATTGAGGAACCAGACATAAATCCACACTCCTATGAAAACCTGATTTTTGAGAAAGAAGCCAGTAACACACAATGGAGGATAAATTTCATCTTCAACAAATGGTGCTGGTCAAACTGACTGTCTGCGTGTATATGAATGCAAATAGATCCATATTTATCAGCCTGCACAAAACTCAAGCATAAGATCAAAGACCTCAACATAAAACCAGATACACTGAATCTGACAGAAGTGGGGACTAGCCTTGAACACATTGGCATAGGAAATGACTTTCTGAACAGAAAACTGATAGAGGAGGCACTAAGATCAACAATTGATAAATGGGACCTCGTGAGACTGAAAAGCTTCTGTAAGGCAAAGGACACCACCAATCAGACAAAGTGACAGCCTACAAAATGGAAAAATATTTTTACTAACCCCATATCCAATAAAGGACTAATATATAGAATATATATAAAGAACTCAAGAAACTAGATATCACAAAACCAAATGATCTAAATAAAATGGGGTACATATCTAAAAAGAGAATTCTCAATAGAGGAATCTCAAATGGCTGAGAAATACTTAAAGAAATGTTCAATATCCTTAGCCATAAGGGAAAGCAAATCAAAAACTGTCAACTTACACCTGTCAGGATGGCTAAGAGCAGTAACACAAGTGACAGTTCATGCTGGCGAGGATGTGGAGCAAGGGGAACACTCCTCCACTGTTGATGGGAGTGAAAATTGAACAGCCACTATGGAAATCAATGTGGCAGTTCCTAAGAAAGTCGGGAATTGATCTACCTAAAGACCCAGCTATACAACTCTTGGGCATATGCACAAAGGATGCTCCATCCTACCACAAATACACTTGCTCAGATATGTTCCTTGCAACTTTATTCATATTAGCCAGAAACTGGAAGCAACCTAGATATCTCTCGACAGAAGAATTGATAAAGAAACTGTTTGCACAATGGATAAAGAAACATTACAGAATGGAATTCTACTCAGCTGTTAAAAAAAGTGACATCATAAAACTTGCAGGCCAATGGATGGAACCAGAAAAAAAATCATCCTCAGTAAGGTAACCCAGACCCAGAATGCCACAGATGACATGTATTCACTTATAAGTAGCTTTTAGCTCTTAGGTAAATAATAACCTAGCTACACTCAGTAGACCCAGAGAGGTCAGGTAAAGAGGAAGGCTCTAGGCAGGGAAGCATGGATCTCCCTGAGAAGGGGAAATTGAATAGATTTTATGGGTGGGCTGGGGAATTCGAGGAAGGATCAGGTTTGGGGAAGGGATGGAGGGTGAGAGCATGAGGAGAGATGGCTGGTATGGGGGTGGCATTTGAAAAGTGTTGTGGAAACCCAATGCAGTGGCAATTTCCTGGAATTTCTATGAAGGTGATCCTTCATTAGGGTTTTTTTTTTTTTTTTAATTTTGAGACAGGAGCTCATGTAATCCAGGCTAGCCCTCCACATCCAGTTTTAAGTGGTGCTGGGGACTGAACCTAGGACTTCTAGCATGACAGGCAGGAGCTCTATCCACTGAGCCACACTCAATTTTTTTTTTTTTTGAAGGTGATCCTAATAAAGACTCCTAGTAATGGAGGATACAGTCTGAACTTGCCACTTTTGCTGCCAGGCAAGGCTTCCAGTGGTGGGACTGGGTTGCATTCCGTTGAGTTGTTGGCTGAGGGGGTCCTGTGGCGATCCCTAGACAACCTAAGCTAATGATAGGACAGAGGGTCACTCTCTGAAAACTGACAGCAGGGCCCCATTGCGAAGGACTTCCTCCACACAGCTTAGTGAGCACAGAGAGCTGGAGCTGGTGCCTGCATGGACCTTTACACCTACATTCTAGTCTCTTTTGTGCAGGAAGGTACTCTGGAAGCTACTGAAAGAGAAACATGGACACCAATCCAGCCCCAAAACCTTCAGCCTACAATCTGTCCTGTCTGCAAGATGTGCTTGGAATTGTAGTGGATCCAGCTAACTAATGTCTGGTATAACTTGAGGCCCACCCCTTGAAAGGGAGCCCATGCTTGGCAGTGCTTGGGTAACCAAGAACCAGAAACTAGATAGCCAAGAGACATAGGGCAGAACCAAACACGACTGGCAAAAACAAAACAATGAAATGATTCCTAATGATATTCTGCTGTACTCATAGATCAGTGTTATGTGCAGTCATCACCAGAAAGGCTTTCTCATGCAGCAGATGAGAGCAGATGCAGAGACACATAGCAGACTTTATGCAGAGAGAGAGAGGCTAAATTGGAGGTCTCTGTTTGGTCCTTCCCTTCAGTTTCAGGGAACTTCTAGGAAGAGGAGGAGGAAAGATTGTAGTAGTCAGAGGGGATGGAGGACACCATGAGAACCTGGCCCACTGAATGAACGAGGCAGGGCTCATACAGGCTCATAGAGACTGAAGTGGCAGACCCGGGGCCTGCATGGGGCTAGCCCAGGTCAAACCTCTGCATACGTTATGAGTGTTAGTTCGGTGTTTTTGAGGGACTCCTTTAGGACTGGGTTTATCACTGACTCTTTTGCCTACTCTTGGAACTTTTCCTCCTGTTGGGTTGCCTTGCCAGTCTCAATATGAGGATTTTTGCCTTGTCTTATTTTATCTTGTTTTATTGTGTTTGGTTGTTGTCTCTTGGAGTCCTGCTCTTTTCTGAAGAGGAAACAAAGGGAGAGTAGATCTGGGTGAGAGGGGAGTTGCGGGGCACTAGAAGGTAAGGAAACTATGGTGTGGTTGTATTGTATGAGAGAAGAATTTATTTTCAATAAAAACATACAAAAAACCACATTTCACCAAAAAAAAGGCCTACCCATATTCCTCCCACCCCCCAAAACACTGAAACTTTCTCATAAAAAAATCTAATTCATAGCAAGTATGAAAGTCTTTATAATGTTTGTAGGGTATAATTTTTTAAACTACTTTTCATCTACACAATGAAATACATACTGTTAATTTCTCATGAAAGAGAAGATTTGGAAAAATAACACTATGGTCTCTCTATCTTTCTCCCTCTCTTTCATGTTGAGCTAGAAATTTAACTGGTGTTTTAAAAAAGTCTTCCACTTTGTTTTTAAGGGACAGTTTGCATGGCTGAACAAACAAACAACACCATTCCCAAAGCAACTCAGGGAGGAAAGGGTCGATTTCAGCTTATAGTTCCACAGAACAGTCCATTGCTGAGGGGAGTTAGGGCAGGAACTCAAGCAGGGCAGGAACCTGGAGGCAGGAGCTGATGCGGAGGCCATGGAGAGGAGTACTACTGGGTTGCTCATCCTGGCTTGCTTAGTTTGCTTTGCTATACACCCCAGGACCCCCTGCCAGGAGTGGCGCTACCCACAGCGGCCTGGGCTCTTCTACATCAATCATCACTCAAGAAACTGCTGTACAGGTTTGCCTACAAGCCAATCTGTTGGGGACTTTTTCTCAGTTGAGGTCTCCTCTTTTCAGACGACTCCAGATTGTGTCAAGATGACAAAAACCAAACCAAACCAAACCAAACCAAACCAAACCAAACCAAACCAAACCAAACCAAACCAAACCAAACCAAACCAAACCAAACCAAACCATACCACAGCAAAGCAAAGCAAAGCAAAGCAAAGCAAAGCAAAGCAAAGCAAAGCAAAGCAAAGCAAAGCAAAGCAAAGCAAAGCAAAGCAAAGCAAAGCAAAGCAAAGCAAAGCAAGAAAAGAAACAAAAAACTAACCAGCACAGTATTATGCAGGTTGGGGCATTTGACATATGCTACTATCTGCTAGAAGACAGATAGACCTCTCACTAGTCTCTGGTTCAAGCCAATGTCACTTCACATGGGAGTCTTTGATAACCTCCTTTTGGTTTCCCCGCTTCAGTATTTGTCCCTTTCTGGACAGTCAGTAGGTACCTTTGAAATGAAGGTAGGATCACATCAGCCTCTCTGGCTGGCTCTGTTACAGCCTCCAGAATGCTCCCATCTTATTCAGCATAAAAGCCAAAGCCTCTTCACTAGTATCAAGGCCTCCTCAGCTTCTGCCTCCTCACTGAAACTCTTTGTGGTGCACACTGGGAAATAGCACCCAGTCTAGCTGACTTGGTCTTTCTTGGTCACCCTGAGCAGCGTGCCTCCACTCTGTATGTGTTTCCTCTGCCTCACACAGTCTTTCTTAGACAGGGGGATGCCCAGGGCTTTCACTTTCTCTAGGAATATCCACTTCAGCAAGGCTTTCCTACCTGCTCTGTCCAAAGCAAGGACCCTCCTCTATGACTCTGACAGTTCCTATGCTCTTTCCCACAATTATTTTTTCTCAAAAGCATGTGTCATCTCCCACAGGACTTCTTGAAAAAAAAGTTCCACTGAGAATCCCTTTTGTCCCCAAAATTTTTAGACTACTCTGGCTATATAGGCTTATAAAATACAAAGGCAATATTTGCTGATAATAAAACAAAAAAAGAAATTTATTTTAAAATAATGAAGGGAGGGAGGCGGAGGTTGTAAGTGAAAGGTTGAATTTTTACCTTGAGATCAATCTCTAGGGACACAAAACAGTCTTTAATATTTATAATTTTTACTGTTTATTAAGAACAAAAGCAAATTTGCATACCAATGAGAAAACTGTGTTTATTTTTACATAAAGACTTAAATCATGGAATATTTGATACTGTTAAACATAGAACATCTTCAGTATCTTTTCAGAGTATTTATTCAATATTTTCTCAGAGTCAATATTTTTATTTTAAAGCAGTTACCATAGAGAATGCTAATTTGTGAAAGCACTGAACAAAAAGACAGAAGTATCTGCAGGCCCATTTGAAAAATTATTGGAAATCTGTTTAACACAAAATTCATTTAATGATTTTTTTTTAGGAAATTCAAATAAGCAAAACAATGGTTTCAAAACTCAAACATTCTAATGCAACAAAATCCAAAGATGTACTCATTTGATACTTACATACTGAGTAATATTTTTGGAAAAACATTAAAGGTTTGTTTTCTGGGCCTACAAAATGGCTCATCAGGTAAAGGAGCTTGCTGCCAAGTGTGAAAACCTGAGTCTGATCTTTGGGACCCACATGGGTGGAAGAAGAGAACTGAGTTTGTAAGGGTAGGAAATTTTAACTTGGCCCTAAATGCCCTTCTTTGTTCCTGGACTGAGAAGTGCAAACAGTCCCTAACCGTCCCTTAGTCACCACACCTGGGCACAGCCAATCACTGACTGCCCCCCCCCCCCGATAGAAAAAATCCCTTACACCCTAGACCCCCTCCTGTTTTGCGGTTTTTGCCTTTATAAACTCTGTGATTCTGCAGCTCAGGGCTCTGTACCACCCCCTTGCATGGGAGCTGTGTGCAGAGCCCCGGCATGCTGGCTACTAGTAAACACCTCTTGCTGTTTGCATCAAGTGTCTTTTTGTGGGTTATTGAGGTCTGGCGTCTATTCCGAGGAACGGAGGGTCTCCCCACCTCGGGAGTCCAACAAGTTCTACACATTATCTTCTGACTTCCACACACTTGATGTGGTATGGACGTCCCCACTCCCAAACACACACAAAACAAATAAATTCACTCAAAAGTCTTTGCTTTCTGTAAATAGACCATTGTGTTTCCACAAAAGAATGAAGCTCTGTATGTACAATAAAAACACGGCAGTTCATAACGCAAAACAGTCTTTAGACTGAACTGAGGCATTTCAGCAGCAAATGTTGGTGTTATGTGGTGTGCCTCTGCAGTGAGCATGCTGTCTGTTCAGAGTGGAGCACTGGCGTATATCTCCAGAGACATTTTAGATTCATTATATATTTGATTTTTGGTTAATTTTTGGTCATTGTATGCTTAGGTACCTTTTCCTGTTGTAAAGTTTTCTCCACTTACTCGTCAGTTATGAGACCTCATATGGAGCCGTGACCCTTAGCTTAAGAAGTTATAACCTAATCGTTATTTAATTAACAGATTTATTTATCTATTTACTGGACATTGTTCAGCTTCAAAAGGAATGATTTTATCATCTCAGCACTTTGGATAGCAACTGACACACAGTAGGCAATGGGTAAACACTGAATGATTGATTGAGTGAATGAATCATTGTCTCCTTCGTGAGGCTATGAATTGGGTCAAATATGCCTTACAGGTTTCTACTTAATTCAGAGCAGTTCTGAGACCTTAGTATGAGGTACACATGACCCTGCACTGTGTTTGCCTCATTACTTCTCTGTCCCTTCACTAAAGGAGTGATTTACTTCTGTAACTCCAGAGTGGAGTACAATGCCTGGCTCAAGGTAGCCATACAGACATATCTCATTGAGATAGGAAATGTGTTGAGAGGAAACACATCGAGCTCCCTGTTAAATCAGCCATAGTTTGGGATGTCTAAGTAATCAATTGTTTGCTTGTTCAGTTAATGCCGTTCCATGGATGAATACCATCCCCCTTTCCTTGGCTAAATCACAGATGCCAATAGCAATAGTGGTGTCAGTTTATTTGGATGACAGCCAAATGATTAATCCCCACACAAGCTTTGGTTCTTGTTTGTGGTGTTTCCAGTCTGGGTGAGCTGTCACTGATGAATTCACAAAGCCACAGTCATCTGAATTTAAAACAAGTCAAGGAAGATGGTCAACACAGAGGCATTTCTGATATCCCTGTGCTTAAACAGAGGGAGTGGTGTGGCCAGATAAGGATTAGAAGAGGGTCAGACCTCAGGAACAGCCCAGGTGAAGAGAAATAGGTATTGTAAGTGGGTGGGGTGGGACTTGGTTAGCGTAGCTGAGAAGTTTGACCCATAGAGTTTGTAGCTTTAGAGGTGATGATCATGGTGATGGGGACAAATGATGTACACAAGTGGGTCATCTAGGGAATTGTTTGTGAAGGACAAAACAGTGTCTTAAGGAAGGAGGGTCAAGCAAGGCTGTTGTTTCTCTTTCCTGGGCCTTTGGCTGAAATGGGAAAAAATGCCCCCTTGTTGGATCAAAGCCGTGCCAGTGAAGAGCATGTTAGGAAAGCAGCTCACTGACATGTGAGCTTGTTTTGGGGGGTGAGGGATATCTCACTCATCCTTTGGACTAGTGGTTTTCTCTAATGCATAAACCACCAAACTCACACAAGGGGCTGGGCTCAGATTAGTATTTTACTAATGAGTTTTAGAAAGTGACTCTTGACTCACCTGTACATAAGTCTATCTTTAGGTATAAGTTACCCTACTCTACTTGCATCTCTCACCTGGCCTTCCAGGAGTCTCCTCTACATATCTACTATCCAATCAAAGCTAACCTCCCAGTCCCTAAATACATGAATAATACCCAGTTAAAACAACATAGTCAGGTGATGGTGGCCTTTAATCCCAGCATTCTGGAGGCAGATAGGCAGATCTCTGAATTTGAGGCTAGCCTGGTCTACAGAGCAAGTTCCAGAAAAGCCAGGGCTATACAAAGAAACCCTGTCTGAAAAAAACCCAACAAACAAACAAAACAAAAATTAAAAACTCACTGCTGTTCTTTATCTAGGGATAAGAACAGAAATCTTATGGCCCCTAGAAGTCCATTCTATTATTTTTGTTTGTATATGTGTATGTGGTGTGCATGAGTGTGAGCATGCATTGTCACACGTGTGGGTGTGTATATGTGTGCACTTGTATGGGTAGGACTGAAATTGATACCAGATGTATTTCTCAATTGCACTCCATTCTATTTGTTGGTTTGTTTATGTTCAGCTTACCTGGACAGAGAATCCTGTATCTCAAGTGTTGGGATTGTAGGAGGCCATTGTGTCTTCCCAGCTTTTTTTTTTAAACATTAGTGTGTGTGTGGGGGGTCAGGGAAAAACCAATTGGAGTTGGTTCTTCTTCAACCATGTGCATTTTGGGCATTGAACTCAGGTCCTTGGGTTTAGTAGCAAGTGCCTTACTTACTGAGCTTTCTCAGTAGCCCCTACCCATTCTCTTCATAGTTTCTGGGAATCTGAATGCTACTTCTCACACTTGTAATGCTTTATTCACTGAGCCATCTTAATAGCCCCCTGAAGGTCCATGTTAAGCATTCTTTCTGAAGCCGTTTCTGACTTGCTTGAGCTAATTTCATTTCTTTCTGAACTATAGATGAAAAAATGTATTTATTTATATTCATATGTTTATTTTCCTGAAAACTGTCAGCCTCTCCTACCAGAATGCAAGCACATGGTTTGGAAACTCCAAACTGGGACACAGTGGGTGATGAATGAGTAGAATAAATCAATGACTGAATAAAGGAAGTGATAGCTCTTATCTTACTCTGGATTGCAGCACAGTCTATTGTAGAAATGATTGGCATAGCATCATAAACTGGTAGAGTACAGACACCCATCAGATGGGGGTGCAGTCTTGCAGTATGATTGGGGGATTTGGATCTGGGTCATGGGGGGAAATAGGGCATTTAGGAGGAGTGGTCAGGGCAGTTGAGAACACTGTGGGGGCAAAGAATAGTGACTCTTTACTATTAGACTCTGAGGCATTTTGGTATTTCACACTGGTACAGCCTTGGGAATCTAGTGTGTTGTTTCAGCCCTGCACAGTTGGTTTTGATCTGCAGAGCCGTCCTCCGGAGGAGCCTGGGAAGCAGAGCTGAGAAAGGTTGAGACAGCCAAGAGGAGAAAGGGCAGAGACAGATGATGGAGGGGCACTCAGCAGGAGCGCAAGACCTCTGGCCAATTGAGAACTTATCTGATGGTTGGAGATGTGAGGAGGGTTAACCAGGTGTGAAGCTTTCATATCGTGGAAAGTAGTGGGATACTAACAGCATACTATACTCAGGATGGAGACAAGTCCAGAGGCTTCCTAATATTCTAGGCCTTTCTGGTCCTGTAATTGTCTTGGGGGCAGGGTGATCCTGGAGAGCGGGGAAGATTGATCATTGGGTAATGTGCTTGATATGCTAGCATGAGGACCTGAGCTTGTATCCTCAGCACCCACATGAAAGCCAAGCATGGCAGGGTATATCTGTAACCCCAGTGCTTAGTGGGAGATATTGCGTATATAGCAGAGACAGGAGGATCCAAGTCTTGCTGAAATGTAAGCTCCAGATCATAGAGAGATTCTGTCCAAAAAATTAGGTGAAGAGAGATAGGAAATACCCAACCTGTTGTCTCCACAAGGTATATACATAAGGATGAAAGCATACCCACACACATGTCCATCATAACACTCACAAGCACATCATAACATATACATGTCTGTCATAATACACACACACACACACACAAACACACACACACACGATTCTGGAGTGGTTATTAGGCCTTGAGGGATGGGATGATGGTAGTGAGAAGACCATCCCAGGGCATCAGATTAGCGGAAATTTACCAATTTCTACATTTTACCAAATGGAGAGGCCGTGCTGCTGGTGTCCCCATTAGTACCCCTGGAGACAAAGACTGAAAGCAGAAATGTCACTCGGAATGGGCACCAGACGAGTTTTTGCCAAAGAGAAAATTAGTTTTCATAGCAGTGAGAAGCAATGATAAGAGCCTGAACCAACTTGACTGTATGAACATTGAGGAACAGGACATCAGCAAGATTCTAATTAGATAAGAGAGATCTAGAAAAGTTTGACACAAAAGAGCAATTAAACTATGTGCACACATAACATGTATGTGCATATATATAAATATTTTCATATCTGCAGTGAAAAAGCACAACAAACATCACATTGTATATACAGGGTCACACTAGTATGAAGCACTGAAATGTCTTAGTGCATGATAGTGAGAAATGTGTGTTCTTTTTTAACCAGCCTCACAACTCAGGAGGATATTATTGTTTCATCTCCAGCTTAGACACATGGAAATGGAGAATTATAAAGTCTACTGACTCATTCAATCCTACAGGTACCTGAGAATCAACTCTTGTTCTTCTGCTTCCTAATTCTAGTGTTGTTGGGTTTTTTTTCCATCAAATTAGTTGATAAATGCTAGATTTTCATTTTCATCTAGAGATTTTTTTTTTAAGGTAAGGATTCCTGGTGACACCTTCAATGGGAAGAAATCCAACCAGTACCAGGAAGTTTTTCAAGTATTTCTGAGCAACTCTCTTTGATATTTTCTTGGACACAAATGGAATTTTAAGTTCCCTTCCAGAGTTAAAACTGTTTTCCCTCCTTGGCCAAGGGGAGAGTCTGAATCAGAGTACTTTGATGGTGATCCAGAAACTAAAATTGTGGGTAGAAAAACATATTTTCCCTCCAGACATCTTATGAGAGAATGACATTACTGGAGTAGAAAGGGCTCGATGGTTTATAACTTTCCGTTGATGATTTATGGGTAGAAGAGGATAGTAACCCTGTCAGACAAGGTGATGACTCTGAAAGGTTAAATAATTTGTCTGACAAGTAAGGGCAGGGTGAGCTGCCTGCTCAAAGAAAGGATCCAAGAGGACTTACAAGCCCTCCCAGCCAGTTACCTATTTTGTGGCCTTTCAGGAACTGTTTCTTTCTAAGACTCAAAGCTTCCACCATGACATTTCCTTGGCAACCCACAGAAAGAAAAATGCCTCTAGATTAAATGGTCTTGTTGTCCGAAACACCAGGAATAATAAAACACCAGTACAGTTTAAAACAGTTTGGAGACTCAGAACTGAACTTCCCACTGCTATTACTGGCAAGACCTTTGACGGATCTGGAAACTCTGATTAGGGGGGCAAGTAGTAAGTCAATCACAACATTCTAAACAGAGGGACACATTGAAAACCTGAGTTCAACAGGTTTGAAGATGTCTCTACTAGGATACTTCAACATGTTGGTTAAGGAAAAAAAGTATATGTAAAAGTGTAAAGGAAATATGGGCAGAATTGGAAAATCTTTTGAGGGATTCTGTCATTACATTTGTGGTATAGAGTTCCAGTGACAGAGGGTCCCAAAACTGCCTACCAGGTTGTTCCTTTCCAAACAGGAGTATAGCATTGACAAATTCAAGTGTTCAGACGAGTGGGAGGACAGTTTTGTGACAGGAATAAGTCGCTAGTGTGGTTTGAGACACAGCTCGGAAGCACAGAGTTCACAATGGCTCCTTAGTCCTAACCGCAGTGACTGAGGGACTAAAGAATTTCCTGGCACTTGCTAGATTCCTCTCTGAAATGGAGGATAAAAGAAGCAATCAAAAACCCACACTCCATGCCACTCTGAAGCAACTCAAGCTAGGTATGCAGTCTGGATTGATTCTTCCCTGTTCTTAGGGCTCTCTAAATCTCCCCAGGAGGGCTTCAGATGAACCAGGATGACGAACAGACACAGCATGAAAAGCCACTAGGCAGTAAGAATTCAGAACACTTGACAGCTGACTACTCAGTGTTAAGACTGCATTGAAGGTCCCCATCCCAAACTCCTGGGCTAGCAGAGACCTGAAGTTTGTTTGGGATTCTTACCTCAAGCTCAGGAAGCGTCCAAAGCTGGAGTACCTTCGATTCCCTTCGCCTTTGAAGCAGGAGTGTTCTCTACCTTGGGCCTTGAAAGGTAGCTGCTGAAACATCAAGATAATTAAGTCTGAGTCATCTCAGCTGTGAACTTTTTTTTTTCAGATGACTCTTTCAAAATGTGATACATAATTGCTTCACTATGATTACCCAATGGCATGAATGAATAGTTACAGTCTCTCCCCAGATGAACAAAGACAACTATGCAATCATTACCTTCTTATAACACATGTGTGTTCACATGCCAAATACACACACATTTATGATACACTGAGCTACTTTACCAAAATGATTAAAAAAAGACTTCTGATCTATTTTTTAACGTTTTTTTTTTTTCCAAAATGGTGTTTCTGTGTTTTAGTTCTGGCTGTCCTGGAACCCACTCTGTAGACCAGACTGGCCTTGAATTCATAAAGATCTGCCTTCCTCTGTCTTTTGAGTGCTGGAATTAAAAGCACACACTACCACCGTCCAGCCTGATCTATTTTTTTAAAAGGTGTCAACTCTTCTTGAACTGATTCGGGATACAGCTCAGTAATAGAGTACTTACTTAACTAGCAGATCTAAGGCCCTGGGTTCCATCCCCAGCACTGTGGTAGGGAAATGGAAATACTGAGTTAGAAGAGGAGAAAGAGTTTTCCTTTCTGGGACAATAAGCCGAGTCAGAGTGTCTGCAGTGGATGGCTCCACTATGGTGTAGAATACCTTTTGGACTTGAAGTGGATAAAGAGATTCAGTCTGAAAGCATGAGGCTTGATAACCAGGTTGATGCAGTTAGTTAACATCTTTCTCATTCAAGGCTGGACCACAGATAGCATCCCTAAGTAGCTTTAGAGTGCTATGACTTCCTGTCCCAGCATTTCTTTGACACAAGTTGTATGTGTTTATCAGCTCCTCTATCTCTGTCCTTCACATGATTTAGCCAATGTATTTGCTTTTTTATTTTTTCAACAGGTCTCTGTGTAGCTAGGGCTGGCCTCAAGTTCACAATCTCTTCTCAAGCGTAAGGAATACAGGTTTGTATTACCACATTTAGCTAGTTAGAGAATTTTGAGTGACCAGGGATTCAATTGCATGGTATGTTATATTTTATCTACATTAAATGGTTTTGTTTTGGGGGTTAAATAAGGTTACTGTCTCAGTTTTTCCAGGATGTATGATTTTCAGTACTAAAGCAAGGATAGCATGGGTCAAATCAGGATATTTAGTTTCTCTAGTGAGAGCAGCAGACATGTTCACTTGGCAACATCCCTATTTATTGATGGCGTTGCAAGTTTATCATAAAAAATACCTTGAGTGGATCTGGGGAGATGGAAGGTCTGAGGTAGGGACTGAGAGAAGAGAAGGGAGGTGAAACTGAGGTCAGGGTGTAATATATGAGAAAAAAATTTTATGTTTGCTTGTTTACTTGTCTCTCTCTCTCTCTGTTTATTTTTACTTTCCATCCTGATTGTAGCCCCCTCCCTCCTCACCTCCTTGTCCCACTCTCCCTCTTTATTCCCTCTATGTACTCCACTACTCTGCAGAAAAGGCTAGCTCCCCAGTCAACCCCCCTAACACAACAAGGTAAATCAGGACTGAACACATCCTCTTCCCCTGTGGCTTACGGAGGCAGCCCTGCCAGGGGGAAGTGATCGAAAAGCAGGCAATAGAATCCATGCCAGAGACAGCCCTGATCTCCTTTCTATGGAACCCACTTGGAGACCAAGCTGCCCCCCAGCTGCATCTGTGTAAGGATAATAATAATAATAATAATAATAATAATAATAATAATAATATACCTTTAGTTATAATTACCTCCTTAACTTGATTTTCTTTTTTTATCCTGCATAAAATGGGATTCTGCCTGAATAGGCTCTGCATATCAATAGGTAACATTGATAACATGAGAATATACTATTAAAGCTGTAAATTTTAGTGGCCTTATCAATGGTAACATGAGTTTGGAGATGGTTGTCATAGATACATTCACTGTTCACTGATTCAATCAACAAACATTTATCAAGGAACATTTATCAACAAACTTTTATATCCTGATTGTAGCCTCCTCCCTCCTCTACTCCTGATCTTACCCTCCCTCCCCCTTTCCCCATCCACTTCCCCTACTCTGCAGAAAAGGGGCACCTCCCAACCAACCCACCCCAGCACATCAAGTTGAAGGTCTCTTTAGCCAAAAAGACAAGAAGAACACAGGCCAACACAGAGCACTTTTCCTAGCGGAAACAAAATGAGAAAATAACAAACCAAGCAAAACTGCACAGACTGTAACATATGCTATTCTATGGTTTGAATGCTGAACGTCCCCTCTAAGGCCCATGTATTAAGGTCTGAGTGGTCAGTGTGGCATTATTAGGAAATGGTAGAATCTTTGAGTGGTGGGATCACATGGGAGATTCTTAGGTTATTGGAGGTACACAGTTGGAGGGGACTGTAGGACCTTAAATTCTCCTCTTTTTATTCTCTTGCCTTCTTGACACTAGGTGAGCAATTTTCTTCCACCACAAACTCCAGCCATGTTACAGTCCCAAGTCAATGGTGCCAAACTGTCACAGACTGGAACCTTTAAAACTGTGAGCCAAACACACCTCTATTCTTTATAACTTAACTCTCAGGTAGTTTCTTATAGTGATGGAAGGTTGACTAGCATTTACTATGAAGCAAATAAGGGAATGCAGCTGGTGAGGTAACCTTATAACTGGTAAAGTGATGTAATCGCAGGAAGCCAGCCAGCTTACTTTGTCCAGGCTGGACTTTCTGAGGAGGTAGTATGTGAACTGATCTCTGGCTATTAGAAGCCATGGAAGGGAAATAGTGGAGGGGGGTACCGAGAAAAGTGAGCCAGTGGAATGGTGTGAGGGCGGACACAGTGGTAGGCATTGTGATGAGGATCAGAGGTGTGTGCATGGCCTGGGTTCAGGGGAGAGGTTTCTGGAAGCATGAACTCTGAGTCATCACCCAGAAGTGAAAGGCATTATCTGGGCATGAGGTCCTATGATGTGTGGTGGGAGATAATGTCGGTGCCACACAGAGAAGCACATCAATTGAACTATGGCACTTTTTAGAGGATTAAAAAATGTAGAAGCTGGAGGATGAATGATGTCAAACATCAGTGGTATGCAGTGGTGGTGCACATCTTTGATCCTGCACTTGGAAGACAGAGGCAGGCGGATCTCTCTGAGTTTGAGGCCAGCCTAGTCTACAGAGTGAGTTCCAGGGTAGCTAGGGCTACACAGAGAAACCTTGTCTCTCAAAACACACACACACACACACACAAAAAACACCAACGAACTAACCAACCAACTAAACAAACAAAAAAGTCTAAGAAAGAGAGAAGCTTGTTTCACTGCCTTTAAAAAGAATGTTTGAAATTGCCTAAGCTAGTTTTCTATTCTCTGTTCAAAGAATCATTTTAAGGCAAAGTTTCCAAGTTCATCAAGAAAACAACAAAAGCTATCAATTTCATTGGTTTTGTTTCCACATTTAACTGAAAAAGAAAAGAAAAAAAAATCTATTGGCAATTTCTGCTCATTCAGACTACTCATGATTATAATCTAAAATGAAAGGTTACTTATCTCATTTATTAATGGCTGACAGGGCCTTGGTCTTTTCAGATCAAGGGATACTTTTAATTAAAGCTCCAGAATAAAAATAATAATTAACTAGGCAGAAATAATTATTTGTTAAAGTAATATGCTGAGATCTGGTTGAAAAGAATAAAGCACCTCTCTCCCTCCCCCTCTTCCTGGTTTCTAGAAGTTGGTGCTCTGAGCAAGGCAGCCACCATTTTTTATCAGATCAGCTGTGCATACTAGCAAGAATGAATCTGTTGATGGCTCCCTCAGAGGAGGGAGTTGGAGTGGATCACTGGACCTCCACTTGAGATTCCAGCTGTTCATCCAAGCTCTGTTCTGCTTTCCTGTGGTCTTAGGTTCTCAGGAAGTGTGGAACAAATAGGCTAGAGAAGATGAACTCAGAGAACTCCAACTATGCAGCTCTTGGGAAGTCATCATCCATGCTGCTGAATACTTCCTAGTGTGCCTCCTGTGCGCCTGTCAGGAACTCTGCACCCCATGATCTGTAAGGAAGCCTCATAAACTCCTTGTTTCCCCAGGGAGAACACTGGTTGGTCCTTCAGATCTTCTGAGAATCAGTAGTTGTGGTTTGTGTCTCCCTGAGGAAAAAAATTATATTTTCGTGTAGAAGGAAACACTGCAGGTTAGATGTTTGTTTGAACTTGAAGACAAACTATCTTGTTTTTATGGGAGGGGTTAGTGTTACATGTATATGGGGTTTTGAGCCAGAAGGGGCAGTTTGGAGGCAAAAGACAAACTTCCAACTTTGTTCCCTGTCTCCCAGCACTTGTGCTAATGAAGTCTGATTGAAAGGGAACCCCAAAAGGAGACGTAAGCGATATGTGAAGTGAGACCTAGTATTTATCATCTTTTGTTATGCTTTGGGCACTTTTGATATAAGACCTCCCTAAGCCCCTGCCAAGACTGTGCAAGGAAGGAATGCTATTTCCATGCTGTAGAGGAAGATTCCGAGTTCAAGGGCTATGTTGAACTTAGAGCAGTGCTAACATCCAGGACGTGGGCGTTAGGCTTCTAGGTGTCTCTAATTCTATGCTGGCATTTCAGGAAGATCACTGAAGGGCAACCCACAGTTCAGGGTATGTGGAAGGCAAGGGAGAGAGGAGGGTGCTGTTACTTGGTACCCATCTGGTTTCTCAGGAGCTAATTGAATTTGTATGAGCAATACAGATTTGTGTTTTAAATTACTACCAGAAGAAGCCGCTTGGAATTTGTTTGGCTCTTAAGAAAGATGAGTGACTCTATAGTCTGGTAGATTGATCTTGCCACCTGGCATTACCTCCACCTCTCTTCCTGTTTTGTTTTATAGTTCACAGATGTTTGAAAAACATAACTGAAGAGACTTTGAGGGGAAAGATACAGACATTAACTGTGGGAGCGAATGGAGTCTGTAAGCCTAAAGGCGATGAGAACTGCGGACAGCTGAGCATTCTAGCTAACCCACATGCTGTGGGTTAATCATTCTGAAGACACTATGCATGTATGCAGAACGGTTCAGTGATGAAGTAACTAGAGGGCTGATAATTGTAGCCAGGCGTCTCATAGTCCGACTGGTTTGCTGGAGATAAGCAAGGGAGGGTATAGCTTTTAATAGGGGAAAATGGAGATTCAAGGCAACTGGGGACTTAGTTAGCCCTCTGCTTGGTGTTCACTCATCTCTGTGGAAAACTGGAGTGCAATCTGATAGCCAGAAGCAAATGCCTCAGATAGCTGAGTCCTTATGACCTAAAGCTCTAGAGAAGGCTTGATACTCAGAGAAAGCCAGTAACCCTGCTCTGCCCTTTAAATACACCAAACTGTAAAGCAAAGTTGTTCTCTCTTCCACATAAAAGAAACCGAGAGACTCCGTGTGTCTCTCTACATGCATCATTGCTTTCCTCTTTCAGTGCTTGTGCTGCACGGGCTGAGGCAGGAGGTGTCATGTTATAGGACAAATTAAATAAAGACGATTAGATGTACAACAGATCTTATATGAAGAGATTTATTAGGTAGAGGTGAAGAGAGAGAGAGAGAAGGGAGGGCAGGGAGAACAGGACATGATGGGGGGCAAGAGAGAGGGACACCCCGATAGAGAAAGGGGAGAAGGTCAAGAGGCCAGGAGCAAGAGGGACCAAGAGAGAAAGGACCAAGAGAAGAACCACGTGTCAGGTTCTCTTTGAGGGGCAAGGTAACCATGCCTTCCAGGTATGGCCACCTGGCCTATGACACATGATGACATCATAAGTTGCTAGGCAACCCAGAAGCTGGTTTGGTTCCAAAATCCTAACATTCCTCCCTTTTTCTATAATTAAAAAATTGAGGAGCTTGGGCTGCTTTTCATGTAAGGCAAGCTAAAGTATATAAATTTAGGCTCATTGGAATCGGCTCTTGATTGCCATGCAAGGAGTTAAGAGAGAGAAAAATAATAGCAACAAAATGGTCAGATTATATGGTCAAGAGTAAGGGAAGCCTCTGCCCTGGAAAATTTAGGGTAGAGTGTTGTCAGCAGAGAGTTGCCAGCCATGCAAGGAAGCAGGTAGAGACTGAGGAATGCTGGGAGAACCTGGAGCTTCTTGTCCTGGTCCTGAAGCACACCATTTTAGCCTTTTGTTAATAAGTAACAGGCATGGATTCTCTTCTGGCTACTTCCTGCTGGCACTGGGGGCGCTGTAGGGAGGTCAAAAGGCTGAAATGCCGGCCAAGTCCAGGAAGAACAGGCTGCTTTGATGCTGTCCAGGATCTGTGAGAATATCCATGGCTGGGAGGGAAGGTGCAGATCCAGCTTGATGGAAGTCTGTGAGGTCAGAGTTGAACACTTGTATATGCTTTGGCACTATTGTGGCTAGGGGAAACATCTGTGTCTGGCAGGATACTGAAACATATACACAGGCAAAAGATAAAGTTAAGTAGGTTATGGAGAAAATCCTTTAGGTGTACATTGAAAACTTTTGGGAGAGCAAACAGAGGTGGAAGGTTTGGATCAATGAGACTTGAACATGGGAACCTCCGTTTACCTGGGAGAACCTTCATTTACCCAATCAGTGGCAGTAGTTAGAAAGGCTTTGCTCTGGATCTGTCATTGAGGAGAGGTTTGGTTACAGAAGTGTGTAAACTTAGAGGCCCTTGTACTAGCAGGCACTAGGTGTAGAAACCTGAAATTCTCCAGAAGACACCTCAGAGGAGCCTCATGCTCAGGTTAGTTGGGTGATTTAAAGATTCCGGTCCCTCCCAGCATGCCCAAAGCAGGGGGGATGGGATTCTTTTTTTTTTTTAATAATGTATTTATTTTTATATCAATCACAGGTTAGGTACTTTGCATCCCAGGCGTAGCCCCCTCCCTCATTCCCTCCTACCCTCCCACTCCCTCCCTCATCTCCCTCCTCCCTGCCCCCTCCAAGTCCACCAACAGGGGAGGACCTCCTCCCCTTCCATCCAACCCCAG
>CM053766.1:85651372-85726646 GCA_028658305.1 Pachyuromys duprasi
CATTGCTGGTGGGAATGCAAACTTGTACAACCACTATGGAAATCAATCTGGTGCTTTCTTAGACAATTAGGAATAGTGATTCCTCAAGACCCAGCTATACCACTCTTAGGCATATATCCAAAGGATGCTCAAGTACACAACGGGGGATGGGATTCTTGCCCGGCAAGCATCTATTGGTCGAAAGGCAAAATGGATGTTGCATTTTGAATTGATTGGCTATAGGAAGGTCCCCACACCATTAATGATCTGGTGTCCCTCCCTAGGGGGATGGGACAGTTTCCTAGCAACTTTATCTCTAGTGGCAGAAAAGAATGTAGGGCATTACTGGACATGTCTCCACCTAGCTAGCCTTCATTCTGGCTTTAAACTTTAAAATAATAGCCACTGATTTTTTTAATCTTTTGGTCTCTCATTGTCTTAAACCCTTTTCCTAGATCAAGAATATTCTCTTTCATTACAATTAGTTATCTATTACAACCAGTCTCAAAACAATAGTGATATGATCTATCAATATTCATGCTTTTAGTTTGACATTCTTATACTGAAATGTTGGCTTGTAGCAAAAAAAAAAAAAGAGTTGCAAGTATGCAATTTATGATGCTGTTCTATAAAGGAATTTGTAGCTTCTGTCTTGATTACCCCCGGGTCACTTACTCTGAGGTAATTTAGCTATCATGTTCTGTGGACATGCAAGCAGATTGCTGGAAAAATCTGTGAAAAACCATGGCCAACATGTTGATGGTGTGTGTAGTTAAGTCTTCAGGCAGCCCTGGCAGGAGACTCTTGAGACAGAAGAAGTTGTTTATAACAACCTCCTGAAACAAAGACACCATTGCAAGGTGGTCATAACAACAGATGGTCACAGCAAGGTGGTCAAAACAGGTGATCATAACAAGGTAGTTATAACAACAGGTGCTCAGAACAACATGGTTGCCATTTCCAGGAACAGGTGGAACAGAACCATTTGTACTTAAGGTTAATAGCCCAGTCTTTGTGAAACAGATTTGATCACAAACAGGAATGAACCTAGTTTATCTTTACTATAAGATGGCTTTTAGCCTAACATGGAGGCAGGCTGGTTTATCAAGATTTGCCCTGGGAAGTGGACTTATACTATTGTGGCATTCAAATCCACTGGGAGAAACCGAATTCAATTCAACTCAATTCAAACTTAGATTAAATGAATTTATTCTTACTGCTAGCAGAAGGCTGGCATGCCATATGGAAGGTGGATTAAGGTGGGGTTTCTAATTGGGGTTTAACTGGGCATCAGAAAGGTGTATATGGAATCCACAGCTGGGAAGGAAAATTGTTCTACTTCCCTCATCCCTTTCCCACAATGATGGTGAGCTTTACAGAAGCAAAGGCAGCTGTTAGTACCTCACAGCCCATTATCCTATTCTTATCTCACCTGCAGGCCACTAGGATCGCCCAGGTATTCCAGGGCAAAAGGTCAACAGCCCTCAAGTTAGGATGCCTGGCTCCTTACTAACTTTCTTCAGTCATCACAGGGGACTTGTGTAAATTATTATTCAGGCAGGTCTGAACTCTAATGACTGGGATAGAGCAGTTCATTTCTGGGCATGCAAAACTACAGTGCCACCAGGTTGGGGCTGTCTGTCAAGTCTCCACACTGAAGCGGTCCTTCCAGAGCTAAAAGTCCTGCAATGTGGATGGGAGAGAGAGGCCTGCTCAGTCCAGCGGAAGCGCAGAGCGCACAGTGTGGAGACTCAGTGCGCCGAAGCCAACTCGGCGCCTGCGCATCTCGCCCCCAGGTGGCGCCGTGGTGCGCCGAGCCACCGAAGGGAAGCGCAGGCGCTCGCTCGGCGCCACGCTCGAGCAGAGGGCTGTAGGGGGCGCAGTCGAGGGCGAGGCGGGCGCTGGGATTCGCCGGACGCACAGGCCCGGAGCCGCTGGCTTTCGGTTTCTCCTCCGGCCGACGGAGGCTTGCGGTCGCCGCGCCATGAGGCTGCGCGTGCGGCTTCAGAAGCGGACCCAGCCGCTCGAGGTGCCGGAGACAGAGCCGACGCTCGGGCAGCTGCGCACGCACCTCAGCCAGGTCCTGCTGCCCGCGTGGGGGTTCAGGTGAGCGGCGCCGCGGTCGCGGGGCTCCGGGGAGGCCAGCCTCGGCGGTCACGTGACGCTCGGGCCTCCTCGCCGTAGCCGCGCGCGGGGCGCCTGTGACTGTGACGCTCGGCAGCCGCGAGCTGGCCGCCGGGGTGGGCTCCGGGAGACCATGGCGCAGCCCCGGGGTGCCGCTGGCCTCCCCGGTGAGTAGTCACTTCCGGGGTTGCGCTCGCCGCCGCCGGGAACCTTGGCTTGCGCGCTGCCTCTCGGTTTAAACCCACCGTGGGCTGGGTTTACCTCAGCGGCTGGGAGATTTCAGTGGTGAAACTGGGATAGCACCGCGCCGGGAGTGGCGGACTTCTTGGCACCCTAGGCCGCAGTCATTTGTGCCACTGCTTAAGGCTACAGTAACTTTTAAACAGCTGAGCGTGCTTGTGCCAAGCCTCCGGACCTAACCCTTAACTTTCTTGTTGCAACGCTTTAGGAGGTACGTACGCTTCGGGTCAAGTGGGCATTTTCTGAGACTTGACCCCAGAGAACGAGCTTGCAGTGTGTGGCAAATTGAAAAGGGATTACGCTCTATTACTAATTTATGGGGCAGCAGATGAAGCGTCTGTGTTTCTGTAGGAGATGTTTTTAGGTCGTAGAGAGACAGCTATATGGACCCACCCACTTAAAGTGCTGAGCTAGAAATTTGAACTTGTGACGGAAAAAATTTTTAAAAAGATGGGGCCCGGAGGCTATTGAAGTGAAAATTCAAAAGAAAAACTCTTCGCGTTAATTGGCATTTTAAGTAAGCGTTTTTCCACTTTATTTGTAGGGAATGAAGCAAAGTGAGGCCCTGTGCTGATTTCTCTCACTCCCCCCCCCCCACACCTCAGGTTAAGACATTGTTTTAAGTGAGCCTGAGGCTACACCTTTATTCTGTCACTTAGGAGGCAGAGACAGGTGGATCTCTTTGAGTTTAAGGCCAGCCTGGTCTACATAGCAAGTTCCAGACTAGCCAGGGTTACATAGTGAGAGCCTGTCTAATAAATAAAATCATAATGTTAGTCAACATTTTTTAAAAATAACACATTAAAAGAATTAAACAACGTATTGCCATATTTCCACATAATGGTGACTTACCCACTTGTTACTTCTTTGTGAAAAACTGAGTGTTTTATACATTGATAACAATTACCCTTCCTCATAATTTGAGTTTTATTTTTAATGTATTTACAAGTTGCATTACTTTTCAGTTAAGCAAGGCAGTCTCGAAAGGGTTTGAAACCCAAGAGCCCCAGTTAGTTTTTCTTTCAGGCTTATCTTCACAGTTGAGAATAGTTAGTTGGATGGAATTTAAGCCTCAGCTTTTGAAAGTAAATTCATTCGTGTGGAATTTTGTTCATTTGGGGAACAAAAGGAAACCTTTAACATGTGTCCACATGACACGCTTGTTCTTGAAGAGTGTTTTCTAAGTAAGCAGATCAAAGATTGGTATAAAATACTTAAAAAAAATAGTTTGGAGTTCCTAGAGTTGCATTTTTTGTGTGTGAAATGCACCCCCCCCATTCTCATAATTTCAGAAAATAGGACCTTGGAAAACACTTTAGAAAAGTAAGAGGGAAAACTGGCATTTCTGTTAAGCAGACCGTTTCTTATCTTTCTACAGAATGAATTGTTTGTTTGGGGAGTTTGCCCTTTTTTCTGCCAAAGCTGACATGGTGTTTTCATGGGCAGCTGGCAGATGTTCAACTTCTTGTTTATCAGAACATTTTGCAGGCAGAGCAGAACAGCTTATGTTCTAAGGAGTGGGAATAGCACCCTTAATTGATAAGAAAAAGTGGGTGCATATAAGAAAAATGCATCGGGCTGGGGAGATGGCTAAAGCACTTGGGGCAGAAGGCTGGAACACCAAGTTTTAAGTCTCAGCACCCATATGAAGCTGGAAGTAAAGCTGAGGCTTAAACTAATATGTTAAGTTTAGGAAGTACCTCAACTTCAAAGATGTCGAAATACTGAAAAGTGAATGCCTTAGAATTGATGAAAATGTAGGAAATATATGAAAATGTAGATAAGTACTCTATTTCCTGGCTTCCAAAGTTTTAGCCGTTAGAAATCTATGACCCAGACAATTGATGAGAAGAATAACCAATTTAGTCGCCTGCTTTTTTAAAACATTACTCACTGCTTTTGGATGCATAGCATACACTACATTTGAAAGAGTGGAGTAGGTAGCTCTTACCATGCTCATTCATCTTTCTTGGCAGTTCTGATACCCGATTTGCAATTACATTGAACCACAAGGATGCCCTCACTGGAGATGAAGAGACCTTGGCTTCATATGGGATTGTTTCTGGGGACTTGATATGTTTGGTTCTTGAAGATGACATGCCGGCACCTAACTTACCTTCATCTACAGATTCAGAGCATTCCTCACTCCAGAATAATGACCAACCTTCCTTGGCTGCCAGCTCAAGTCAGGCTAACATCCCAGATGAACAACGGAGTGATTCATCCGAAGGACAGGCCACACAGGTCGATGAGTGGACTGATGACAGTATGGTGGGTATTAAAGATGAAGAGATAAAATAGAATAATTGATAAGATATATATATTATACACACACACACATATATATACACACACACACACACATATATACATTTCAGAGGAATTCTACACCAGTCAGGATGATTAGCATTAGTAAATTGTAAACCATGTCCATTATGAACATTTTTGTTTTATTTCGTTATTTTGAGACAGGGTTTCTCTATGTATCCTTGGCTGTCCTGGAACTCACTCTGTAGACCAGGGTGGCCTCAAACTCAAGGGTCTACCAGTCTCTGCCTGCCAAGTGCTGGGATTAAAGGTGTGCACGACCACTGCCCAGATTGAACATTATTTATTTATTTTAAAATATTTATTTAATATACAGTGTTCTACCTGCATGTGTACCTGTATGCCAAGAAGAGGGCACTAGATCTCATAGATGGATATGAGGGATGGTGTGGTTGCTGGAGTTGAACTCAGGGGCCCCTGAAAGAACAGCCACTTAGTTGTTGAGCCATCTCTCCAGCCTGAACATTTATTTTTTAACTATTACATGTCTGGACTAATGTAATGCTGGCATTCTAACATGTATGGTTTTGCATTCTTGTTCAGATGTTCCATTAGATCAGGTATCCTATGTTGTCTGCTGTTTGTGAATTTATGCGCCACATGCAAATGCATAACCTGCTGACCTTGTGACCAGTGATATAGTGGCCTGGTGCCCTTGCTGATCATCCTTTTCCTGTTTGTACTTCTGCCTCTATTCTAAGATCCTCCTTGCTAATTATAGTCCACTGATTTAAAACACTTATTGGTGCCCTTTATTACTTTGTAATTTCCTTATAGTTATTAAGATTTATTTATATATATATATATATATGAGTGTTCCATCTTCCTGTACGTCTGCATGTTAGAAGAGGGCATCATATCCCATTATCGATGGTTCTGAACCACCATGTGGTTGCTGGGAATTGAACTCAGAACCTCTTAGCCATTGAGCCATATTTCCAGCCCCTTATTTGTATTTGTTTTATACGGTGTAACAGAACAATCCTTTCTTTCCTTTCCTTTCCTTTCCTTTCCTTTCCTTTCCTTTCCTTTCCTTTCCTTTCCTTTCCTTTCCTTTCCTTCTTCAGTCTGTCTTTGTCTGTCTATCTGTCTGTCTTATCTCTTTCTCTTAGTTTTTTAAAGATAGGGTTTCCCTGTATAACAGCCCTGGCTGTCCTGGAACTTGCTTTGTAGACCAGGTTGGCCTCAAATAAAACAAATATGAATTCTTTAATATTAACACATACACTATTCTTTCATGTATATATTCTTATCACCTCAATTTAATTTATTTTGCTAGCCTTAAACATTGATTCATGACATTAAGAATAGGTAGATATTCTGAATAGGTGGTTATTAAAATGCTTACTAGATTGATAAATTGTTAAAATAACTTTCAGATAAAATAATTTTGTCTTGCAAATCCTTCTTGTATTTTTTGTGTATTTCTGCTTCATAGGTCAATGTGTGGGGTTAATAAGGATATCTGACTGCATACTTAAATTATACCCATCAGTCTATTTTTACTGACAGGCTCTTTCAAAGATAAACCTAGAGAAAAGGGCCTATTCCATTTACTTTGGCGTGCTCTAAAAAATCATCTGGTAAGATGGAGTTTTACAGTGTGTGTAATACTTGGTTATTTTTCTTTGGAAAAATTTGAGAAGTTAGTGGTGTCTCAAAATAGTGATTTCAGTTCTAAGAGCATACTGTTTTTCTTGTAAGGTTTTTACAGGGTTACTATGAAACCTTAGCAGGGAGACTGAGCTTGAAGTCATAATAATGATTGGAGTCCTTGAATCTATATGATCTGCTAGTTCAACATAGAAGGGAGCTATGGAAATGGAAAATAAATACATGGACAAAACTTAAAACGAGGGGAGAGGAATTTTATTTTGTGACTAAATGTAAGTTAGTTTTACTTCATTGAGCTTGGTAGTTACCATTAATGACGTCCAGGGATAACCTGTATCTGATGGAGTTTAGCCAATTGTTTTAGTTTTGTAAATGGCCTGTGGCAACTGTGTAGAGGTGATGCTCAGCAGTTTTCTATTCTCACACATGGCAGATGGTGAACACTCATATCAGGGGAAGCCAGTGCTTCTTGGACTTAGGAAAAGGTTTGATAAGCCCACAGCGGATATGTAGTTAGCAGCTTAGAGCAATGCTTCTTAAAATTTCCACATGCGTTTTTGTCCCATGTTACTGCCTAAGTAATAAATGGCCAAAGAAATAATGAGGAAAAATAAAGAGATTATTTTCATAATTTGTACTTGATATATTGCTTTTTATTATGGTGATTATGTTTGTTCAAAGAAAATAATGGAAATGTTTTGTGCGGTAGCATCTTATAGGTAGTGTGGGTTATCAGAGTCTTTTTAATTTAATTTAATTTAATTTTTTTTTTTGAGACAGGATCTCAGGCTGACCTTAAACTCTCAATTCTGCCACCTCAGCCTCAGGAATTATAGGTATATGTTATCATGCCAGCCTCGGGTTTGTGTTTTAACAAGTGTGATCTTTTCATGGCCATTAAACTTTAGCTCTACTGATTTTGAAAGAATGAAAGTCAGTTGTGGCTTTATTCCAGGTCTTCAGCCATTTCTTGCCTTCTGTAACTTTAAATTCTCCTCCTACTCTCTTTTTTGAGTTGAGCACAAACTAGGAAACCAGCTTTCTGAATTTAAAATCAATGTAGGAACTTAGCTTTGTTAAAGCATGTTTTATATCTAAAAGCCCTAATGGTGAATCTGAGCACCTGGTTCATTTCAAAGTAGTATAAACTAGTAATCTTGACTGGTTATTTATTTTTTGAATTAACAATTGCACCTATAAAAGGGCATTGTTTCCCCTGCTTAAGTTATAAGGCCAAATGAGAGAATACCTGGTAAACAAAAATGTGAAATTGCAGTATGTCATCCTTCAGCAGCTGTTTACAAACCTTTGCTGAATGTGTACCATGTGGCAGGTATTGTATTCTTTTTACAAAATTGGTGACTTGCATAGTCTTGTACTTTACACAGACTTGCAGTGATGGGGAGATGCAGCTGTGTGACTTGAAAACTAGCAACACAGTGTGGTAAGGTGCAATAATACAGGTCGTGCCATCCCATGGGTCTGTTGAAGTGGGAATACTGCAGTGGGTGGGAAAGGCTTGGTAGAAAGTGAACAGATGGCGAGGCAGGGAACAGATGACGATGGGCCCTACATGCCTAGGCATTGGGACTTAATTTTCTAGGCCTGCACTTAGTGTGTATCTGAAAACTTGTTTTGTGAATTTGTACTAAGTGTAACAAAGATACTAAGTGTGAGTGAAGAAGGTGAATGCATTTTGATTAATTGCACACATTACTACTGTTCATAGAATTCTCATAGCTTTTTTTTTTCTTTTTTGAGGTTAGTACCACATCCTGTGAATGTGGAGATTAGACAGACATTAGCATATAGTGTTTCTCCACTTGACTCCAACTTTTTCTTTAAGAACATCCAGGGACAGAGACTTCAGGTACAATTGTGGGAAATGCTGTTGCCTGTTTTGAGGAAATCCTGGTATGTTTTAAACTGGGACATAAGACATGATTGGATTCTTAATTTCCAGAGGAAATGACGAGAGTGTGTATGAGACAAGAAGGGAAGGCAGGCACTTTCATCAGGAGTGCTGTTCCTGGAAGTCAGGAGGCACATAATGGGGGTCTGAGGTCTCAGCGACATAGGAAGCACAGCCTTCGAGACATTCAGGCATGATAGTGTTAGAACCATGAAGCTTTCACATTTAGGATACTGTTTAGTAAACGCAGGGTAGTCTGTGTCAGTCTTTTAGCCTGGAGTTATGGCATTCAAGATGGCACTGTAGGCTGCAGTCTCATTTATTTAGAAGAGCTTCCTTAAGATGTCTCCTATTTCCTAACCTTATGCTGTACACTGGAGATCCGTTTTGAGTACTGCTCTCTGCTTGGTTTAGGGTATAAAATATCCTATGTAAAGTTAATGAATTTGGTATTGTCATCCTTTCTAGGAAGGGCCTAGTCAGAATGTTGAAGCTGAGTCAATTCAGGATGCCATGGATATTGAAGAGGATTCTCGTTTCCATCCTTTGGAACCAATGCTCTGCAGTGAAACAGAAGATGGGCAGGTGCCACATTCTCTAGAGACTCTGTATCAGTCAGCCAGCTGCTCCAGTGTCAGTGATGCCTTGATAGTGCTGGTGCATCTCCTCATGCTTGAGTCGGGCTACATACCTCAGGTAAGTTCAACCCAAATACCTTATGAGGTCTCACTGGGTACCTCAGTCACCAGGGCATTGTGGTGGTCCGCCTGCCTTTATTAAGTGTGGTTGGTTGAGGAACATAAAATGTCAGACACAGTGAGGGGTTGTCTTAGGTACACAGTAAATGTGCCCTTTCTAGTGTTCCTTCTTTCTTCATTTCCTTTTTTAGCATTACAGAGATAATGGTAACTGGTTTAAAAAAAAATCAAGACAAAAGGCTTACATATGGAAATATGCAGATAAGGTGATGACAGTGTGAACTGAATGCTGGCTAACTAGGCTATCTTTCATGTTCATGGCTTTGTCCTGTGATTGCTTATCTTCATTCAGCATGTGTTTATTAAGCATCTACTAATGTCAGTGGCTATTTTTGTTTGTTTCTGTTTGCAGCTCTTTGTTCTCAAGTTACCGTTAGTGTGAGGTTAGACAAGAATTTAGACCATTGTATAAGTTCTGGGAGAGAGCTTTGCACATCCCGAGTCCCACGTACTTGGAGAGAACAGTTAGAGTAGAGCTGAGGAATATGTGGGATCATGTTAGAGTGTAGGTTCTGACTTAGTAAGCACTGGGTGGAGCTCAGCTTTTTGCACTCTTTCATATCCCTTGTAGCAGTTCTATACATCTTCCCTGTGGGTCAAGCGATGGGATACAAAATGAAGGTTCATTGTTAACCTAGGTTCATTGTCAGCCTGGGCACACCATGCACGGAGTCAAAAATTCTTCAAAGAGTTCACAAATGTGCATGAAAGACAAGATGAATATGACATATTGTAAATCATAGTGTAAATTGATGAAGAGCACAACAAATATGCAGTGACAGAAATGTGAACAGAATGTTAGAAAATAAGTGTTTTCTGAAAAAGGCTATATGAAAGAAGTGATATTCAACTGAGGTCTTGAGTAATGCCATGTCTTTGCTAAGAAGAAAACGTGAGTCTTGGAAGAGAAAAATTAAGCTTTATTTCTATGATGTCATTTTACCTATTAAAACAAAAATTTTGATAGAAAAGTGTTATAACATATTATCCTTCAGTAGCAGTATTAATGATGAGCACATCTGTCAAGGAGGCTGTGCATCTTTTTAAAAAACGTGTGATGTGTGCATGTGAGGGGGGGTTGTATACTGTATAGCATGTGTGACAGTCAGAGCAGAGCTCTGTGGACTTGTTGCTCTGCCTTCACTTTTATGTGGTTGCAAGGCTCAAACTTGACTATTGTACTTCTGTGACAAGCACTTTACCTGCTGAGCTGTGTCAGCAGCCCAAAGGGCTGCTTTGCTCAGTAAAGTTAGGGGTGATTCTGATTTTCAGGTTTTTAGCACAACACCTTTCTTCATTATTTTTCCTTTCCTTTCATTCCTCAGGGAACTGAAGCCAAAGCATCATCAATGCCCCACAAGTGGAGGTCAAGCGGAGTATACAAGTTGCAGTATGTGCATCCTCTCTGTGAGGACGGCTTTGCTGTGCTCACCTGTGTGCCTTTGGGAAACCTAATCATTATAAACGGTAATGGACCTGTGCAGTCATAGTTGATGCCTTATGAATTAAGTAAATAGTTTCTTTTTGAACATTTCATAGCTACTTCAGTGGCTGGCTGTCAAGAAATAGTTATGAGTCATTCACAGCTTAGTTACTATACCACTGCTAACATGCCTGAAGGATTAAAAATGGGAGGATGTTGGTTTAGGACAACATCCTTCATTGTTGGGGTAGCCCTTTTTTATTTCTTTGAAAATGTTTATTTTCATTTTATATTTGTGAGTGTTTTACCTGCTTTTATGCTTGTGCATCACATGCATATATTACCTCCAGAAGCCACAGGAAAGCAATAGTTCCTTCCCCTGGGACTGGGGTTACAGATGGCTGTTAGCTGCCATGTGGGTGCTGGGAATTAAACCAGGCTCCTCAGGAAGAGCTACCAGTACCTGTACCTAACTGCTGAGCCACTTCTCCAGCCTCAGCCCTTTTCTTTTGATGTCTCAGTCTTTGAATACTTTGTTCTGTAAGAGCTGTGATAATAACAATGAAATGGGTTTTACTCTGTGTATAAACTATTTTAAGAGTGTTTTGGGGGGCATGCCTGTGAATGTCTCTTTTTATGTACGTCTTTAAGATTTAACCTCGGGTTATGAGGTTGGACTGAGGTTCTCTTCAGCCATTTTGTCATCTCTGTGACTGTTGATACACAGGAACACTAATGAGATTTTGCAGCCTTAGTATGTTCATGATTTAGCTGCCCTTGCTCATGGACGTTCTCTGAATAAAGAACCTGTTTGCTTTCCCCTCTCCCACTAGGAAGCTTTGCTTTGCTGGATTTCATGTTAGTCATGATGTCACATAGGTCTTTCCCAACCACTACTGGTCTCTGGAATGTTCTCAGGATCTCACATATTAGAGATTTGGGTGACCAGGATCTTACATTTCATTCTGTTGTTTTATTTTTACATTTTTGAAATTGAGTCTGTGTAGCCCAGGCTGGCCTCAGATTCTTTTTGTAGCTGAAGTTGGTCTTGAACTTCTGATTCTTTTGTCTGCCTCTCAAGTTCTGGGATTATGGGTGAGTAGTATCCCACTGGGCTAACACTGTTTTGTGTTTGAGATTTTTTTTCAGATGTTTAAGCTACTGAGATGAGCTAGAATGTAATGTTTGTTGCCTCAGGTCAGGGGTTTTCACTGTGTCCTTCAGCTACTTGTTTTGCTGAGGATAAGGTGGAGTCCCTGCCCCCAGAACATACGTACCTCTTGTTTATTGAATTCCTGTGTTAAAAAGAATAAAAAAAGTTTTTTACTAAAATTTGTTTTGAAAGCTAAACAGCTTTCAAATGCTAAAAATGCTAAAAAGCTAAAAATGCTTACAGCATTTTTTATTTTAAAATTAGAAGCTAGTTTTTGGTCCTCACATGTAATTTCCTTCTAATTGCTCAGTTCTCTTCAGTGTTCCTGCATTTCACTTTAACAGCTTAGACACTACACGTTTGTAGTCGTGTCTCTCTGCTTGCTCTCACACTTAGGTTGTATGGCGTGTAGTTTGGCAGAAGTTTTTGCTCCTGTCTAGTCATCCTGATCTATCATGTCACAACTTGAGAAATTAATGTTTGGTAACTTCCAAACATTAATAGCAAGTGTGAGGTGGTGAGTTTTACCTCAGTTTCATATAAAGATACCTAATCACATGCATATACTACCCTATCTTCACTAAGTATTTTGATGATTTTTAAATATCTGGTGTTTTGATCTTTAATTTTTTGCAGATCAGTGACTTGCAGGCTCCCATAATAGCCAGCCATTTCAGGCTCAAGCTTTCGAAAAGGAACCGTGTCTTTAAACCTTTCCTTCACCCAGGGCATGGTTTGGTGCACATGTGCATGAGCCCATCACTACCTCTTTCATAAGCAGAGATGAAGTGCGCCTTTGTATACAAAAGTAAAATTGAACCCTCTGCTGATGTCAAGAAGATTGGCCTTTTGAGTCTAGAAAGCGATGGTGCTATGAAAACTAGCAGGATCCTGTTAATGAATAAGGATTGACCATTGCCAAGGGCTTAAAAAAAATGAATAGTGCTTTAGTGACTTTATTAGAAATAATGGTCTTCTGTGCTTGCCCGAGTCCTATTGACCTTGTTGCAGATCTGTCAATCACTAATAAGCTGCTGTTGGTGATACTTAGTGGATTGTTTGTGAAAATCCTCACTGTAGTCTACAAAGGTAGTGTTTGGAGCTGATTACTTTATGGCAAGTTTAGCCTTTTGACCATGCGTTGAGAGGAAAAATGGGCTCAGAGCAGTTTGTTTGGAATAATGTGTCATTAGTATCTGCAGGCAAGGAAATGAAGTCCTGTACTGAAAAAAGGGAATTGACTTAGGAAGTGACAGATTGCTTTATCATCTTTTTTTTTTTTTTTTTCACAGCTACAATAAAAGTCTACGGTGGGATTAAGAATGTGAAGTCAGTGCAGCTGCAGCCAACATCCTATGTTTGTGGAGTGGAGCCAGGTGATGTAACCTTGACTTAACTTTTGGAATGAAGCTTTGAGAGGTTCATTGAAAAACCAAAGTCTGAGAGAGTGTTGAAAAGGCCGACCATTTCTAAATGAGTTTAAAATAAATTCCAAAACAATGTCGCCTCTAAAAAATTCAGATGTTTAGGGCTTAGGCATGTAGCTCAATGGTAGAGCATTTGCCTGGCATGTACAAAGTCCTGGGTGCCACTTCTGTACCACAAATACAGAGAGGAAGAAGGTTTGATTACAGTTTGAAGAACATGTTTCTAATAATTCTTTGAGCACTAAATTATATTTACACTGTCAGGACCTAACACTTGTAATTTGTCATATTGATGTTCCCTTTTAGTTTCTTGTGTTTATCTTTGGAGATTTTTCTACTATTGTAGTTAACTTATACAGAGAATATCTGTGTTTCTTGGATGTAACTCAATGTGGCTTCTTTATTGAATATTAATGGAGAAAAAAATACTTGAATATTTTTAATATAAATTTGATATAAATGCTACTATTTAGTGAGATTAGGTTTCCTTAAAATTTGGGTTATTAGTAAGGTTTTGCCAACATCCCATAAAATTATTAATAGATGCAAAAAGTCAGGTTTTTCTTTTTATTGGTTTTGGTTAAACATTAACTGTGAGAGACCAGGTGGTCAACACAAGTGGTGAATGGAGATAAGAATGAATGTATCTTTTCCTTTCTGTTTTTTTGCTGGACATGTACTATCCCTTTTGTCCTTGTGGTAAACTATAGTAAATATTAAGAGTCAAATGGGAGTGTTGTGTAGAGGGCAGAGTTGGTGTTCAGAGTAGCATCTCATAGACAAGACTGGCTTGATCCAGGCTGTTTCTTTGTTGTGAATTTAGAGGGAGATCAGGCGCTGGGAGACTGGCAGAAGGAGGAGCACTATGTATTCTTGTGCTCTCTAGCTGGATGATCTTGGTGTTAGACCAGCCTTTAGTCAGCCTATTATTTTTTTGTACTGTCATTCCTCTAAGGACTCCTAGCCTCCTTATCCTCTGCCGTACAGTCACTCTTTCCTGTGAAATTTTAGTACCACAAATACACCCTGTACTTCAATATTATAACTCTTTTGAGGCTTCAAATTAGTATTCTACAAGAACCAGTTTTGCAAGAACCCCATCGTTGGGGTGCTCTTGCTCCTATTGAGAATGTATGATAGACTCATAAATCTGTAGATATGTTTTTTTGTCATGATCAGTGAACTTAAAAGTTCCTCAAGACTGTGTTTATCTTCATCCTAGGGAAGAACTTGCCATGGGATAAATATTTCATACTCCAGAGCAGGTTTTATGCTCATGTATACTGATAAGGAAATAGTTCTAGAGGAGATTAAATCATTCAGCATTCTGGACTTAAGTAGTAGAGGGAATCAGTTTTTGGCGTAGATCATCTGACTCTTTAAGTCTTTTAAAAATAACCTTATATAGGGGTCTAGCTCAGATTCCTGTTCTTAATCTGTTAAATATGGAACAGAGAAATGAAAGGGAGGGCTCTTTCTCTGGAAAAGTTATAGACTCTAGTAAAGTTTTTTTTCTGAAGTCCTTCTGTGTTAGGTAGGTATATGCTGTTCTTTTGGCAAGTCATTTTTTATTGTATTGTGGCTCATAGTTTAGAGCCCAGTAGCTCATATTACTTTTCCAAGTTCCTAGTCAGATACTTACAAGAAGGTTCTGTTTTGAAATTTAAAGAAAAAATTTATTGAAGATCTGAAAAGCAACTCTACCAGTCTGACTTTTTTCTGCATACTACATCATGCAAAGCCATGAATCAGACACCATTTTTCAACAACGTGAGGAAAGGCAAAATGCCAATGTAACAGCATGATTGTTGAGAGAAAAAGTTTAAAGAAAATTGATTTTAACATTTGAAAAAAGGCCTTGAACCAACTTGATTTTTTAAATTGAAAATATATTCTTTTCTCATATAATTTATCCTGGTTATAGTTTCCCTTTCCTCTACTCTTCCCAGTTCTTCCCCACTCTCTCTCTCCCTGGATCCACTCCCATTCTGTCTCTCATTAGAAAAGAACAGGCTTCTAAGAGATAACAATCAAACATGACAAAGTAAAATATAATAAGATGAAGTAAAAACTTTGATGTTAAGGCAACCTAACAGTAGCAAAAGAGTCCCAAGAGTAGGCAATAGAGTCAGAGACCCAGTCTGTAAAAATCTAAGCTAACCCTATAATATTTGTATTCAGCCTCTTTGCTGAGAGTGTTTATCAGCTGTAGTAGTTTGCTGGTGTTAGTTTTGGGGTCACTTATGTATACTATCATATCATCTGCAAATAATGGCACTTTGACTTCTTCTCCCATTTGTGTCCCCTTGATCTCCTTCAGTTATCGTCTTGCTCTGGTGGCTGTGACTTCAAGTACTATATTGAATAGACATAGTGTGTAGTTTTGTCTTGTTCCTGATTTTAGTGGAATTGCTTTGAGTTTCTCTCCATTTAATTTTATGTTCATTATAAGCTTACTGTAAATTGCCTTTATTTCATTTAGGTATGTCCCTTGTATCCCTAATCTCTCCACAAATTTGTCATGAAGGGGTGTTGGATTTTGTCAAAGGCCTTTTATGAATCTAATGAGATGATCATGTAGGTTTTTCTTCTTTCAGTTTATGTATATGGTGGATTACGTTAACTAATTTTCATATGTTGAACCATCCCTTGCATGTGTAGGATGAAACCTACTTGATCATTTGATGTGTTCTTGGATTCTCCTTGCAAGTATTTTATTGAGTATTTTTACATCTTTGTTCATAAGAGAAATTGGTTTGTAATTCTCTTTGTTGAGTCTTCATGTGGTTTGGGTATCAGAGTACCTGTGGCCTGAATTGGACAGTGTTTCTTCTGTTTTTATTTTATGGAACAATTTGAGGAGTATTTGCAGTAACTCTTTCAAAGTCTGGTAGAATTCTGTGCTAAAGCCATCTTGGCCCTGAGCTTTTTTGGTTGAAGACTTTTAATGACTGCTTCTATTTCACTAGGGGTTATTTAAATTGTTATCTGATTTTGGTTTAGCTTTGGTAAGTGGTGGCTGTGGAGAAAATTGTCCATTTATTTTAGATTTTTCCAATTTGGTGGAGTACAGATTTTTTAAATACGTCCTTATAATTCTTTGGATTTCCTCAGTGTTTGTTGTTATGTCTCCTTTCTTGTTTCAGATTTTATTTGATATTCTGTCCCTTTTATTTAGTTCAGATAAGGGTTTGCCTATCTTGTCAATTTTTTTCAAAGAATCAACTCTTTGTTTCACTTATTCTTTGTATTGTTCTTGTTTCTATTTTATTGGTTTCAGACCCAAGTTTGATTATTTCATGGCATCTACTCCTTTTGGTGTACTTACTTTTGTTGTTATTGCTCTAGACCCTTCAGGTGTACTGTTAAGTTGCTAGTATAAGATATCCATTAAAAAAAAATTCTAGAAAGTCTTTACTTCATTTTTGTCTTGAGCCATTTTTCATTCAGTAAAGTTTCATTCAGTTTCCATGAATTTGTAAGCTTTATGTTTCCGTTGTTGATATACTTTCTGTTGGTGGTATACTTTAATCCATGGTGGTCTGTTAAGTATCAGGGAGTTACTTCAGTTTTCTTGTCTATTGAGACTTGCTCTGTGTCTGAGTATGAGGTCAATTTTGGAGAAAATTCCATGAGGTGCTGAGAAGAAGGTATATTTTGTGTTTGGGTGAAATGTTTTATAAATATCAGATCAATTTGTTTCATAAGATTTGTTAGCTCTAGCATTTTTCTGTTTGGTTTTTGTTTGAATGATTTGCGCATTGGTAAGAATGGCTATTGAAGTCTCCCACTGTTAGTGTGTGATGGTCAATATATGATTTAAGCTGTAGTAGTGGTTTTGTTTGTTCTCCTTTCCTTCCTTCTTTTCTTTTTTTCTTCAAACTTGGCTGCCTTTGTGTTTGGGGCTAGATGTTAAGAATTGAAATGTCGTTTGGTAGACTTTTTTTCCTTTGAATATATAGTATCCTTTCCCATCTCTTTTGATTAGTTTTCGCTTGAAGTCTATTATGTTAAATATTAAAAATGGCTCACATGCTTGTTTCTTAGGTCTGTTTGCTTAGTATATCATTTTCCAACCCTTTGCCCTTTCCTTGATGTTGAGGTTTGTTTCTTGGATGCAGTAGAAGAAGAGATCCTGTTTTTACATCCATTCTAGTAGTCTGTGTCTTTTTATTGGGGAATTTGGACCATTGATATTGAGAGATACCAATGACCAGTGATAATTGATTCGTCCTATTTTGTAGTTGTTGGTGGTTGCACAGGGTATGTGTGCATATGTATGTGACTTCTCTCTCTCTCTATTATTTTGCTGGTGTGAGATGATTTATTTACTGTGATTTTATAGGTGTATTTAATCTCAGGAAGAGGAGTTTTCCTTCTAGCACTTTTTGTAGGGCTGGATTTGTAGATAGATGTTATTTAAATTTGTCTTTATTATTGATTATCTTATTTTCTCTATGATCGTTGAAAGTTTTGCTAGGTACAGTAATCTGGGCTGGCATGGTCTTTTACAGTCTGCAGCACTTTTGTCCAGCACCTTCTGGCCTTTAGAGTCTCCATTGAGAAGTCTGGTAAAATTCGAATAGACCTGCCTTTATATGCTATTTCATCTTTCTTCCTGGCAGCTCTTAATATCCTTTCCTTGTTCTGTATATTTAGTATTTTGATTATTATGTAGCAAGGGGACTTTTCTAGTCCAGTCTATTTGGTGCTCTGTGTGCTTCTTGGATCTTTATAGGTATCTCTTTAGGTTAGGGGAGTTTTCTTCTGTGATTTTGTTGAAAATATTTTCTGGGTCTTTGAGCTGGGATTCATCTCCTTTATTCATGTTATTCTTAGGTTTGGTCTTTTCATAATGTCCCAGATTTCCTGCATGGTTTGTGTCAGGAATTTTTTAGATTTAATATTTTCTTTGAAGGATATATCCATTTCTTCTTTTGTATCTTTAACGTCTGAGATTCTCTCCTTTGTCTCTTGTATTGTGTTTGCATTCCTAAATTTCTTCATTTCTAGTATTCTCTCATGTTGTGTTTTCTTTATTTCCATTTTCTGGCCTTGAACAGTTTTACTTGTTTCCTTCTGCTGTTTATGTTTTCTTAGTTTTCCTTAAGGGATTTATTTGTTTCCTCCAAGTGTTTGTATTTTTCATTTGTTTGAAGGATTTATTATTTTTTTAAAGTCCTCTATCATCAACCATATAATTGGAACAGAGATAGAGGACAAGGTTTGAGGCCAGCCTTCCTGGTTTTCTGGCAGTTGAGCAGGGGTGCCTGTTGGATTTGGCAGCTTGTATACAGTGCTGAGACGGAGTAGGGAAGTTAGGGAATGGTCTGTGGGATCCACAAGAGATGTGGGTAGAGGGGAAGGGAGGCTGCAGCTGGTAATTTGTTGCAGATCTAGGAAAGATTCTGAGAGATTTGATATAGGTGAACACAGATGAGCCCAAATTGATTTTTAGAAATGGTATTATCTTGACAGATTTCAAACTTGACACAGGTTTAAGCTGCAAATAAGTTGGGGCGCATGTCTCTTCCTCTCTTTTTATGGGTCAAGTTAAAATGATCATTTATACTGCCACAGTGAAAAATGCAAATGTAGAATGTCAAGCATGTAAGCATAGGCTATTGACATACTACAGTGTCTCTTGGAGGAAACTGTTGATGAGAGACAAAGCTGGAGAACTGCTGGATGCTGTTTTGATACATGATTGTTGAGTGATAAGTACTATCCCTTTCTTGGGCTTTATGCTGCATAAGAACATTTTCATACTGCACAGTGCCCAGAATAGACTGGTGCTTAGTTGGTAATCTCAGTAGTGTGTACTCAGGCTTTTCTCTGCAGCCTCTAAGCTGTAGTTGAGTTCAGCTCTATTAGTTTGATATCACCTATTAATTTTTGCACCTGAGATTGACTTTTGCCAGTCATGTGCTGTGCCTCCTCTTGTAAGAATTTCAATTTCCCGTTATCTGTGTAGGAATTACTCATTTTACTTGTTTTAGATGCCACTCTAGGCTTTTCTATTTGGTTTTGTGTTTTGACTTCTACTCTATTAAAACACTGTAGGGGAAAGTGCAGCCAGTGTGTACAAAGATCTTAAGAAGCTCTCTCGCCTTTTCAAAGACCAGCTAGTATACCCTCTTCTGGCCTTCACACGACAAGGTAAGAGATGGTAAACTGTCACAGGTTGAATGACTGAAAGAGTGGTCAGAGCTCAGTGTTCACATTAACTCTGAGATCTGACTTCTCTTTCTCCATTCTATTGAAATTCTGCTTTTAAAATCACTGCAGTGTATGTTCCTTAAGTGTTACCCACTTTGTCTTTGTGCATTTACCCAGAGCCTTTTTCTTTCCATTTCTTCTGAGGCAGGTTCATCTAACAGGGTAGCCCAGGCTTTGCCTTGAATTTGTGATCCTCCTGGCTCAGCTTCCCTGCCACACCTGTTTCCCATGGCAGTGTATGCACTGTATATTAATGGTTTAAATGATTCCTTTTCAATGTAATGTTAGTGGCTGCTTTAAAATTGTGTGTGTTGTGCTCTTAACCTGGCCAGCATTCTCAAATAATTGAACCTGGACTATGTTATTTATTCAACAAGCTTTACAGCACAATACTGAGAAATAATTACTATTTAAATCCTCTAAGGTAGTCTGGCTTCCACTTTGCCAAAATCCCCAGAATACTTGGATTTTGTTGCTTTTTTTCTGCTCCAGCTGCTCTTTCTCATGTCTCCTGTACCTCTCCTTGTGGCTCAATCCCCACTTCCTCTCCCTCTTCTCCTCTGTCTGGCAGGAAGTCCAGTCCTAGGCTCTCCCCTGCTCAGCCTTTGGCTGTTGAGCCTCTTTTTTGACCTTCAGGGAAAAATTGGGGAGCAGTATTTATACAACATTGAGAGAGTAGATTATAAAACCAAGGATTGCAACCAGATATGGGAGGCACAGAAATCAGCATTTGAATCTTTACATGGTGCACAATAACATTATGCCTACAATGTAAGGTTGTGACTTGAAGGTAAAGAGTGTATCTCAGTCAAATTTGTATTCTCATTATCTGGCCCATAATAGGTGATCAATAAACATAAGTGTAAAATGGGTGTTTTAAATTTTTTAATTATATTTATTTATTGTGTGTATGTCTGTGCAAATGTGCAAGCATGTGTACACATGTGGAGGTCAGAAGAGAACTTTCAAGAATTGGTTATTTCCTTATATTATGTGGTCCCAGGGAATTGAGTTCAAATCATCAGCTTTAGTGGCAAGCACCTTTATTTGCTAAGCCATCACTGGCTCCTTTTTTTTTTTTAATGAATTTTTAAAAATTAAAAAAAACCTTTTCTGTGCATAAGCATTTTGCTTGCATGTATGTATGTATGTATGTATGTATGTATGTATGTTCCACGTGTGCTTGCAGTGACAGCAGAGATCAGAAGAGGGCACTGGAACCCTGAGAATGAGTTGCAAATGATTATAAGCACCATGTGGCGCTGGGAAACAAAGCTGGGTGCGCTACAAAAGCAGTGAGTGCTCTGAACTGCTGAGCCCTCTTCAGACATACTGTTTTCAGTTTTTGGAAACAACATTTATTGGGCACTAGATATTTTACCTTGGTGAATGTTGAATAACATTTTTAATAATTCTGAAGTAGATTTTACTATGACTTTTATGAATGATGAAATTGTCATTCATGAAGCTTTATACTTTTCAGAAGATCTTTTATAAGTCAGATTTCTCCTTTGTGTCACAGTGAAGCACTTATTTCTACTCATGTGCATGTGTGTGTGGGTTTGCTTTGGTTAAAGGAGTGACTGCATCAGGAGCATCTTTGTCAGAGCCCAGCCATGTGCTGGTTCGCAAAAGATTTGGTGCTGAAATCCAGTATGTTGCTTTCCTTCTTTCACTGCAGAGTGAGTCAAGTGAAGCTTGAGGTAGTGGTTGAATGTACAGTTACAGAGAAAGCTGATAATCAGGACCTGTCCCCTTTTCAGAGAGAAACAGTGACAGCTTTTTATGACCTTGTGGAGACTTAGGTACTCTTCTTTACTCAGTAACTCCTGTTGCTGCTTCTTCCCCATCTAGTCCTGAACCTTCCGGATGTATTTGGGCTGGTTGTCCTTCCATTGGAGCTGAAACTACGCATTTTCCGACTTTTGGATGTTCATTCTGTCCTGGCTCTGTCTGCGGTCTGCCATGACCTTCTCATCGCATCAAATGACCCACTACTGTGGAGGTGTTTGTATCTACGGGATTTCCGAGGTGATTGACATAATGACAAGTTGATGGGAGAAGAAAAGGCTCTTTGTCACATGATTGCAATGGTGTTACTCAGTTGGCTCAAGTTTTTAAGTATAGGGGTTTTCTTGTTTTGTTTGATCTGCAGCTTGTTAAGGATTAGCTTTTGAGTAAAGAAGCTCTAGGCTTTCAAGTGTTCGTCTGTGCCACAAATGCTCTCTCTACTCCTTTTTTTCATATTTTCTGCAGTATAAATCAATAAATGGTTACGTCAGGATGTAAAATAGAAGACAGGGTTATCCCTTCCTAAGGAACATTTTCAGTCTCTGACTTGAATGAATGGCACTTCTCTCCGCTTCTTTGCCGGACTAGTGTTAAATTTTGGTGTGCTGCTCAGGTGCTTTTGTTGTCACGGTTGTGCCTGTGTGGTCATTGCAGCAGTGATAGAACTTTAGACCTTGTATACGATGATTTCCAGAGCAAGGCCAGAAAGAGCCTGACTGTGAGCCAGTACTGACATGCCAGTGTTTTTGAAGCTGTTGTTTTGACTGAAGGTAGGTCATGAAATTCCCTTACTGGGTCAGTTTATAAAGCAGGCAAAGAACAACAAAGCCACAGTAAAATAAGAGTGAGCTATATCAAGTAGGTCTTTACTGTACTGCACATACTTGCTGTGTGTGTCCTGTCAAAAAACATGCACCTTAGCTGTGGAAATCTGTTGGGCAGGACATCCCCTCAACCCCTTTAATAGAATATCATGGAGTCATTTATAGTCTTAAAACTGGGGTTGTTTAAGAAGTGTGAGTGACCTTGATCCTTTTCTTCCCTGGTTCCTAAGGTCCTCTAAAGTTAGTCTGGGTTATAGAATAAAATCTCTTTAAAAAAAATCAGTCAAGTTGTTAAAAAAAAAAAAAGATAGTGATTAGCATACATAGAACAGCTGACAAGAAAAGGCTGGCTATACTTTAAAACCTTATAGGGGCAGATAACCTTTCCCCTATGCGTTTAACTGCCACTGGTGTCTGATTCATTTCCATTGTAGGTCACAGCTCCCCCTAGCTGAGTGTGTGTAAAGATTTTATGTGACTAGAGCTCTCAACCTTTCTAAAGCTGCAATCCTTCAGTACAGTTCCTCATGCTATGGTGACCCCCAACCATAAAATTATTTTCATTACTGCTTTATAACTGTAATTTTGCTATTGTCATGAATCATAATATAAATATTCTGTGTTTTCTAATTGTCTTGGGGGACCCCTGTTAAATGGTTGTTTAAGCTCCAAGGGGGTCATGACCCACAGGTTGAGAACCGGGTTAAAAAACTACCAAGCCAGTTTAGAGAAGACATGGCCAGCTTCTTCCTACTCCTCATTAGACTAGAAGTTGAGTGAATTGTTTTCTCATTTCACATATTTCAAGTACATTTAAAATAGTTCTGTGTATAATCATACTCTTGGTGGGCAGCAAGTGTGTAACCCACCTATAGTAGAAAGCCCAGTCAGTTTGACTTGAGGAATGAATGTGGGCTGTAATCCAGATACTGAAGAGATGCTGTTCAGCCAGGTCAGTGTAACTCAAGACACAGCTTGGAAGCAGCTGGCACATCTGCGTGCGCTTGGGGCAGAAGACACATGCCCTCCCACAGTGTCCTGGGGTCACTGCTTGAGTCATCAGATAGTGCACAAAGCTGTGATAAGCACTTGATTTACTCAGGAAAGTAGTGATGTGCAGGGTGTGCCTGAAAATGCCTTATGCACTGCACCATTTAATACTGGATGCAAGAAGTGGTTTTTAATTCTTTACATTTTGTTTTACTTTTCCAGATGGTACTGTGAGAGGTTCAGACACAGATTGGAAAGAAGTAGGTATTTTTAAATATGAAGACTAATGTTTATGACTCAAGTAGTGAGTGAATAGTGAAAGATGTGTTTTTACTTTTAGTATGATGTGATGAAATCAGTTTATATTAAATTTATTGTTAAGTATTGGTAATTAAAATGTCTTCAGTTATAGGCGTAGTCCTTGTTTTCTTGTAACTATAGAATTACGTTTCTCATTGAAATATAATGTCTTATTTTTTTTTTTCCACAAAAGTAATTCTTTTCATTGATTTGGGGAATCTGAAGCTGTTAGCTAGTTGGCATAGTACATTGTGAAAAGAACAAGATACATGGTTTTATTTGTAGATTGTGACTATAAAAAGCACTGATAGACCTGAGGAAAGCGATTTACGATGAAGGACTAATGAAAAATAGTTGAATAAAAGTCCTCAGCTGCTTGTAGAATATACAGTATTGTTCTTGACCTTTAAAATAGCCAGTTGTTTATGCTTTAAGATGAAATCCAGTAGGGATGAAAAACAGGAAATTGCCTATAGTACCTGAATGTTATTTATAGCATGACATTTTCAACAAGTACTTAAATTGCGTGTACAAAAGGCTCACTTAAGCTTATGTCAGCCATGGAGCACTAGATTGATTTTGTAAAAATATATGCCACTGAATTATTCCTTTTTTGGACTTACTGGTGCCTCAGATTAGACAGTCACTCTGTGATCAGATCTCATTGGCACTGCATGTGGAGCTAAGGCTCTTCATGTGGTGAAAGCTGCCTTGTTTGTACATACCGTGGGAGAGAAAAGTACAGATGACGTTATACAGTGAACAGGTTTGAACTTGGGTATTACCTCTACCACTTATTGTTTCTTGTCTCTCCTTTTTTTCTACAGTTGTATAGAAAGAGGCACATACAAAGAAAAGAGGCTCAGAGAATGCGACATGCGATGTTCCTGCCACCGTCAGCCCACACTATCCCATTCTGTCCCATTCCTGTCTACCCCAGGTGCTATCTTACCACCTCACTGCTTCCTCCAGGAATCATTGGTGGTGAATATGATGTGAGGCCGATACTGCCCAGTGTTGGGGACCCAGTCACCTCACTCATTCCCAGGCCCGGGGAGACACCTAGCCAGTTTCCTCCACTCAGACCACGTTTTGATCCTATTGGCCCACTTCCAGGACCTAACCCCCTCTTGCCAGGAAGAGGTGGCCCCAACAACAGATTTTCCTTCAGACCCAGCAGGGGTGGTAGGTCAGCTGATGGCCGGCTACCATTCATGTGATCAGTTTGGAGACTTTATGGAAACCATGGATGCTATTTCCTCCGATGCTGATCTCTGATGTCAGTTTCTGGCTCTGTAGGCACCAAGCACAAGGTTCCTCAAAGCTGGGTTAGCTTTGGGAATAGGTGACTTCTGGTCTCTGCACTCTGGAGTCAGCTCTGGGATAGAGCTTGTGAAACTGATAATGTTTTATGCTAGACTAATAAAAGTAAAAATTAGTGTGGTCTTGACTTTATTAAAGACATACTTAGTGGTCAAACCTTAGTCAACTTAATTTGCATATTTTAAAATTATCAGGATGCTTCTAAGTGAGGGGATGATTACAGGAAGTGTCTGTTTTTGTTTCTCAGTGGTGCTCATCTGGGTGAAAGCTTAGCTTACACTGAGATAAAAGCTGAGCTGGTTTGCTTGAACCTGGAAGTGGATCCACCCCTTTATTAGCAGCTTTTCTGGATTCTGTGAGGAACTTCTAGGGCTCTGAAGACCATTAGGTTGAGAGAGACTCATAACTAACTAGGATTTCCTCCCTACATTTCGTTATCATGACAGTGAGCCTTAAAAGCAGAGTTCTTTCTGTGCTATCAGATACTTGTTCTTCAAGGACAGCCCCCCTCTTATTGGGGGAATGTTGTGCTTTTAAGTTTAAAATACTCAAAATTCAACATTCATTTATTCTACAACAAGAGAAAGCCCAAACACAAATGACGTACACAAGTAACTATAAGAACATGCTCTAATGACACATTTAAATTGGAATTGCTGCACAGGAATAAAATACTGTTAGCATCTGTAGGAAATAGGAATAGTGCTGATGTCTTCCTGTTTTTAAAAACCTGTTTTGCATATTAGGAAATGGCTTGGGATATGTACTGCAGGAATATTTTTGAGTACTATGTGAGTGAGACTGCTACATGTGTGTTTTGAGTCTTTGTATCACAGTGAAGAAATTTCAGTCTGATATTTCTAGAGGTCATGTGACCTTTAACATAGTAGAGGATTTAGACTACTTATGTGTCTATGATCTACAGGACAGTCTTAATGTCCACTGCATTCCATAGGCTTCATTTGGGTGTGGCTAAAGGGGTCACCCTGAAGTTTTAGATTCTACTTCAAAACGTCTTTGTGGCTAGATGTTAAATTGCTGCATGTAGTGTGTGTGTGAACATGCATGCAACAGTGCATGCATTACTAGGCATGGGAAACAGTGAAGACCAGAGCACCAAATACAAACTTTCAGAATACAGTCAATTCCAGATGGAACCTGGGGGCCCTGATGATGCTCTTGTCCAGCATCACTGGACTTAACTGGCAGATTTTGCAAGTCTTGAGTTTAAGATATTAGCAGAGTGCTCTAAACCTAAACTTAGGTAACTCTCAAATGTTTTTATTAAAGAGTCCTCACAGCATTTCCTCTTGACCAGCAGCTAATTTTATATTTAGAAGCTTAAAAAGTCTTGCATCCTTGTCATTAAGCTTTTGAGCTTTTATGTATTGCTGATAACAGTGACTGAAATCATGGCTTAGCAGCAGCTTGTTCACTGCATGGCTTTGTGATGTCATCTCCATGCATTGTAATGGGAGCGGGGCAGCCTAGAAGCCAAGGCAAGCGCTTAAGAATGCAGCTCCAGCGCATTGGCCTTCTGTATTCCTTGGCCCCGAAGTTCTCCAAGTCACTTTTTAGTAACAGGAGCTTGATTCTCCCCCCTTAACCACTCTAAACAGAAAAATGCCCTTTTGGCATAGCTGGTAATTCAGTCTTTGGAAGAAACCTTTCCAACTTGTGACTCCCTGGGTAAAATCCTGAATTCTGTAGTTCTTTTCTTAGTTCTCAGTTGCTGGGGCCACTGCTTCATATCTCCATAATTCTTAATGGGTAGAGTTGGAGAGTCCTCCTTTTTCTTCTGTTCAGAGTTGGTTCCAAGGCTGTGTTCTTCCTTTCTGTCTGTTTGAGCCTTGCAGAAGAGCTGGGCAGGTGCTCGCATTGCCTTACTGCTGGCGATGCTTTGTAAAAACTTTGTATGGATAAGGGTATTGCAGTGTGCTAGGCAAGTCATATAAAAATGTGTGGACACATTTGCCTCACTTGGCCTGGAGGAACTCTGATAGACTGACTAGCAATTGAGCCTTTAGGCCCTACCGCTCTCTGTGTCCCAGTGTTGAGATTATAAGTGCTCCTCACCATGCCCAGCTTTTCAACATTGGTTCTGATAATCGCTTGGTTCTGATTCGCATGCAGGTCCTTGTCCTTGTACTGCAAATGGTTAACTAACTGGACTATCTCTCCAGCCCCTAAAGACGCTGACTTCTTGTTTTCATCACTGGGAATCCCAAGTGAGTTATAATGCTTGTTTCTGATAATCCAAAGTAAAAGTGTTGGGTCTAAAGAGTGTTAACTCACTTCTGGAGACTCGAATAGCTATGGGGTTTTGTTTTATTTAGGTCTGCCAGTTAGATCTGAATATGAAGCCTGCATATGCATGTTTTATCAATCTGGTTTTGGGAACTCAGAGAGCTTCTGTTTCCTTTATACTAAATGGACCCGCTTGGCTTGCTTGTCACCCAACCGTCCCATTTGATTTCAATCAAGCCTGAAATGGTGCCTCCTATTAAAGTATAAATATTAAACAATTTATTATAATCAGCTACCAGGGTTTAGGACAGCATCTGGCCCTTAACAGTTGTATCATCCAGCTTGGCTCTGAGATAAACTAGAGACACAATGTGCAAGGACTCTTGCAGAAAATAGGCTGGGCCCTGTGATACCACTTGTATGTGAAGGCTACCTTAACCAGCCCCTGAGATTAAACTGTAGCTAGCTGTTCACCACTTCTGAATACACAGAATGATCCACCAAGCTGCTTCATGACGCTGAACAAAGCTCAAGAGGTTGGCCTGCTGCTGGGAGCTGGTGCACACTCCCTGGGGTGCCGTGTTTAATCGGTACAGCCTGCGGAGCTCTCACGTACGTAGAAGGCCACTTCCTTTCCTGGGTCTGGGCCTTTGCAATATGAGTGTCAGTGGCATGGTACTGGCATGTGCCCACGTCACCTTCTCTGACCCATGTTGACCTTGGCAACTCCCTGGCCTCCAGTAAGGTATGCGCCCCAGGAGTATGCTCCCCAGGGGTTAGTGCCTCAGTTTCATCCTGTCTGCTCCCCTTCCTTTCCCGATTCAGTGCAGAGGACATCTTTGGGGGTTAAGCAAGATGGGGGCGGGGAGAAATTGCCACTGATAACAGTTTCAAGCATTTTTCTATTTTCTCTTCCTACTGATCTTTCTATTGGTTTGATTTCAGGTAAGTGACTTCAACTGAAGTCTTAGGGAAACATCCCTTCTGCAATCTTAATCTGTCACATACACATAGTTTCCTGACTTTCTAGGGGAGTAACCTAAAAGAGTCCTGAATACCTAACTGCCACTGAGCAGCTGTTCAAAGTGCCTGTGCCAAATCCCAGGTGCCCAGCCAGCTTGCTTCCCTGGTGCCTCTTTCACAGCTATCCACACGAGAGCTGCCTGGAGGCAGTGGCTATTCAGTTACATGGAGTTCTCAGTGATTTATTTATTTTTGAGAGTGATGAACTGTCATGTCTGATTCCTGGGGACAAAAGCAACCCAGAAGCCTTGGGGAATTAAGGAACAAGAATTGGGTGTGGGTATTCTGTGCCTCAAAAGCTGATTCCACACCAACCAAAGTTCATCCAGCACCACCTGGTCCAAATGATGGGCAGGTCTGGTGGAAGCTTGTTCTGGCTGTTTTGAGGTTTCCTTTGGGACTGTTTGGAAGTCCCTATTTATTATGCACTAGTTGAATGGGTCTTTGTTGTGTCTCAGCGTCACTAAGTCAGCTTGGAGGGAAAATGCTATTGTGTGGGTCAATGTTACAAAAGATAGCAAAACCCAATAAATAGAACCTTTCAGAATCTATTTGCAGTGACTCCCCCACTCCCTTTCCTTTTGCCCTTTTCCACCTCTGTCACAATCGAAGGTTAAAATTTGGGGAGCAACATGTCCTAGCCTATGGGAAAAAAAATCATTTGGAGAGAAATGTGGTTTCCATGGGACCTGTATATACTTTCGGCCTCTGTTTTCATTTCCAGGCCAGTTGGAAATTATTTAAAAGTGCTGGCTACAGTCTAGAGTTACATCATGGACCTAGACATGCATGGTTAGAAAAACCAGGATGCCTTGCCTGATTGAGATTTTGAAAGGCATTTGTGCTACTGTAGTTGGGATCCTGGAGGGATGTCATTGAATGCTGAGATATATTTAGGGACAATGTAAGAGAGCATTATGGCCAAATGGTCATTTATGGAGCCATTGGTTCTGTCCAGCAAAGGGGTAGCAGGGCCGGAGATCGAAGCATATCCTTCCCTGTCCTGCTTCAGAATGGCAGCCCAACTTCAGCAGATCTCCAGAACATTCAGAGGCTGATCCAACTACAGCTCTGAGCCCTCTAAAACTTCATAGTCCTGTGCGATCTGAAGCAAAGCTCCCTGAGCCTTTATAACTTGTTCTGTCCAGGGCCATGGCCTATACTTTGAGAAACTTCTACTGCCAGTTACCACTCCACTGTGTGTCAGGAGCTATGTTTTAATTGGTGAGACTGCTGTAGAATGATGGCTGCCACAGTTACATTTTAATGTGTTCATTCTGGCCATTAGCCAGGCACTGTGCATGCGTGCGTGCGTGCGTGCGCGTGCTCCCTCGCTCATTTGAGAGAGAGAGGTGCAAGGGCTAAGTCAGAGTAGAGGAGGAGCAGGAAGAAGCAACATTGGACTCAGACTGATCTTTTTTCTTCCTTTGGGTAATCTATTTAAAGCATGGCTTGTGGGTGCTGGCCTCAAGACCTTCTTTCACCAGGGAAAGGGGAGGGTTAGGAGAATGCACTGACAGTTTTGCCATGTGTCTCACTGTATTGCCCTCGAGAAGCATTCTGGAAGTTTTTGCCAGCTGCATTCTGTGATAGAAGGGCAGCTGATCGAAATGAGGGAGATGTAGGTATGCCCCAGGGACTGTCCCGCAGACACCGAATTCATGAAAATTAGGAATAAAAGAGCTTGGGCTTTGTTGGTACTAGGAGGGGCACTAGGTCTTCAGCAGTTTACTCACTTCACAGCACAGCATATTTGGCCTAAACTCTGCATCTCCAGTTCCAAATCGTGGCCTTAGTGGTCACTCTGCCTACGTGATGTTACATTCTTATATCACAGTTGCTACTTAGCATTCCAAACTAAGGATGTGGAAAGAGAGGCCAAATAGGGCTTTGGAAATAACTAGTGAACTTGCTCTCAGTATTGACTGTCCCATGAGGGAAGGAAAAGGCAAGAAGGAAGAGGATGACCCTGAGGGCAAACTGGATCTCTGCAGCCAAAGCTACCACTTTTTATGCTGATCTGATCCCTGCTGGAAACCAGCTTGAAGGTGCATTCTGCAGAAATGCAGGGTTCTAAGCCAGGCAAGGCCTGAGAGGTTCTCTACCCTGTCTCTGTCACTCCAGTCTGGGCTGGGAGGACCAAAAAGTGATGAATGCTTGTTGGGAGTGGTGATTCATGAGTATGATCTCAGCACTTGGGAGGCTTACAAAGCAGGAGAATCAGTTTTTGAGACTTGTGTGGTTACACAGTAAGTTCTAGGCCAGCCTGAGTTGCTGAATGAGACTGTTTAAAAAAAAACAAAACTTTTCTAGGGAAACCATAGTGACTGCTGCTCTGCACCTGGAGACCTGAGGAAGCCTCACATGATCACCAAGTAATCTGCAGAACTTCAACAGAAATAGAAGCTGCTTCAGTTAATAACTCCTCTTTCCCTCACACAGTGAAGGGAAGGCACACTTTGGGTGGCTAAGGGGGCTGTACAGAAAAACATGGCTGTTCTGATGTCCTGGGTCTTCTGGGATTAGGAGGCTGCTTCTGGCACCTGCAATGTTTCTAGCACCAGGTGCTTGGTGATGTGAGCCTAGGAGGCAGTCTAGTGCAAGGGAAAGAACACTGGAAAGAGAATCAGGACCATTTTGCCTAGCCATGCCGTAAACCATCTTAGTCACCATGGGTAGGCTGAAACAAGGCTGGAGTGAAACTCTGGAAGAAATTCCAAAAGGCTTCATTGTCTCCCAAAGAAAAATATGCGCACTGTTTTTGAAGGCTGTCCCACAAGGAGACCGACTGTAAATTGAGTGGCATCCGTGACTCCTTTTTCAGAGCAGATAAAATGCTGAATTAGACTCATCATTGTGTCTTCTGATCCTGCGACAGGGAGTTATCTATCCACCTTTAAGGAGGAAAAAGAACAGATTCTCTGTGAAGTCAGTGTGAGACAGAGAGGCACCGTCCTCCTGTGATGCTCTCCCCAGGGAATACAGGCTCTCTCCTCTGGATTTCTGCTGTTGGTGCTAGGCAAGGACGGCATTATGTGTGTTCTCTCTGTTCTCTTCTAGCCCCACTTGTTGCACAGGGTCTAGCTTTGTTCTGTTGACGTCAAGGTGTCTATGAGGGCCAGCTGTGATGGGGCCTTTGTCAGCCTGCGCCCAGCAAGGGTGGCACTAGCTTGCTGTAGGTGAGTAGTAGGCTCCTGGGTTGGGCTTTCCTGTTTCTGTTTACAAAAACACCATTAAAAAGTATTGCCTCTTGTGTTGCTGAGGTCTGACTACAGTGTATGCATTTGATGGAGGTAAGTCAAGGCCTAGAAGGGGGCCTCCACCTAAAGGCAAGCCAAATACAAGTAAGAATGCAAAAACAAGTCACACAGACATCTCACTTGGTACCAGTGGCAGGGGAACAAGCATATGGTGGGTGTAGTAATGCCTTGTCTGTCTAGAAGGCCTGTTTTGAGGAACCTAAGGGCTCTCAAGGCTACTATTCAGTCAGACGGCAATGGAATGTCATGGTCAAGGAGATGGGAATGCATGTAGATTACCAGTTCCTGGGTTAGGAAGCATGTTTCCACCAGGAACCAAGGCTAAGAAAGAGAGAACCAGAGAAAGGCTCCAGTCATTGAGTCTTCCTGCCCTCCTGCCTTCCAGCCCGGTTGTTGCTAGTCAGAGAAGAGGCTGGCAAAAGACTTCCTCAGGTTGCGGATGGTCTCGGCCTTGGCCTCATCTTCGCTTGGGGTCCCTCGATGGGAGGCATCAGATGTGCTGAGGCTGTTAGTGAGGGACTGAGATTTGCTGAAACAGAAAGCAAAAGTTCGGGGATAGTCATGGCTGGAACCCCCATGAAAATGAGTCTGGTTGGCCCTGAAGCCCACTGGATGGTGAGACTAGAGATCAGGCATTATAGTGTGTACACAATGCTAGCCTAAGATTTGCAAGGCGGGAGGTATTGTTTTCATTTTCTTAGGTATAGAAATTGGGGTTCCTAGAGTATTTGACTTGGATAAGCCTTCTAGCAAGAAGTAGGGTGTGTATACTACTTAGATTATCCCCACCCCCACCCCCATTCAAGGCTGCTCTGATTTGTGGGGCTGTGTCAGCCATGGTGGGCTAACAGGCTCCAGTTATTCCCACAGGGTTTTCAGCATTAGCTGAGAAATCAGGCAGTCCCTGTTCTAGATTCCTTCTCTCGTTGAGGGATTGCTTCAGTTATTAACTGAAGCAGCTTCTATTTCTGTTGAAGTTCTGCAGATTACTTGGGCATGTTTGTGGAGGACTGCCTTGACTGTTAATTGACGGAGGATGGCTCAGCCACTGTAAGCAGCACTATTCCCTGGACAGGTGGTTTTGGGCTATGTGAGAAAGCTAGCTGAGCATGAGTCAGTCAGCAAATCAGCAAATACCATTGTCCCCATAGTTTCTGCTTCAAGTTCCTGTTTGAGTTCCTTTCCTGATTTCTCTCAATGATGAACTGTGAACTGGAAGCTAAAACAAATCTTTCCCTCCCCTAAGTTGTTTAGAAAATGGTTTTTAAAAGATTTTATTTGTATTTTATATGCATAGGTGTTTTGCCCTCATGCATCACATGCATGTAGTACCCAGAGGGGCCAGAAGAGGGTTTCTGAGCTCCTGGAAATGGAGTTATGGACGTTTTTTTAAAGATGCTAGGAACTGAACACTGGTCCTCTGGAATCGTGTTTTTTGTTTGTTTTGTTTTGTTGTTGTTTGATTTAAAAAGGACTAAACTTTATTGACAAACTGCTGCAGACATTGTGACATAAGTTTAAGTTACCTATTTAGGCAGACTTATACATGTAGCATTTAATCTTCCGAGAACAAAATGGGAGGACAGTATAAACCCATTAGGACTTTACCTTAGTAAAAGCAGATTTTGATTCCTTTGGAAGAGTGTTCTTAAGTAGTGGATTTAACCACTGAGCCAGCCCTCCAGCCCCTCTAAAATTGCTTTTTGCCAGTGTTTTTATCATAGTAACAGAAAGGAAACTAGAACAACCAGGAAACTTTTTTCTTTAGTGGCATAAATTTGGGTTTGATGTTACATAGGAAGTGATGGTCTGGGGATCATGAGGACATGGAGTGGCCTAATCTGTACTTTCAAATTGCTGTTCCCTGCTACACAAAAGCCACCCTCTGTTTGAATCCTAGGCAAGGCTTTGTTGGGTTCTCTTTTAGTTCCTGGCCCAGAGTCAACTTATCTTTGGACATGTTCCAGCTCTATACCCATTCAGACTCTTAAATACTTACTTGAGGTGTGGGTGAGGTGATGCTAGTTTTGGGGGCTCTTCGCCCTGCTGGGAGGTGCTGCGGCCCTGCACAGGTGGCCGTGGATGAGAGCTGAGGCTGGCACTTGGCTTGGAGGCCTGGTTTGGAGAGTTGCTACCAGATGCCCTGGATAGCTGTGGAGAGCCTGGTGACCTTTGCTGCTGTGGAGATCCTGACTGGGGGCTCACAGGCTGCTGGCCTTGTGGAGAGAGCCTCTGTTGGGATGGACTTCTAGATCTGGGAGGCTGAGGAGACTGAGCCTGACGAGGGCCCCCTACAAGCCAAAGAAAGAGTTAAAAAGTTCAGTTTGTCTTGGAAATAAATGTGGCTGTGCACTCAGCACATGTTTATTTATTTAGTAACATGTTGTTTATGACTGAAAACTAAAAACAACAAAGATGCCAGATCTCAGGGAGGTGGTTAGGAACACCAAGAAACAACTAGATGGCTGGGAACATAGTTTAGTTGGTGAAGTACTTGTGTAGAATACCTGAAGCCCTATAATTGATTTCCAGCACAGTTAGGCATAGCAATGCATGCCTGTAGCCCCAGAGTTCAGGAGGCAGAGACAAAAAGATTTCAGAGTCAGCCAGGCATGGTGGTGCACACCTTTAATCCTAGAACTTGAGAGGTAGAGGCCAGCTTGGTTTATAGAGTTCGTTCCAGGACAGCCAAGAATACACAGAGAAACCCTGTCTTGAAATAAACAAACGAACAAAAAGATTTCAAAGTCAAAGTCATCACTGATGCTGTAGAGGATTCAAGGCCAGCCTGGGCTATATAAGACCCTGTGTCAAAACAAAAACAGCCACAAGAAAACATCTAGATAATGGAATGTGGGGTGGACCGTCACATGTGTTGGCAGTAACATTAACTGATCTGTTGACAGTATGTACCTAGTATACAACACTAAACAGAGAAAACGCAGTATATAAGATAGTATAGATTTGTTTTTCATTTTGGCACTAATGTATGGACTGCATAATAAAGAAACACTGGAAAGCTGCATATTATAAAGGGTGGACCACACACTCTGCCTGGAAAAGATGGGCCTCACAACCCATTCAATGTACGAGAGGATTTGTGTGGCAATAGCTTCAGGATAGGGATTTGGCGTGCTGTTATAGACAGAAATATGTTTTCTTAAATTAAAATGTTGATACCCTAATCCTCAATGTTGGAGACAGGGCCTTTAAGGAGGTAATTAAGATTAAAGGTCATAGGGTGAGGTTTTGATGCAATGGGGATGGAGTCTTTATATGAAAAGGAAGAAGCAATCAGGAAGGTGTACAGAGTCAAGTGTAGTGACTCAAACCTGTAATCCCTGCCCTTAGGACGCAGAGGCGGGAGGACTGTAACAAGTGTGAAACCAGGCTTGACTAGATAGCAAATTGCAGTCCAGCCTGTGTTTAGAGTGAGATACTACCACCAAGACTTAGTTCCCATTTGGTGTAAGACATAGTTCTCATTCTTTCTAAAGAGAATAAACATAAGGAAAATACCAATGGATTCTTAGCTCTGTGAAAATAAAGAAGTGAAGAGCAGGGCCTTAGGCAAATGGCAAGCCCCTCTGTCACCAAGGGGGCCTCCTCTACTAAACACTTGGGGATCCTGGGTAGGACAATAGGTTGAGTATTTCTAAAACATCTGTGTTTCCCAGAGGCTAAAAATTGACCAGGAGTGGGGTTAGGAGACTTAAGATAAAATCCAGACGTTTAAGTAAAAGTTTTCTGATTTTTGTATGTTGACTACTTTTGTTGTCTCAACAGAGTTCAGGTCACAAAAACATCTTTTTCTTCTTTCATCTTAAGCTCCCCATTCCTACCCCCAGGTTGATACTATCTTGGAAAGTCTGTGTCCTGGTTCAGTAACTCATTAACTATTTTTTTATGTTTCTATTTTACCCCTGGGGTCCATCAAGAGATACTTTGGTTATTTCTTACAGCTTTTTGGCAAAGCAAACAACTTAGTATTTTTTTACTTGATCATATACTATGTCTCTGTGTGTGTGTGTGATTTTTTTTGTGTGTGTGTGATTTTTCTAAGCACAGAATTGACCCTAAAAAGATGAAGTTTATGAAAAGAAAACCTGATATTCTTGAGTTCGAAAATGAGTTCAAAACAAGTTACTAGTTTGCTCCTGTTATTTATAGAAATTGGTGAAAATGTTTTAAAATTAGTCCTGTTATTTTTGGTCTGAATGTTAATTCACTGAGCATTTCCTTTAATTATCTTAATTGGTTTTAAATTGATTATTTTCAACTCACTCACATAGTATCTAGCCACATATTTCTTTTTTTTTTTTTAGGCATAAAAAATTTTTTTTAATAAATAATTTTCTTACTGGCTAGGTATACCTTCATGACATTCATTTGGAATTTTTGTTTTCTAGAACTGTGAGAAAACATCTGTGCTGATTTCTTTCCTTTTTTCTTTTTCTTTCTTTCTTTTCTTTTTCTTTTTTTTTTAAATTTATTTATTTTTATCTCAATCACAGGTTAGGTACTTTGAATCCCAGGCGTAGCCCCCTCCCCCATTCCCTCCTACCCTCCCACTCCCTCCCTCATCTCCCTCCTCCCCGCCCCCTCCAAGTCCACCAACAGGGGAGGACCTCCTTCCCTTCCATCACATATTTCTTAAAATAATCTCTCTTATCAAGCATGCTTCTCTTCTGGGCCAAAGAGAAGTTCAGAACACATGAATTCTCTTTTATTTTTTTAAAGGGGTGCCAATAAAAAGTGGTTTTAAAGAGTCAGTTGTGGGCAGAGTGGGAAAGGAGGGGGTAGGGCCAGGGGCTTAGTAGGTGGTAAATACAGAGTTTGGGGCCATTTGTAACTATGGTACTATTGTCAGGTTGGCGGGGAAAGGGCTACATGTGCCCGAAGGATTGCTATTGAGAACTGTGAAAAGCAATGTGTCATTTAGAATTGCTGGCAAGATAGCAGGTATTAATAGTAAGAGCTGTGTAATTGTCATTAATAGTAAATTATTAATGAGGACTGAAGCCCTGTAAATACCACCCCTTTTGTTGAACCCCTTTCTAATTGCCATCAAAGATATCCTGTAGACATGGAAGCTGTTATTTCCTCCATTTGCAGGGGTATCATCACTTACCTAAAAGAGAAAAGTGATCAGACTGGAACTGGACAAAATGTATCTACACTGCCAGGAGAAAACTACTGTGCTTTATACAGTGTGTACACAGGGTTTGCTTTAGTTTGTGTCTTAAAGGACCCCAAAGCTCGGTTAGAGGCTTCATCCTTTTTTGTGTCATTCTGGGGATAAAGTAGAAGGAGCAGGGCATAATGGAAGTTAGGCCACTGGGCACATGCCCTTGAAAGGGAGATGGGAACCTAACCCCTTTCTCTCTCTGTTTCCCTGCTGTCATGAGTAAAACTGTCTTCCTTTGTGACATGTTCCTACTGCTGTGAATACTATGTCATCATAGGACCCAAAGCAGTGGCTACACATCTGAAACAGAATCCCCCAAAAAGCTTTTCTTCTTTGAAAATTGATTTCAGGTGTTTTTGTTATGATGGGAAGCACACCAACACAGTGGTAGGCTCCTGCCATCATTTGCCTTTGTTAAATTCCTCCTGCTTTCCTCAGGGTGTGAGTGGAGGACAGCATAGACCTAGACAAGAGAGATGGATGGGCAAGCCCTGTATGAGGCTAGCAGGTTACTGTCCACAAAATTACTGTTACTGTTATTTATTGTAAAGGGATCTGAGTTATTCAAGCTGTGGAGACTTGTCACTATAGAGAGTAAAATTTCTGGAGAAAGTCTCAGAAATAAATGGGGAAGGCTAACTGTGGCCTCTAGAATGGACACAGCTCTGGATATGCTATTATATGGCTCCTTCTCCCTGCTATGTGTGTGTATGCCTATCTCTGTGGGTACAAACCTGCCTGTGAAGGTTAGAGGTCAACCTTTGTCTGTTTTTTTTTTAATTGAAGCTCCCCAATAGGCTAGTTGACAAACTGGCCTCAGAGATTCCCTCCATCTCCACCTCTTCAGCTCTAGTATTAGAAACATATTATATAGTATTACAAACATAGACACAGCCAGTTTTTTGTTTGTTTGTTTTATTTTGTTTTGTTTTCAGTGTGGGTACTAGAGATGTACATCAAGTCCTCATAATTGCAAGACATACCCTTACCCAGGAAGCTGTCTCCTCAGCCTCCCACTCCCTCTTTGGAGACAAGATCTCATAGTGTAGTTTAGGGTGGCCTGACACTGAATCACTTGATAGCCCAGGCTAGCCTAAATTCACAGCAATCCTCATGCCTCAGTTTTTTTTTTTATGCTGGGATTACAGACATGGCTCATCATGCCTTGCTTGTTATATTCTGAGAAGACTGACCACAGACAATGAGAATTAAAATGCCCCCTAACTAGTCAATATAATTTTGATGATTGTGTATACATTTGGAGTATATTGGGGATATCAGTATATCAGTCAGTTTCAAAAGGCATTTATATAAGAAAGTAAGCTAATCTGGAGGGTTATGTGAAATAAATAAGGTAATGGGGAAAGGAAGGAAAGAGAGAGAGAGAAGGCTGAAAGGGATGGAGGGAAGGAGGAAGGAACTGCTTTTCCTAGAGCTGTGGAAGAGGAAGCCCATTTCCTCGAAGAAGCAACAAATCTGTAGAAAGCTCAGGATGGGATGGAAATGCCTTCTGTGGAGATTGCAAGATCTCCTGCCCTGGCATCTCCATGCCAAGATGCTCTGAAGCCCCAGCTAGCCCAGAGCATCCAGGCTCAGCACACTGATCTGCTGTAGGAGACATGCTTCCTGGGTGCTCCTCTTGAGCCCGTGTGTGGGAACCTCCACAGCTGAGCTGCCTCCAGCAAGTCTTTAGCTATTTTCATGATGTCTCCTCTTGCTATCCATTCTGTATCTACCCTCTAACAAACGATGCCTCTTTTGGAGCAGGGCAGGGATGGTTTTGAGAAGAATGGCAGCAGCTGAAGGTTTAATGTTCTGGGCTTCTTTCTTCTCTTTCTCACTCTAGCTGATTGGCTCACAAATGTATACTCAGGCACTACTGGTGGCTAGAAATAACATTTCCCAGAAGGTTTGAAAGTCCAGGCTTGCACACCTGCTAACTTCTCATTGTGCCTTCCTGGCAAAGCTTCAGTTTCCTACTTGGGGGGGGGTCACCTAAGACCATCAGAAAGCACAGATATTTACATTATGATTCACAACAGTAGAAAAACTACAGTTATAAAATAGCAACAAAAATAATTTTATGGTTGGGGGGTTACCACAACATGGGGAACTGTATTAAAGGATCACAACATTAGAAAGATTGAGGGCCACTACTCTAGATTGTCTCCAGCAACACATTTTTATTGATTTAGTTATTATTTAATTACTCTGTGTGTATGTACACACCCTTGGATGTGCAAATGGAGGTCAGAGGACACTGAGTGTCTTCCTCTATTGCTTCCTACCTTAGACAGGTTAGACAGTGGTCCTCAGCCTTTTTAATGCTTTGACTCCCAAATATAGTTTCCTATGTTGTGACTTCCAACCATAAAATTATTTTGTTGCTACATCATTAACTGCAATTTTGCTATGATTATGAATTTTAATATAAATGTCTGATATGCAAGATATGTGATATGTGACACGGACACAAGAGGGGTCGTGACCCACAGGTTGAAACACTGCTTTATATGGTGTCTCTCATTGAACCTGGAGCCTGCCATGTCAGCTAGACTACATGGGCAGCAAGTTCCCAAGAACTCCCTTCCACCAGTGCTGCTGCAACAGGCATGTTTGGCTATGCCCAGCTTGCTTACACGAGTGCTGGGATTTAACTCAGGTTCTCATGCATGCACAGCAGAAGCTCTTGCTGTCTACGCCACCTCCTAGTCCTTTGCACTGTATTTTCAATGCTCTCAGAGATACAATATTTCTCAGTGTTTGTCCTGAGTCTTACCTTGTGGAGGTGGCCTTGGCTGTGGCTGTCCTAGCTGAGGTCCCAGCTGGCCTTGTCCTGGAGATTTTGCAGGTTTAGGCTGTGGACCCTAGAGCAAGAGAAAGGAAGCCTGTGGCAACAGCATTTCTGGGTGGGAGGAGAGGCCTTATATAGGTATCCTTCTTTTTTTGAAACCCACGATGAATGATTCTTAAGTATACCTCATGGTAGATTTTCAGCATAGCCATGGAGGATGCTGCAAATGTCCCCTCCCTCCCAGCAGCCCCTTGAGTTTAACTACTATCCCTGTGTCTGTGAAGAGATGAGTTTCTGTGGGCTAAGCAGAGATTGGAGATGGGGAGAGGGTTTGAAATATGCTGGCAAATTCTATCAAGAGTGGTCTGGTAGTCCCTGGTGGGCTCTGTGCAGGGGTGGGGTGTGGGTTGGGGGATGGTGAAGCAGGAGACATAATAGCCTCTATTGATTTGTGCCCTGGGAACACAGGACACATGTGTCTATGTATTCTTGCACACACAGGTGCATACACTTATGCTCAGGTTCAAGATGGAGACACCGAGATGAGCACTGCCAACAATCTTTCCGAAGACTGATGGAACAAGGAGTTTCTTCCTAGGGAACACGTGTGGAGGGCCCTGCATGTCTGCTGCCAGCCCCTGTCCTCACCCCATTCTCCTATATGATGCCTGCCTGGGGTTATCTCCATTGGATCCAGAGGGTTTTCATTCCAGAGCCACCGATCTCCTTTGTTCTCAAGTGAACCTTACCCAAGGTCTCAGGGGTGAGGGCACTGTGCCCCCTGGCACCAGGAGTTGGCTCATCTTGGAGACAACAAGGTCAGCCATTAACTGCTTGTCCTCTTCCACATGTTCTCCAATCAGGGGCATTGAACTGTCCATGACCTAGGGAGCGGGAAAGGAGGATGAAGAACCCTGAATAGTGGGTTGGGCTTCATGTTCCAGGAGTATTGACACTGGGCTCAAGACAGCATGGCCACTAGATGGCAATGTCCTCCACACAAAGTGCTCGGCTGGGCCCCCAGCTGACCTCCAGGTCTTTTTAGTTCCTTCTGAACAGACTCCCTGGAATAAATTCAACTCAGCCTCCACACGCTATAGTCCAGTGATGTGACCTGACCTTTTCTGTACTTTTCTTTGGGGCATTGGTCTCCACCCCCTCATTTCCCACTCCACCTTCCTCCCAGGATCGGGGCTGGCCCCTCTCTTCTGACCCAAGGTTAAGGATGGCCTTAGAACTGGAACCTGGTGAGGGTTCAGTCATAACAACAACTAAAAAGTTGACACAGGCTGGAAGTGACCCAGGGTTAACAGAAAAGACAGAAGAGGAAAGACATTGTCCTTGTCCCTCCCCCCGCCCCATCTCCCTGTAGGACACAGGCCTAAAATGAAAATCATTTACTGGGAATCAGGCTGTTTTTAAGGAAGAAGAGGTGGCAGTCCTGGGAGGTCAGAAGATGGGGAAACTGAGGCTCAGAGAAGAGAGCCCCTGTCAAAACTCTTTGTCCTTTGCCCCATGATGAGGTAATCAGACACTCTTCATTTCTAGATCCTGAACCCAACTCTCTCTGCCCACCTTCCCCTGGCTAACTCCTTATCCATCATGAGGCACTTAGTCAACCCTTCCTTCCTGAAGCCTTTTAGGGCAGCACAAATTCCCAGGAGCGCCTCTGTACCCATGTCTTTGCTGTCCCATTGGAGAGCTTAGTCCCAGAACTGTCATTTGCCATCTGTAAGCCCACAAAGTCAGGGTGTCCTGTGTCCTGGAGGAAGCAGGGAGTGGGGGTCCCTGCAGTATGCCCTGCTCACTACGGGAAGGCCCTGACACTACAGTTTCATTGAGCCCTTATGATATATGGGACACTATTCTAAGACCCAGGTGATAGATGATGTCATCTCTATTGCAGAGCAGCACTTTTCAGGGTTCAGGATGTGACTAGAATGTTCACCTTACATGCATTGGGGCCTTGGCTTCCATCCCCAGCACCTATTCCTACATACCGAATTTGAGGGCAGCCTGGGCTACATGGGACTATGTCTTAAAGCAACAAGTCTTTGAGGTAGGCCTTATGATTATTGTGGTTAGCCTCATTAGTGTGATGAGAAAAGCTACTGTTAAGTTCTATAGCAGCAGGGACCTCTTGACCAAGTATTGGGCAGCTCTGTGGTAAGAGTTCACAGGAGGCAGCCGGGGTTCCAGGCCCATGTTTTGCTATGGACTGGCTTGGGGGAGAAGTTTCTTGTCTTCTCTGGGTCTATTTTCTGTCAACTGTAAACTAAGGGTTCAGGGAGCTCCTAAGACCTTCTGGCTGTGACTTTCAGGGGACTGTGAGTACAAGCACCCAGTGTGCCTTGGAAACTGAAAAACAAACTAGGGTATGGTTATGGATCCCAGAAAATCCTATAAACTGTCCCTAAATGAAGCTCTCTAGGGTCACAGGCAGTCTCCATTTTCAGTGCTGGAGCCTGTCCCCAAAGTTGCTGGGTCCCCAGCACGCTGCCTGTCACTCTGCCCTCCAATTTTGCCCACTTTCTATCCTGGACTCTTCCCCACATTCTCAGCAGCGGAAAACATGGAGCCTGAGGTCAGGAACTGGAATCTCCACAGTGGACACAGCCCAAGGAAGTGGACTCTCACTCTTCCCAGGGAAACATTCCCCAACGCCCCATAACCAAGGTCATTCCCTGGCCCGGGTCAGAGAGGATGAGGTCCTCACTGAATGTGTCACACAAGTGCTGTTTTCACACAGAGGTGCCTGTGAGACAGTATTTTTGGATCTCTGCTGCCTCTTTTCCCCTTACTGGAAAAATACATTTTATATTGCTAGGAACAAGCTCCTTCTATTCCTGATCCCACCCCAACCCCAAAAGGAAAACACTTTTTTAAAATGTTTCTGAGGAATAAAAAAAAACTCTGAAAACCATCTTTTTGTTTGTTTATTTGTTTGAGATTTGCTGGGAAGTTGTTTTCTTGTGTTTAGAAGACTCAAACTGGCTTTTTCATTTGTTTTTAAATGTGAAGCATCTTTCATTCCTGCCCTCCTATAGTGTCTTGAACTGGGGCCTATGGATATGGAAGGCTTTTTGTGAAAGTGGAGAGATCTCAGAGATCAGAGCTCACAGCAGTGCGTGCATGTGTGTGTGTGTGGTGCTGAACCAAGAGAAGAGAGAACCAATCACTATATATTTTTTTACTTTTAAAGATTTATTGATGTGTATGAATGTTTGCCTGCAAGTATGTGTATGCATACTCTGGATGGCATGAGCCACCATGTGGATGCTGAGAACCAAGCCTTGGTCTTCTGCAAGTTCTTGACTCTAAGCCATCTCTCCTGTTCCTTGGTCCTCCTAACGGGATAGCACCCCTCTCCTACTCTCTTGCCACATCTGAGCCTTATTCAATTGGTTTAGAGCCTGGTGCCCAGAGTGAAGAAATGAAAATGTGTGAGCTCAAACCAAATTTACGTCTAGTGTCCTAGTGAGGAAAGGCAATGACAGGTGCTGCTGATGTCCCGCATGAAGTGGCCCTTGACTTAGCTCTGTTGTGGTAATAGTCAGGAGGAAAGTGGATTCTGATTGAGATGAGGATGGGTTCCTCCACAGAGATGCTACTCACCTGGTTGTAGCATTGAGCCTTTCTAGTGAGACTGGGTTCACCAGAGTGTGCTGGATTCCTGACCCCACTGCCAAGGGACCCCTCTCTGACTTGGTGGTATACCTTCCTGCAATACTATACTCCTACCCATTCAGTTACCTGGTGCTGGCTGCCTGTTGGTCCCTGAGCAGTGGGGCAGACACGAGGGCCAGAGGACTGGCTGGCTATGTGGTCATCCCAGCCATGTGCCTGTCATTAGTTGCCCACACTCGTGGAGAGGCAGCTGCTGACGAGGCTGGCCGCACGGCTCCTCACGTGTCCTGGGCTGGAGTCAGCTCACTCCTCCTTTCTGGGTTGAGAAGTGAGCCTCATGGAAGGAATGAGCTGAAAGGACCACATGTGACTGGGGAGCTGGGATTGGAGGGGGTCCCTGAGGCCACAGCGGTGTTTCAGGTTAAAGCTGTGGAAGTGTTGGAGGCTGGGAGCTGGAGAAGAGAGGAGAGGAAGCTCTGAAGAGGTTAGGAAGGGGTTATAGAAGGAAGAGGATGCTGTAGGATGGAGAGATGTATGGGCTACAGAAGGCTCTGGAGAGTGATTTTGGGTCCCATTGCCCATCTGTGAACATCTCTTACAATTCTATTTCTGGTACTTGCTTCTGTCCCTCCAGCCACACTCTGTATAATAGTGTCCCTTTGCTTAATAATGCCCTGTCATCTCTTTTTGCAGCCTGCAAATTCTGAATCTCCTGTGCTCGAGACTGTCTCAGAGTTACCCAGTGCCTGGCCCAAGGGATCCTCTGAAGCCCATGTTTGTTAAAAGAACATAAGGATGGAACCCTTGCATAGCTTTTGAATGATGAGGACGCTGACACAGAATATTGTGGACTCTTGGCCTGACAGGCTGAGAAAAATTGTGCCCCGAGTTTTGAACTCTGACGTCAGAGTGCTGAGCAGAAAGGCTCACACTGTTGCTGCCTAGCTGAGGTGGGTGCGTGAAGCATGGAGGCAGATAACTCTGGGAGTGTCTCACTATATGCCCTAAGCTACGTGCGGCAGGCCAGGAGCCAGGACATGGCTGCCATGTTGGGATTCGGCTCGTAGTTTTTCCTGCTGGGGATGGTCCTGCTTTATTCCTCACCTCGATGATATAATCTCTGCCATCCTTGCTGTGGACAGCCTTGACAGCACAGATGTCTAGGCCACCGAACATTTCTGAGCAGCTGTCCACCCATAGCCTGTACCTGCAAAGACAGATGACTGACAGTGAACATGGGGTGAGAAACAAGGAGGCAGAGGGAGAGAGGGAGGTTTGGGAGGGGCGGGTGCATCGTGGGAGGTGCGGGTGCATCGTGGGAGGTGGGGGTGGGGAGTGAAGGCAGATCAAGGAGGGAGGGGGAAGCTCAAGATAAAAAGCAGGGAGAAAGAGGGTAAGAATAAAGGAGGGAAGGAATGAGAATAAGTAGATCTCAGAGACTCATGGTCACCCCTTTTGCTGCCCCAGGACCTTGGCTCTGCAGCAGTAGGAAACTTGCCTTGCCCTCACCCCGAGCCATCCAGATACCCAGACACCCCTGCAGCCCTTTTCCCTTGGGAAAGCTGCTGGAAGGCCTCTAAAAAAATCCCTCCAGGCTGCCCTCCCTGCTCAGAGCCCCAGCCAGACAAGAGCCTGGAGGGGACAAAGGGCCTCATTCTCCCAGAGCCCGGAGAGGGGGGGGCAGGGAGCTCCTTCAGACAGCTCCTGACTTGCCTACAGGCCTGGCCCTCCGGACCAATTGCTTTTGTTCCTGTTCCAGTGACTGACAGCTGCAGGGCTAGTTTGCTTTGCTGTGGACAGATCTGGGCTGTGAACTTTGACCTTACAACAAGGGGTCTGTTGTATCTGGGGAGATCTTCTGGGCTTGCACTTGGCTTCCCTTGTGGGCTGGATTTGGGAGTCACAGGGGACTTTGTGTCAATGTTCCTGCTTCTCTCCACTCTCTAGGGTCACACAAGACACTTCAGCTCTCAGATCTATTTGTGTGTTTGAGCCACATGACCTGGAATGAGGAGGGAGCTAAGAACACACTCTTTGATTTTATCCACCATGGCCCACGGAGGTCTAGAGAGAGGGTCTCTCTCTGAGGTTAGGCAGCAAGGCAGTAACATGGTCAAGTTCATTTAGATATCCCAGAACTGGAACCCAACCCTAGTTCTCTCCTCCAACCACATCCAGGAGCATGCTGGGAGTAAAAGGCAGGATGAAGACCCACTATAATCCACTATAAGACTGTAATCCAACTACGTGCATTCTGTGCCCAGCAGGATAAGTCCTCTTTCCGTCTACTATCACCACGGATTGATCAGGGAGGGAGGGTTGAACTCACTTTTCAGATGAAAAAGCTGAGATTTAGAGAGAATAACAACAACGTGGCTTCCAGACCCAGATTCTGTCTGTGACCAGATTGTACACAAACCTCTCTCTCTCATTTGGAGCCTGTCACAATGTCACAATGTGTCTGTTTTTACTTGGCATGGGGGAACTGGACTGTGTGTGTGTGTGTGTGTGCACATACATGTGTGCTCCTACTCAAGCACATGTGTGGGTTCAGGCATGTTGGTTAGGAGCACATGTATGCATGCATAAGTGTTAGGGCCCAAAGCTAACTTTGAGTGTTGTTTCCCAGGAGCCTTCCACCTTGTTTATTGAGACATCTCCCACTGAACGTGAGACTTGCTGAACAGTGTAGCCTGGCTGGCCAGCAAGCCCCAGGATCTCCCTGTCTTTGTCTCCCTGACGCTGGGATCACAGCCGCATGCTTCCATACCTGCCTGGGCTTTTTTTTTATTTGGGGTCTGAGAATCGAACTCATGCCCTCATGCGTGTGTGGAAAGTACTTTATGGCCTGATCTGTCTGCCTGGCCAGTGATTTCAATGTTTGCTGTTATTTCCTTAGTGACTCTGGGAGAATCTTTCTCCTGATGCCTCAGTTTCCTTTATTAGATTCTTCTTGTGCTTAGGATAATGAAGCCCATGTACAAATAAATGGGCAGCTCCAGGCAAGGCTCTACCCCATGTTATTGAACCTCTACCTATTTTCTTCTTCTTTTTAATTAATTAATTTTTTAATTACAATTTATTCACTTTGTATTGCAGCTGTAGCCCCCTCCCTCGCCCCCTCCCAATCTCACCCTCCTTCTCTCTTCTCCCATGTTCCTCCCCCCAGCCCACTGATAGGGGAAGTCCTTCTCCCTTTCTCTCTGATCCTAGCCTATCAGGTCTCATCAGGCCTGTCTGCATCCCCTTCCTCTGTGGCCTGGCAAGGTTGCCCTCCTTGGGGTTGGGGGGGGGAGCCTCTACCTATTTTTAACCCATCTTACAAGACTGACTGATGTGCAGCCACATGTACAACAACTTCCATTCTTAAGAGTCTTGACAGGCTTCTGGGTTAGGGTATTAGCGAGGTATCAGGGATACTGTATTTGGTACTGGTAGCTGATTCATGGGACAGAACGTGTTCAAGGAGCACTATGCCTTGACACTCATGAGTCAAGGTTCTGCCTGTGAGAGAGAAAAGTCGAGACTGAGGGCTGGAGGCAACCAGATTCCAGAGGCTGTTTTCAAATGATGAACATCTAGATTGTCTGTGTGCATCACCCCAGGGTAGAAATTTCAGGAGCCAGGAAATGTGGGAAAGGTTCCCCTTCACCTGCATGGATTAACACTAATCAAACTGCATGAAAACTGCTCAGGAGTCAGGATACCCAGCAAGCAGCTGAACCAGGGAGGGGCTGGGCCTGCTTAAGGGTCTTCAGGGACTTTCAGACTTTAAGAATGGGACTAGGGAGTTCTGTCCAGGCCATGAGCACAGCTCTTGGCTGCGTGAGGGATGATGCATGCTAGGCCGAACAGACCCTGTCCTGTGAAGGTTCTTTTTGGAGTCATCCTTGTAGCTCGAGACTAAACAGAACCACAGGATGGTGGTGTGCTGGAGATATCCATGGTAAACTTCTGAGGCAATGGCGCCTGTAAGACTTACAGGCTGAGTAAGTCATGAAGAAGAAGCTGTCTGTGAAGGTTCCCTGGGGAGGGGTGTGCCTGGTACATGACACAACCCCACAAGACTAGCTGGTAAAAGGGAGTTCTCAGTGGAAGCTGTAGCCCCCACCTAGACTTGCTGAGAATGGCAGATATTCACATTGGCAGGGGCATCTGTGGGGGTTAGTCTTTCTCATGGCATGTGTACTTGTCTATCGCTGTCTTCATTTTCCAGCTGAAGAAGTTTAGAATTGCCTGTCAACTTACCTAGAAGGGTTGGGGCATTCACCTTGGTTCCCCTGTCTCCCCAAGCCTATAGCCCCTGAACTGAAAGTTCCACATAGGCAGGGCTGATGTCCCTTTCCCCAGCACTGTCTCTCCAAGGCCCAGCTCTAAAAGTAGCTCACAGTGAGTGCTTATGAAATAGTTGCAGAAGCCGGCTCCTTCAGGTTCTCACTCATTCTTTAGGATGGAATTCTTGAACCCCCTTTCTTCAGGAACCCATCTCTGGCCTCTCCTTCTCTAAATTTCATGGGTTCCTCTTTTTGTTCCTATTGCAAATGCTCAGGGCTCATGCTGTCCAAATATTACTGTATTCAGCTGCAATTGTCTCTTGCCTTAGAGAAGAGGGGGAAAATGGCTGCTAATGTATGTGGGACAATTACATTCCCTCCTACTAAACACAGTATACAGCATTACACCACTCCCTGAGATTCAGTCATTGTTGCTACAGAGGTGAGTTCCTCTCCAAGAGTAGAAACTTGACATAGGTTTAGTCAAACACAGAGCTGCAGCATTCTCAGCCAGTGATTGTCTTAGGGATGATCATGTGACCGAAAGCCTGGCTAAGCAGCCCATAAGGTTCCAACCCAGGCTTTGAATGAAAGGGTAGGGATAAGGATGCTTTCTTTCTTGACACTGAGGTGTTAAGCCTGGTGATGCTATGAACCAGTGTTGGAGAAAGTGTGATCCAACACAACCATGAAAGACATGATTTCAATAGAGGGGGTGGAGATGGGGTCCTAAGTCTCTCCTGAAAGCATACCTCTTGAGCTTTCATCAACAAAAATTAATAAATCCCCAAAGCACAGACTGACGTGCTCTCTTCTGGTGCTTGTAGCTGCACCACAGTTCTTAGAGGGAACACTCTGTGCTTTTACCTTGGCCTCTTTGCTGTTCAGCACACTGTGGCAAGCAGCAGGTTCTCAGTGTTAAGTGATCCTAAAGTGCATGTTCACTTGCTTGCAGGCAGTGTTCATTGGGCTCCTAAGGAAGTTGTGTGTGACTGGTACGGAGAGCAGGTATCCAACCCTTCCTCAACTGAGAAGTCTAAACACTGTAGTGCTTAAAGGGAGAAAGGCCTATAGGTCCTCTAACTCCAGTGTACCCTGAAACACTCAATTTAAGGAGAATGGACATCTCCCTCTTCATATGGTCTTAACAAGACCCATCTCCATTTTTATCATGTTTTAATAAAACTGCTTTCTCCCAGTTATCTGCAAACAATTGGGGACTGATGAAGGCTCCCCACTCTCTTACTGAGGCAGCAAGGCAGGACCCAGAAAGCTTGAAGCCAAGACCTCAGTGTTTCACACTCACCTCATGAATAGGAGGCAAACCACTTCTCTGAACTCTTACCACCTGTAAAAGTAACTTTGACAGGTTCCTCATTGCTGATGGTGACCAGATAAGAAAGAAAGCTGGGGGATGCTCTGTGGGTGGGACCACTGGACAGAGGTTGGAGTCTATTCTCATGGATGCTGGTGTTTCTTTCCACACACCCTTTGTCTCTTACCTTTCTGTCATGGCCACCTGCTCCAGCATGGCAGAGCCTGTATTGGCCTTCCAGTTTCCAGAGATGGAGGTTCTCCTGGGTTAGAACAAAGCACATATTAGGAATCTCTGTCGTTAGTTCACTTTCCTGCTTTTCTTTGGTGGTTAAGAAATGTTGTTTCAAATATATGTTCCAAATTATACATAGTATATGTACTTTTGGATCTGTTTTGTATCCTCAAATTTATTTTCCTTTCTGTAATTTCCATTAATGCTGACTGATTTATTTATTCCCGGATATTATATATTGCTTTCTAATTTTTTTGAAATTTAAAGATTAAATTATATTTACTTATATTTTTGTTTATTTATTTTATATGGTGTGCATGAGTGTTTTGTTTGAATGCTGTGAACCATGGGTGTTGCAATGCCCACAAAGACCAGAAGACAGTATCAGATACATGGAAACTGGAGTTATGGAAGGCTATTAGCTTCCATGTGGATGCTAAAAACCAAACCCTGGTCCTCTTCAAGAGCAATAAAATTCTCTTAACAGGCTGAGCCATCTCTCTAGCCTGTGGATTAAATTTTAGAAAGGTTGGCACTTCAGGTAAAGTGGCACACACTTTGGTGCTGCAGTCTCCTTGCCAGATCTCACATGCTTGACTTTTAGCATCTTTTGGTGCTATTGGGAGGTTTGGGAACCTTCAGCAAGTGATGCCCAGACAAAGGAAGTTAGATCATGCCCATGAAGGGACCATAGTACTTCTGGTCTTCTTCTTGGCTTCCTGGCTACCATGAGTCTCCATGAGTGTGTTACCACAGGCCCAAAGCAATATGGACAAGTAACCATGGGCTGAAGCCTATGAAACTGTGAGCCTGAATAAAACTTTCTTCCTTTTAAGTTGATTATCTCAAGTATTTTGTTACAGTAATGGCAAAATTACTAATATGCATGACTTCTTGTTTTGTTTGTTTGTTTGTTTTGACTTCCTGTTTTTGAGGAAAACTAGGGCAATGTACCACATGGTGATTCTGGAAGTTTTAAAGGTTTAAATGTAGGAAAAATTACCTTAGGGGTGAAGTGATTACTTTCCCATGGTGAAGAATTTGGAAGGCTTTGTGATCTCTGCCTGTCTTGTCATCCCTCTCAGTTCCTTTTTTGGACTTTGTTCTGCCTCAGTCATGGCTGTTTTTCTTCTTGCCTATGCATGGCTTCTGTCCTGGTGAGCCTACATACTCACCTTTTTCCCTTTTGCCCCAGACAGCCTTTGTTACTACCTTTGCCTTCCTAAGTCCTTGATCATCTTTCAGGCTTCATTTGAATGTGGTTCCCTTGGACTACACCTTCCTGGACTTCTAAGGACTGCTCTGCCCTAGTTCCCCCTCCTCTCCTCTCATCTTGGCTCTTCTCTCCAGCCCTCTCCTCCTCCCCTTATCCATCCTTCCCCCCTCTCATCATCTTTCTTTTCCTCTCACCTCCTAGCACCATGTTCAGGAGTGCTCATCTAACCTGTTCTGATAGAGGGGGCGCCCTAAAAATAAGGAACATGTTTCACTTCATCCCCTGGGCACACCATTTCAATGGGACTCAGAATGTAGTAGGCATCCGGTAGTTACTGGGTGAGGAATGATGTATGCTGTGGAGAATTCAGGACACATTTCAATCCCTGTAAGCAGGTCCCTAATTAAATGTTCTATTTTGTAAGTGCCTTCATCATGGTACCTCTTCACAGCAATAGAACAGTAACCAAGATACAGCCCATCACTGAGAAAAGCCAAAGCAGGAGCTCAAGTAGGAATTTGGAGAGCAGGAAGTGATGCAGAAATAATGGGAAATACAACCTGTTGGTTTGTTCGCTGGTTCATGTTAAGTTACCTCTCTTACAGAGCCCAGACTCACCTTCCCCAAGTTGGCACCACCTAACCTAGGTTGGGTCCTCCTCCATCAATCAGTAATCAAGAAAATGCCTCACAGACATAATAACATGGCCAATCTGATGGATATGATTCTTCAACTGAGAGTCCTTCTTTTCAGGTATGCCTAATGTTTGTGTCAAGTTGACAAGAACTATGGCAACAATGCTCATAGGGTCAGCCTGAGGTATGGTTTCGTCTGCAGGGGTAAAAGTGCACCCTCCTTAGGCTGCTCAGTTCCTGCCTTTACTAGCTTTGAGACAGAGGACTGGCATTGGCAAGTTAGCAATGGATATGAGCTCCATGGAAGCAAAAGTCATTCCAAAGTCATTGGGTATGGCCCCAGAATGTATCTATTGTGATGTGACTTGCAAATGAACAGCATTTGGCATAGTGAGTTGGTAAGAACTGATGAACAATGCGGTTCTAACACTTTCTAGTAATATCCACGGCAATACCTCCAGATCTGTAACTTCTTCCTTGGTAAAAATGGAAGTAACTGTAGACTGGATGACCTTAGTGCGGTCCTGTGTGAACGAGAAGGAATAAACTCATCTCAGCACAAATAGGCTGTAGTTCTTTTCAGTAAGAGGAGATAAGAAAAGAAGGCATTCCAAGAGCTGAAGCAGCAGGAACTGAAGCTACATTGCTCTCTTTCCTGAACTGATACCTGAGGACTGCTTTGGACATTTGAGACCCATCTTCAAGGGCTTTACAATCATCAGCTTATATCGGCTTCATAGAACTGATGGAGATGGCACCAGTATTATCCTTCTCTCTTAACTGCAGATGCCCCCCAGCTGTACTCCACAAGCCCTTGACTCTCCGTACAGAGCTCATGGAGCTCATCATACATGTATGGAAGGGGCCTTACCCTTGACTTGAACGGGATGAAGCCAGTGGGATGTAGTGGTTAGAGAAGCCATCTGTATTATAACTGCCTTTACTGTTTGGTGTAACAGAGACCATGAACTGTGTGGTTTATAAACAACAACTCATTTATTGTAGTTCAGGAGGCTGGGAAGTCCAACCTCAAGAGGCCTAAAGATTCGTATTTGGTAAGGACCCATTTTTCTGGGTTTGCCTTCTTACTGTGCCTTCATGTAGTGGATGAAGCAAGGGGTCCTTCTGAGTTCTTTTTCTAGAAATGCTGCCTTAACTGTTAGCCTGATACAACCTAGAATCATCTGAAAAAAAAAGAGAGATTGATTAGATCAGATTGGCCTATGAGCATGTCTGTGGAGATTGTCATATTGTTAATTGATGCAGGAGGGTCCAGCCCACTGTGGGTGGCACTATTTCTTAGAGAGGTGGTTCTGGGCCGTATAAGAAAGCTAACTAAATATGGTCTATCAGTCAGCCAGCAAACAGCTTTCTTTCACGGTATCTGCTTTAATTTTCTACTTGAGTTCCTGCCCCAATGTCCCTTGACTGCTTTTGTTTGAAGTGTTTTAACACAGCAACAGAATGGAACTAGAACAAACATTGAATGCTTTCTGGGAGGTTCTACCCTAATGGTATAATCCCCTCTCTGAATCTTCTTCTTAAGATTATCACTTAAGAAGGGATGGACTTTCAATATGAATTTGGGAAGGGGGTGTATAAGAGACCAAATGTGCAAACTTGGAGGTGGAGGAAAGGCTTCTGGCCTGAGCAACTTTGGACAAAGAGTGACAACATTAAGGCTAAAGGTGAGCACATGCTATGGTTGGTAGAGTGGCCCCACAGGGCCACCAAGCATGGGCTGACACTGTTCACATGGATAAAGGTCAAGTAAGTAGCTCAATGAGTGATGGATGGTGGAGGCCAGCTTTTTTTTTTTTTTTCTTCTGGTTCAGGAACTATAGACAGGCAATCCAGGAAGGCAAAAGTGACTCCGATGGAACTGGATGAAAGTCCAGGTGCAGTGTGACTCCATTTAGAGTAATATACATGCATACAGATAGACGGAGAAATAATTATGATGCATGCATATGAGTGGGCAAATATGCATATGTATGTCCTGGCTGTGTATGCTAAGAGAATCTAAAGACAGTCACACTTCAGAGGCAGCAAACAGAGAGGCCTGAGTGCAGAACAGCATGTGGGCCAGAAGAGGTTGGGCAGGGAGGACATTCCCAGCTGAAGTGTGACATTAGCCCCATCTCTTGGATGTGAACCAACCGAGGGTCCAGGAATCTCTGTAACCAATGACAAATTGGAGCTGTCAGGCCAGAAAGGCTCAGCGCGAAGAATGCAGCAATGAGGTGATCCTCAGAAAAGAAACTGGGGCAAGGAGATGCCAATGTCAAATGTAAATTCTAACGAGGAGGGGAGGAGGGAAGCGTGGTGCCTCGAGAATGCACTGGAGCACCTCACTGGGATGAGCCCATTTGATGAAGGAGCAGGAGATCTGATTCCTGAGACATGAGGGAGGACAACTGAAAGCAGTAATCGCTTTGGCTTGACCTGAGGGAAAGAAGAGAGTGGTTGTCTGACAGGATGGGGCAGAACTATCCCTTGAAAACTGGCTTTATCTCTTTTCTAAGACTATGTCCTTCTCCATAAACTACCTTCACCTCTTCCAGTGTCCCAGGCAACTGTACGATTGCAACCAACTCAAAGCTTAAAATCATCCTGAGTCCTTAATAATAATAATAATAATAATATTTTATTTTTTATTTGTGTGTATGTGCATGTGTGTACCTGTTGAAGCTGGAGGAAAACCTGGGGCATCATCCTCAGAATGCCATCTACCTCCTTTGCAACAAGGTCTTTCATTGGCTTAGAGGTTACCAATTAGAATAGACTGGCTGGTCAAGGAATCACAGAGAGCCCCCTGTCTCTGTTTATCTAGTGCTTGGATTATAAAAGCATATGACCATACCTGTTATTTTTGTTCTGTTTTTTGAGACAGGGCCTCACTATGTAACTCTGGCTATGGAAGTCACTATGCAGACCAGACTGGTCCCCAACTCCCGGAGATCCACCTGCCTCCCAAATACTGGAATTAAAGGTATACACTTCCACACCCAGCCTTAGACCTGGTATTTTTATGTGGGATCTGGGTATTGAACTCAGGTCCTTATACTTGCAAATCAAGTGTTTTATTCATTGAAACACCCCCAGACCTATTTAAAATCTTGGGTATTGTTTTTCAGGAATTATTGCCTGTTTTTGAGACAGACTCTCTCACTGTGACCTAGGGCTTGATAATTATGTTAACTTGGCTGGTCAACGAGTCCCAGGAAGGGATTATGGGTATGCACCATCATATCTTTTTAGGTGGGGGCTGGGAATTGAACTCTGGTCCTTGTGCTTGCATTCTACCAACTGAGTTATTTTCCTAGTCTCCACTCAGCCCTCTATGCAAAGATGTGTTTTCCTGATGGCCTACGAAATCCAGGTGGTAAAAATGGCAGACAATGCATTCACAAATAGGCACAGCTTTGATTGATTTGGCATCTTTATAGAAGCGGGTGACAGCCTGGCTTGCCCACAGGATTCTCAGGCAAAAGCTATGCTGCACAGAATCACATGGATGGACAGATGGATAATGATTGTCTGTGGCCAATCGATGCAGTTTCCTGATATGGAACTATGCCCACAGTTAGTGCTGCATGAAGGTGACAAAAAGCCGTACTTGGCTGCTTGGTCTCACCATTTGAAGCGGAACCAGCAGCAACATTCCAAAGTGGGGGGCACTGCTAAAGTATCTTTTATTCCCCCAATGTAATTGTTGTTTAGGAGGCTTACTGCCTCCATCTGCTAACCTACACCTAGTCCTGGAAGCTTTTATATAATCTAATTTAGGCCTTGAATGTTTTCAGCCTCTGAGACTTACTGCTGAATAAGCTCACCCTTTCTGGTTCTTTATGAACTCTGGATGGATGGTTCAATTCAGCTGTTCTGGTTCAAACTCCTCTCCACGCTGATTGATTCAAATTTGCTTCTCTCAGCTTTTGATGGAATTGTTCTGCTTGGCCTCAAACTAACTCTAGCAACCTGTTCTAATCTTCTGGCTCCTTTTCATTCTCTGGCTCCTTCTGTTTTCATCTGTCTAACTTGCTTTCTCTTCAAACTCTCTCTGTAAAACTGTCCCAGTAAAACTGCCTCTGAATTCCACTGCCTCAACTCCACTTTGCTGCCTCTCAACTCATTGACTCAAGCAAACTGCCTGAACAGCACTGACTAGAACTCAGGGATCTGCTCCCTCTGTCTCCTGAGTGCTGGGATTAAAAGCATGTACCACCATGCCTGGAACTAAGCTTTTTCTTTACCTGAAACTTGCTTTATACCAGGCTGGCTTTGAACTCAGAGATCTGCTTGCCTTGTTTCCTGGGATTATAGGTGTGGCTGCATTCCAGCTGGATCACACAGTCCTTGATGTGATCTCTTTCCAGAGCAACCCTGTTCTGAATTAATTCCTCTACAGGACATAGAGACCCAGAAACAAGTGAGACCTATGCAGGGAGAGCCTTTCCGCCTACTCCAGAGTCACACTGAAACCGATAGCCTTGGCCCCATGTTAGCTCATCCTCAGGTTAGCTTAGAGCAGAGGCAGGGGACTGCCTTTGTTGCATACTCTTTCTTTAGTGGCAGGACCTCCACTTCCACCAGGCAGCGATCTTGCTGAAATTGCCTGCTTTCCTGCTGGGACTCGAAATAGGGATTTTCTGCCTCTCTCTAACCAAAATGTAAGTGACAGATCACACTCTGAGATAAGTGTTGCAAAAGGCTCTGCTGGATTCTTCACCTATTGGCGCAACGAACATTAGCTATCACTTCTAATTCCATACATTTCTGGGACTGCCCTGAATACCAATGCTCTGAAGTTAGTAATTTATTGGGATTTTCATTTACTTTTAAAAGTTTCTGATCACCCATGATTTTCTAACAAATTTCTTTAAAAACAAAATATGTAATATTCAGGAGTAATTTCTGTTGGTTGCAACCAGAGAATCTGATGTGTCTTCTGAATCTTAGTTCCAGAGGTACCAGATTGCTGTTGCATATGCACACCAGACCATATATCTTTCTCCCTCATACAGAAGAAAATCCTAACCCTTCAGTTAGGTACTCAAAGGAATCCTTTGTTTACACAAATCTCTACACACATACATACACACAGACACACAGACACACACACAGACACACACACACACACACACACACAGAGAGAGAGAGAGAGAGAGAGAGAGAGAGAGAGAGAGAGAGAGAGAGAGAGAGAGAGAGAGAGAGAGAGAGAGAGAGAGATTTTTCTAGTGAGATCTATACCCTGGGTTAAGCTACAACAGAATCAGAGCATCATGGTAGAAGGAAACAGGATCCTCCCATCTTCTTCCCAGTCCACGCCCACTGACACCCACTCACATGTATGCCTTGTAGTTAGATCCAATCTTCTGGATTCGGATGTCATACTTGGAGTCAATAAAGGCCTCTGTAGTGGCATAGGTTTTGGCCATGGCCACCACACTGGTGATGTCCTGGTAGTCATGCTGGTTTTCTACTTTGATCTGTGGGGTAAAGAGAACATGTGAGTGTGGCTGTCCAACCAGTCTCTACTGCACACCTGCCCAGACCATGACAGGTATTCCACCAAAAAGAAGGCCATCTGTCTTGCAGGGAACACAGTCACAGGTCATCAATCATCCCACTGCCTGCCTCCCAAGGAATAAAAGAGGAAGGGGATGGTTCCATCTGGGAGCTCAGGGGCCCTTTAGAGAATAGGTGAACTCTGAAGGGGTTCAGAATGACAATTTTTTTTTGAGACAGGGTCTCTCTATTATAGTTCAGGAGTGCCCTATGTTGATCAGGTTAGCCTCAAATACTGCATCCTAAGTCCTAGGCTGAAGGTATGCACCCCTATGTCCAGCCTGTTAATACACATTCTGAGCATGTGACTGCCTGATGACATGGATGGGTGTGGGGCAAACTATGAGGAACTTCAGGACCTCTCCAGAAGGGTGGCTGGTCACTTGGTTGCTAGAGGTAGGAAAGTGAGGACTATGGCTGGATGGCATCCTAGGGGACAGTTCATGAAAGGTCCTGCTGGCTCTGATCATATACCCAGATTTTGGAAACCACACAAAGAGAGATTGGAGTTTAAATGAGCAAGTATTTTCAGAACAATCAATTGTGTAAGGGGTTGAATAGGAGAGTGTGATGAGCAACAGAGAAACCAGTTAGAAAAAAGTGTGTGTGTGTGTGTGTGTGTGTGTATACATGTGTACTGTTTGCATATATTTAGTGGATGCTACATGTATGGTATGTTTTCTATGGTATTTGCTGTGTATGTCTTGTGTTTATGTCTGGTGCTACTGTGTGTAAACAGTAGTGTGTATGAGTGCCTATTTGGATGTATACATGCAACGGACAGGCTGGCTTTGTAGTTCAAAACCTTGGGGGAGAAACCTACCCTATTTATAGGGCTGAGGCCAAGACCACAGAGCAGCACCTTGAGGTAACAATGAGGTCCTCAGAGAGCTCCCAAGACCAAGGGCAGTAGTGTACAAGACCAAGGATCTGTGGTAGTGACCTCAAGATTACAGAAGTTAAATCCCAGAGTCAATGGAAACAAGGTGGAGTGCCCCTTCCAGCTGACCATGGGCACCCTGCTTGTCAAGAACAGCACTCTTCCCTTCTTTCCTCATGCCGACAGTGGAGCATTCTGATGCTGGACCAAAGGCATGTAGAAGACCTAAGGGGCTGAGTAAAGGGGTACTCAGAGCAGAACTGTGGCAAGAGCAGGTCTGAACTTCAGGGTACTTTCTTTCCCATGTTTCCTGCCTTTTGCATCTCAGCTCTGATGTAGGGTTGGGGAGCTGTGGGATGGCGGTGGGGTGGCGGGAGAGCTGGCCTGGAGTAAGAGTGAGGTTGAGGCATGTCCAAATCCTGAAAATCTCATCTTGAGATCAGCAGGCCTGTGATGTCTTAGCATATGTAGCCCTGTACCCCAATCCCTGTCTGTTGGAGGAGGTCACATAGTCTGGTAGCCAGGTCAAACTTCCTCTCCCCTTGTAAGGTCATTTCTGGAATTCCTGAAATGTCTCCTTACGAAAATGAGGCATCTGGAGTGCCATGGCCCTGGCCAATGATGTACACTCACCCCAAAAACCCTTACCCCACTCCCAAAGGTTTAAGTAGCTTTGTTCTCTCCATTAAATGAGCTATCTCACTGAAGCTGTCTCCTGAGAGTCTGCTCACAGCTGCCTGAGGTCTCTTTGTCCCAGCCTGTTCCTGCTTTGCTTCCCCTTCTTAGGACCCACCAGTTGCAGTTGCTGGCCAATCATGCTGAGATGGGCAGGGGAAGCAAAGCAGGAACAGCACTCTGATAACACCATCTCTTTCATGGTGTTGTCTATTCACATTTGTACCAACTTACCACTGTATGAAGGGCACCCTCAAGGGCAAGGCATGCAAGCTACGTTTTATGGTCTTTCTATAGATGTGGAAACTGAGCTGTGTTCATCCAAAGTCAGTGCATCAGAGCACAATGCCTACAAAACCCTGACAAAGGCCCATCTCTGGTATTAACCAGCTCAGGGCCTTTGCAGGTACAGACTTTCTTTTCATCAGGAGGGTTGTAAGCAAGCAAGCCTTGGCAAACCTTATCTCCTCTTCACCCTTGAGGAGCCCAACCTCCCAATAATGATGCTCAGGCACATATCACAGAGAAAAAGAGGTCGACTAAACTAGAAAGAGATCCCTATGTTTTATTCATTTTACAGCTTACAGGATCCCTCTTTCCTTTTAGCTGTAGCAGAGGGAGAAGTGTGCTTTGCTCCTTTGTCTTAGGTTTCTTGAGGCTCTGATTCTCCCTGTCCTCACTTCTTATACCAACAGGACCCTTCAATTTAAGCTGAGCACAGCCTTTTTTTTTTTTAATAAAAAGATATAGATACTTTTATTCTAGTGTCCTTTCCAAGTGGATGTGGTGAATTCTTCAAGTTCTATCTAATGAAAACCAAGATGATGTGGTGTGAGTCACCTCTTGGCAGTCCCTGAAGACATTCCTTTCCCTTCTTCCTTATGGCTGTGATGTAGGTATAACTTGTGCAGCAGCAGTCATCTTGGGCAATGAGACAGAAGTCATATGTTGAGAAGTGGCTTAGTAGTTAACATGGAAGGAACCTGGGTCACCAGCATTGTAAACACCCCTTGGTATTTATTACCTTTATATTCCTGCAGGAGAGAGCAGTGAACTTTAACTTGGTTAAGTTGTTATTTTCGTCTCTGATAAATGAGCTGAACATTTTTGACATTTATTTAGTTTCAGTTATTGTGGATTATCATAATTAGTCAATAAAGGATCTGCCATCTGCTATGGCATTTTGGGTTCTCACTACTCTCTGCTGCTACTGGCTTCTACTTTATCATTTTCTCCTGAGCCACTGTCTTCAGGTCTCACTGTCTTCCATCCCACCGGAGTCGCTTTGGCATCTGTTTTACTTATGTGGCTCACTGTTATGACAAGGTCCCTGACAAAAGCAACTTGAAGAAGGAAGGGTCGGTGTATTTTGGCTCACAGTTTGAGGGAACAGTCCATCATGGCAAGAGAGCAATGGTGGCTGGAGCATGAGGTGGCTAATCCTATCCCATCCACAGTCAGGAAGTAGGTTATGAATGCCGTTATTCCCCTTGTTCTTTTTTACTCAGGCTGGCAGTTAGGATGGGTCTTTGCACTTCAATTAACCTAATCTCGATAGTATCTCACTGGCACACCCAGAGGTTTGTCTCCAAGGTGATTCTAGATCCTGCCAAATTGACAATCAATAAAAACCACCCCAACCTCCTCAATGGTGAATCCTGTAGAGTTCCTTGGGTTGCATCCTGTTGTTTCTTTGGCTAACGTCTGAAATTGGTAAACCTTTGAAGTTTAGTTTACATACCATGGTTTCCATTTTGGTACCTACCTCCCTCATGGTTGGCCTTGTCTTGTCTCCCCCAGTGTCCTTTGGATGGCATTAGGGTTCCATTTTTAGCCAACACACAGGCTCAGGTACAGGGATTCAAAGTTATCAGAATGAAAGAATCCAGGAAAGAGCTTGCAGGGACTGCAGAGCACAACCATGTTTCTGTCACTAGTGGCTTGGAAAGGCTATAATTTCTGTTCTATGGCTTCCAGACCACACAGTATACATGATAGTCTACCTATCATGTATAGGATGGCTAATGTCCATGGCATCTTTCTCCATCTGCAATCTCTTCTGACCTAGAGACCCATGGCCACCAGAATAAATACTACACTTGCCGTTTCCCCCTAATGCCTTTGTGTGTCCATGTGACAACATTGTGATATTTTGGTGTGATCAAAGGCGGATTACAGGGAAGGGCTGGGCTTTCCCTTTGCTCTTGCCCTTTTCCTGTTGACTGGAATGTGGCCCATCGTTGGCTTTATAGATGACAAGTGGATGATTCACATGATGGAAGGAAGACTGGCCCCATGAAACCAGGGAGGCTCCAGGCCAGCCATGGGCTTCTTTTTATGCAGTTCTATTAGAGGAAATAGAAACTTTTAGTTTGTTTAAGCCATTTTGTTTTGACAATCACACTTTATCTCAATCACAATCTAAGCCTTAGAAGGCATTTAAAAAAAGTGGGGACAAAAGGAAACCAAAAGTATAGACATAACGGTTTAATATGTGAGCTAGTGCGTCAGCCTACCTTCCTTTGGAAGTCTCATCTGAGTCTGAGTAGTGTGTGGGGGGGGTCACTTATCCTGCCCACTCCAGAGATGGCATAACTCTTCCATGGGCTCTTTCCAAATGTCCCCAGCAGCAGGATGTTCTTTTCTTTATAGAGTGCTCCCCAGATTGTATAATGCTGGAGCTCCATAAATCCTGGCTCTCTCCTGGCTCCACTGTGCCTTTCTCTCTTTAGATTCTGAGCTTCAGGGGGGATGGATGGACAATGGATTTTGTTCCAAGTCATAGCATTCATGCCTGGCACACTGTAGATGTTAAAAGGTGTTTTATTTATTTATTTATGCTTGGAATGAATACAAGAAGCTGGATAGAGACTAGAAATTGTGGCTGGGAGAGGTCATGGTAGTAGAAGACTTAAGTAAGTCAGAGAATGGCAAAAGGAAGTGTGCTTTGGAGATGTGCATTTTCCCCCAAGTTTTATGTGTGTGATAGGTGTGCGTAGGCCTGAGGTTGGTGTTATGAAACATGCTCAGTCATTCTTCCATCTTATTCACTAAAGCAGGGTTTCTCAATCAAAGCCAGATCTCATTTATATGGTCACTCTCACTAGCAGATTTCTAAGACTCTCCTGTGTCTGCCTTCAAGCGAGAACTCCTTAATGGAATTACAGGCTGGCTACCATGCTCAATGTGAATTCTTGTCTTGGTGAGTGCTTAACCACTGAACCATCTCCCCAGACCCTGGACAAGAATGTCTTTTTGTAAGATGATACCTTACCCTCAAATTTCTAAGCTGGATGCTACCCTTTCAGAGGACTGTAGCCTCTTTGAAAACGTCCCTGGAAACATAATGAGCCCAGGGATCCTTGAGAAAAGGCCAGTCGCCTGTAGCTGGTCAGCAAAACTGAAGAGGACTCTGGGATGGTCCTTAGGACAGGATGGAAGGTATTAATGACCATGAGAAGCACAGCTGTGGCATGTAGAGGCTCTGGACAGGAAAACTTGGTTCTTTGCCTGTATTACTGGCTGGAAAAGCCTCCAAGGGTTCAGAAAGATGATATGAAAACAGGAAGGCCCAAATGAGCTGTGATTCAAGGGGACCCATGTGGTACCCAAAGTGTGGGGCCAGAGAATGCTAACTTTGAAGACACAGCCTCTCCACCCACCCCATCTTGCGTGCAGCTCTGCTCTTTACTTCCGTTCATGCCTCCTTTTGCCTTCTTCTTCGTTCTTCACTTCATCTTTCCTCTCTGCTATTAATGTCTCCTTCTCTCCCTCTGTTCTCTTGTTACATTTTCCTATTTAATTTGTTGCTTGCTTCTCATGTTTCTCTATGTGTTTCTTTCCATGTTCTTTCTCCCCTTCATCTTCAGCTTGTGTTTTCCCCTTCTCATGGCTATTTTCCTCCTGTTCTCTGTCTCCTATGATGTCCTGTCTCTCCTGCCTACCTCTTTCTATTGTATTTATGTTTAGGGTTTGACTTGCATCTCCCTTACTGCCTATAGAGCGGCTGTGTTTCTCTTGTGTGCATGTGTATATGTGTATGCATGTGCAGACATTTGAGCCTGTGAGTGTGTGTGCACATATTCTGCCCTGAGGAGAAACTAGGAGGGAAATTGGCCAAAGAGAACAACAGGAACTGCAGAAAGGCCAGGGCCTCCAGTCAGACTCATCTGATGGGAATTCTTCTGTGAAGATTGGAATTCCAACCTGGGACAGGAGAATGATCTACACTCCCAAAGGACTGCTCACCACATGATTGGATATCCTCTTTGAGGGGAAGGGCTTATAAATGGTCATGGCAGCTCCTTGCTCTATGGGAGCCTCTACCTTGTCTCACTGTATGTTGTCCCAAGAAAGAATGAAAGGTCCCAGTGGATGGTCTTGCCACCTGTCTGTGTCTGCTCTTCATCCACTTGAGAAGGAGGCAAAGGAAGCAGATTGTTATACTGAGGCTAGAGAACAAGTTAATTTATCCGAAATAGGAGAAACACAGAGATTTCCAGGGATACTTGAAACAATTCTGTGTCTGAGCCACAATTTCAATATACTGTTGAACCACTCCATTTGCCAATTTTCAGGGATTTTTTTCTTTCATTTGGTTCCTTTTGTCTTTTAATTATGTGGTCACATGAAAAGATGACCAGTGCGTGAGTAAGTCTAATCGCCATCAAGTCCTCAGGAATTTCCATTTGGCCATTTGTTTAGTCCATTGTTGCAGTTTGAATATGAAGAGCCCCCCGCCCCCACAGGCTCACGTGTTTGAACCCTTGGTCTCTAGCTGGTGGTGGTTGTTTAAGGGGTGGTGGTGTCTGTAGAACCTTATGGACATGGGACTTAGCTGGCTGACATGAGGCTTTGGGGTGGAACTAGAGAGTATAGCCAGTCCTCAGCTGAGATCCCTATTCCTCTGGTCCATTACTGGGAATCTTCAGTAATAAGACCAACAAACACATTTACACATTTTAATAACATCCACTGTGTTCTTGGACCTCTGCGTGAGCCCCAGATTTATATGATTCTATATATCACAGAGCTGAAATGGATTTTGGATGAGTACTGGGGAGCTATATTTGCAACTGGAGGAATGATTGTAGGAAACAAAGTGTTTGCCTATGATACCATGTCAGAAAAAAATCCTCAACAATTATCCAACTTCTATTGAGCACCTAGAACATATCGACATTAGGCTAAGTAAGTCATTGGGCAATTACTAGAATTTAATTAAAAATGTAATCAGCCTGCAAAGTGAAAGTTAAGGAAAGCAAAGTTCAGAGAAGTGGATTCACTAACAGCTGGAATTTTTCTGAGAAAGGTCCACCAAGCTCACCAGTGATGTAGAGATGAGAGTGACCATCAACAGAATGGGTTGGAAAGATGGGTGGAGACGCAGAAGCTAATCATTGGAAGGGAAAATGCAGAAGTGTCCTCTAAGACTGAAATATTCTGTCACCCAAGTCCAAAACAAAATGTGGACTTTCCAGGATTTCATGATTGACAATGACCCTAGAAGTATTATCTCCAGTACCTCCAAATGAACCTTAGAAGGGCAAATACTATATTAAGCTTCATTAGTAGAAGCAAGACAGTTAATAGGCATCAAGCTATATGGGTAAAATAACCAGTCTCCTGTCCCTCTTGTACCCCCTTACTCCAGCCCAGTATTTGATGCTCCACATCTGTAGACACTATTATCCCTTCCTAGCTAAGGGTGTTGTATCCCTGGTTTTATCCAACCTTAGATTGAAAATATTTGGCCCAAAGTTCTGTTCATATTAAACATATAGAGCCTTTTGCCATTATTCTTTAAATAATACACAATTTACAAAGCATTTACATGATCTTAAGATAAGTAGAGGCGATTTAAAGTGTGCAGGAGTGTATAAATGTGTGTATTATATGTCAGCATGAAAATATTTTATTAATGTCCTAGGCTTTTTTCCTGATAAAATATCCTGTCAGAGGCAACATAAGAGAGAAAGGATGTATTATGGCTCACAGTTCAAGATATACATTCCTAGGGAAGCGGCTCACATCACATTCATAGCCAAAAAGCAGATAGCAATAGATGCTTCTTAGTGCTCAGGTTACTTTCTCTTTACAGTTCAGGATTCCCTGAAGAGGGAATACAGTTAAATTGAGCTTCCTACATCAATTAACTAAATCAAGCATGTCCAGATAACCCTCTTCCTGTGATCTGAAGTTGAAAGAAAACATTAACTACTACAACAAGTGTTGGATGATCTGTGGATTTGGTGTCAGTGGATAATACAGAACCAATGCCTCACAGGTTCTCAGAGATATATTCTTAGATATGTTCATTTAGTCATTAAACAATCAATTAACTCCTTATTGTTCTCCATGAACTATTATAGATGATTGCCATTGACTGGATATGAAATTTCACCAAAGACCAATGTCTTAAAGGCTTGCTCCTCAGTCCAGAGTGTTATTGAGAGCTGGTGGGACCTTTTTCATGTGGCCTAGTGAGAGAACTTTAGGTCACTGTGGTGTGTTCTTGGAAAGGATATGGGGATCCCAGCTCCTCCCTTTCCCTCTTTGCTTCTCAACAACAACTAGGTAGAGTAGTTTTCTCTAGCACTTTTCTGCCGCCGTGTAACGGCTTCACCATAAGCCTAAGCAACCAAGGTCTGCAACATCCACAATTGTGAGCCAGAACTAACTTTGTTTTTTTTTTTAAGTTGATTATCTCAGTATTTTTTTGACAGTATCAGAAAGTTGATACACAGTGTTTAAGCCAACAAACTGTTAATGCTGCAATAGAAAAGGAGGGAAATGCTGTGGAATAAGATAAAGCAGGGTGAGGTGGGTGAGAACTGCGGAACGGAAGAGGGGCCACCCAGATGATGAGTGAAGGCAAGCTGAGGCCTGAGTGAAGTGTGGAGATGAGCCATTCAGGCAAGGAACTGAAGGCTTACATGGTCAGAGACCTGGATGTATTCCTGATGGAGGGGGCCGCCTAAAGCCACATCCAGAATATGCTGAGCAATTCTGGGCTCCATGTAGTTTGAGACACTTTAGACACTAAAAGGATCTAGAGGCAGCTTATGGGTGGGGGAGGGTGTTAAAGAAGAAAATGTCACATGCTTTTCTGCATAATCAATAACTGGCACATAAGACATGGCTCATAAATGTTTGTTTAACCCAGACAACAGCAACTTAAACCAGCAGTAACTATATATTCTTGGTGGAAAGTATGCAACAAATTCTTAAAATGAATAAGAGATGCATCTATATAGATTGATATTCAATGACCACATTGTGGGAATAATAATGGAGAGCCTTTTTGAAAAGGTCAACCACAGCAATAATGTCAGCATTATTAGGAGCCAAGACCCTCCCACCCCTTTCTTACTATCCCTTTCTCCTTTTCTCTACTCTGCTTTCCTGCCCCCCATGTTTGCTAAGTGCTACATACTACTCAGTCATATCCCTAGCCCTAAGTGAAAAATAAATACAATTTGAAAATAAAAGAAAATAAATTAAATATCTGTTTTCTAAAATCTGAATTCAAAATGTCAGTGTAGATTTATGATCTATTTTTTTCTCTATGCCCTCCAAAAGACCTCAAAGAAGTGGTCAGTAAAATAGCGATAAACATGCTTAGAGCTTTGATTATGGTCCTTAGAAAGTACTGTTGTCCTGAATGGATCCAGGTTCCATGAAGGGTGGCTGATCTCAGAATTAGGTAGAAAATGTGTAGTGATCTGGGAACATCTCATCATGGTGAGAAGAGAAAAGTAGTCACATTAAGACCATGAATCTACCCGAAGAACTCCTAGAAACCAAAGATGGATCATTTGAGTGTCAGAAAGAAGAATGAACTCAACAGATTTAAATACATCAAATTGTTAACAATCCATGATTTAAAAATAAGTGATTGTCACCTTCAGAAGAAACTAAGACACATTACTATTCTGAAATGTTCTTTTCTGATAATGCATGGAAAGGTGAGGACCATGGAGGGCATCCTTTAGCAAAGCACATCCAGGCAACAGTAGTAGTAGATGCCCAGGGTTGTTGGGGAAGACTTTCTGGGAACTCCCTAAGGTAGGGGCCATGAAGACAACATCTGAACTCATACATCAGCTTAACACGAAAAGAGAACTCTGCAGACAGGGCTGTGCCTCAGGAATGATGTAAGATAATGTCCTTACCCAATCAAGGATTGTACTCTCTTCATCTCAGTACCTGACTTGCATGCCATCTCGGGATCTACACTTCCAATTCCCAGGGAGGACAGTGACAGCACCATGGGTTGCTACCAGCTAAACTTGAAATGTAGGGAATCATATAGAAAAATTACCTGCTCTTTCCCCCAATAAATAAATGGCATGGGGGAGAAACCAGTAATAACAGAGGAAGAAGGGCTGTCATTGTCATGCTAGCTGTGTGAAGTCTGGCTTTGTGTGACTACAGCCAGAACAAGGGGTTACTAACATGGGTACCCATGCCTGTAATCTCAGCTCTTGGAAGGCTGAGGCAGAATTAAGGGCAACCTGGGCTACACAATGAGTACCAGTTAGGGTTGCAGAGCAAGACTCTTACTGAAACAACAACAATTTAAACAACAACAAACAAAAGATCCAGATAAATAGGGGAGCTAGTGAACTAATGTGCATTAATGAACTACTGTGCATTAGATTGTGGATGTAATAATGACATTTGGCTATGTTACCGAGAAAAAAAAAGAAGCCTTTATGTGTTAAAAATACATTCAGAGCTATTTCTGGATAAAATGACATGCTATCTGGGATTTGCTTTGAAACAATCTAGCGAGCCATAGAGACAGAAAGAAGAGGAGTGGCTGCCAGGACCCAAGGGGAAGGGGGATTGGCAATGGCTTGATTTGAATGGAGCATGAAGATGGCATTCCAGGCTGCTCTTGGCTTCCGGTTGAGCATATACCAAGACAAAACAACCAACAAACCAAACAAAAAATACAACAAAAATACTGAATCACATCCTTCAGAAGGAGAAAATGTATGAGAACAAGATCTCTGTTTTGTTTTTTTTTTTTTTTAATGAAAAAGACCTAGTGTTTGGAAGGAAATGAGTGTATGTGTGTAAAACGAAACTGACCATGAATAAATACTGGCAAAAGCTGGAGATTGACTATTTTCTCCTCTTTTGTGTCTTCTTGAAAATTTCCATCATAAAAATTTAAAAACAAGTAGGGCTGAGAGAAAAAGACAAAAGGGATGAGGATAAAATTATAGTCAGAGGGAGGTTAAAAGTGCAAATGGCAAGGTCGGCAGTGGGCGTGGCCCCTTCTGTGTGTGCTGTAAACAACAGAAAAAACCAGCGCAGCTTGGGCCAAACATGATCCAGTTCCTCTAAGAGGAAAGGGTTTTGGGGAATCAGCCATTCCTGTAACATAAGCAAAGTGGCATTCTGCCATGCTTTCCCCAGGGGTGCTGGGACAGCTGTGATCTCCAGGTGACCACTGTCTTTCACTGTAGGCTGCTGTCTTCCTTTATTACAGTCTCCATAACAGATCCTGTGTATTGAAATTCAAAAACAGCAGACGATTATTCTCCCAGCTCTGGGGGCTGGGAAGTCTGACATCAAGATGCTGGCATGGCTGGAGGGTCCCACCCTTGGTACATCAAGGAAACCTCTCAAAGGCCCTGTCAAATACCATCACATGGGGGTTGGAGCTTCAGAGTGACTCTCCCTCCCTCCTTCCTCTTTCTCTTTGCTCATGCATGTAGAGCTGCACATCTGGAGGCCAGAAGATAGCCTTAGGTTTTCTTCCTCACAAGCCATCAACCTTATTTTGTGGCAGAGTCTCTCAGTGGTCTGGAACTTACCAAGTAGGCTGAGCTGGCTGGCCAAAGTTTCAGGGATCTGCCCATCTCCAGATCTTCCCATTGCTGAAATCACAAACAGGCACTCCCATACTTGACTACTATTTAGAGTGAGTCCTGGGGATTGAACTCATATCCTCATGCTTGCAGAACAAACCCTTTACTGACTGAGCTATCTTAGAGCTCAACATGAGCTTTTCTGTTACACAATTTATTCCAAAGCATGGCATATCCTCATGTCTCTTCCTTAAAGTATCATTCAAGGAAAACAGCTTTCAAATGATCAAGGGACTGCAGTCTTGTAACCACTTTGATCCACCTTTCATAAAATGCACTTTTGTAGTTGGGAAAAATATCACACATACATGGTCTAATAAGGGCTACAATGTAATATCTGGAAAAAGATAAAAGGCTCCATTGTCCTCCTCTCAACTCTAGGCTGTCACCTGCTGATAAGAATACTCTGTGCTTCACTGGAAACGGTCTCTGAATATGCTAACTCAAGGAGATGTGAGTGGGTTTCTCCTGTCCCAGTTGGAGCTGAGGAAAGGAGACAAGGTGCTACCTCCCAGTGTGTGCTGGGACAGAGAGGGCTACGTAGCAATCAGGCATGTGTACATCATGGCTCTGGAAACTGGAGAGACTATGTGGAGAATAAGGTGTGCGGCTCCCCCACGGCTGCTGACTGCTTCAGTGGGGACCCCAGCAGAACTGATGGGCTCTGTGCTGTGAGATGGGTCTTGGTGGACTGGTGTGGATCCCTCCCAGGCCACTTGCAGGGGAGCATTGGAGTCACTGGAATTGGTCTGCACCCACAGTTTATCTAGGCTCAAAATGAAAAGCTCATATAGTTTGTGTCCTCCAAAGGCTCATGGGTGGGCCGCTTGGTCCCCAATATTCTATTAGGAAGTAGTAAGGGATCTTAAAGAGGTGGAGCCTGGGAGGGAGTGCTTGAGTCGCTGGTGGAGGGTGGGGGTGGGAGATGCTCTCTCTCATGTGACCAGTTCTCATGTGCCCTGTGGACCAAAGTTCAGCATTTGGGGATGAGCCAGTGCATTGGTGATCCTTAAGTTCTGTAGGCAGCCGTTAGTTCTTTTGTGGCACTGGTTATAGAAGGTGAGTATAAAAGAGCAGCAGGACCTCTTCCTGCTCTCTAGCCATGAAGTCATGCCATCAGGAGTCATCTGCTCCCACCAGGGCCAAGCGCAGGCCAGTATATGGTTCTGAAACTTTATCTTGTACTGTAGTTGAAAATTAGATGAATACACTCCATGGTCTTGCTAGGGAGGCAATAAAAAGTTTGAAAGTGCAGGCTCAAATTCCAGTCCCATCACTTACTTATTTGAATGACCCTGGGAAAGTTACTCAACCTCTCTGGTCCTTGCTTTCCTCATGTAGTAAAATATAGGTAGCTTGTTGTTGCGCTGTTATCAAACACTGTAGTTGAACATAATACAAGACCCTACACAAAAATGGTCCAAACGACCACTTGGCTCATCACGAGCATTCAACAGATACATCATTATTCTTTTTATTCCATCCTATACCCTAACCCAGCATAGGGCTTGGCACAATGGGCATTTGCTGAAGAGCCAATGAAGGGGCTACTATTGGGGACTTCACACCTAATCATTTTTTTTAAATGAATACAGAAATGGGGTTCAGATCCTCCTGAGAAGCATGGTACATGAGCATATTTCAAGCTCATTGCACTGTTTTAGACCACTCCAAAATCGTTATTGCCAGTGTCAGCCAGCTACCCACTCTAGCTCAGACATCCCCATCATGTTTTCCTGAAAGACCAGGCTTTAAGCATCCTTTTTCCTGCTATGGCCAAGGCACACTTGGTTTTTTGTTTTTTTAAAAATAAAGATAAACACATGATGTAGTTTACTGACCCAGGTTATTGACCAACCAGCTAAAAACCAAAGGACATCTACCAATAACAAAACCCATTTCTGGGCAGTTGCTCTGTGATCTTTCCTTTTGGCAAGAGGACCTGGCAGGCTATTTGGCTACTCAGGCTACTTACTCTCTGTTTGAGATAATAGAAGCATAATCATGGCACACAAATAGAGACTTGTTTTCCTGTTTTTGTACGAGGAAGGTAGGCATCCAGCTCATTTCAAAGCCACATCAACTTGCTAAAAAACTAGCTAGATGGGGTAAATGGGTCAGGTTTCCTGCTTACTTCCTAGGAAGGTTTTAACAACTCTTACAGCAAATACACTTACAAGACAAAAGTAAGAATAGGTTTAAGGGACCGGGGATACGGTGCAGTCCAAATATGCCTTCTGTACAAGCCCAAGGACCTGAGTTTAATCCTTAGCACCTATGCAAAAGCCAGGTACAGCAGTGCACACATGTAATTCCAGAGCTGGACAGGCAGGCCCTTGTGGCTTGCTGGCTAGCCCCCTTGCCTAAACAGCAAGCCCCGCATCCCAGTGAGAGACCTTGTCTCTAAATTCAGGGTGGATGGCTCCTGAGAAATTGCTCCAGATGTTTACCTCTGTCTTCTACACACATGTGCACCTGCACATACATGAATATACACAGGCTCCCCTACCTTCCCCTACAGGACTAGGTTCAGTGTAACAGTATTGTCAGGTCACATTAATGCTTTAGCTCAGAGACAGTGCTTTTTCACCCTAAGCTAAGAAGAAATACGTAGATGCAGCAAAAGCTCTAAGGCTGTGGTTCCCAAGTATTCTGGGTTTATATTACCGAATTTAGGTGTTTCTAAAACAGCATTCATATGTTAAGAAGATACCAGTTTCACTTACGAAGGGGTTAAAGCTAACTAGCTTAACAATTATTTACATCCTAACAACTTGGTAACTGTTCCAAGAAATCCCAATGAACATAATATTTCATTACTAAAGATCTTACAATTACTGAGAGGGTGTGTGAATTTGTTGGAGACTGAACAAATTTCCAAATCACTGGACACCATCACTCTCATTTACTGTCCCTCACTGATTTTTACATGAAACTTTTATTTAAAACACAGTCTCCACAAATTTCCACCAATCAAAGATACAATGCATTGGAAGGAACATGGGATCCAATCTAGATGTTCTGAGCTACCCGGCTAGTCATTTGCATGGTGTCTACTCGTTGCTGAGAACTGTTGTGCTTTCCTTGAAAGCACAGAATGTATTGTGCTGCCTCCAATGCTCCAGGCTGCCTTGACGCAGTATAGGAAGTGTGACTTCATATGATTGCTATTCCAGGTCCTTCCTTCTTAGCAAGTAGCAGAAGTTTTTGGAAGGAAATCACCCACTGGAGGAACTAGCTAATGGATAGGATGACCATACCATACTTAAGGGAACTGAAAGAACCCTCCTTCCTTTTATTTTGAAAGAGTCTTGCTATGTAGCCCAGGCTGACCTCAAACTCTTGAATCTCATAGCTAGCTTCCTGATGGCTGATATTACAGGCATGAGATGCTGGGCCTGCCTTAATATTACTCTTCAGAACATAATGTAAGTCTTTTTAAAATGAAGGTATCAGGACCATGGTATTGGTGTCTTTTGTGTAAACAAAAGTGGTTAGTGAGAGAAAACTCACTATTTAGACTAATCCTTAAGTATATCTGAAACACACACACACACAGAGAGAGAGAGAGAAAGAGAGAGAGAGAGAGCCCAAGTAATGCATTAGAAATATTTGAAAGAGGATCAGGCATGGTGTTAGATACCAATAACCACAGCATATAAGAGGCAGAGGCAGGAAGACCAGGAACTCAAGGTCATACTTGGCTATGTACTTAGTTCAAGGTCAGTCTGGGCTACAAAGGACTCTGTTTCTAATAAAAAAAGTAGTTGAGGAATAATCTGTGTCCCTGAGAAATTCACAGTTCATGCAGGGGTGGGGCATAGGAGGACATATAACTCAGTAGATTGTGATCAGCACCACTGCAGTACCACGGCAGGATGCAGCATATAGACCTGGAAGTCTTCAGAAGGCTTCCCTGGGAGCATGGTAGATTGCACCTTGGTTCTCCTTGTACTGATTACAGAGTTCATACTGCTCCAGAATGAGCCTTCTGGCAGGCCACTTTCCATATTCTCTAAGTGGCAAAGCAGAGCTCAGAATTCTGCCTGCATCATATAGTCTCTTCCTACAATGCTGCAGAGAAGCTGGGCTGGAGTCTGCACTGGTCCCTCCTACAACTTCTTAGAATCCTGGATGGGGACCAAGGAGAGTAGCCACACAGGTCTTCTAGGTCACTCAGTCTGGATATGTTAGTCACCCATGTTTAAGAAAAATTTGCATTAATCTCTTAAATTGTGTTGACTAATAACGCCTTATTTTGAAGAAGAAATGTCTAGGAAGTATAACTTGGTGATAGAATAGGAGCTTGGCATGTGTGAGGTCCTCAGGGATACCTCTAGCCCTGCAGGAGAATCAGGGCTAAATAATAATGCAGAGTAAATGTTGACACGGAATTTTACAGATGTCAATCTTTTCATATCCATTACTTGAAAAGATCTTACTGTGTGACTGTGTGTGTGTGTATATGTGTGTGTGTGTGTGTGTGTGTGTGTGTGTGAGAGAGAGAGAGAGAGAGAGAGAGAGAGAGAGAGAGAGAGAGAGAGAGAGAGAGATTTTATATGTGTATTGTACTGAGTGCCAACTACATGAAAGGGACTGTAGTTCCAGGAAGAGTGTCATCTCGTTTACACACATCATCTCAGCCTTTAGAAACAGTCTTGAGGGCTTCTGGCCATCATGTACCCAGACAAGCCTCGTTAATGTAAGCAGCTAGAAAGCTGGGAACAATCTCTGAGGCAACTGTCTGTAGGTGGTAGAAACAGGCCATGAAAGGCTGCAGTGCCTGAGAGGAGGGGGCTCTGGATAGGAGCCCCATGTTGGTCCAGCCTCCTTCAGCCTGCCTTTTTCTTTTTTTCCTCTCTCATTTTCCTTCCTTCCTTTTTCTTTCTTTTCTGTTCTTTCCTTCCTTCCTTCCTTTCTTCTTTCTGTCTGTCTGTCTGTCTGTCTGTCTGTCTGTCTGTCTCTCTCATTTTGAGACAGGGTTTCTTTGTGTAGGCTTCGCTGTCCTGGAGTCACTTTGTATACCAGGGTGGCCACTGAGATCCACCTGCCTCTGCCTCCCTGAGTGCTGGGATTACAGGCCTGCACCACTGTGCCTGGTTAGCAGACCACTCTAATGTAGTGTTCACCTGCCACTCTTTTTTTTAAAGTTTTTTTTGTATTTTGTATTTTTATTAATTACAGTTTATTCACTTTGTATCTCCCTCCATCCTCCCCTTCCAATACCACCCTCCATCCCCCTTCTCCATCCATGCCCCTCCCAAAGTCCATTGATAGGGGAGGTCTTCCTCTCCTTCCTTCTGATCCTCACCTGCCACTCTTTAAACAGCCCAAACTTGTTGGAGTTTTGCATCTGCTGTTCTCTGCCTGGACAGTTCTTCCCTCTTGTTTAGGGTATTCTCTTTCTTCATTCTTTGCTTCAATGTCACCACTTTAGATGCTTTTTCTTATAGCTCCACCATATTCTTCTCTTACTTAACAACCAATTTCTCCTTTTCCTAGAACTGAGTTGCTTTATAGTGGTTTATTTACTCATTTACATATTGTCTGCTTTTCCTACTTGACAATGGCTTTCATGTTCATGACACAGCACAATATGCAGTAGTTGCCCATAAGTAGCTATTAATAAAGTGAATAATGGAAGCCCTCATCTCTGGGGGAGGGAGAGTTAGGAGGACCATGAGAGAGGAGAAATTTTCTCCCCTTTTATTACTGAAGCTAGGGTCTTTGTAAGGCAGATATGAGAAAGTTTCTAAAGAATTTGGGACTTGAAAAACAGTATATGTTCTTATGGTATGAATGTGAACCATTCCCCACAAGCTCATGTGTTTGTTTGAACACTTGGCCCTCAGCTTGGTGGCACGATTTTGAGAAGTTGTGGGAACTTTAGGAGATTGAGCCTAGATGGAGAATGTGAAACACCATGTGAAACACCTAGCTAACCTCCAGGTGTTAGGGCTGGACTTCTCCACTAAGCTCTCTCTGTTTCTTGATCCACTGAGATGTAACAGATGCACTGTAAGCCCCTACTGCTAGAGACTGAGTCTTAGCTGAAAAACCTTCCCCCACTATGGTGGTTTGAAGGATAATGGTGCCTGTAGGGTCATATATTTGAGTGCTTGGTCACCAGGGAGCAGAAGTGTTTGAAAGACTTAGAAGGATTAGGAGGTGTGGCCTTGCTGGAGCAGGTGTGGCCTTGTTGCAGAACGTGTGCCGCTGGGGATGGGCTTTGAGGATTGAAAAGGATGTTAGCTTCAGTCCCATGCCTGCTTTCCTGCCACCATGCTTCCCACCATGGTAATCATGTGCTAATCCTCCAAAACTGTAAGCAAGCTCCTGATGGAACACTTTCTTTTGTAAGAGTTGCCTTAGTCACAGCCTCTCTTCACAGCAATAGAACAGTGCACACGACACCCGTCATGGTGGGGGAGAATTAGACTGTGAGCTGCAGCAAACACCTGCTCGTGTGAGGTGCTTCTGTCAACCATTTTGTCACAGTAAGAGAAAAAGTAACTAAGATCCATTTCCACTCAGCAAATCCCGATGAAACACTGAAAAGGCGATGCAGTCCTTCACACTTCACAGATGAGGCCCAGACAAGCGAAGAGCTTATTTGAGATCATCCAGCTTGAGTTCAGAACCCTGTGACCTGTCCTCCATACTTCTGTGGCTTGAAGCGGATGATTAAGGCAACTTTTCTCTTTCCTGTCCCTCCCCCATCTGGCTGTTTTGTATGCTGTACTAATAGACATGCTTAATGCTGGCATGGTGTAACAGTTGAGAGCTTCATGGGGTAGGTGCCCAGTCTCTTCCTGGAAGGACTTGGGAGGTCAGACTCTGCCAACCAAACTCCACTGCCAAAGCATCCTCCAGCTGGAATCATGGCCCTGATGACTCAACTCAAGGGTCCCTTGGCCAAGGCAGCCTGTTGCCAGACGACCCCAGCATGGCTGAGGCTCACAGCTGACTCACAGGGCAGGCTGCCATCACCCAAATCACCTACTCCACCTCTGGCTGGAGAGGAAATTTGGGGATACTGGGGTGGGACCCTGTGTTGGGGCATGTGACTCAGCCGCTGTATAAATAATAATAATGACAATGGTCATAATGACATCAATGATGGATGATGACAGATGTGCTTAATGAGCACTTTTCATGTGCCAGACACTAGTCTGCAAACCCTATAGTAATTCATTTAGTCTTCCTAAGAATCCTATGAGGTTCATACTATTATTCCCATTTTGTACATTAAAAAGATGTGGTCCAGCAAGGATATGTCACTGTCTGTGGGACTCAGAGCTGGCACACCGAAGCGCTGACATTCCAACTCAAGTCTGTTTGACTCTAAGTCCTAGTTATTCATTGAGCAAATATTTATGGAGCCCCAATTACAAGCCAGGCATTATTGTAGGAAGTGGGGGTGCATTAGTGGGGCTGGATGGGAAGAACATCCACAAATAAATACATGGTAGTTAGGTGGAGAGGAGCATGGAGGAAAAAATAAATTGGGCTGAGATGAGTAGGGATTATTAGGGGTCAGAATGTGGCTATTTCATATGTAGCTTTTTGAAGTCCTCCCTAATAAGATGTTAAGCAGACACCTAAAGGACATGGAAGGGTGAGCTCCATGCCTCTCTGGTGGATCTTGGCAGAGAACTCAATGTTGAGGTCTGAGGCTGGAGGTATCGGGTAGGCTTGCCCGATAGCACGGCCACTAGGGTGGAGGCAATGGAGGGGACCCAGGTAAGAACGGCAAGAGGACAATCGAATAGGTAAAGGCAGATCATGGTGGGTCTCATGAATTTAAGGTTCTTCTTGAAATGACAGGGCCACCACAGCCACGAAAGTTTTGGGTCAGGGACTGATATGATCTTTATTATGGTGAGTAGGATGACTTTGGTGTGAGAAGACTAAATCAAATGTTGAAAATTAGGGAGATGGGCCAGAAGGCTAGTTTAATAACAGCAAGAGATGACACTGGCTTATCCTAGTTGGTCCTGTAGATATTGGATAGGATCTGATCTCCCTGACATCTAGAAAAAATTA
>CM053766.1:85727146-85783651 GCA_028658305.1 Pachyuromys duprasi
TTACTTGCTATAACATACCAACTTAATACCTCTGCCAACCTATTTGTTGAATGTATTGATTTATGATCTTTATTCTGTGGCTACATCTCACATAACCCCTTTCAGAGTGGTACACATCACCCCGGGGTATCTTGAATCCACAGTCCTGGGTCATTCTCACTCATATTTGCTTTGAATAACATGCTTTTCTCTTTCTTTTAAGGCAGACAATTTTGACACCCAGCACAGGACTCAAAGACTATCCATGTACATAAAAGGGATTTCTTTAGTCAACGCTAGAAGCTCATTGAGTCTTCTGACCATGATGGCCCCTTAGTGGATGTTGGTGACTGTTCTGTGTGTCTGACACTTCCCTTTATTTGGTTGCTGGTCCTTTGGTGTGTGGGGGTGGCTGTTGTTATTTGCCTACCCTTTTGTTTCAAAACATTTATCAGAGTCTTTGTTTGCCAACGCTGCCATTTTTCTCTTGCTACTCTTTATTACCTGAAATTTCCTTTTCTGTTTCCAATGTTGTTTATCACAACACTGTTCATTTTAGCACAGATATTCTGTGAGTGCCTGTTCACAAAGACACTAATGGTAAGAGGTTTTTGCTTCCTCCAGACCAAGAGAGCATGAAAAGGCATGATTAGATGACTAAATATTTCTTTCCACTTTGTTTATATTAACTTCTACCTAGAAGTTTGGTAGAATTCATCAGTGAATCTTGGAGTACAAATTGGTATATTCACCATGAAAATCATTGTGTGTACACACACAAACAAAAATAAATGAATGTCATAATTAAAATATATTATTTTCTTTTAAATATTTCCTGGCCCCAATATTTGTTAGAGCCAGGATGAAATGTCCTAGAAACAGCACTGTAAGAATTTAATTCAAACTCATCAAAGTGAGGACAACTTAAAGTAGCTCTTCCTTCTACCATGAGAGTTCTAGGGGCTAAACTCAGGTCTTCAGGCTTGGCAGCAGGCACTTTTACCAGCTTAGTTATCTTGCTGTTCCAAGCAATTGCCTTTAAATACTTTTTACAATCTGAGCTCTAGTGGTCTTACTATCTAGCAAACAGAAACGGCCAATTTCTGTTGATAACACATTTCCCTCTCTCTATTAATTCAGTGTTTACTCCTAAAAGACTATGCACTATGGGTAATATCCTGGACTTGGCACAACTTCTCTGACCCTAACTAGAACATGCTTCTCATCCTTTCTTACTCTGTGACTGCTGACCTTGCCATGAGTTGAGCCATGGGGAGAGCAAGCTCTGTGAATGACTCCTCAGCCTGGCTTGTTCCTTGCTCCAAGCTATCCTTGTTCAATCTCCCCTGGAGTTTGAGAATTTGACCTTCAGGCCAGAAATCATCTTGGGCAGATTTGAGAGGCATCATTCACCCATGTAATGACCTCTCTAGGGTGGACCAAGTTTTCTGCTAGCACTTGCCCGTCTAGTCTTTCATGGGAGTGCCTGGCACTTGAACAGCTCTGTTCCCTTCCAAGGCTCATTAAATCTGTTTCATACTCCTTCCTGTCTTGCCTGGTGATGGGAGGATACGGGCCACTCAGTGCTTCTTGGGCTCAATTCAGCTTGTTTGTAATAAAAACACAAACAAACGTGGCAGATGTTGGCCTGTGTTTCGTTTAGGACTTTTCATTGCTTCAGGCTACATATCTAAGTGACTTCCCAGGGCCTTCCACCTGGGGCATCTGCTTGACTTTCCTGGGAAGTCCACAGACCAAAGAAAATAAGAAAAGAAACACAGCCAGAGGGACCCTGGAAGGGATCTTACCAGTTCCTTCACACTCTGGGCTTTTAAAAGTTAATCATAAGGGTTTAGGTGAGAAAAGCAAATCAAGAAGGGGAGATAGCCCAGTGGACTATCAAATGCCTCCATTTGCAAGGACCTGGCTTGATTCTAAGCACTAAAAAGAGAGAGAAAAAAATTTATCAAGCGTGGCCTCTAAAAGTAATTCACCTGGCTTTGGGCCGTGACTCATGAAATGAAGAAGTAGGTTTCTCCTTCATTTGTGGAGTTAGCTACCAGGGTCCACCTGAGAGGTACTGTAGATCATAGGATCAGCTAAGCAACCATGTGCAGTCCTCAGGGCAGGCTTTAGTACATAGCGTGTAGACAATAAACCCAGGGAGGGAAGAAGAGCTGTGTCAGCTGCAAGTACACTGGAGAGTAGTAGATGAGGCCCCAAGCCGAATATAAGACATTTATCTAACTTTTGAGAAACCTAGATTAAGAATATAACCATTAACTCTTCCAAATGAGCCAATTTCAATTGGCATAAAGTAACCTGAAAAACAAAAGTAACCTGAATTAACCAGGTTTCAAATAGCAGCAACTGCGCTATTGTCTTCTCTCCATGTCGTTATGTCTGTATCTTACAACGTAAAACAAATTTGTGCCCATGTGTGCATGTGTGTGTATGTTTGTGTGTGCATGTTCATATGTGTACATGTTTATACACGTGCATGTTTGTGTTGTGTATGTGTGTGCGAAGGCCATAGGACAACACCTGGTGTCATCTTCAGTAATGCTGTCCATCTCTTTGAAACAAGTTCCCTCATTTAACTAGTGCTCATCAATTAGACCTGGTGGGATGGCCTTGAGCCTACTTTATAAGAACATTATGTTATCAGCTCTTCTCTTTTCTCTGACAAAATGCCTGACAGAAGTGGCTGAAAGAGGGAAGATTCTACTGGCTCATGGTTTCAAAGAGTCACAGTCCAACATGGAGGTAGAAGAAGGTTGGTTTTCAGTAAAGGCTTCTTTTTGTTTATATGGCATGTGCCAGGAAGCAATGGTCATAGGGTGGAACTTCCAAAGGCATGCCAGTCAGGCCCCACTTTTTAAGGGCCCCACAACCTTCTATAGAGCCCTACAAGCTAAAGTCTGAGAATTCCAAATATGAGCCTGTGGGGAACATTCTAGATTCAAACCATAGCAACACCAATCCCATTCATCATAAGGCATCTAAGCCCCATGAGCAAGGCACCTTTCACTTCCTAACCCATTGCCTTAACATATGAACTATTTGGGGGTCACAATATAAGCATCCAGACCATAGACACACTGCAGGTGGGCAGGTATCAGGCAGACAATCTGTCAAAGGACAAGACAGAAGAGAGCTGTTCTGCTGTGCACTGTGTGCATGCTAAGTAGTCTCCTGAAACTCATCAGCAGGACAGCTTGGTAGAGCTACACTTAATGCACACCTACGCTTTTCCAAATCACACTTTCTTTTCATGCTGCTCCTAAGAATAAAATCAGATGAGATTTTGTGTGGAGCACAATAGAAGCTCCAAGCTCTGGGTGAAGCTGATATAGACTTAGATCTCAGCTTTCTGATTTAAATACATTAACCTGGAATGAAGCTCTCTCTCTCTATATCTCATTATCTCTCTATTTCTCCAAACTGGTGGTTATTACATGTATGAAAGCTTTAAAAAGATATAGATTCTCCAAGAACAGGAGGCAGTGATATGGCCATTGGTCTGGGTATCAGGTCACTATATGCTGTGCAGTGTGGAACTCTGGGAACTCCCTCACTTATCTATAGCTCACTTTCCTTATCTGTAAATGGAGTTTGTAATTATAAACATGACTCCTAGAGTGACTAAAGATAGAGTAGAATCAAATACATCTGCAAGACAATGAATGTCAGCTGTCTCCCATGATAATAAAGGCTCCCTAGAGGCTATCTATCTATCTATCTATCTATCTATCTATCTATCTATCTATCTATCTATCTATCTACCTACCTATCTGTCTACCTACCTATCTATTGTAAAATCCCAACTATAGTGTCTAAGTCACTTTCTGCATTATCTCTTGTTGGCCTTGGCCTCTCTCTCCTGGTCCTCTGTTTTGAATGTGTGTTGTACTGAGGATGTGCCAGGTATAGCAAGATCCTAAACCATCTCACCTGGAAGCTTCTATGGTCAACTGAATATGGTACTTAAACCTTCCTTTCATGCTTCCCTGTCTGTTAGGGAGTTAGTGAAAGTTTGCTGACTTGCCTAAGAAAAATGGGAGATCTTATCTACAGCCAAAGACTGACAGCAGCATGGCAGTTCCTCCTTGCCCAGTAGACTCCCTTGTGAACTGCTGGGATACAAAAGGCCATGTAAGTATTTTTGAAAAGCAATACTGTGTGTGTGTGTGCGCGCGCGCGTGCATGCATGCTGGGATGTGACTCACTGCACACAGTTATAAAGGTAAGGATATTGTATTGAGGTCTGGAGAAATTGGAGGTCTACAGTCAACTGAACACGGTAATTAAGCCATCCCTGACATGTTTCCAGTCCTTTTAGGGAGTTAGTGAAAATATACTGACTTGCCTAAAAAATATTACCCCCCTCCCTTTCTGATTAAAGAGCTTAGTTTGAGTTTAGAGCTGAAGCTGTACAGGTTTCTCTTCCGGGTGGAGAGGGAAGGTGTTGCAGTAAGTGTAGGGATGAGGCCAGTGAGGGAGAACAGAGGGCCAGTGCTGCAGCCGTAATTGTGGGCATGCTGCCTACAACGGCAACTTAGAGAAGAGCCCCGGTGTGTGAAGAACTTTGGAGGCATCAGGCCACCTCTCACTTTTGGCTGATGAGGCAACAGACACACAGGCTAGACCAGGTGACACAATGTGACATGTAAGCCAAAATAAGATAGGCATCAGCTGTGTTCAGGACCTGTGTGCCAGCTTTCTTCTGCCATGACCCTCTGCATGATGCTGATGACAGAGGGTGACGCACGCAGATGGACACAAACCATGTGTGACAGCCTAATAGCTTGACATGCATATCCATGTGCATTAGGAAGTTGGATCTGGCTTGGAAAACTGATAATCTATCTGTTCCCAATGATGTATACCTACAGATCCAGCTGTGTGGGAGGCTGAGACAGCAGGATGGTTTGAGCCCATGCATTTGAGATCAGTCTAGACAACATATGAGATCATATCTCAAAAAACAAAACAAAATACGGTTCAGTACCTGTGGTAGTGATATTGGATACTAGATATTTTATCAATGCGCTTTAGTCGGGCTGAGGTTGGAACCCAGAGGCCAACCCATGATTGATAGGAGCTTTGTTGCTATTGTTGGGTGTGGTAGCACATGCCTTTGATATCATGTTAGGAGCTGGAGGCAGGTGGATCTTTGTGAGTTCGAGGTCAGCCTAGTCTACATAGGAAGATCCAGGCCAGCCAGGGCTACATGGTGAAGCTCGGTTTTAACACTGAACTACATATCTAGCCCTAAGATATCAGTGAGATGTAGCTTCCCCAGTGAACAGGTAGCCTGAGGAGCATAAAATATCACAGCTACATTCATTGCTAGGGTGCATGATGCTGTGGGGCTGGCTGAGGAGGGCCTTTTGGTTCCTTCTGGAATCTGGGATATTTTAGATTTGAAGAGGGACAAACTTACTGAGAGTCTCCAGAAATTTTTATATCATGTTAGACCCGTTTTCATTAGAGCTGTCTAACCCATGACACTACCAGCCTGAAGTATGAATGAATCAGCAGTGGCTGCCACCCCAACCTGGGCCTGTGGGAATGGTACCCACCTAGGTCTTCAAGGCTGGTCTCAAAATCACAATTAAATCAGGGACAGGGAAATTGTTCAGTGATTTAAAAATTTACCACAAAAGTCTGTATCCCTAGAAATCATATAAAGTTTGGTATGGTAGTATGTACCTGTAATCCCAGTGTTTCAGTGTTGAGATGGGAGGTAGAGATTGGAGAATCCCTGGATGCTCTCAAGCCAGCTTGCTATGTTGGCAAACACAGCAGTGAACAAAGATTCTCTTCCTCACACAAGGTGGAAAGTGAGGACAGGTACCTGAGGTTGTCTTCTGATTTCCACACGTGTTTCATATGCATGCACCTACATACATAAGTACACACACATACACACCATACACATATACATAGAGATTAAAAACATTAAATCAAAAGACTATGATGGGTTTTATGCTAGGACTAAAATAAAATGAATGAAAACTCCAGTTTCACTGAGAACACCAACATAAGGGATCAATGATAAGCTAGTCCAACCTAATAAGTTCTTTCTATAATCAGACTCTTCATGAAGGCAGCCACTCTGTGTGCTCACCACTGCTTTTCAGTACCTAGGATTCCACCTCATGCTAAGAAGACACTTAACTAGTGCCATGACTTGGCTCCTAAACAAATGCCTGCCTCATATTTCATGTGTTGGAATTCATTCCCCAGAGTTGCAGATTGGGGTGTGTGACCTTTGGGCTCTACTCTCCGAAGGGGATGAACCTGTTTATGGGTGACTGGCTTACCAAGGGAGCAGCTTGGTTATAAAAGCAAGCTTTCTTTGGTTACTCTGAGTGAGTTTCCTCCATCCTGACTTTTTAGGACAGTCATGTGTTATGGCAGGACAAACTGGGAAGGACCTATTGGCTTTTTCTACAGGTTTCAATTGTAAGATAGGAAGACAATGGGGCTGAGGCTGAAAGACGCCCAGGGAGCTCAAGCACTTTCTCTCCCCATCCCCATAATCTAAACTTTAGACTCAGTCTTGCTATCTTGGCTTTCTGGGCACTGAGATTTCTGCCATACACCTACATACTCAGCCTCCAGTATTCTCTTCATGGATTTATATGTCTACCATAAACTAAAAGATATTGAATCAAATCACAGCAAATAGTATACTACTCTTATCTATGTTGCTGTGACTGTAGGTGTAACAGGGCCCTAGATCTTAGTATAACTGACTCTACTTGATGGAAGTGTCATTCTGGCTGTAAAACAGCATATAGACAGCACCACCAGCCAAACTAAAACAAAGACTTAATCCATCAAAGTCCGTGGCTATGGGAAAGTCACTAAATGTACTAATCTTGCTGCCTGGCTTCTGTAGTTCTGCATTTTGCTAACTGTCCTAATTAACTGAAGTATGTCAACTCAGAACATGGTTTTGTGCTTAAAAGCTCACCCTAAGAGAGGCTCAACGCTACACCGGGATCCCAGACTACCACTATAGTCACCAGCTGGCTATAAAAGACTTCCTCTTGGCTTGAACCCATGTCCCAGCAGTCTTCTCTACTAGATCCCCCACAGCAGTAGATTCCATTGTAGGGTTTTATGTGGAAAGAGAGTTCTGATATGACCCAGTCCGTTGGCTTGAAGGAGAAGCTGAAGCCTGGGGACAGAGTGCAACTGGGAGGGAAAAAGGAGGAAGGAAAAGGTGGGAGGAAAGTATTATGCTTAATGGTTAGGGCCCCTGCCCTCCCCTCAAGGGGCCTCCCCATCAGGGCCTGTTTCCTTGCTGAGGAAGGAGTGTGCTGAAATGTCATTATTTATCAGGGGAGAAAAATCCCTGTCTGGTTAGCACCCGAATGAAACCCACACTGCCTGCAGAGCTGCACAGCCTCCAACCTTCCAGGCTTAGCAGGATGTGGCCCTGCTACATCTCTGACGTCCTTTCATTGTTGTCCAGATTCTAGAACTCATAACTTCAATGCTGCCTTAGGCTACTTGCCCTCAGTAGCCCCTCTGTCAGCCATGGTGTTTCTGTAAACAGATACACAGTCAGCTGTCTCCCGATTACCTCTGTGCCATTGTCACCTCCTCACTGAAGCTCCCAGGGATCACCCAAGAAGAATCAGCTCTGTTGCTTTTTGGTCAGTTCCCAACCCCTTTTTTGCACTAATTTCTGCTTCAGACTGTCTTTCAGTTTCTGGACCCTCCAATGACTGTGAAAATAAGCTCCTGGCTAGTAAACCTACTACTGCATTGCTTGCTCTTTGCACAAGGAAGGTAGTTTAGAACTGTTTACTCAACAGCAAAATTCTAGGAACTGACCATGGTGTGGGAGTGGGGAGCTCTCTTGAGCTAAGAAAGTGGTTTTCAAACTGGACTCCAGGTAGTTGGGCATGGCAGTTTATACATTAAATCCCATAGCTGCTGGTGATCGGGGAGGCAGAAAGAACAGAAATCCAAGGTCAGCTTTGGCTTCATAGTGAGCTTGAGACCCTGCCTCAAAAACCAAAACAAAACAAAAAAACAAAACATACAATGAAATTGGATTACAGGGCAGGCAGGGATAAAGACACACACAAAGACAATTGGGCTGTTCTAGACCTCTGCCTTTCTCCAGAACAGATCCTCATCTGGGATCTTTTATATTTAGTGAGTGTTTTCATTGTTCATTGGACAAGGGACTGAAAGGTCAAAGAGTGGGGTCCAGATCACTGTTAGAAACACTAGGAGGCAGGCAGGGTTTCACGCCTTTAGAAGTCCCCTTGGGTCTTGAGACTTGTGATTCCATGAAAGAGACAGGCAGAAGAAGCCTTAGGATTGAGGTCTAAGAGGTACAGGACCTTGGCAGGCATGCCATCTGGGGAGCCCCCACTGTAGGATGGGGCCTCTGTGAGCATCCTGGCCCAATACTCAGTTCTATAGCACTCAGCCCTGCGCCTGCTGCTGAGGTATTTTACACGGAGATTTACCTCTCACACTTGCTCCCGAGCTCAATAAGAAAGCAGCTGTCTCACTTCCCGTGGATTCAGTTTTCCTGGTGCTCACTGTTAGAGTATTTTTAGTTTCTGTCTCAGCTCTTCTGATGACATTTTAAGAGACGCTGCCGATAAAGTGACCTGGGTGGCATGGAGGTGGAGCAGCACAGAGTCCACGGCACTGGGCCACGCACTGTATCTATATTAAAAAAATAAATGTTTCTCTCTTCTCGGTATGGGGCGGGGAGGAGAACAAGCTCTACAACTATCCTTCACAAGGCACAGCATGTGTAAGTTGACAGACTAACTTTGTGGGAAGAAAATTTCAAATTAAGTATCCAGGCTGGGTGTGTACAGCTGGTAAAGGGATAAAATCATGCCATCTTTAACATTGCTCTTTACAGAGCTGTAAAGAAAAAGCAGAAAGAGGCCCGGCATGGTGGCACATTCCCTTGATCTCAGTACTTGAGGCAGAGGCAGAGAGGCAGAGAGGTGGCAGAGAGGCAAAGAGGGAGGGCAGAGAGGGAGGGCAGAGAGGCAGAGGCATCTCTATGTACAAAGTCAGCCTAATCTATAAAGGGAGTTCCAGGACAGGGAAGGTTACATAGTAAAACTGCCTTGCCTCAGTATCTAAGGTAGAGAGCAACCAAAATGCCCACTGTCTACCTCAGGCTTCCACACATGAATCTGCACACATGTATGCATTCACACAGTATACACACAAATGTGCAAACACATCATGCATATTACATGTATACAAAGATAAAATACTGCAAAAAACCTCAAGCAACATACATGTAAATAAAACAAAAGAATCGTGGTCCCTTCCCCTAAATGTCTCCTTACTTATATGCAAATAGTCCCCAAATTGAAAACAAACAAACAACCATCACTACCACCAACAAAATCAAAACTAAATCCAAAACACTAACAGTCTTTAAGGTCAGTGATTCCCATCCTGGACTTACTTTTGTGGTAGCTGGCCCGACTACCACATCAGGACAGGAAGCTCCTGATGGAGTCTGAGGGCTGAGGTTACCTCATGTTCATGTTTGGGAACAAATAAGTCAGTGGGGACTCTTCTTCCATCAGGGCTCAGTTTTACCTGCACATGTCAGTGTAGTATTTCTGCTGTGGGCCTGATTTCATTTTGCATTGATCCTTTACATTGTTGGCACGATTCTTTCCTATCACCTGTCCCTTCTCATCTCAATGCTCAACTCACTCAAACACAGGCCCCTGCATCGGGGCCATGGCCATGCTGTTTCCTCTCTGTCATGCCAGGAAGAACATGCTTGCTATAGCACTCTGCTTCAGAGCCCTTTGTCCCAAGTGACATATCACAGGGTCACTTGTCTGTTGTTTTGTCACCTGCCTTCCCTTAGATGGTAGCACACTGCTGGAGTCCCTATTGCAACTCTAGTGTCTAGAATAGTGACTTACATGTAGAAGGCAATGTCTAAATATTTCTTGAATAAATTAGTATAATATGTTTTGTAGTGAACCAGTATTTTCACACTGTGGCTTTGGAACGGGACATCCAGTCAATTGAAAGGGCCATGAGCAACACTTTAAAAATGAACAGAAAATATGAGGACACCTTGCACATAATGGAGGCAGGCATACTTACCTCAGTATCTTGGAATCAGGTAGCAGGGAAAGATGTGTTAGTTACTGGGGTCTGTGCTAAATTTTGAAAAGGCATTGTATTAATCCAGGGATTAATAATTTTTTTCACTAGAGTCCAATAGGAAATATTCTAGACTTTTCAGGCCATGAAACTACTCAAGTATGATACTATAGTGCAAAACCAGCTCTCCACAGTATCTTTATCAATAGGCAGGGCCGCAATACAATAAAACTTTATTAACAAAACCCAGTGTGTGTGAGAGTAGAATTTGGATTCAGTTTGGTAAGCATTGCATTGGTGTCTTATTAGTGTTTGGATCTGAAATGCCTCCCACAGGCTCAGGTTTGGAATCCCCAGTCCCCAGTTTATGGTGATATTTTGAAGGCTGAGGATCCCAAAGAAGGTGAGGTCTGGTTGTCAAAAATAAGTCATTAGGGGTGGGTCTTTGAAGATTATAGTTGCTTCTGGTTTTGATCCACTTTCTCAGCTGTCATGTGAAGTCACAGGTTCCCACTAACAGTGAGCCAGCCTATCTTGATGGACTGAGACCCTTTGAAACCATGGGCCCTCCCTCACAAACATTTCTTCCCTTAAGTTGCTTCTGTTCCATATTTCATCACAAATGCAAGAAAAGTGACAAATATATTTGCCAAAATAGTCACTACACATTCACTGACTCAGCTTAAAATAGTTGGGCATTGAATTTACAAATATTTATTGGGTATGTTCTAGGGCCACATCTTAGCCTTTTGGGTTGCTATAACAAAATACCTTTGACTGTGCAATTGATGAACAACAAAAAACCATGACTCACAGTTATGTGATTGGAACATCCAAGGTCAAGACAAGGATACTCAGTGTCCCATAAGGGCTTTATAGAGGAGACTTTTCCTGTGTTCACACACTGCGGAAGGGGATAGGGCATTTCCCTTGCCTCCTTCATAACTCTATTCATGAGGGTGGTTCCCTCATGATCTAATCACTTCCGCAAGGCCCTGCCTCTCCAACATCACTTTGAGGTATGCATAAAGGCCCAACTTAAAAGTTTTGGAAGGATGCCGGCATTCAGGCCATCATAAGCCATTGGGTTCAAATCTTTAAAAGACTTGCCCCTACTCCAAGCCTTCAGAAGTCCAGGGGCCAAAGCCCAAAGTATGTCCATACCCTGCTGCCTGTTTACACTGTGCCAGCTGTGGGAAGGGGCGGGGAAAGACCTTGATGGGAAGCTTAAAGGACTATTGGGAGCTCATTATCCTGCTTATGTTGGACTCCTTTCCTTTTTCCCTTTAATAAATCAAATCTCCTTGTAGTGGCGATAAATTTTGGGATCACTGATTTTCCGGGCCACATTTTGACTGCATATAGCTGAGTGTAAGACTGAATGGAAGGGAAGGGAGGTGCCCGACAAGCGTCAACCCTGAGGGCAACACGTCCTCCTCTCAGCTCCTGCTATTGTGCAGGGCAAAGGGTGAGCTTCCCTGAGTCTTGGCCTAGGCTTGGAGCAAGCTGAAGACAGAGGTATATCTTATATACCCCTGGCTTGTGATTTGGCAGGTGAGAAAGAGGGTCAGACTTAGAATCCTGTCTGTTCGTGGACAGAGTTCTGCTAACCAATACCTGAGTGATGAGACTGGCCTGTTTTGATGCAGTTCATGAGTGGAAGATGGTGTTTACAAGCTTTGAGCAGCGGCATTAGGATTCAGGGAACTGGTGCTCAGGATGGATATGTGTATCACAGCTCTGCCACAAAACAAAGCAGAATTTATTTATCATGTATACAGTGTTCTGCCTACATGTAGACCTGCCTGACAGGAGAGAGACCCAGATCTCATTATAGATGGTTGAGAGCCACCATGTAGTTGCTGGGAATTGAACTCATGACCTTTAGAAGAGCAGCCAATACTCTTAACATTTGAGCTATCTCTCCAGCCCTGGTGTATACACTTTCAAATAACTGAAATAAATACAGAGACAATCAATGTTTCATGATATATGAAACTGACATGAAGTAAATGTTTCCTGTGTCTCTCTAGGGGGTACAGATGTGCACACTGGGTATGGGGGTGCAGGGCATGCAAGCACATGCTGTGTGTGTGTGTGTGTGTGTGCGTGTGTGTGTGTGTGTGTGCGTGCGTGTGTGTGTGTGTGTGAGTGTGTGAGTGTGTGCGTGTGTGTGTGAGTGTGTGTGCGTGTGTGAGTGTGTGTGTGCGTGTGTGTGTGTGTGTGTGTGTGAGTGTGTGTGTGAGTGTGTGTGTGTGTGTGTGTGAGTGTGTGTGCGTGTGTGTGTGGATATTAGAGCACAAACCTGGTTGTCTTTCTTCGGGCACATTCTCCCTCTTCCTCTTCTCTCTCTCTCTTTTTTTTAGATAGAGTCTCTTACTGTGACCTAGAGTTTATTAGTTTAGCTAATCTAGATGGCCAGCAAGCCACAGGGATCTGCCTGTCTCTCCCTCTCCAGCACAGGGATTAAAAGTATGCACGCTCTCCTGCTTGTTTTTCTACATGGTTCTGGGGATCACCCTCAGGCCTTCATGCTTAGGCATCATGTACTTTATGTTCTGCGCTATCTCCTGGCCCTGAAATTAAAATTTTAGTGTCTACATATATATAGGAAGACAGCTTGACACATTTACCTATACATAAGCTATGGCTGTTTAGTTCCACAGGGGCAGGATAAATAGCTGCAACAGAGAACTAGACAGTAAGATGTAAGTTACTGACCTTTGACCTAGAGCATGGACTAGAAGCATTGACATCACCTGTGGCCTTGTTAGAACTACAGAAGGCCAGGCAGCACCTCCCAACTCCTACTCAGACTGCTGACAGAATCTGCACCTTAACCAAGTACCCTGGTGATTACCAGACAGTTTTGGAAGCAGCTAGAATCTAGAGGAGGCAAATCAACATCTTCCTGAAAGTGGTTTGCTTGTGGGAAAACTCCTCATTCAGTTAAAGGGGATCTTCATTCACAAGTGAAAAAACAAAAGATCCCAAAGTTAAGTGCTTGCCTAAGATTATACACTTCACAAGATCTGAGCGGGGACTTCACCTCTAAGATCCATTGCACAACCAGAAGCTTCAGCCATTAGGCTCTGCAGCCCTCAGCACAGTGAAGGCAACTCCAAACCCTATGTCTGTAATATGAAACTGGTGGCATCAAGCTGATGGCCCCAAGATTTAAGGACATGAGGCTTCCTGGTCTCTCATAGTCTCAAGTGGCTGCAGCTGAGTTGTAGCTATCCTGTCTGTTGGCATGGCCTTTGCCTCTAAGTCACCAATGTCTCTGCCTAGGTTCCTGATTCGCTGTGGAATTCCTGGTCCCTTGGGCCACCTGAGATTGCATTATCTGGTCTAAAACTATGGCCATGCGGAACAGCACATGTTTCACCTGGACACCTTGTTAGGACATGATGCTAGCGGAGCAGGCTGTGGCAGGAATGCAGTCTGAATTTTAAAAAGACTCCCAGTGTTGTTGTTGCTGCTGCTGCTGCTGCTGCCAGTGGTCCTCCTACAAGGCACACTTAATTAACAGGGTTGTGGAGGATCTTGAACCTGTCTGGCTTCAGAGTCAGACCTACTTGGGCTATCACCACGCACATCCTTCATGCCAACACTGCTGTCCCGTGTCTCATGGTGTCTGGGAGCCCCACCCCCCACCCTTAAGCTTCCAGTAGAAACTTTGTGTATCTACCACCATGTTCGAGTACCATGATGTGGAAAAGGCTGGGTAGCATGTGTCATCTCAGTTTTGAGCCTCCCTTGCATTTCAGGTCTCATCCTGGAAGGGGTGGTGGTTGGGTAATTCTTAGGGCTGAGGCTAGAAGTCAGGACAAGAGACACAGGCTTTGCCATTGCTGCCTCAATTGTCTGGAAACTTAGTGGTGTCTGATAGTGAGAACATGCTTCTCCCAGTTCCAAACATGCATGTGCACACTCCCAAACACAACAAACCCACACTATATTCTTCTGGCTTTCCTGGACAAACAGCTGCCCCAAACTCCAGCTATTTCCAAGAAGCCAGGTGTGTGACTGGTTCCCCTTTTAAGAAGCTCACTGGGCAGTCTGTGCTGAGATGCCAGGAAGGCAGGTGGCTGTCTGAGGACATCACTTCTCCTGTGGGCTGGACTCTTCCTGAGCATTTGTCTAGGGAAGGGCCCCACAGACACCAGGCTGTGCTTTGTATGGGCTGGCAGAATTCTGGAAGCTGACGTCATTGAGCATGGTCACCAGAACTGAAGGAAACAATGTGAGCGTATCATGTGCAGCCTTGTGAGACTAACTTGGTCTTAGTTTATCTCTGTAAAATAGGTTTCATAACAATATCTACCTTAAGGTATTGCTTAATTCTATTCTGCTCTGTTCTGTTCTGTTCTGTTCTCTTCTCTTCTCTTCTATTTTACTCTACTCTACTCCACTCCACTCTATCCCATCCCATCTATTCTATTCTGTTCTGTTCTGTTCTATTCTCTCTCTGAAAGTATGTAGGTGCATGTGTGTGTGTGTCATGCACATGCAATTACATATGTGTGGAGGCCAGATGTCAGCACTGGGTGATGTACCTCAGGAGGCTTCTACCTTGTCCTCTGAGACAGGGTCTCTCATCAGCCTGGAATCAAACACATTCAGCTAGACTGGCAGGCCACTGAGCCCTGGGGATTTGCCTGTTTCTGTCTCCCTGGCGCTGGGATGATAAGTGCATGCTACCACACCTGGCTTTAAAAGAACAAAAACAAAACATAGATTCTTGGTCCTTATGTTTGTAAGGCCAGCACTCTGCCAACCGAGATACTGAGACAGCCTGTTTTCTATTATTTCTCTATTATCTATGACTATGGTGAAGAGGGTGGGAGTCAATAATAATAATGCTTAACTCCTTTTTCTGAGGCCTCAAGAGAAAGGCTTCTGCTGGCTTTTGTTACACGCACTGTGAGGATGGACTGGCAGATACTGCCAAGAAAGCAGAAACAGGGAACTCTTACCTGCATCAAGTTTTTTTTTAAGATATGATGCATTCCCTGGAGGGTCTCTGTGTGTCAATATTTACAAGAACTGGTTACTTAAACTTATTCCTTCCATAGGAGGGTAACAGGTTTCTGTCCCTGTGACAAAGAAGGCCTGAAGGTAGTAGGGTACACACCATTTGTAATGTAGGCTTGGTAGTCATCAGTCTTCATTCTCTTGAGATAAATACTGTTGATCTTGGCCTTGGGCCTGGTTGAGGTCAGAAAACAGGGGCCATTCTTCTGTGAAAGGTCAGCGCTTGTCTCAAAGGTACTGCATGCTCCCCAGTGGGGCTTTGTGAAATCCCGGGTGTTCCTTATGGTCTTTGAGGTCTCTGACATCACAAATGACTTAATCCATCTATGGAAGTATTACAATAACGTTGTACCCTGCTCAGAGTATTCCCATATTGGGTAAAAGAGTGGGCTTTCAGGCTAGGCTCTGCTTGAGAGATTCCACTGTGGTAAAAGACTCCATGTCCTAGGTGGGAGTAAGTTCTTTCCTTTAAGTTCCACATTCTCACATCATCTTCCATAATGTTCCATGAAAAAATATTATATGTTTATTTACATTTGAGATAGCCTCTCATTGGGCAGCTCAAGCTAGTCTTGAACTCATGACCCTACCTTGGCCTCCTGAGTCCTGGGATCATAGGTATCATCGCACCTGGCTTTATCTTTACTCACATAGGAGATGGTCTCTACAATCTTTTGAGGACAGGGACTGGGTCTTACTGATCCTCTCACTCCACTGTAGTCTAGGCACTGGTCTGTGAGTGTACTACAGAAGTACCTGTGCTTGAGGGCAGGTCAGTGCCTGCACCCACTGCTTTGTGAAACACCAAGGTCATTAATACCTCCTTAACAGGCAGCTTGTAAGACCTTCTAACCTTGACTCTGACACTCTTTTGTGTGTGTAGGGTACACCTGGGTGTGTTCACATGTGGAGGACAGATGCCAAGGTCAAATATCTCCCTCTACCACTTTCCCCCTTATTTTTCAGAAAGGATCTCTCACCGTACCTAGAGGTCATTGTTTTGGCTAGCTTGACCTGGCCAGCGAACCCCTGGGATCCACCTGTGTCTGCTCCCACAGCATCATTGTTATAGAAGTTGCCACCACACCTGGCTTTTACACGGGTGCTGGGATTTGCACTCAGGTCTTCATTTTATAAACAAGTACTTCAGCCTCTATGCCATCTCCCCAGTGCCCTGACTCTGATCTGCTGCTAACCTGTGACCCTGGTAAGATGACCCTTGGGGTCCTGTGCAAAACAGGGTATAGACCTAATTCTCAGGGAGGCTTGGAGATTCAGGGGATACATTTTGGCACATAGAAATGTGGAAACTGTTAATGTGCTCACACTCCTTTTCTCACCACCAAAATCTGCTCTGGGCTCTCTCATTGCGATTGAAGTCCTAGGAAGTTAAGACATTTTCTCAAGTTCCTAGTGATGGCAAATGGCAGAGGCAATGAGCTCACAACTAGAGAATACTGGAACCTTGAAGCCATGTCCCTCCACAGCCTTCCTTCCCACTTCATAGCCACATGTGATTTTCTGCTTTTGATGCTGTTGGCTTTACAAGATCCTTATGCGACAGATAGGTAAAACCAAGGCCTGTGCAAACACAGGGAAACTACATTTATGTTTAAAGACAGGCCCGCAAGAACAGAGATGGCTCTAAAAATGGAGAGGCTGGCAGGACAATCCAGGTTTCTTGATTCTAGGCCAAAGCTCTTTTCAGTGAACCGTGGATGATGCAAGTAGAGGATAAAATGCCATAGGGAGGATCGTAGCCTCAAATCCTTGCTAGAAAAAAATGAGCTCCCAATCTGGATGAATCTGTCTCCAATATGACACATAACAGGTTGTCAGAACCATAGAATGTCTGTTCCCTCTGGCTCTGAGTCCTTAGAAGGGTACTATTTTAGTATCTAAAGGCAGAAATAAAAGTAAGAGTCTGGGGGGATCCAAGATGGCGGCGCCGGGACCACACTCTTTCTGACCAGCAGCACAGCAGGATCTATCTGCACAGTGACCAGCAGACAGAACTCTGGGCCCTAAAACAACCAGCGATTGTGTTTCCCAGGTGAGAGGAAATCCCACCGTGTGGGATTCGATCAACTTCAGGTTACCCAGCTAAACCACAGAACAGTTCCCAGGTACCGCCAAGTGCTCAGTTGCCAGCCCAGAGCCACATGCTGCTGGTGTGCTCTGATCACTGAACTGAACTGTGGCCCCACAACACCAGAGACTGGGATTTCCAGTCGAGAGAGAAACCCATGGTGCAGGAAGCGATAGGGACTGACCTTAGGTTGCCTAGACAATCCCTGGAAAAAGGCCCCGGGTCCAGCCGGTGCCAGTGGGGGTGCTTAGCCGCCAGCACAGAGTCCTGCCTGTGCGCCCGACTCACCATCCCAGACAGAACTGAGGGCCCCAGGGCACCAGAAACTGAGTTTCTCTGTCGGGTAAAAGCCCACAGTGAGGGGAAGAGCAGGTCTGATCTCAGAGCACTCAGCCGACACCCTCCACTCCCACCCCCCAAAAAAAAGGTCTTGGGAAAAGTCACTGGGTTGCTGCAAGCGCCCAGGTGCCCAGGCACCCAGTTGCCCAGTCACCAGCAAGGCGGAGCCATGTGCCTGTGCTTGTTTGCTCTACTCACCATCCCAGACCCCAAGACACCACAGACTCCTGGAAAACATCGGTTCCAACCCTCAGGACACCCAGCTCCAGAAAAGTGTCTGGGTTCCCACAGGCTCTAAGCTCTGGCCTTCCACTGCACACATGAGCGCTGTGCTCACTTGCCACTGATTACGGCTAGGGTACTGGGGCACACCGCTCCAACCTCAGACCTACGAAAGCCTGAGATTCATTGGAGCAGCCCTCAGATACTGCTCCAAGGCGCAACCAGTTATCTCTATCTAAACTGACGAAACCATGGGACTCCGTGATTCTTCATGAGGGCTGTGCCCAGCAAAAAGAGCTTAGCAGCAGCAGCAGCAGCAACAGCTCACTAAATTTGGAGCAAGAAACCCAGCAGCAGGACAGCCATCTCCAGGACTTCTCCTGATGAGAGGAGAGCCTTCCTGAACACCACAGTAACCACACAGGTCCATATGCCTAAGGTAAATGTGACAATTCCTGAGAGGCACTACCATTCAGTTGACCATACTCAAAAAGCTGAGGAGATCTACTTCAGAACCCTGCCAAGGGGATTCTCCCCACCGCAGGACTCCAGCAGACACCAGAAATTAACAGACAACACCTGAGACAGACAGATGGGTAGAGGCCAGTGTAAAAGCACAACCAACAAAAGGCAAAGCAGTATGGCATCCCCAGAATCCAGGTATCCAGGGGCAAGTAGCCCTGGACACACTAACATAAGTGAAATTCAAGAAGATGACCTTGCATCTATACTTATGAAGAGGTTAATGGAGGAAACAAATAGAATGTATAAAGAATTAGAGGAAGATAAAATCAAACGGATTATGGCCATCTGTAAAGAAATACAGGAAGATGCAGCCAAACAGTTTGTGGCTTTCAGAGAGAAAATAATTAAATCACTGAAATAAATAAAAGAAACAGAGGAATGTTGAAACAAACAGGTGAAGGAACTGAAGAAAAAAAAACAGGAAAATACAGTCAGACAGGTGAAGGAAATCAACAACACAAAATCAAGATATGAAGATAGAATTGGAAAAATTAAAGAAAACACAAATGGACTAAATCATGGAGAGGGAGAACCTAGGAAAGAAAACAGGAACTACAGAGGTAAGCATAACCAACAGACTACAAGAGATGGAAGAAAGAATCTCAGGTGTGGAAGATACAATGGAAGAAATCAAAGAAAATAATAAATCTAAAAAATTCCTGATACAAACCATACAAGAAATCCAAGACAAAACCTAAGAATAATAGGAATAGAGGAAAAAGAAGATTTACATCTCCAAGGCCCAGAAAATATTTTCAACAAAATCATAGAAGAAAATTTCCCCAACTTAAAGGAGAGGCCTTTAAGAATACAAGAGGCCTACAGAACACCTAATAAATTAGACCAGAAAAGAAAATCCTCCTGCCACATAATAATCAAAACAGTAAGTACACAGAACAAAGAAAAAAATACTAAAACTTGCAAGGGAAAAAGGCCAAATAACATATAATGGCAAACCCATCAGAATCACACCTGATTTCTCAACAGAGACTATGAAAGCCAGAAGGGCCTGGACGAATATCATGCAGACCCTAAGAGAACACAGATGTCAGCCCAGGCTACTATACCCAGCAAAACTCTCAGTCATCATAGTTGGAGAAAACAAGATTCTCAATGACAAAAACAAATTTCAACAATACCTACCCACAAATCCAGTGTTATAGAAGATACTAGAAGGAAAAATACAACCCAAGAAAACTAACTACTTTCAAGAAAATGCAGGAAATAACCTCACCACAGCAAAACAAAAAGTAGCCAAGTACACAAACACCACAGCCAACATCAATATCAAAGGATCTAACAGCCACTGGTCATTAATCTCTTTTAACATCCATGGACTCAATTTTCCAATAAAAAGACACAGACTAACAGAATGGATGCATAAACAAGACCCAACAATCTATTGCATACAAGAAATACACCTAAGTCACAAAAATAGATATTACCTGAGAGTAAAGGGCTGGAAGACAGTTTTACAAGCAAATGGAGCCAGAAAGCAAGCAGGCGTAGCCCTTCCAATATCTCATAAAATAGACTTTCAACCAAAATTAATAAAAAGAGATGGAAAAGGACACTACGTACTCATCAAGGGAAAATTATACCAGGAAGATATCACAATCCTGAATATGCCCCAAATACAAGGGCACCCACATTTGTAAAAGAAACATAAACCCACATAGATCCCACACATTAATAGTGGGAGATTTCAACACTCCACTTTCAACAAAGGACAGGTAAACAAAACAGAAATTAAACAAAGAAACAATAACTCTAACAGAGGTCATTAATAAAATGGACCTAACAGACGTATTTTATCCAAACACAAAAGTGTTTAACTTCTTCTCAGCACCTCATAGAACCTTCTCCAAAATAGACCAAATAATTGGTCACAAAGCGAGCCTCAACAGATACAAGAAGATTGAAATAATCCCTTGTATCTTATCTGATCACCATGGACTAAAGCTGAACCTCAACAACAACAGAAATAGCAAAAGCCTACACACACATGGAAACTAAACAACTTGCTACTCAATGACAGCTGGGTCAGGGAAGAAATAAAGAAAGAAATTAAAGTCTTCCTAGAATTCAATGAAAATGAAGGCACAACATACCCAAACTTATGGGACACAACGAAAGCAGTGCTAAGAGGAAAGTTCATAGCACTAAGTGCCTTCAAGAAGAAATTCAAAACATCTCATACAAGCTACTTAATGGCTCACCTAAAAGCCCTAAAGGAAAAAGAAGCAGACACACCAAAGAGGAGGAGTAGTCGGCTGGAAATAATCAAACTCAGGGCTGCAATCAATAAATAAGAAACAAATAAAACAATTCAAAGAATCAATGAACCAAGAGCTGGATTTTTGAGAAAATCAACAAGATAGACAAACCCTTAGCCAAACTAACTAAAAGGCAGAAAGACACTTTCCAAATTAACAAAATCAGAAATGAAAAGGGGAACATACCAACAGACACTGAGGAAATCTAAACAACCATTAGGTCTTACTTCAAAAGTCTATACACCACAAACTTTGAAAATCTAAACAAAATGGATAATTTTCTTGGTCGATTCCACATACCAAAGCTGAATCAAGACCAGATAAATCAAGTAAATAGCCCTATATCCCCTAAGGAAATAGAAACAGTCATCAAAAGTCTCCCATTCAAAAAAACCTAGGGCCAGATGGTTTCAGTGCAGAATTCTACCAGACCTTCAAAGAAGAGCTAAACCAATACTCTACAACTTATTTCACAAAATAGAAACAGAAGGAACACTACCAAACTCATTCTATGAAGCCACAGTCACCTTGGTACCCAAACTGCACAAAGACCCAACAAAGAAAGAGAATTTCAGGCCAATCTCCCTCATGAACATTGATGCAAAAATATTCAACAAAATACTTGCAAACCGAATACAAGAACACATCAAAGATATCATCCACTATGACCAAGTAGGCTTCAGCCCAGGTATGCAGGGGTGGTTCAATATATGGAAATCCATCAATATGATCCACCATATAAACAAAATGAAAGAAAAAAAAAACACACGATCATCTCCTTAGATGCTGAAAAAGCATTTGACAAAATCCAACATCCATTCATGTTTAAACTCTTGGAGAGATCAGGGATACAAGGCACATGCCTGAACATAGTAAAGGCAATATACAGTAATCCTATAACCAACATCAAATTAAATGGATAGAAACTTAAATCAATCCCACTGAAATCAGGGACAAGGCAAGGTTGCCCACTCTCTCCATATTTCTTCAACACAGTTCTTGAAGTCCTTGCTAGAGCAATAAGACAATTAAAGGAGATCAAGGGGATACACATTGGAAAGGAAGAAGTCAAAGTATTACTACTTGCAGATGATATGATAGTATACCTGAGTGACCCCCAAAATTCTACCAGGGAACTCCTACAGCTGATAAACACCTTCAGCAAAGTAGCTGGGTACAAAATTAACTCAAAAAAATCAGTAGCCATATTGTATACAAAAGACAAAAGGGCTGAGAAAGAAATTAGGGAAATAAGGAAATAATACCCTTCACAATAGCCACAAAAGACATAGAGTACCTTGGTGTGACCCTAACCAAGCAAGTCAAAGACTTGTATGAAAAAAATTTCCAGTCTCTGAAGAAAGAATTAGAAGAAGATATCAGAAGATGGAAAGATCTCCCACGCTCATGGCTTGGCAGGACTAACATAGTAAAAATGCCATCTTACCAAAAGCAATCTACAGACTCAATGCAATTCCCATCAAATTACCAACACAATTCTTTACAGACCTTAAAAGAAAAATTCTCAACTTCGTATGGAATAACAAGAAACCCAGAATTGCTAAAACAACTCTCTACAATAAAAGATCTTCTGGAGGTATCTCCATCCCTGATCTCAAGCTGTACTACAGAGCAATAGTAATAAAAACTGCACGGTATTGGCATAGAAACAGAATGGTGGATCAATGGAATCGAATAGAAGACCCTGAAATAAACCCCCACACTTATGGACACCTGATTTTTGACAAAGATGCCAAAACCATACAGTGGAAAAAAAGATAGCATCTTCAGCAAATGGTGCTGGTCTAACTGGATGTCTACCTGTAGAAAAATGCAAATAGATCCATACTTATCACCCTGCACAAAACTAAAGTCCAAGTGGATCAAAGACCTCAATACAAAACCAGACACACTAAACCTGTTAGAAAAAAAAGTGGGGAAGAGCTCATTGGCACAGGAGACAACTTCCTGAACAGAACACCAACAGCACAGGCTCTAAGAGCAACAATCAATAAATGGGACCTCATGAAACTGAAAAGCTTCTGTAAAGCAAGACACTGTCGTCAAAACAAAATGACTGCCTACAGATTAGGAAAGGATCTTCAGCAACCCTATATATGACAGAGGGCATATATATACATACATACATACATACATACATACATATATATATATATATATATATATATATATATATATATATATATATATAAGAACTCATGAAGTTAAACAGCAACAAATCAAGTAATCCAGTTAAAAAATGGGGTACAGAGCTAAACAATCCAATAGAGGACTATTGAATGGCAGATAAACACTTAAATGTTCAATGTCTTTAGTCATCAGGGAAATGCAAATCAAAATGACCCTGAGATTTCACCTTACACCCATCAGAATGGCTAAGATCAAAAACTCCAGTGACAACACATGCTGGAGAGGATGTGGAGAAAGGGGAACCTTCCTCCACTGCTGGTGGGAATGTAAACTTGTACAACCACTTTGGAAAGCAATCTGGTGCTTTCCCAGACATTTAGGAATAGCACTTCCTCAAGATCCAGCTATACCACTCCTAGGCATATATCCAAAAGATGCTCAAATACACAACAAGGACATTTTCTCAACCATGTTTGTAGTAGCTTTATTTGTAATATCCAGAAGCTGGAAACAGCCAAGATGCCTCCCAGTTGAAGAATGGATAAAGAAATTGTGGTACATCTATACAATGGAATACTACTGAGCTATAAAAAAAAAAAACAAGGAAATCATGAAATTTGCAGGTAAATGGTACGAACTGGAAAAGATCATCTTGAGTGAGGTATCCCAGAAGCAGAAAGACACACACAGTATATACTCACTCATAAGTGGATATTAGACATATACTATAGGATAAACATACTAAAATCTATACACCTGAGGAAGCTAATCGAGAAGGAGGACTCTGGCTAAGATGCTCAGTCCCCATTCAGAAAGCCAAAAAGGATGGACATCGGAGGAGAATGTAAACAGGGAACAGGGCAGGAGCCTAACACATAGGGCCTCTGAAAGGCTCTAACCTGCAGGGTATCAAGGTAGATGCTGGGACTCATAGCCAAACTTTGGGCCGAGTGCAGGGAATCTTATGAAAGAAGTGGGAAATAGTAAAACCTGGAGAGGACAGGAGCTCCACAAGGTGAGCAACAGATCCAAAAAGTTTGGGCACAGGGCTCTTTTCTGAGACTGATACTCCAGCCAAGGACCACTCATGGAGATGGCCTGGAACCTCTGCTCAGATGTAGCCTATGGCAGTTCAGAGTCCAAGTTGGTTCCATAGTAATGTGGACAAGTACTGTCTCTGACATGCACTGATTGGCCGTCTCTTTGATCACCTCCCCCTGAGGGAGAAGCAGCCTTACCAGGCCACAGAGGAAGACAATGCAGCCACATCTGATGAGATCTTGTAGACTAGGATCAGAGGGAAGGGGAGGAGGACCTCCCTTATCAGTGGACTGGGGGAAGGGCATAGTTGGGGTAAAGGGAGGGAGGGTGGGATTGGGAGGGGAGGAGGGAGGAAGCTACAGGGGGGATACAAAGTGAATAAAGTGTAATTAATAAAAATAAAAAGAAAAATAAATTAAAAAGATTCTATAGGTTTTGCATGTTTTCCTGTGTGAAGTACATGTGGATAGAAATATGCAATGGATTACCCTTGTTCATGGAATAAGGACCCTGATCATTCTTCTGCGTATCGCATCACTTACACTCCACAGGCTTCTGCTGACCACAGAACACAGATTATTTTCCTTTCTGGCAGGCTCCCAGTGGCAGAAGAATCTTTTGATTTCTTAACTGCTCCCCTGGGCCCTATTCTTCCACTCACTTATTTTCTTTTCTTTCCTCTCCAGCATGGGGGTCTAGGCCACTTCCTCCTGCTTAAAGAGCAGGCAGTGCCAGGAAAGCTTGCTATGTGAGTGAGCCTAAGGGAAGAGATCTGGGTCCAGGTTGTTTGGAGCTGATGACAGCAGTGAAGTGGGGCAAGAAGGAGTATGTGAGAAGCTGGTGGCACGGTACCCGGGGCCAACGCCTGGTCTTCTGGACAGACAGGACAACTGCATGGTGCCTTACACCTGTCACCCACTGCTTGAAGCTCCCTTCAAAGGGTAATGTTGTGCAACCAGTGGGAAGAGTTAGGATTTCTAGTTCTTTGTAATCTGTTACCATCTTAGTCATTCCCTTTACTCCTCTGAGCTCAGCCAGACTGCCTTAGGATGGACCCCAGGTCCACCAAATTACTGCTCATGCTTTCACTTCCCCATCTGTAAAATGGAGGTCTCAATCAATAGTACCTGCATTACAGAACTGCAGTAAATGAATTTTTAAAAATCTATCATCTATCTATCTATCTATCTGTCTGTCTGTCTGTCTGTCTGTCTGTCTGTCTGTCTGTCTCTCTGTCTATCTATCTATCTTATATCACTTAAAATAGTTCCTAGACAGAATAAAATCAACATAACATTAGGTTTTTTTATTTATATAATTATTGTGATTATGATAGTCTCTCCTTACCAATGTTTTCCCCTACTTCCATGACTATTTGAAATTTGAAAAATGTCAAATGGAAAATTTCAGGAGTAAATAATTCCTAAGTTTTTGTCATTCTGAATAGAATGGTAAAATGTGTCCCAGCTTCCTCCCAGCTGCTCCTGGTGTGAGCCATTCCCCTGTAGCATTTTCATGAAGTATATGCTACCTTCCCATGAGCCGTTCAGTAGTTCTCAGGTCTCAGAGTTACCATCTAGGTAGGCGTTTTTCAACCTGTGAGCTGTGACCCCCTTAAGACCATCAGAAAACGTGGACATTTACATTACAACACAGTGGCGAAAATACAGTTATGAAGTAGCAATGGAAACAATTTTATGGTTGGGGGTCACCCCAATATGAGGAACTGTATCAAAGCGTTGCAGTATTAGGGAGGTTGAGAACCACTAGTCTGGGTATGCTGGGCTGGGCTCAAGTGACCCTTGTTTTACTTTATGAAGACTCTGAAATATGCAAGAGTTATAAAATTGCATTTGCCAAGAGGAAGCTGTAAAGGTTAGTTTTGCCACAGCTAGAGTTCCCATAGTTAGCATCACCAGCACAACTACTTCATTTCTGTCTCAAAAGTATGAATGCGGCCAAACAGCTCAACTCTGCTGTTCTGTTTGGGGAACATTTGATTGCTGGGTGGCCTGGGCAAGGTCCTACTCAGGTCTCTGAGCCTCAGGTTCTTATCTTCCTGAGCATGGTGCTGGAATTCAAGCTCAGACAGGGAGAATCTGCGAAAGTAAGCCAGAGGCAATTCCCAGTGTGGGGTTAGCTTGTGCTGAAAGTTGGTTCCCTTATTTTAAGAGTTTACCCAAAATGTAATCAAATTTCTTCCTTTTTTGTTTGTTCTGAGCAACTTATTTCAGCTCAGTTAAGCAAAATACTAGTTTATATTTGCAGTTGGACTTTGAAGCTTTCTTGCAGTAAGTGGATGGCAGCTTTACCTGCCACCCTCCTAAGCACATACTGTTGTATTTATTCTGTTGTCGTTACAACACCAGGTGCAACTTTACTTTCTCTGTGTTAGAGACGTGGAAATTTAAGTGCATGTGACCCGTGCTCGGGGGAGCCACAGTTAGGTTAGAGCATTCTACATGCTTTCTCCCATGCCGCATTTGGGACTTAGACTTGACCCTTCCGTTGTTTGTTTGTTTGAAACTGGTCTTGCTATGTTCCTTAGGTTGGCCTCTAATTCCTGGGCTCACGCCATCCCTCTGTCTCAGCCTCCTCGGTAGTTGCCTGAACCTGGCTTCTAATGCAACAGTGGTCAAATATAGTAAAAAATAGTCAATTTTCTCATTGCTGTGGCAAAATGGCTCGCATAATCCATGTCAGCAAGGAAGTGTTTGTTTTGACTCACAGCAGGGGAGTCGCGGGGGCAGAAGCTTGCTACAGCTGGTCAGAATGCACTCCCAGTCAGGAAGCAGAGAGAGACGGATGATGGCGTTTAGCTGGCCGAGACACAGCGCCACTCACATTCAGGATGAGCCTCCCCTCTCTAGGTAAACCTTCTGGAAACACCCTCATAGACACATCCAGAGCTGTATTTTCCACGGTGATTCTAAATCCCTTCAAGCCAATAATGAAGATGAATCCATCACAGATGGTGATGTATGACTCCATTTCTTTCAGTTGACTAAAACTATAAAAACTTGGGGCTGGAGAGATGGCTCAGTGGTTAAGAGCACCGACTGCCCTTCCTAAAGGACCCAGGTTCAATTCCCAGCACCCACATGGCAGCTCAGAACTGTCTGTAAGATCTTGACACCTTTACCCTAATGCATATAAAAATTAAATAAATTATTTAAAAAACTATAAAAACTCATCAATGAAGAGCAATATACGGCTCTACCTGAGATATCATTTTTTGTTTGTTTTTTGAGAAAATGTCCCAGTACATAGCCCACCTAGGTATGTAGTAGGTTAAACTGTGTATCTCATGTTAGCTTCTAAATTACAGTAATCCTCCTGCCTCATCATCCCTGGTATGGGGATTACAGGCTTGAGTCCTCATATTTGGGACTTCATGGGTAAGTTACCTGTGCAAAACAGCAAACAATTTGCACCTACCGATTTGTCTCAATTTAGGGAGGGAGTGTCCAACATCTGAGGTTAAGACATCATCTGCGCAATGGTAAGAACCTCCATTTGAAGAGAATGGATACACTCCAGCGTTCTGATTGCCATACAGTTGTTCCTTCAAGAAGCCTGACCTTCTCTAACTTTGTTCCCTGTCTTGCCCGTGAAATGAATATGAAATAGACCATGTCTAAGTTTCCTTGTCTATGCTCATGCCTTTGAGAAAGCTGCTCACAGCGTATCTCTAAGACTAGATAGCTCTTCCCATTGCAAGCTGTTCTACACTCACCAATATGTCAGCATCTCTCTCAAACTCCTAGAATAGGGTTCAGTCAAGAACTGACCACATGCTTCTAGCTGTGGGCCCTTCATTTGTCCTGGATATCACACATACATGTCTGGTTATGGTTTAAAACCTTATTTTATTTTGAAATATAACACAACTATGGAAAAGGACACACAATACAAAGGGCAATTCTGTGAGTAGATACAAAGCAAACATCCCTATAGCTATCATCCAAGTCAAAAATGTGACCCTGAAGATAACTTTTCCTCTGACTAGTATGCTTTGCAGTGCTGGAGATGAACCTGGGAGTTGTGCATGCCAGGGAAGTAGTCAACTACTGAGCTCCAGATTTGCCTTTCTTAGGTTTCCTAAAACTTTTGTCACCTAAAGTATCCCAATTAACCAGTTTCCTCAGGGCTTTGAACTTCATGTGAATGAAATTATCAAAATCAGCAACCCTTGGTATCTGACTTCGTTCTCTCAATAGTGTTTGTGAGATCATTCATACTATACATGTAGCTTAGCTTGTTTTTATTGCTGAAACATCCTGCTTGCATGAATACACTGTGATTTTGTCTACTGTTAATAGACACATGGGTTGGGGGAATTAACATAAAACTACTATAAACAAATGCTTTGGTTTGTACATGATGCATTTAGAGCCAGCTATACCCAAAGAGCTCCTCTGTCTTCAGTAGTAGGCAATAGGTTCTGTGTCCTTGCCAATACTTAGTGTTTTAATATTTTCATTTTTTAGCCCCTCTGGTGGTTATGAACTTCATTTTCCAAATGAGTAATAAAACTCAGCCCATTTTCATTCATATATATTTGGCATTTGCTGAGGTGAGCTTTTGGCAACCTGACACTCATTTGACTCATGCTGAACTTGCAGCCAAGTGGAGTCTCTCACAGCTAATACTGTTTAATCAATCATCTCTTTCCTGTTGACTTTGGTTGGTTTGGGGATCCTCAGAGCATGTCCAGACAGCCTTCATTCTATTGACAGCTAATGTCCACCAAGTTCCCACTTGTTCAGGGCACTGAGCTAGAACTCCATGTGCAAAGTTCTTCTTAGTCCTTACAACCAGCATGTGAGGTTGAGACTATTAGTATCTTCATTTTACAAAAAGAAGGAATGGTGGCAGGGGAGGTTAGGTAAGGTAACTTATCTACAGTGTCACAGCTCACAAGTAGTGGAATCTAGATTCAAATGAATATCACGCACTTTCCAAAGAGGAAAACATTGAAAAATATAAAACGTAACAACTGTAAAAACCTGTGTCTGTGAACACTCATGTCCCTTATATAAAATGGCATAGTAGCTGCACCTTCTGTATTCACCTGCTGTGTAAGTAGCACAATATACACACCACTTATCACACACTGAAGGAATAATGGCAAGAAAAACAGCCACTTTCAGTAGAGAGTCATTTTTTATCTTGTTCATTTCAGGTCTGTTCCTGGTTGACTCCACAGCCATAGATCCACTGATATGGAGTATGTCTAGGCTTTGAAACACTACATTGAACTCTACAATCCACACAGCATCACCTGGTTTCCAGATGTAAAATATAAAATATTCAACAGATGAAATAAAATCATTTTTTTCCAAATGCAATGATTTTTCCACCCATTTGACACTGCTGATGTTCAGAACTGTATAGTTCTTGGTTGTTGGGAAGGGGTGATGTCTTTTGCATTGTGGGGTGTTTAGCAGCACTCTGCTTTCCTCCTGGTAGGTTCTAGAATGACCTCATTCTTCCGCCAACTGTAACAACTAGCATTATTTTCAGCCATGGCTTACTGTTTTCTGGGAAGCAGATCCCCAGCTGATTATTTAACTTGACTTCTGGACAGCTCATGGTGTTCCCTTTTTCTAGTTTTCTTTCTATTTCTATGATAAACACCATGGCCATTAGGAAACTGGGGAGGAATGGGGATGGTGGCTTACACATCCAATCATAGTCCATCATAAGGGAAGTCAGAGCAGAAACTCAAACAGGGCAGGAACCCGGAGGTAGACGCCATAGAAGAATGTTGCTTATTGGCTTTCTCCCCACAGTTTTCTAAGTTTCCTTTCTTATACCACCCAGGACCACCTGCTAGGGTGGCACTGCCCGTGTAGATCATTGATCAAGAAAATGCCCCCATGGACATACTACAGGCGGTCTGAGGGAGGCAATCCCTCAGTTAACGTCTTCCCAGATGACTTTAGTTTGTGTCAAGTTGACAAAACAACAAAGAAACAAAACAAAAAAAAAACCTATTCAGCACATCTGTGATATCACTCTGCTTGTCTAGCCACCCCCCAAGCTACAATGCTTCGCTAGATTTTGATTCCTTTGTTACAGTATCCACTGTTTGTTTTAGGGCAAGGGACTTTGCCCACCTCTTGTCTTGTCTTCTTTTTTCCTGGTTTAGAGAGTTTCCTTAAAGCCCCAGACACACTCAGCCTTGTGCTGCTTTTCCCTGTCTTCTTGGCAGCTCGGTTTTGCTCTCCTTGGTCCACTCTCACTCATCATTACTATTGATCACTATCTACTTGGCTTTCCAAGTCAAGTGTCATCTCATCCAGATGCCTTTTCCATGTGTTTTGGGAATTAATCCATTATGGACATGTTACAATGATGGTGTGCCCTGCTCGGAGTATTCCCATATTAGGTAAAAGAGTGGGCTTTCTGGCTAGGCTCTGCTTGAGAGATTCCACTGTGATAAAAGACTCCATGTCTTAGGTGGGAGTAAGTTCTTTCCTTTAAGTTCCACATTCTCACCTCATCTTCCATCATGTCCCATAAATATTGTATATTTACTTACATTTGAGATAGTCTCTCATTGGGTAGCTCAGGCTAGCCTTGAACTCATGAACCTACTATCTTAGCCTCCTGAGTACTGGGGTCATAGATGTCATTGCACCTGGCTTTACCTTTTCTTACATAGGAGATGGTCTCCACAGTCTTTTGAGGGCAGGGACTGGTCTTACTGATCCTCTCATTCCACTGTAGTTTAGGCACTGGTCTGTGGGTGTGCCACTTAAGTACATATGTGTGTTCTTTACTCTCTCAGCATGAACATCATGTCATCTGCTCAGTCAGCTCTCCAAGACTGTTTCTTGCAGGTTTTCTAATTTCAATTGTAAGGAGAAAAGCCCCATGTCAGCATTCTTGAAAACCTGTGTTTGCTTTTGCCTGTGTTAACTTCTCACTGTGGGGGGTTGACTTCTTGACTTTTGCAACATCATCTGTCTCTGTAGGTACCTTTTTCTTTCCTCTTAGAGATTATTTTAAGTTTTAGGGATATAAGTAAGTCCTTCTGTACCCTCTAACTTTACTGGAGCTGCCCAAGATGGTGACAGTGGACAGATGGAAAGGAGCAACTAGAGAAACAAGGGTCAAGTGACAAGAACTTGGTGACCATTTGGACAAGGAGGAAGCAGAGGTGACATTTACATCTCTGAGTTGTTTGTGCATTTTTGCTGGAAATAGAAGATAACCCAGGGCCCGGGATGTGCTAGCCAAGCACTCTACCCCCAAGTTACCCTTGCCCTTTGATTTCGGGTTTGAAAGAGATAGAAGTCACAGGACAGGAAGAAGATGAAGCAGTAGAGAGATAATGGACATTGTTTGGGTGTGTTTCCATGGAGATAAGGCTGCAAAATATGGGAGGTAATTGGAGATAGGAACTTGATTGCATATATAGGAACTATGACTCAGGAGGCTGTTGACATGAGGAGGGTAGCTGAAGCTGAGTGAGTTAGTGGGAGACAACAATGTGCTTATGGAATGGCCATGGTCAGGGGTGGCACAGGAGGATTTGTTCTTGAAAGAGACTGAAGGTATAATCAGTGAAACTGAAAAAGGGCAGGAGAAGAACTTGAATCAGAGGCCACTATAGGAAAATTTTGAGGAGAGAAGGAATGCTCAGAAAGCTTAAGCGATGTAGAGACATCAGTTCAAGATAGAAGAATGCCCACTGAATTAGCTTGAAGGCCATGAGGAGGGCACTTTCAGCCCATAGGAGAAGGAGGAAGCTACAACCAGATTGTAGAGATTGTGGAGGGAGTGGGAAAGAAGGAATAGGCTTCTATAAAGGGATCTCCTCCTCTGTTCACCAGGCCCCACCCCAGGCCCTGGGATATAGTAAAGGGAAAAGAGGCAAAAGTTCCTGTCTTCATCCTGTGTGTGTTCTTAGGAGTCTGTACAGATGTATTATGGTTTGGATATTAAATGTCCTTCCCAAGTCAAGTGATAAAAGTTTGGTCCCTATTACAGCAATTTAGAAGCAGAAGCTTGTGCTGTGTGTGTGTGTGTGCATCTGTGTGTGTGTGTGTGCATCTCTGTGTGTGTCTGTGTGTGTGCATCTGTATTTGGGTCTGTGTGTGTGAGTGTGATTGGATCAGGAGGGCTCAGATCTCATCAATGGATTCATAGCTTAATGGACTTCAAGAGGGGCTGGTTTTGTTACACTTTCGATCAGTCTCTCCTTTCTCTTGCTCCTTCTCAGTTGCCATGACATAAGCAGTTTTGATTCACCACACCTCCACCATGATGGACTATATCAACATAGGCCCTCAAACAGGGCCAAGTGACCATGAATCAAAAAATTCAAAACAAGCCAAAAACAGATAGATGGACAAGCAAACTTTATAAAGGTGATTTTCTTCTGTGTTTTGTCACAGAGACGATGCATATTCATATAAAAAGGCGCATTTTTGAGGCTGTTGTTAGGATCATCATCTCACAGGTGAGGAAGCCTAAAGAGGCTGTTATAGAACTTGCTCCACCCGGCCTTGCTTGACCCTGACCCTTTACAACTCTCTTTATACCACCTGAACGGGAAGATCACCGGTTTGAAGAGATCATAGGGCAGCCTGGCAGGTAGAGAAGAAGGTAGGATGAAGAGCAGAACTGTACAGCTGTCTGAGGTGGTCAATGCAAGGCTTCTTCCCCCTTGTCACTTATCTTGCTGAGGCCTGAGAGGTCTACTAGCCCCCCATCGCCCACAAGTCCAGGACTGGATTTTCCTCTTTACTGGGGCTGACCCATCCCTACATCCAACTCTCTGGAGGCAGGTATGTGAAGCCAAGCAATCTTTCATGAAATCTGATACTGGAAAAGAATTTAGCCAACTGTCCCAATGGCTTGAACAAATGGATCAGTGTTTTCCCAACACTTTGGTACTTGCAACTGAGAGGCTGACCAATCGAGATTTCCTGGATGTCATCTGAGACTGTAAAATATATACTGTTTAGTCTGGTGAAAGCTGACTGACTCCAGGGGCCCCGGGGGCTCCTGATGTGCAGTCCTGTTAGCACCTTTATGGTGATGGGGGAACAAATAAGACAGGAGCTTACAACATGTTGGAGAAGACAATAGTTACTTGGTACAAAAATATAATTGTTGAAAGGGCTATTCCTTCACATCTCTTAAGCTATAACCAGAGAGAACTGTGAGCTATCAATACAAGGTGATGCTCAGAGCTCAGGCTGATGGGTCGGAGGTAGTGCATGCAATACAAGCTTAGTGGAATACGAGTTGAAAGCAGAGGGAGGAGGGGTGTGGATTCCTTTGGACACTCTTTCCTGGGGGACTGTGCCAAGTGGGGAGGGGCAACAGATAGTCTGGGCAGGCTGCGGTTGTATCGACTACGTGCCATGTGCTCTCAAGCTCTTTCCATACCTTTCCCATGCCAGCATGGGCATGTCCCAGCTTGATCACCACAGGGAAGTGTGGGGCTGTGAGCTGAAAGACACAAAAGGAAATCACTCATTAGTCCTCTCAGAACATGGCCACAGAGAGGCTCTGGGCCGTCTGTTCTGTAAAAAGTTTCACTCATAGAATGTTGTCAGGGATCCCCACAGAATGCTCTGCAGGAGCTCACCCTGCTATGACTCCAATGTGCCTTTGCACATCTGAACTCCCAGGAGCAGCTGGTCTGGGGGCACCCAACCGTCTATAGAGACAGAGGTGTTCCAGCCAACTGATTTCAAATTCATAGTGCAGCTGCAGGGAAAGTATTACGTGGATCCATGCCTTTTTCCTCATCTGCAAAACAGGCAAGACAATACGTACAAGGGGCTGGTTACGAAATGGCAAAATTCTTTTTTAAAGAAAATTATTTTATAATTTTATGTGCACGGGTACTTTAAGTATATGCACCGCATATGTGCCTGGTATTCGCTGAAAAGGGCATTGGATCCAATGGAACTGTAGTTACAAATGTTTCTGAGCTGCCATGTGGATGCTGGGAATTGAATCCAGGTCCTCTAGAAGATCAGTCAATGCTCTTAAGCACTGAGACAGCTTTCCAGTCCTATGTCAGGGGTTCTAAAACTGTGAGTTCAGAGAATAGCATTGTTCCTACCACACTTCTGCTTCCAATAATACTCTAGGTACCAGGAAAGTCTCGTTGCCTGATATTAGCTGTCTTTAGGCCACGGTAGGAGTTCATGTCCACTTCTGTTGCTAGCATTTATCAGTTATACCCCCATAAGCACAGTGTTAGACAGCCTCATGGTGCTGGCTTCTTTGGAGCATCCCATTGTTTTGCCTGGTACTCTGTTGCATTGCCATCTCTCATATACTTCTAATCCCAATACAAAGCTGAATACAGAGTCTGGGCCTCAATCTGTTCGGCCAGCAACATTTTCTCGAGGTGTGTGAGTGTTCCTCCCTTTGATACAAATAAAGAGTACTGGAAGGAAAGATTCTGAAAGGAAATTAGGGTACACTCCGAGCTTTGATTTGCTTCTTTCATGTCACTCCTATGTTGTTTGAAGGGTGCTTGGTTTGTAAGAGTCTATCCTGGTTTGTTTGAAGTCAAAGTTTCTCTCTCCTTGATACATAGTAATGATGTCATCACATCCCCTTCTCTAGGCTATACAGATAGTGGTCTGTCACCCTGTCCTGAGTTGTTCCCAACAATGCACTTTCCTTATGTATGAGGGGCCTTGGGGAAATCAGCTCTTCCCTCTGGTTGTCTACTATACAATCTTTCCCAGTGACTGACTGTGGATCACAAAACTATCAAAAGGACTCAATTGCTAACTTGCTTAGATTAAGAAACACCTGATAAGCTAGGGTCAGATGAAAGAGGAGGAGGTCCTCCCATATCAATGGACTTGGAAAGGGGTAGGGAGGAGATGAGGGAGGGAGGGTGGAATTGGGAGGGAATGAGGGAGTGGGATACAGCTGGGATAGAAAGTTAATAAACTGTAACTAATATTAAAAATAAAAATTTAATTAAAAAAAGAAACACCTAACACTTCTGAGTGTGTTTGTGAATTTGTTTCCAGACGTGACTAGATCTTAAGACTTTGACCTAGTGGATGGATCAATCCCTTGGTGAATTCAAGACAGGATGGCACAGCTGGGAATGGTGAAATGTCAGAGGTGGAGGAAGTGTTCTTGGGGACTATGTCCAGTCCTGGCTCCTTCCTATCAGAGTGCCATTCTGCTTCCTCTCTACCACAATGTTGCAGCACTGCCTCCCCAGGGATGGACTGACCCATTTGAAACTGTGAGTCCTTCCTCCCTTGACATGTTCATGTCAAGTATTTTGTCACAAAAATGAAAGGAAAAAAAGCAAGGTATATATCATTTCACCACACTCCCACAATGGCCCTTGAGGCAATCTGGGAAGGTACTCATTTATTATTATTATTATTATTATTATTGCATTTTACAGATAAAAATTTGCCAGCTGAGGACTTAACTTGGATTCTGTAAGCCCCCAACTCAGCTTGAATAATTTCCCCCTTAATTCAGGCTAAATATTACCATATTCCTGAATCCAAGGTGAACCAAATTTATTTTTTAAATAAAGAAGTAATATTTTATTTTGATACCAAAAGCAATATGAATTCACTGTAAAAGCTTGGAAACTGCAGTAAATTGTTAAATATATAATTATAATATAATATCAATATATTTATATAAATATAAACAAATATATAATTATATATGTATTATATATTATAATATACAAATGATATTATATATAATAACACAATAATATATTATTAAATATATTATATAATATATACTTAACAATTTACTGCAGTTTCTAAGCTTTTACAGTGAGTTCATATTATACATTATATATAATATAAACTATTATATATAATACATATATATTATATATATATATAAAGCAATAATAGTCATCCCACACTTATCGTCTGCTAGTCTGAAAAGAAAAAAAGCCCTATAGGTGTTTTTTTATTTGTTCTGTTTTTATGAACTTGAGAGAGTAGCGTATATCCAATTTTGCTTCCCACTCTTTCCACCTAATATGAAGTTATGAGAGTATTCCTGGTAGTTTCCGTTTGTTGGTTTAACAGTTATAAAATACTTATCAGAAAGAGACTTCAAGAGCAGCATTGGGACATCAAATTGATGAAACAAAACACTGTCCAAGCAATTGAAAGCCATGATGTAATTCTTTCCCTCCCACCCTAGAGGGAACCAATATATGGATTCTGTGCTTATTCATCCCTGCACTTATAATCCTACTATTATGTAATTCCTAACAAACATTGTATATCTTTAAACCAGCTTTTGTGCTTTAAAAACATTCTTTCATTGGGCCAGGCATTGGTTGGGCAATGCCTCAGTCTCTGCTCTATCTTTATTCCTGCACATCTTGTAGGCAGAGTAAATTTTGGGTAGAAGTTTTTGTGGGTTTTTTGGTGTTCCCTCCATCTACTAGGAGACTTGTCTAGTTAAAGGGTAACCTCTTCAGTCTCTATGGCCTCTGCTACTAGGAGTCTCTGCTTTAGTCCTTTCATATCCTCCCAGGAGCCTGCCCTGACTTACGTCTCCAGCTTGTCACAGAGATGTCCCCGCCCTCAGTTTCTCTTTTCTGAACAGGACTTCTGACCCAACCAAATGGGAGAGTGCCCACCCCTGGCACTATGAACAATACTCTGCTAAACTTGCAAACAGGAGCCTACCAGAGTTGTCCTCTGAGGGGATCACCCAGCAGTGCCTCAATGCACAGGAAGTCTTGTGAAAAAGTGAGCAGAAAGAGAAAAGGATCTGGAGGTAACAGGAGTTCCATAAGAAGATCAACAGAGCAGCTGGAGAGATGGCTCAGAGGGTAAGAGCACTGTCTGTACTTCCAGAGGACCTGGGTTCAATTCCCAGCACCCACATGGCCACTCACAGCCATCTACACTGGGGTCTGATGCCCACTTCTGGCCTGCAGGTGTACATGCAAATAGAACATTCATATATATAAAATAAATAAAATATTTTTAAAAAAGAAGATCAACAGAGCCAAGTAACCAGGCCCAGAGAGGCTTGCTGGGACTGAAGTGTCAACCAAGGACCATGCATGAACTGGACCTAGGCCCTCCTACAAAGATGTGGCAGATGGGCAGCTTGGGCTTCATGTGGGTTCTCTAGTAAAGGAAGTGGGGGCTGCCTCTAACGTAGACTCACTTGCCTGCTTTTTGATCACTTCCCTCTGGGGAGATTGCCTTGCCAGACCACATGGGAAGAGGACATGCTCAGGCCTGATGCAACTGGATGAGCTGGGGAGGATGGGGGAGGGGCTCCCCTTTTCTGAGGAAAGGGGAGGAAGGAAGGGAGAGGGAGAATGAGACAGGGAGAGGAGGAGGGATGGAGCTACAACCAGTGTCTAAAGTGAACTAAAAAAAAAAGAGAGAGAGAGATGAAAAATGGTCTAGAATAAACAAAAAACTATTATTTTACAATTTCATACACACATGGACACTTTGAATTTATTCCCTCTCTTTTTTATCTTCTTCCCTCTCCCACCAAACCCCTCTTTTCTTCCCTTCAAGTCCATCTCCCACTTTTACGTCTTTGTGTTTGTGTCACACCACATTTCATTCCGGTTGCCTGAAAGAGCATGGGTCGGGAAGCCACTTGTTTGAAGAAGGATGAGTGGCTGTACCACTGAGGACTGTGGCTCTCCAACTTCCGACCTTCAACTGCCTACAGCTCCTCAGCCTTTTTCCTCATCCATGATGGCATGCTGATGGGCCCAGTCTTGTGCGGTGGCCACTGCTCCCATGAGTTATGGGGGTGCAGCAGTCAAAATCATGTCCTGAAGACAGCTTTTCACTTCTCCCCATGCTTCAGCATTTTCCAGCATTTTCATTCATTCTGTCTCCCTGTCTGCAATGTTCCCTGAGCTCCATAGAAGGTGACATAGTTGTCACATCTAGGACTGAGCACAACACTTTTATTTTTAGCATTTGATCAGCTGTGAGACCCTGCATTGGCTGTGACCCCCTGTAAACAGAAGCTTTTCTAGCCAAGGTTGGGAGCAGCACTGATCTATAGATACAAACATAAATATTTAGAAGGCAGTTTGACATCATGTTCATGTAGCAAAATAATTATATTAGATTCTTCCCTAGGGCCTATGACTTCTCCAGCCTTGGAGGACTACCATTTTATCCATCTGACCAGTGTGAGGCATCCATTGAGTGCATTTTCATTAGAGATTTTTTTGTTGCGGGCATAGTCGTCATACCCAGTCACCACTGTAGACTGTAGACAAACTCAGCATTGAAAGATGGGAGGCTTTGATTCTATTTTATTTGAAGGTGGAGCTAGAGAGGAGGGGAAATGGGTGTTCTCTTCCCTCTGCCCTGCCCCTAGTCACAGTCTTCACTGGTGGGACCTGGAAGGAACATGACACGCCAGAGGTTCTGTCACTTACTCTATGCTTAATTCTAGGCCAGATATTAGTTTTCCAATCTGCAAAAGGGGCTGATTATAATCAACTTGTAGGGCTGTTCAGCACAGGTGTGGTGAGAAGGAGAAATGAGGAGTGCAAAGTACCTAGCTGGAAGTACTAAAATCATAATTATAAAGTAGAAGAGAGGGGAAGGAAGAACACGCTAACTCTGGAAGTAGGGAGGAAAGGTACAGGGAAACTGGGTGACGGAGGAGAGTAGAGGAACTGGTCCCACAGCATCTTCTGACCAGGGATGGAACAAGATGAAACCATAATCCAGGAGACTCAGATGACTACACCAGGAGGACACAATCAGGGGTGATGACAGTTGGGTAATGTCAGTGTCAACCCCTTGATCATGTTGGTTGATTTCCATAGTGAGCTTGACTGGACTGAGAGACACCAAAGGGATCATCAGTAAAGCACACCCCTGGATGCATCTGTGAGGGCATTTTCAAAGTCAGATTACAAGGGCTATGACCTAAGCAACAGTTAATTATTCTTCTGATGGATTCAGATTTGGGGAAATATTATCTAAAGGCAGCGGAAACTATGGAAGATGGATGGGGTCTGGTGAGAGGAAGGGTGCCAAGGGGTGTGTCTTTGGAAGTCATAGCTTGTCCCACATGGTGATGAACCCACTCTGGCTCTTAACGCCATATTGTTCTGCCTCACCATATACCCAGAACAAAAAACTGTGCACCAATGAGTAATCTTATGTAGCCCCTAGCCCCTCTGCTATAGTGTGTTTTAATAGGCATATTTCTTTCTGCCATGTCACACCATAATAGTTGGAGTCACTGGTTGGTTTCAAGCTGATGGGGTAGAAGGAGTCATGAAACCCCCTAGAGCTGTCTCTGGTTAAGTGACACTTTTAAAATTGAGATACTAGTATTGAAATGATAATAGAAATTCAAGACAAGAATTCCTGCCCCCTACTCCATCCCATCCCCTCCTTAGCACTGGAGATTGAACCTAGGACCTTGCATATTGTAGGCAAATACTATACCACTGAGCTGTATATATGGCTCAATATGAGAATTATTTACAGTTGTATAATTTATCCATCTCTGTATTTGTGTTGTATTCATCACCCTCATCTCTGTGTCTAATTAAAAAACCCAGGTATTCTACAATGATATCTGTGAATTTTACATCTATTCTTTTCCACTTAGCTTTTGTGTTTTCTTCTTCTTTGTGTGTATGTATGTGGTATATTTGTGGGTATATGTGTGGGCATCCACATTTGTGCTTATGAAGGTCAGAGGTCAGTGTTAGATGTCTTTCCTTATCACTCTCCACTTTATTTTTTGAGACAGGGTCTCTCACTGAACTTGGACCTCACTGACTGGCTCAGTGCTGGCCAGTGAGCCCCAGGAATCACACTGTCTCCATCTCCCAGTGCTAGGATTACTGGCTCCTGCTGCTACACCCAGGTTTTTATGTAGATGCCGGGGATCTGAACTCAGTTTCTCATGCTTATATACCAAGCACTTCATCTACCGAGGTACCTTCCCAGTCTGCCTTTCTGCTTTTGTCATACATTATTTTCATACATTTTTTTTTTTACCCCATTCATGCCTTTTCTAGCCCAGGTGACCAATCTCACCTGCCCGGTGTGCTTCTGCTTCTTGCTCACTACACTTGTCTTTTTAAACATTTGTTACACAGATAGTTGATGTTGATGTTTAGTTTTTCAAGAATAGCTCTTATCATTTGCTTTTGCAATGGTGGAGATGGAACCCAGGGTCTGTTTTGCCACTGAGCTCTACCTCTGCCCACACTTAGCTCTACATATTATATCATGAGCACTCTTTCCACTGCGATAGACATGGTCTTAACCCAGTCATGGTGCAATAACTACACCATGTTCCATGCACACCTGTGCTGAACAAATATGTGTGTGGTTCTCTCTCTCCATCCCAGCCTCCCCCTCCTTCTCTGCTACTACAAATAAAATTCCATTAGACACTTCCATTAAACACTTTGAACTAGTATTTTATCTCCAAGGGGCTAGTCTTGGAGATTTTCAAAGGGACATAGGCAGAATTTGGAGACATGGTGATACATTTCTACATTTGATCTCTAGAAATGAAAGTGGGTGCTTTGAATCTGCATTTGAAGATGTCCACCTATGACATCACCTCCCAGACTAAGAGTGATGGTTTTCCAAGGGTCATGTCAGAGACAGGAATAGAACCATTGGCCTCTTGTGCAAAGTGCCTTAGCAGTCTTTCCTTCCTGGCAATATGAATAAGAAAGCAGAGCCACTCACTTGAGCTCAGACAGGTAAGAACAGCAGCATAGCCCATGGCTACCCATCTCTTTTTCCCTGTTCTCTCCCTTCCATGCTGTCTATGGATGTCAAGGGCCATTCCTATTTTCATCCCATTGCTACAGCCCAGCTCCTCCTCAAACACAGATGGGTCATAGAGGACAGAGAACATCTTGTTGGCTAGGCTATTTTTTCTCTTCCCTTTGCAACAATAGCTTTATTTAGTTTCCTTGGGGATGGCTTCTCAGGGACCCTTTTCCCGGTCCCATGGCCCCAGACACTCCAGAGTTCAGCACTGCCCTATGGCAAGAGGCCTGACATCCTGTTGAGGGGGCAGATCCATCTTTGAAAACAGATTCCCTACCCTGATAAGGTCTTATTCAAAAGCACTCAAATAAGCTAAAATAAGTGGTGAGGCATTGTGTTTTTGCAGGGTGTTCCCTTGGGAAGCTCAGAGACCAGCAGGCTGAGCCACGGCCAGCTTTCAACCAGCCCCATCTTCAAGGTGAAGCGGAACTGAAACTACGAAGTGGGCACCTGGGGATGGCCCTATGCAGCTTTTTGCACAATGTATTCCCTCTATACTCTGGGTAATAGAGATTTAAGTATGTGAAGAATTGGATCCCATTGGCCTGTTTCTATGCCAGTACCATGCAGGTTTAATTACTGTTGCTCTATAGTACAACTTGAGAGCAGGGATGGAGATACCTCCAGAAGATCTTTTATTGTAGAGGACTGTTTTAGTGATTCTGGGTTTCTTGTGACAGGAGCCTACCCACAGAGGGCTTCTGAAAGACTACCCAGCAGGGTATTAAAGCAGATGCTGAGACTCATAGCCAAACTTTGGGCAGAGTGCAGGGAATCTTACGAAAGAAGGGGGAGATAGAAAGACCTGGAGTGGACTGGAGTTCCACAAGGAGAGCAACAGAACCAGAAAATCTGGGCACAGGGGTCTTTTCTGAGACTGATACTCCAACCAAGGACCATGCATGGTGATAACCTAGAACCTCTGCACAGATGTAGCCTATGGCAGGTCCGTGTCCAAGTGGGTTCCTTAGTAATGGAACAGGGGCTGTCTCTGACATGAACTCAGTGGCTGGCTCTTTGATCACCTCCCCCTGAGGGAGGGGGCAACCTTACCAGGCCACAGAGGAAGCCAATGCAGACAGTCCTAATGAGACCTGATAGGCTAGGGTAATATGGAAGGGGAGGAAGACCTCCCCTATCAGTGGACTGGGGAAGGGGCATGGGAGGAGAAGAGGAAGGGAGGGCAGGATTGGGAGGGGACTACAGCTGGGATACAAAGTGAATAAATTGTAATTAATAAAAATAAAATAAAGATAAAATTAAAAAGAGAGACAGGGCACCTGAGCTGCCTTCCTTAGTTCTTATGCTACCCCAGGGCCAGGACTGGCTCTCAGGAAGGCCTAGGTGATGTTTGTTGGGAGGCCTAAGGACTCTCTTCCCTGAGAATTCCACCTCTGACTCGCCCCTGCTCCTTTCAGTGTGTCTTGGAAAAATACTTGTAGCAAATTGGAAGAATTAGACTGATCATGCCCTACCAACAAGCAAGCATTATTTTCTCTTACATGTCCTGTTTCTCTGAGAAATGCAACAGTCAGAAATAAACAGCCCCGCAGGCTGGCAGCACCTGCCCACCAACAAGCTTTCCTTGTTTTTGCATGAGTGAGCTTAGTGCTCCTAGCAGACTCAGGCTGCCAGCCTACACCCTTACCTCCTCAGGGACTCTCCAGGTCACATGCAACATGCAGTGGACATCCTCAGGGGAGGAGCTGGTCTAGGGGAGGGGCCAAACAAGCCTGAAGGGCAGGGTACAGGCTCCTGAGGAGAGGCCAAGTCAGGATCCTGAAATTCTAGGCTACCCTCTGTTCTTTAAGATTTATTTTTTCTTTTTCAGATAGGGTCTAACTATACTACACACGTGCCCTATCTTCTCCCAGGAGTCTCCTGGAGGGGGTTTCTTAGCCTCTGCGGCGGTTTGAATGAAATACCCCTGCGCTCATAGGGAATGTGCTACTAGTAGATGTGGCTTTTTTTTTTTTTTTTTTTGGAGTAAGTGTGTCACTGGTCATGGGCTTCGGTGTTTCAGAGACTCAAGCCAGGCTCTGTCTCTGCTTCTGCCCCCTGCCCCCACTGCCTGCTGATCTCGATGGAGAACTCTCAGCCATCTCTCCAACACCGCGTCTGCCTGCATGTTACCATGCTACCCACCATGATGACAATGGGCTGACACTCTGAATGTTAGCAAGCCTCAAAAGCTTTTTTTTGAAAAATAAAAGTTGCTGTGTTTGATCACAACAGTAGTAACCCTAATGAAGACAGCCTCTCACCTCTGAGGTGCTTTGTAAAGAGGAAAAAGCACATACCATCACTTCATTGCTGTGGGATGTGAGTCAGCATCTGAAGCTCACACTACCTACATCTGGATCCCAGTTAGTTCTCTGTGGTAACAGAAATGGCGTTCGTTGACAATCAACTCAAACACACCAGGCTTACCACCCATCACAGCTATTGACATGGTTTTAAAATATTTTACTTTTGAGACAAGGTCTCTTGATCCCCACATAGGCCAGGTGGGCTGTGAATTTGACACATAACCAAGGATGACCTCCACTTTCTCACTGCTGTGATAACAGGCATGTACCATCACGCCTGGCTCAGCATATTGAGGGTCAAACCTAGACTCTCTTGCATGCTAGCAATGCTCTGCTGAGTTACAGCCCTAGTTCCAGTTCATGCTTGTTGTTTCTCTTCCTCCTCCTTTCCTCCTCCTCCTTCTCCTCTTCTTCTTGGCAATATTGGGGATTGAAGCAGCATCTTTAAGCATTTTAGGCAAGCACTCTACCAATGAGCCAAATTCATCACCTTTTTCTTTTTTTCTTTTTAGGACTGCCCCTCTTGCTCTTCTTGTAAATTCTTGCCTTGAAAATATTTTAAAGTCACCATTAAATTGATGGAACTGGATTACCCACCCTTTCTTCCATGTAGACTGGTTCCAGGCATTCTTTCAACTATTCATACAGGTGCTCACCTGCCAGCATCACTGCCCGTAAGTGTTCCTCTAAATCTTGCACAACACTTTATTTCAACATTTATTAACAATAAAAGTTTTCTGGACACACACACATGACAAAATTCATCCTTTCAGATGCTTGATCCTGGGTTTGTTGCATGTACAGATAGCTGTGCAACTGTCACCACTACTTTATGTCACATAGACTCACACACAAGGCGACATTCATAATTAATGTTTACTTTGCATATGTTCACAAGATTCATCCACATTGTAGTATGTGTCCTTTTTATTGACACATAATATTCCATTGTATAGGTAATGTTTAACACATACATATACATAAATACACATATACAGATACACATATACACATACATATACATACATACATACATACATACATACATATACATTTGCAGTACTGGATATTGAATTCAGGGCCTCATACCCACTAGGCACTGAATTACACCCCAACCCCAATCCCAATATAGGCTAGAATGCCTCAATGAACATTTCTAGCATGGACAGACAGACAATAAATGCAAATAAATCTAGGAAATCTCAAGGCCACAGTTAAGACAGTCAACATCTCAGCTCAGATATCCTCACAGTAGCCCTCCAGATAATTTTTCAGGTCTGATCTTTGGGAGGGAGGATAGTCTCTTCTGGCTAAAATGAGCTTGGGAGTCTTACACCTGTGTGTGTCATGCCTTGTCTGCCCGCTTCCCCTCTACTTGAGTCAGCTCTTCAGTACAATTGTTGGAGTCTTCTAGCTAATTTTATCATCTGAGAGATGCTGAAAAATGGGAAGGCTCAGAGGAGAATGCCCAGGGCCTGTGACATTCGAATGTGTATTTCTGCTCATTGATCCTTCACAGTTTCTGCTCACAGATCAAGATACAGCCACTATATAGGTCCTTGGCCTGAGTGAGCTGGGAGCATCTTTTGTTCACAGGAGGTGATTCTTGGCAAATTTAGGATAGCTTCAGGATGGGATTGGTCAGCCATGCAAGAGGGTAGATTCTCAGTTACACCCCGCATCCTTGGAGAGAGAACTGATAACTAATAACAGGTATTACCCTCCTGGCAGTAATAGAGGAATCGTGGGGTACAAGTAAGCTGATAGGGAAAACTGGAAAAATGGAGGCTTTAGTATGGAGAGGAATAAGAAAAGAAAGGCAATATTACATTTGTTTGTTTGTGGGCAGGCACATGCCACTGTCTGTGAATAGAGGTTAGAGGACAACTTGGATTTGCTTCTCTCCTTCCACAGTGGGCTCTGGGACCAAACTCAGGTCCTCAGGCTCAACAGCACGTGTTTTACTCACTGAGCAATCTTGCTGTTCATGAGGCCTTTCTTTACCCTTTTCCTCCTCTTTCCTTCCATCTGTGGAAGGTGCTGCAGAGTAAAATATATACACTTCAAAGCCAGTCTGCCTGAGCTGTGTGTCTTTGGGCCAGTGACTTTACTTCTTTATGCTACCAGTTCTGTAGGCTCCACATCACTTGGAATGAGTCCCCATGAGGCACTTGGCTGGACACAAAGGGAGAGCAGGAGCATTGCTGGCTCTTGGAGTCATTAGTCAGCTCAACATGATCCCTGTAACTGCAGCTGTCTCTCCTTGCATCTCACTTAGCTTTCTGAGATGCCAACCTAAACTTCCATGTCAAAGATTGGCAGGGGTTCTGTGGGACTATGGGACCACATGCCTACAACAGATGAGTGTTCTTTGGTAACAGAGAAGGGAATTGGAGAGTATGAACTCAGTCTCAAGAGAAAGCCGGACCAGGGTTTCTGCAGCTTTTGTCTGACAACCCTGAGACCCTTGAGTTTTCATCACACTACCCTAGTGTCTTCTGTGTGGCCAGACAGTGTGACCTGTGCTACCTGAGGTCAGCAGGCATGATAAAGGACATATGTCCATCAATACAACTTGTTTCTTTACTGAATGAAAGAAAGGGAGCTTTCATTTCCCAGTGAATGCCGCATCTCAGTCGTCACAGCTATTAATGAGATATGAGAGGCAGATGGCAGTCCCCACTTTATAAATAATGAAAGGGCAAAGCTGACGAGTAAAGCTGGGAAGCAAGCCTGAACATCCCAACTCTGTCTCCTCTCTTTATTTGTAAAACCACACCCTGTGTCCAGTCCCCAACCCTTAAACAGCCCCTGACTTCAAGGAGACTTTCATTCTTCAAACTCCAGACAAGCACCAAAGTGAAGTGTGAGTGGGGAAGAATGGCCAGAGAGTTCTAAGAAAGAACCTGTGGTGTTGCAAAAAGGTGAGAATGCAGCCCCACCGAGTGCTAAGGATAAGCCTCTCCTGCCCCTCATCATTTGTCTGGGAGAAGGATGAATATTGGGTGGGGGAATGTGGTTTGGAGTGGGAGAACAATTACACAGAGTACCTGAAGCCATATCTGTTCGGTGTCTCCTCATGGCCAGCTGTGCTTTGCTGCAGCTTCATAGTAGACACATCCCACTTAATTTCCATGAGCCCATCACAGTGCTGTTACTTCTGACTCGGGAACCAGAACCTCAATACCTAATTAAACAACCTATTCAGCTGATGCTGAAGCCAAATCCGTGAGTGGGGAACAGGCTGTTTCTCACACTGGTGTAGAGTCATAGGGATTATCCAGACTCTACTCTATAGAGGCTCATGGGATAGAAAGGCAGTGGATCCATACAAGAATGACTTCAACTCAGCTGTGCAGTCTGTGTGGTTGCCTTAAGAGAAAGGTGATGTTGAAGAGGTCCTATAGACAACGGGCAAGGAGAAATTTGTACTAAGTTTTGCAGATAAAGTCAGTTTGCTAAATAGAGAGTGGGGCATTTAAGGCAGAGGGTTCAGGAAACATCAGAGCCAACCATGAAGATAGAGGGCGAATCCTGGGAGGGAGAGACTGGCTGGCATCCACACTCAGAAAAGATCTCACATTGCTTACTGCTTTCTCCAAATGAGGGTAGACACATAGTCATTGAGCTCTCTGCATGTTCAGGAGGTATATGCTAAAAATATCAGTTTATAAAATGTTCACATTCAAACCAAACCACCAATTTGGTCATTGTGTTTTGGCTACCCTACTCCCCAAACATGGAGCTTCCAAAACTGAAGGCTTCTCCTCTCCTTTCAGAAACACATGTTGAAATGTTTTCAGATGAAAGGACAGAATGTCTTGAATTTGCTTCAAAAGAATCCCGTGTGGTCTGGATACAGAAGTGAGCCTGGTGTGATCACAGATGGGGTCTGTACTGGTCCTGAGAAGGGACATAGGCATACTGCTCATGTTACTTTGTGTTCGTGTTGTGTTTGATTGTTTCTGTCTCAAGCCATTTGTGTGTGCATGTATGTGTTCATGTGCAATGTGTATGTGCACATGTGCAATGTGTGTGTTCATGTTTGTGTGTGTCCACATGTGTCTTCCTTAATCTCTCTACATTTTTTTTTGAGACAGGGTTTCTCACTGAACCTGGAACTCACCAACTTGGCTAGACTGGCTAGCCAATGAGCTTAGGGATCTTCTTGTCTCTGCCCCCTCAGCTCAGACACGGTGAGCGCCATCATGCCCGGCTTTTACATGGGTGCTTGGAATCACACTCAGGTTCTTATGTGTATATGGCATGCACGGTACCCACTGAGCTACCTCCTCAGCCTCACAGACCATTTCTTTTGGAGGGTCTCTCCCTCTCTCTCACTCAGCATGGATCCGCACAGTCCCAGAATATACATTATGACAAGGTCTGAGTATAAATAATGGAATGGGGGACCACAGAGCTTGGAGCCAAATCATAAAGTCGGTGGCTGAGACTGCATCCTACAGGTGGTAAGCACCAAAGACAGGACTGAGGCTTTTCAGTTTCCACTCAGGAAACAGCATGCAGAGTACTCATTAGAAGGAAGAGAGTGGGATTAGGTAGGGGTAAGGAAAGACTAAAGCCAGATAAAGGATCCAGCCTGGGGATGGTGGAGAGCAGGCTAATGGGAGTGTGGTGTATTGGCACCTAACTTGTCCTCTCCTTCACACTGTATCCAGATTGTGCTGAGGTGGAGTACATGGGTTAGGAAGGAAGGATAAAGCCCCAAGGCTATCTTTACAACCTTGTGTTTCCAGTACAAATAGTTTTCAGAACAGGCGATTACCAACTGGGCTTGATACTACAGTCATGCCATCCTAGCTACCACTGAGGTAGGAGAATCACAGAGTCAAAGCCTGGACTATGGAGACTAGGGAGCACCTTGTGAAGACAGGCTCCTGATGGTTACCTACTGGCCAGACTAGGTGTGCCGTCTTGTCTTGTCTGGCCTCTGAGCCCCTCCTTGTCTGAGCCCAGTGGCAGCCAGCTCCTTGTGAATAAAAGAACACAGGGAAGCAGAAGCTTCCCCAACGCCAAGGAATCTTTGCCAGATGAATGAGTAAGGCGAGCACCGTTCTGACCCAGCCTGGAGCAGCCCTTCCATAATTGTGTGCAGGCTGGAGGGAAGGGAAGTGAGATCACAACAGTGTCCAAGGGTGGGGGGTGGGGGTGGGAGGTGGAGGGCTCAGTGTTCTCCTAGGATAAAGCTGTTTCCTCTTAGTTCCAAAGCTTCAAAGATGCATGGATTTTCAAGCTGAATGGGGCAGGGCAGAAACAAACCAAGTACAGGGCTTCTCCATTAATATGTCAGCCCTTTAAATTTATGTCTCCATTCTTCTCTTGGCTCCTTAATATGGGGTTTCCTCATTTTAGATGGATGGTGTGATTCCCTCAACTAGGAAAAAAAAGCTTCTAGATGCTTTTAAATCAGGCAAATGAGTAAGGGCTCTCCTGTTTCATTTTGAAGATGTAGGGCATGCCAAAAGCCCTCTGGACTGAATATTCAGTGGCTGCATAATGGAGCAAGGGAAGCTGCCAAGCTCCTAAATCACTCACCAGACAGGAGAATTGCAGCCACCGGGGCTTGGAGACCCCTGGAAGCACTGTAAATTGAGTCACCAATGCATGGAAGGACGGCTAGGAATAGGAGAGCTCAGCAAAAAAAGGAGGCTCATACCTGAGGACCTGGTGACTCTGAGTGGACCATAATCCTTTGAGCTCACCTATCTGAGTTACCTGGAGATGGAGAAAATTGAGATTCCATCTTTAAAGTCTCCAAGGGTGTGGATTCAGTGTTAACACTTTATTTCTGAAGCTCAGCATTACCCTTTGGTAAAATAGGTCTGAGTTGGAGGGCTACAAAAACATAGTATGGAAGATGTCCTGGTAGTGGCTTCAAAGTCAGTAGGTGGACTGTCTTTTCTCACTCACATTATTGTTTTGTTTTGTTTTTGTTTTCAAGACAGGGTTTATCTGTGTAGCTCTGGCTGTCCTGGACTCACTTTATAGATCAGGCTAGCCTCAAATTCACAGCGATCCGCCTGCCTCTGCCTCCCTGAGTGCTGGGATCACAGGAATGCACCACTGCGTCCAGCATTTCCACTCACATTTTATCAGTTCAGATATTCCTATCTTTAATAGCCTCTCTCTGCAGGCTCCTCAGGAACCCCTGAGGTCTAGATTGCTCTCTCTCTCTCTCTCTCTCTCTTTCCCTCTCTCTCCTCTCTCTACCTTCCTCCTTCCCTCTCTCACTCTCCATTTGAATGTTTGCACATAAGGGTATGGGTGTATGTGTCTGTGCATGAGCTTGTGGAAGTCAGAGGTCAATATCAGATATTATTCCTTAGGAGCTGTATACCTTGTTTTTGGAGATAGTCTCTCATTGACCTGGAGCTTTCCAGTTAGGATAGGCTACCTGGTCAACAAGCTCCAGATATCTTTCTGCCTCTGCCTCCCCAGTGATAGGATTGAAAACTTTTTTTTCCCAACATAGGGTTTCTCTGTATAGCCCTGGCTATCCCAGAACTTGCTCTGTAGACCATGCTGGCCTCGAACTCACAGAGATCCTCCTGTCTCTGCTTCCTGACTGCTAAGATTAAAGGCATGTGCTACCACTGCCCAGTTGTAAACTCTTCAAATGTGGGTTCTGGGGATTGAACTCACGTCCTGTTTGCATGAGGAACATTTTGTGCCCTAGAGCTTTGCTTTCCAAAGCGTGGTTTTAGAATCTTCAGATCAACCTCTCCTGAGCTCTTGTTAAAGATGCAGAGTCTCATTTGTACTCCAGTCTCAATGTTCAGGTCCTACACTTTAACAGGATGCTCAGCTAATGTGGGGGCAGGTTTGAGACTACTGATCTACCTAACTAAATAAAATGGTAGCTAAATATTTCAACTTCTGAAATTAACCCATTTACAAAACTCTATTAACTTAGAGAATTGAACTACAAAGTTCAAGGCCTGTTAACCTCCAAGTAAAGGCTTGTTTCTAACCTTTGTTTCCAACCTTTGTACTTCTATTTTCTTACTTACAAAGTGACCTCCACCTTTAAAAACATCTTATTAATGATAACTATGAAAGCACAGTGAGTGAAGATAAAGGCTTTGAACTGGAAATGGTGCCCTGATCACAGTCCTGGCCTCAGTTTTCTATTCTGTGCCACTAAGGAGCTCATTGTGCTGGCTGATGTGTGAGTCTCTTTCTGTGCTTAAATTCCTTGGGGAAAAAAGTGTCACTTCTCATCAGCTCTCAGCAGCTTTGTCTAACTGGAGCCCCAACAGTGCTAGAGTAAATTTTGTCTTTCTTCTCCAGCAGGCTGAGAATCAGTATCTCAGGACATCTCTCCAGTGCACTCACCCCGCGCACACTTATCACACCTAGTGACTCATCATGATCACTACCATGCCAGATGAGAAAACCAAAGCCCAGAACAAATTGAGAAACTCAAATTTTCTCTAGCTAAGAGATGGCTGAGCAAATACTCTAACTAAAGCCCCCACGAATGTCCTGAGGCACCAGGACCTTGCAGGTGAAGCTGAGGGTGGTGACACCAGCTCCTACCTCACCCACTTGCTCCAGGCGCTTCACCGACATCCCTAGAGAAAGGCTGGATCAAACTCTTTAAGCACAGGGCCGGGAGTGGGAATACGCCCCATAAAAGGCCCTGTTTGCTTATAGTTTGCACAGCTGGGCTGGATTAATCTAACTTTGTTAATAGCTTTGGAAAATCAACGGGCTGAAAAAGTCCACTTTGTCCTGAACAGTGCTCCCACCCAGGCTTATCTGGGTCCCCTGCTCTGTGTCCCTAGCCCCAACTTTCTATTTTGTGGCCTCAATGGAAAATCTTTCTCACTTCTCTATCTGTACCAAAGTCTTAAAGCTCCTACTGGGAGGAGAGAGAGGAGAGAGAAAGAGAGAGAGAGAGAGAGAGAGAGAGAGAGAGAGAGAGAGAGAGAGAGAGAGAGAGAGAGAGAGAGAGAGAGAGAGAACCACAGAGAGAGGCTGTTTCTTCTTTCTCATCTCATTCTCATTTCCCAGCTGAGGCCTGGGGCCTGTGTGTGGATCATTATGCTCTTCCTTCCTGAAAGTAGGGGAGAAGACAGGGCCTTTTTATCAGATTTATTCCCACTCCCATCCCTGTGCTTACAGAGTTTGATCCAGCCTTTGTGTAGAGATGTCAGTGAAGTGTGTCAATGGCTACAGAGCTAATCAGCTGGAATGTTTTCTCACAGCCACACTTTGGCTAACATTCTAAAAAGTCAGAGCTGGGAAAAACTTACAGATGAATAGGTCCAAGAGGCTCTGACCCCAGGCTCCTTGTTTTGGACTGCCTGTGGGCTGCATTCAAAATGTTTCCCTATGTAGGGGAGGACTTCTGGCTCAGGCAGGGTGGCTCCTGGGCTTCTACTTCAGTTCCTATACCTTTTTCCTCCTCTCTTTGTCTTTTTTGTGGAAGAGAACCTAGGGCCTCACGTTTGCTGAGCAGGTCCACTGCCAAAATCCTATACTCCCTGCCCTCTTTGTTTTTGAGGCAGGGTCTTATCAAGTTGCTCAGGCTGACACTGAACTCACTCAATAGCCCAGACTGGCCTTGAACTTTCAATCCTACAGCTTCCACTCCAGAACAGCTGGATAAAAGGCCTTCACCCCTCTGCCCAGATTCTGTTTCTTAAAGTGAGCTAGGGTGTTCTGCGGAAGGTTTAGAACATTGGACATTTCTAGTTTATGCTGTATTTTATCTACAAGGGGAAACAGGAGTGGGAACAACCCATGGCCTGGGTCACAGTTGTGACAGAGTTCAGCTTAGAACACAACAGAAAGCTTCCTGCCATCCATTTCAGTCATCATTGATTTCTCAACTCAGTACCTCTACGAAGGAGATTTGTCTTTCATGAATGCCCTTTGCCAGAGTGGGGCATCTCTTCCAGCTCTCCCTTTGACTGTGGAGCTGTCTGTAAAGGCAGGGCTGGACACTTGGTGGGAGAAGGGTAAACGTGAAGCTGGAATCACAAGAGAAGCCTGTCTCTGTTAATGAAGAGCAGCTCTTTGTAAATGCAGAACATGCTCCATCCAGCACACAGCAGTGGTCCTCCATAGTCTCAGGCATTTGAACACTTAGTTGGTGGCATTGTTTGCAGAGGTTTCGGTGGTACCCTCTTCTGGAGGAAGTATGTCCCCACGGACAGACTTCAACATGAAAAACTTCTCACCACCTCTAGTTTGCTTTCTCTGCTCATGGTTACTGTGTGAGCTTCCAGCTTCCTGATTCCTCTCACGCCACCACCCCTTCTGCTTGGTGCCATGCTCTCCCTCCATGATGGGCTCTTATCTCTCTGGAACTACATACCCAGACAAACTTTTCTATAGCTGCCTTGATCATGGACACAGAAAAGTAAGAAATAAAATTTACCCATTCCTCTAGTTTGATTTCTGCCAATGAGATAAAACACTGACCAAAAGTGACTTGAGAGGAAAGGGTTTATTTAGTTATGTGCCCCAATTACGGATAATCACTGAAGGATGTGTGGGTAGGAACCCAAGCAGGAAACATGGAGGGATGTGCTTACTGCCTTGCTCACCATGGCTTGCTCAGCCTGGTCTCCTCTCCCCCTCCTCTGCCCCTCCCCCTCCCCTTCCTCTTTCGCTCTCCCCTTCTTTTCCCTCTCTCTCTCTCCCTCCCCTTCCTTTCTTTCTTCTTTCTTTTTCATTATATTTTTACTTAAAACAATTTTAAATTTACATATGTATTAATCATATTCTCCTCCTCCAAGTCATTCTAGAGCCTCCCACTGCCAACCCACCCAACTTTAAGTTCTTTCCAAAATTAAAGGTCCCCCCAAATCAAGAAAACAAAATAAAACAACAACAAAAAATTAAAAAAACAACATGCATACCAAACTGTAACCAAATGAAAGTACACAAAAAACTTGTGGAGTCCATTATAGGTTGGTCAACTACTTCTGAACATGAGAATGCCACTGGAGAAAACAGACGTTTTCCTCTTCTAGCAGGTATAAATGACAATTCAGTTGTTAACCTTTAGTGGCTAGGTTTCCACTCACTCAGTCACTCATTCATTCTTTCATTTATTCATTATGTTTTAAAACTAAAATAAAATATAGTAAGATAAAACGAAAACTATCACATAGAAACTGGACAGGACAAACCAACAGAAGGAAAAGGGACCAAGAGAAAATACAAGAATCAGAGACTTACTCGTTCACATGTTTAGGAATCCCATAGAAACACTAAACTGGAAACCATAATATATACACAGAGGACTGGTGCAGACCCTTACAGGCCCTGTGAATGCCGCTGCACTCTATGTGAGCTCATATGAGCTTTGTTTGTGTTGATTTAGAAAGCCTTATTTTCTTGGTGTCTTCCATCTCTTCTAGATCTTACACCTCTTCTTCTGTGGGGTTACCTGAGCTTTGAGGGGAAAATATTTGATGGAGACATCTCATCTAGGGCTGAGTGTTCCAAGGCCTCCATGCAATGTCCCGCTGTGAGTCTCCATATTTGTTCCCATCTGCTACAGAAGGAAGCTTCTCTGATGATTAGGTCCATTTTCCTTTACAACCCAAGACCACCTGCCAAGGGGTGGCACTGCCCACGGTGGTCTGTGCCTGTCACATTAATCATTAATCAAGAAAATGACCCACAGACTTGCCCACAGGACAATCTGATGGAGGCAACTCCTCTCTTGAGGGTCCCTCTTTTCAGATGACTCTAGTTTATGTCAAGCTGACAAAGACTACTAGGCAGGCCCAGGCGAGAAACCAGGATTCATCTCTAGACCCCTGGAACCTATATGTGCTACAGTCCTGTCCACTGTTCTTTGTTCCTGCCCATCCATTCAGTTCACATTGGTTGGTCTCTTAGCTCAGTGCCAGTGATGCATCAGTGAACTGGCAATGCCTTCATGGAACTTAGCCAAATAGAGAAAGCCCATGACATGTTTAAAAAATCAGATCAGAGGTACAGGAAGGGAGGTCTAGCTGCTATCAAAGGTTTCCCCCCAAGCTCCTTGAGAGGATCCTGCTCACAGTAATTGGTTTTCTGTCTCAGCATGAGTCCTGAGATCCCTGATTCCAAGGACACCACAGCCTCTTAGATCCTTACAAACACTACTCATGCGAATGCCAAACCCCCCTTCTCTGAGGCAATACTTTCTGTGATCAATTGGCTGGCCTTTTGCGTTGCAAGGCAAACCTCTTCTGAGTCTGATGACTGCTTTTCTCAAGGGCAGGGACAATAACATTATTCCTCCCTCCCTGGCTGAATTTGATGGTCAGTATAAAGTCAAAGCTTGGAAAAGGTTGTCTCATCTTTGCCAATGTCTAGGGAGACCTACGGTGGGTATCCTGGAGTAGAGTGTGTGTGTGTGTGTGTGTGTGTGTGTGTGTTGCAGAGGACTGAACTGATGATTTGTGGAGAGGCACTTGCCCACTTTCCTAAAATAACCATTTGAAATGCCTGCATTCATTGTCTTACTTGATTTTCTGTCTTGGAAAAGCTGGGCTCTGGAGGAAAGAAAAGTCCCACACTAGCATCTCTTACTTGCTTCGGTGTTCAGGCCTGTGAGTTTCAGGCCTGTCACAAGGCTAGTCACTGTCTGACTGGATATGACTTCTGATGTTTCTCTTTATCCTTCTGTCTGTCCACTGCCTCAACAGTAGCTTTCTCTTCTTCCAAGCTGCTTGGTAGCTCACATCCTCTGGCTGTAGTGTGTCCAGAATGTCACTTTGGTTAACACCTGTGATGTGGATGCCAGTAGGAGGAAGATTTTAGGTTTTAAGGACGGCATGCTTACTGTGGGGAATAGACAAGGATACAGATTAACAGTCAAGGCCAACTAGACTATACTGCTTTGGTAACATTTTAAAGAGACAGAGCTGGGATTGGGAAATGCTCACTGGAAGCGAGGCTGGTGAAGTAGATTTTGAGAGATCGTTGTGAAGAAGGGATAAGAACTAGCTGGTGTGTGGGGGGGGGAGGGTTTTCTGGCAGTCAAAAGAAGGCATGGCTTGGGGCTGGAGAGATGGCTCAGTGGTTAAGAGCACAGTCTACTCTTCCAAATGACCCAGGTTCAATTCCCAGCAACCACATGGCAGCTCACAACTGTCTGTAACCTCAGTTCCAAGGGACCTGACACCTTCACACTAATGCACATAAAATAAAATTAAATAAGTTATTTTATTTTAAAAAGGCATGGCTTAAAAGAAGACTGGGCGTTAAGAGGGTGCGTCATTAGCAGAGTGCCTGTCAATAAACATGTGGGCAATAAACATGAGTTGGAGCCATTTCTGAGATGGCTTTGGTTGCCCAGATGGGAACTGGTGAGCTGAAGGGTGGACACCTATTCAAATGTAGACAAGGTGGAGGACGTGAACACCAAACAGAGGTATTAAAGTTCCAACCAGGGGATAGCAAAGGTGACATACGCTCATGAACTTGCCAGAGAGAATCAGTTCTTCCAGTACGGGTTGACTTCGTTGATAGCCAACTCTCATTATGGAGTCACACACGGAAGGATGATGCAGAGGTGGCAAAGCGGAGTCATTTTGTCTTTTACAATACTGAGCACAAAATAGATATTCAGGAAACTTGTGTGGAAGAGATCAAAATGCCAATGTCTGCCTCTATCTAACCTGGGAAAATGATAAGTGAGGTACCAGGACACTGGTTGGTTGGTAATAACTTCCAGATAAGGGTGCTGTTCTGCTGGCTTTGGGAAGACAGTTTGTCCTACCCAAAGTCATGTTGAAATGCTTGGCATTGCTGTTGAGCTGGGAGCTTTTAAGAGCAGCTTAGGTTCTTACGGGGTTAGTGTGTTTCTTCTGGGACTAGGTGAGTAACTGAGCATCTGTGTTATAAAGTGATCCACCCTTAGCGCGGCTCTACAGCACACATCCCCTGGCCTATGGGCTCTCCATGAAAAGAGAATGAGCACCAGACCTTGGCCTGGACTTCCCAATTGCTGTTGTCTGATGTAAAATGTCCCCTACAAGCGCATCTGCTTGAACACTTGGTCCACAGCCAGCACCACAACTTTTTAAGGTGATGGTGCTTGTGGAACCTTTAGAAGGTGGGGCCTTCCTAGAGGAAGGGGATTGCTAGGGAGGAGACAGGCCTTATAAGTTACCACTGAGGTCTGTCAGTGCCGTGGCCTGGTGTTACCCACTTCTTCTTTTTATTAAATTCTTTATTAATTACACTTTATTCACCTTATATACCCCTGTAGTTCCCTTCCTCCTCCCATCTCAACCCTTCCCTTCCTCCCCCCTCTGCACCCGTGTCCCTCCCCAAGACCACTGATAGGGGAGGTCCTCCTTTCCTTCCTCCGATCCCAGTCCATCAGGTCTCATCAGGAGTGACTGCATTGTCTTCCTCTGTGGCCCGGCAAGGTTGCTCCCCCTCAGGATGAGGTGATCAAAAAGCAGGCCAATCAGTACATGTCAGAGTCAGTCCTGTTCCCATTACTATGGAACCCACTTGGACACTGAACTGCCATGGGCCACACCTGTGCAGGGGTCCTAGGCTACCTCCATGCATGGTACCTGGTTGGACCATCAGTCTCAGGAAGGAGACTG